>CM077879.1:78432603-79032603 GCA_039720435.1 Amazona ochrocephala | reverse complement strand
CAGAAACGTAGGGACAGAGCACTGGCATGTCCAACTTGTTCTTTCCTGCTGAGGCTGTAATGTTACTGGGGTTATTAATAAAGAAAATTAATAAATAAAAAGCTGTTGCAAAGGAGGATTCTCAGTGAGCGATCAGATTATTTTAGTATGTATGTATTCCAGCATAAATCCAAATAGAAATCCTGCCCTGCTCCAGTTTTTGTTCACTTTCACTGGTAGTACCGCTGGCAAGGCAGTCTCGGGGGTCTGCAATTGGGACAGGCACCAAAAAGCTTGGAGGAGTGTCTGAACGTGTTACCCCCCTTCTGCTCTGCAAGTTTGGGCTAAGTAACTGAAGCAAAAAGGCCTTTGTGTGGATTTGCTTCCAGCTCCAGCTGGAAATGCCACGAAATGCCTCCTCACCCTCACAGATACTGGCACTTATTGTTCCTTGCTGGAAATAGGATGAGAAAATAAGTGTCTGATTTTATTAGCTAAGTTTGCAATTTAGGAGGGAGAGCAGCAAGCAGGAATCTCCCTAGTTTGTTGCAATCCGTGCAAGGTGCTGTTGGCAGCACCAGCAGGACGAACAGTGTCTGGGAGGGAAAAGAAGTTCTGGACAGTAAAGGCAAAAAGATGAATGCCTCAAGCACCAGGGATCCTCACACAACCAGGCTTCTCTTTGCATACAACTCACTCTGTATGCTGGCTGGGACAAGGAATGCTTCCAACAGCGATTGTGACCCTTGGTGAAAACGAAATGACAATGTAATATCTGGAATTAGCATGTAGAAATCACGCATGAAAAATACTGACTACTGCAGTTGTTTCATCGTCTTCCCATGTGTTTTATCCTCTCCATATTTAGAATTATTTTTAATTGTGTTTGGGAAGGACTATGGCTGTGGTGGATTTTGGTATTTAACTGCATTTTTGCTGTCCTTTACTAAAGTACATACAACTTGTTGGATGACCTTCACAAGAATTTCAAAGTCCATGAATAAATGCACAGATGCTTTGAACCTGACCTGAGTATGTCTTTAGTTAAATGGAAACAGGCCAGTGATACTAAATGCTGTGTTAGGCAATACTAGTTTTATGATTTAGTGAAGAATCTAGAGGCCGCCTTTACTAGAAGAGGTGGAATATGGTCTCACGGATGGTATAGGTGCTCTGAAGGGCTAAATTATATCTAGTGACTGTGCTGCATTATAAAGGTGAAAGTGAGAATTAAGCTGAAGTACAGGTGTCCGAATATGTTGTAATGTGTAAGCATTTCAGTGTGTAGATAGGTTAGACCTGACAACATGCCATACATAAAGTCTGTGGTAGAGCTAGGTAAGTAGTTTTCCAGTTTTTTGAACATATTAGGTGCTCCAGAGTTTTCCTGCGTCACACTAGGGCAAACCTTTCAGTATTTTCCATGAAGTAAAGGAGAAAGATGTGTAAACAGGCATGACCCATCTTCCCTGGGCTGTAAACCCTCGTTCTGCCTTGTTTGGGGCAAGAGATGGGGACGGTGGTTCCCACATCACTAACCTTCAGGCTGCTCTGTTTGAGAACCAGTTCTCCTGTTGTGTTCCATTCAGAGTTACCTGCACTGAGGCATCGCTGTCCTGTTGCACCTCTGAGTGTGCATGGATAAATCAATGATCTTAATCCATTATCTGTTATGAAAAGAAAGTGTGCAGGAGTGTTTGTTACTGTGATTTAACTCATCTCAGAGTTGCTTATAGTTCAGCAATGTACAGCACTCACACAGAAACTTTCCTGACGTTGTGCTGCTATTGATCCCCCTGAAATCCCTTTATTCCTTATAAATCTCTTTTGGTAAAAGACCTGTCTGTAAGATGCTGCCTGGAACTGTAAGGCCTCTTGTCTTCCTTTTCCTATTTAAGATATTTATTTCCGAAATATGGTTGGACGTATTTGGAGGTGGACTTTGGAAGACACAGAACTCCTGTCACTTTGTTTCCCTATGGATGTTTCTGCAGCAATACTGTCCTGTATTGTGAATACACGGAAGCAAGACATGCCCTTGAGTACTAGGAGAGCAGAATATGAGACCTTCAGGTTTTAATTGATATCTTGTTACTAGCAGAGCCAAAGTTACCACAAGCCATTGAGATACTGGAAATAGGAAGTGTGTCTGGCCTTGTGTGTGATGCCAAACGTGACTCTTTAGATGCAATAGCAATCCATCTCTGTGCTCAAATGGTGCAGTTTTTCAGCCTGTCAGATTACATGAGCTCTAACAGATGAGGTCTAATTGGTATGAGGTACCTAGGGCTTGACAAAAATCTGTTACAGCTAGCACTCCAAATGTGGAACTGCATGAGCAAGTGTTCTTATCATTTTCTTTTCTCAAGGAGTTTCCCCTTTCAACTACTAGATTTTGTCTTCTGCCATTATGTATTTTTCTCCTGTAAAGGAGAAGGAAACAAACCCTTCTAAAACACAGTATGCCACTGTAGTGTTACATCTGAGCCATTAATACTACTGGCTATTCATATACTATTGGTGTGCTTTGGTCCTGCCTTTTCTCACCCACCACTCTTTATCCCACTCCCCAGGTTTTTTCTGATGTACGACTTTTTCTTTGTCCCTACTGTTTGTGGGATTTGAAGATATTTTAAGTTTCTTTTACATGGATGGTTTAGACTCCCAGCCCACCCATGCAGCTGCTTTGCTTTGGCCACTATGTTTGCCTTCACCTCTTTGCTGGCTTGTATTCTAGATCCATAATTTCAGAAATGAGATTGGTTTCATTTCCCCATTTGCAAGGTTTCTTTGAACTTTAATTTGATTCAAGCTTATTTTTTTATTTTGCCTCCTGCTAATCCAAAGGATTAGGACTGATTTGTTCAAAACCAGAATGACATGAAAATCAGCATTGCAACGTACTCAGGCATCTCAGCACTAGGTAAAGAGAACATCTATCAGAATGAGCATGTCTGTCAGCTAACCATATCAGAAGGAAAAGCGTGCTAGAAAATGTCTTCTCACTGATTTGAAATGCTGAAACATAACGCATGATGAACCTGTTGCATAATAGATGTAGGCTGATGTAGAAAAAAATGAATTACACTTAGCGCATGAGACTACGTGTATCCAGATTGCATGTAAAAATTACTATGCTATGGTGTTATCTCAGTTGCATAATCAAGCACTTAGTTACAAACTAATAGAATTAAGGACTGTGCAAGCTTAATTGTGTTCCCTTCTGTGCCTGTCCTTTACACTGAATTGGACTCTGGAAAAAAAAAACAACAAACCAAAGATACTTAAGTGATTATATAATTAGAAGGTGAATCACAGTATATCATAGCACACTGTAGGATAGCAAACATACTTTGGCCATACTGCCAGGTTGTTTCTGCCAGGAAAAGGAAAATAGTAATTTTGGAAAGCTTGCTTCCCAGTCAAATATGAAGTGAATTTGAAAGGAGAGGTTAAAGGTACAGCTCCAGCTCCAGGTCTCTACCTGGATGTTCAGCAGTATTTGTGTTTCAGTCACCTGAATAACAATCTTGAGGCAGGCAATAGAGATACTGGAGCTTCTTAAAAAAAAGCAGCAGAAAATCTGCATAATAAATAAAATTGCAAAAATTACAGGCAGTCCTTGGCATTCAATCCCATTTCCATGACATTCAGCAGCTGAAACATAGAGCCTGCAAGACAGGGTGGCTGCTCATGGGTGATCAGTGGTTTATTTTGATGTATTTTTAATATAAATGCTTAAGAAATTGGTTGAATTAAGGATTACAATTTGATACTGGTTTCTGTGTTAGCGTCAGATCTACTGTGTTGCTGTTTCTGACGCTCTGTGTTAGGAAGTTTATTCGCATGCTTTTTCATGTGTATCATATGAGTAGGTTTTGGGAGAACCTTTGGTTTCATGTTTGGTTTTTGTGCTTCTTGGGTGCATGTGGCTTTGTTTTTTATAGATTAAGTTTGGTTTTTGCTTTTATTTTTTTTTTTCCTTTTCCCCTCTCTCCCCTTCCATCCTCCCTTCCTCTGCTGCATTCCCTCTCTCAGAAGATTTATACATGACAATGTTACCAAAGACTGTTTTTTGGCTCTTGCTTTAAGTTTTTTGCTTAGGGAGTTGTTGGAGATGCCTCTTGCCCCAGGGGCTGACTGGGCTGAGGGGCTGCCCACCATTTTGTGGGGCAGTGCCTGCACTGGTGTGGGAACAAATACCACTGCTTGCTTTGGAAAAAGCAGCTTCTGCATGTCTCTTGTCCAAGAGGTTTTGCTTCTTAACTTGCCTGTTAAATATTGAAGGAAAAGTGCTTCTTATCAGTAAGTGAAAAACCACGAAAACAAAGAGAAACCCCGTCAAAAACCTCAACACAAGCTCTGTGAGCCTTTTGGTGCTAAACACTGATCCTTACATAGGTATTGTGGAAAGACGACTTGTTGCTCTTAATATCTGTGTCTTTGTTGCCTCACATGGTTAGATCTTTGTAAGGTAGTAGTAACGTTTGCAGTGAAACACCAAATGGTCACGGAGAATGTGCAGTGTCTGGCTCAAGTTCTATTACAAAGTATTTATTGTGACATTTTATTTGTACAGGATTTTAGGCTTGAGTGGTAAGGTGGGTTTTGTGGACTACTTTGAGCCTCTTCAGGCTGTCTTCCTCCAAGGAACTGGAACAGCTCCACCTGAATTGGGTCTCTGTAGTGTGTCATTATCATGGTATGTTGAAATATATCACTGCATGTGATGTCATACATGGAGTGACAAGTGAAAAGGCTGATGTTATAGCAACAGAAAAGTAATTTTGGCACCTGAGCTCATCCTCAGGTGTCAGTCTTAAGCTACAGTCACTGAGCATATGGTCCACAGAGAGCTTAGCTTGGCCTCCTCTCCTGCTGGTGTGTTTGTGTTGAGAGAAATGTCTTCTACATGTATAAATAGTAACTGGTAAATGGACTTTAGAAGTCTTCTAGTTAACTGTCAATAAAGAACTGACTAACAAAGTAGGGAAAATATTTGACTAATCACAATATGTTCTGTTCTGATGGCTGTCCTTTCTTTCTCTTTTATTCTCCTTTAAGTGCCTTATTGCCCTGTGGTGAGAAAGCTGGGAATTTAGACACAGCTGTTATATTTAGCAGGTTGTAGACTTCAAAATGTGCAATTAAAAAAAAAAGCAATCTGTAATTTTGATATATGTTCTTAAAAAATAGAAATATTTCAGTAAAGGGGGTGGTGAGCTGGAAATTCCTGCTCATTAATGTGTGGAAGTTTATGAACTTGGGTGGAAAACAGGCTGCATTCAAAGTCTATTGTTGAGGTATATTTTTTATAGCAATGTGAGCTGGTGGCTGGCTAAAACAACCTGATAAAGTTTCTGTTGGAAAGCTTTAGAGCTGGAAGCTGGGCCTTCCTCACTGAAAGTGTCGGAGTAACGCTGTACAAAAGGCGGGTTAAAAGTGCAGTGCTGCAGACTTTCAGAATTGTGAATGTGTCAAGGTGAAATTTTTCTTTCAGTTTAGCTAAAATCATTTCTTCTCTGATGATTAATACAGAGTGCTTGATGTCCTGATGTTTTTCTGATAATCGACTGAACATCCAAACTAGGCTAGTGGGTGCTAAGCCCTCAATGGGCAGACAACAGCAGTAGCATGGCAGCTTTGCTAATGAGATTATGGCAATAATGTTGGAGTCATGCTTTGTTGCCCTCCTGCCTTGGGACACAAAATTGTAACCCTCAGAGCTGAAGCATTTGCAAAAGTCACTTTGGGGAATACTGTTTAAATATGTGCCTTCTGTAAGTTCGGTAATAATATCCTGGAGTAATATCTGTATCTGGTTTTGCATGTTCTGTGCCATAACTACCGGTATTGATTACGTGAAACCGCTCTGCATTATCAAGTTTAAGTTCTGGGCAAGTTGTAGGTCATGTCTGAGGTTCCCAACCTGAAGAAAAATGGGCTGTGTTTAGTTGTGGGACTGCACAGTACTTACAGCTCAATTATTTCTTGTCTCTGCTTGTACTGTTTGGGTGGTTTTTTTTTTGTGTTTTGTTTTGGCTGCCTGGTCTTAAAGTATTTTGGTTTATCTGCAGAACTTGATTGCTCCTATAGAGTATTAGGAGTGCAGTATGTAATGGGCAGTTACTTGAGACTTCCTGTATTAAAGGAATCTTTGTTTATGCAACAAGGATTCATTCATCAACCTCTGACCCTCACCCCTGTGTTAACTCTTTGTATTCAGTTCTTCTGGTGTATATACAGGAAATGGAGTTGGTAACCTGTCCCTTTCAGGGGTTCTCTTTCAGTGGTGTTCTGACTGTTGATAACCAAGGCAAGTTTCTGAAGTTACCTACTGTCTTGCTGTTAACTTCAAGTTGTGCTTGCTAAAAAATGGGTAAGAAGCTTCATGAAATGCACCCCTTTCTTATTCTGAGCTTTATTTGAGTTGCTTTATTTACTAAGATGATCTTCCATGGAAGTGACAGGTCTCTGCATGCCAACCTGCTAGTGTGAAGGTCCAAATTGGTAATGGTGTAACTGTCATCCTAGTCTTCACTACATTGAAGATTTTGAGTTCTTTAGGTATCTGGTTAGTTTTGCTGGAACCCTTGTATCAGGTATTGCATTCACTATTGCTTATTCTAAATAAGTTAAGGATCATGTATTTCACAACAGACCAAACTAGAGGACCTTTTGATCCCTCTAGTAATTGCTGTTTGCAAAGTGTGTTGAGCATGTGCGCAAATGTATTGGTGCAGCTGTTGTGAGTGGCATGACTTTGTGGGGCGGGTGTGAAGTGTGAGGCACAAGTTTACATGAAGAAATGGTGTGCAGCCTCAAGTTCTGCTGATCGTGCAAAAGGTGTCAGAGGTTTTGATGTAAGTTTTATGAGAACTTTAATCTCATGGGATGTTTCCAAATGCGCAGTGGATGGGGATGTATTTCAAGTGTTCAGACTGACTGGATGGGAGCTGGTGAAACACTGCTGTAAATCCTCTTATTGTTGATGTTGGGTCTAATGGTGACCTATAGAATCATAGAATCCCAGACTGGTTTGGGTTGGAAGGGACCTTAAAGCTCATTCAGTTCCATTCCCTTGCCACAGGCGGGGACACCTTGCACTAGACCAGGTTGCTCCAAGCCCTGTCCAACCTGGGCTTGAACACTGCCAGGGATGGGGCAAGTATCTGTGGAATACAAGATTGATAAGACCTTAGTCATTAAAGGGCCAGAGGATGTGGCAAAGATGGGGATTGAAGAATACAACAACCAGTGCAGAGGAATTGTAATGAGATTCTCAAAGGAATGGGAGGTAAGTAAAGACTTGGTGTATATTCTGCTGTATGCTTCTAATTGTGTATGTGCAGATTTTCAGCTGGGGTGAGCTTCGTTCTTCTATTTGATTACTTGCATAAATAAAGCCTTTAGCTTCTGTGTTTCTCACTGGTGATCCTAAAAGGGGAACAGGAAGAACAACATTATGGGCTCAGAACAGGGAGACTGCTGTGTTGTCCACACAAGGTTACTTACAGGTAACCTGAAGCTCAAAATGTCTAACTAGATATATTGAGCATATAATAGATATCTTGAACAAGTTATTTCTCTCTTCCTGTCTTCTCTGTTTCGAAAATTGGAAGTAAGATCTGAATTTGGTTTTCAAATGAAACTCATACAGAAAATGCACCTTAACCTTCGGGCTTTTCTACCTCCCTTCAGTCTTGTCATTGCCAAAGTGTAGAGCTGTACCTTGTATTTTTGGAACAGCGGAAGTTCTAGCCCTCAGTCTTCCAAGAAAATATTTGTCTAAATCTTGTATCTCATGAATATAGTGACAGGGAGAGCATGTCTCTGTGCAGACTCTTGAGGCTGAAGAGCTGTTCCAAGTAGATGGGTTAGATATTTTCTTGAGAGGCACAGGTTTGTTTTTTCCTGAGACCGAATAATATTAATCTCGTGCAGAGAACCTGCTGCTTCTTAAATTTGTCCTTAGCACTGTGGCCAGAATGAAGTACATTTAGCCCAGTACTTTATTTACTGTCAGCCTAATATGTCTGTGAAGTGAAAGATGACTCTTTTCTATGGCTTTCTGGAGCTGAGGAGTGGCTCAGGTGCTTTCCCAGCTGCGCTGCTGTTTTAAAGTGGCAGCATGCAATCTCAAGTGCCAAAGGAAGGGTGGAAGAACAGACTGTATCTTTTCAGCCTTTGTGGCATAAGGCCTTCCTAGGCCAAATATTTTTTTTCTTTTGTTTTCAAAGTTTATAATCCCTAACAGATATATATTTTTCCCTAATGAATTTTTTAGCTACGTTTTCAATCTAGGTATATGCATCAAGGCATTCCTACACACAATTTGAAGAGCTCTTATATAAAACAGTTTCCAGTAAATCTGTATCTTCCATATTGGTTGTTTCTTTTCCTAGCTAGGATAGTCCTAATTCTTTAGTTCTTCCTCATGCAGAAGCTGTTCTACATCATCACAACCCTCTGTATGTTCTTTAATCCTGCTGTTTCTTTTGATTGAAATAGTGATTTCTTACTTCAGTATCACTTACCTCTTGCCCTTGGGTGCATTCTGAAGTTAATGGCAGTATCCAAAGAAACTGCAACTGCCTTTTACAGAATAGCTGTGGCTTAAATCTAAGCAAGTGGCTGGATGAAAAGCACAGAATTTGTTTTTTCAAAAATACAACATTTGTCTATACTCTGAAATCTTGTATTTCAAAATACAAGAACAAGTCCAGAGGAGGGCCACGAGGGTGATCAGGGGACTGGAGCACCTCCCGTATGAAGATAGGCTGAGAAAGTTGGGGCTGGTCAGGCTGGAGAAGAGAAGGCTGCGTGGAGACCTCATAGCAGCCTTCCAATATCTGAAGGGGGCCTATAGGGGTGCTGGAGAGGGACTTTTCATTAGGGACTGTGGTGATAGGACAAGGGGTAACGGGTTCAAACTTAAACAGGGGAAGTTTAGATTGGGTATGAGGAAGAAGTTCTTAACTGTAAGGGTGGTGGGGCACTGGAATGGGTTGCCCAGGGAAGTTGTGAATGCTCCATTGCTGGTGGTGTTCGAGGCGGGGTTGGACATAGCCTTGGATGTCATGGGTTAGTGTGAGGTGTCCCTGCCCATGGCAGGGGGGTTGGAACTAGATAATCTTAAGGTTCTTTCCAACCCTAACTATCCTATGATTCTATGATCCTACAAGTATGGTTTTATGAAGTGTCCTGGGTTCAGCAGTAGCAGTCATTTTTTCTCCTTCTTGGTAGCTGGTGCAGCGCTGTGTTTTTGATTTTGAGCCTGGGAACAGTGCTGATAACACCAGTGTTTTCAGTTACTGCTTGGTGATGTTTAGGCTGGCCAAGGACTTTGTGAGTCTCATGCTCCGCCAGGGAGGAGGGGAAGCCGGGAGGAAGGAGAGACAGGGCACCTGACCCAGACTGACCAAAGAGGTTATTCCATACCACAGCACGTCATGTCCAGGATGTAGAAACGGAGGGCAGAGACCCAGAAGGGTGGTGGGGGTGCACGGTGGGGGGTGCACTGCTTGCGTGGGCTTGATATTGGATGGTGAGAGATTGTATATTTTTTTCCCTTGTATTTTCTCTTGTCATTATTATTATTGGTGGTAGCAGTAGTGGTTTGTGTTATACCTTAGTTACTAAACTGTTCTTATCTCAGCCTGTGGGAGTTGCATTCTTTCGATTCTCCTTCCCATCCCTCCAGGAGCGGAGGGAAGAGACAGTGGGGAGTGAGTGAGAGAGCGACTGTATGGGTTTATAGAAGCTTAAAGCACGACATGAAGTTACCTCTGAAAAGACTGAGGGTGTCCAGGCTTAATTCATTTTCTCTTGCAGTCTTTCTAAATTTCACAGTTCTTTTTCTTTAAGAAAAAAAAGAAAAAAATAATCGTAGATGACTGGCAAACTTATATTCAGAAAATAGCAAACTGTGGGCAACTTCCATTTTGTAACTCCTGTGCACCATGAGAAATAAGCATGTATCCAAAATCTTTGATTTAAAGCAAAACAACACAGACTTCCCCTCTCCCCAGATGCCCCCGCCCCCCACATATGCAACTCCAAGAGGAGAAAATAAACTTTGCAATTAATTCTGAACCAGGGTGGTTTTTCTATGATCAAAGTTAGCAACCGGCTGCTAAAGCATGCAACCAGATCTCTTCTGAAGTATGTTTTATAGGCTGTTTATGTGTGCATACAGCTACATGAATCCTCTGAGATGGTTTTATTATTTTATCTTTATAAAATCTATCTTTTCCTCCCCCTCTGCATGTGGAATGACCGCCAATCCTTGTTCATCTGTGACCCTCAGCTGCTGCTGCTCTCAGGAAAGTGCGTTTTGTTCTAGCAGAGGCCATGGTTCCCTCTGATGTGTCCCATGCACATAGGTGGGAGGCGTGGGAGCTGTCAGGGAAAAGGAAAGGACTCTGCCATGAGTAGAACTCTCTCATGACTGCGCAGGAGGTTTCTGGGAACTTAAACTTGCTCAGGCTGGGTGCTGATATCCTGGCCTTGATTCAAGGTGGTATTTTAGTTCTTGCTGAGAGCGGCAGCTGGTCAGTACACAGAAACCAAAGCCTGGTTTGCTCACCTGGTATAGCAGACAGGGTCGCATCTGCATGTACAGCTCTTGCAACAGGGTAAACACTGACAATTTTTAGATCCAGTTTGCATTACTAATAATTTAATCTTACATTTCCTACACATAGCCGCTTGTATCTGAAGCTGCCTTTTGCTGAGACCATTTCTGAGAATCTGAAATTCTGCAGTGATTGGAGGCTTGTACTGGAAGTGCTCTACCTTGAATGGTTGCTGGGTTCATTGTTGTCTTGGTATGCATTATTTGCTGTCTCCTGGATGCCTGGTGTTTGACAAGGTGGATATTCCAAGCAATTTTAGGGCTCTCTAATATGGATAATGTTGGTGTATACTTGAAAACAAGAAAACAGGTCTAACACCCCTCCTCCTGGTCTGAGTGTCTCTCATTTTGGTCCGTTTTCAGGGATCAGAAGCGCACAGGATTTTCCACGCAATGACAATAGATGAAAAAATGCTATTGTAGAAACCTGGCATGAGCACAGTGCAATTCCAAGGCTGAATATTTCAGCATAGTCCATTTGAGTTGCCAGATCAGATTTTCCTGTGTATCTGTTTTCAAACAGCCATATGATCTTAGGAAGGTCTTTAGAGCCAAAGCCTGCCTTCCTGTAGAACTACTACATTTGTGCTATTTGAGCATTCATTATTTCCACAGGTTACAGGAATACAAAACTATTACATATGTCATCTTACCATTAAAGAGAAAAATTAATGTTCAGTAAACATTTGCTTTGTATTAATCATAATAATGGATCACTTGCTGAAACAAAGAAAAAAAACCAAACCAACGATGAACTTGATTTCCAGTAATTCTTTTAGGGTAACTTAGGAAGTTCTCAGGTTGCAATTGGAGAAAACTATTAATTAAAAAGGGAGTAAGAACACGAGAGGATCTTGGGTTTCTGTGGCACTAAAATGCAAAAGGGGGAAGCTTTACAGTTCTCACAGTGACAGTTGGGGAAGACAGAGCAAGTAGTGAGCAAGAAGAGTTAGGTATAAATATTTAGAAGTCAAAGTACCTCTGCAAAACTCCCCTTGGATCCAGTAGCTGTTAGTTTACCTTCAGTTTGTTCAGCTTAGGAGAATATTTATTTAGGAGAGCAAGCATGTATGAATTCTGTATAAAAGCATTTTGTCTGACATGTTGTACATGTGTTAAGATTTGTAAGTTGATGAGCAGGCACTGTAGAAAGTTGGATGATACTCTGTAATATTAAATTACTTCCTCAGCATGGGCTAATGAGTGATAACCTCTTATTACTGAGGCTAACACTGCTCCTGGCAGATAACTTATTTGCTCCTGGTCTTCGACAAGGGGTAATGGGTTTAAACTGAAACAGGGGAAGTTCAGGATATAACCTGGAAGAAGTTCTTTACTGTAAGGGTGGTGAGGCACTGGCACAGGTTGCCCAAAGAAGTGGTTAACAGCTCCATTCCTGACTGTTTAAGGCCAGGTTGGACAGAGCCTTGGGTGGCATGGTTTAGTGTGAGGAGTCCCTGACCATGGCAGGGGGGTTGGAACTTGATGATCTTAAGGTCCTTTCCAACCCTGACTATTCTATGATTCTATGATTGTATGGTCTAGTGTGAGTCCCTGCCCATGGCAGGGCAGTTGGAACCGAATGATCCTTTTCAACCCAACCATTCTATGATTCTATGGTCTTGGTCTAAGTTGTGCTATTGCAGCTCCCTTAATGTTAAGGTCAAAAGAATCCAGCTCTTCCTGTGTGCTTCTGACAATATCTCTGGGCACTCTGGGTTATTTGTTGACAGTACCATGTGCATCCAGCAGGGCATGAATTGGCATGTTCCACCTGAGAGTCCAGAGTGATGTGCGGTGCCATATTCCCCCATGTAAGTTGTTCAGGTCTCCATGACTCCAGAAGCTAAGGTCCCCTTCACTGGCTGGGCTTGGCTCTCCAGGTTTCTAGCCTGGTTTCGGGTTTCAGGTGATTCACAGATGTACCGATGGACACAAAAGAATTCTCTGTCAAGGCTGCGCTTGAGGGAGCTGTGGTCTATATTGCAATCGTATATTAAGAAGTACTGGATTGACTCAAAGGCTACTTGTAGGCAAATAGAACATAGAGGTGAGATGCAGTGGCGGGGGTGGTGAAAAGCTCTGGTTATCTGTAATGTGACCTGGTGCAGCCCTCACTGCAACTAAACATAGTTTGGTATTCACAGCACCTGTTAGCCTGCATGTTGCTGCGCCTGTTTCAGAGTGGTGCATCTCAACCCCGACCTCTATGTGCCAGTAACCTCCACTTTATAGGAAAAGCAGTTGGCTTGCCTTTTTAAGTTTTGCTAATGTAGAAATATGTACGCCTCTTGGAGTACCTGTCCTTTGAGGCATTTGGTGGGAGATGGCCACCTTCTGTTGTTGCATTGAATTTTAATTTGACCGGTGCCTGCAGGAGCTTTTGACATTTAGCTTTACTGGTGCATCGCCAACAGGCAGCAATAATCCAGCATACCCATCTTCTCGTGCTAACCGTTGCCGGTGAAAGTATGGGTGTATGCATCTTTGATTTCTGCCCTTTCCCCTTTTTTTTCTTTTCATCAAGGCTTTGCAGAGTTAGAGATTCCTTTCAATCATAGAAAATTGCTGAGCAACAGCATAATGTTTTTTTTTTTTTGCGATTAATAGTGGAATGTCACGATGACTTTGCTAATTATGATCTATGGGTTTGAAATGATAGAAATGGCATACAGTGTAAAAACAAGCTCCCTCCAGCTCCCTACAGTACTATTGCTATGACAAAAAAACCCAGAACATAAACCAATAATCCATCCAGTCCTGCTGCTATTTAACAAGGAGTCAAAGAAGTTGGTCACCTTGATTTCAGCTACAGCTTGAAATCTCTTATTAGTCTGTATTGCTTCTGCAAGTCACAAAATCAGTATCCACTTAAGGGCAGCAAATTTCAGAACATGTTCTTAACCCTTTTTAGTCAAGTTCTACTTGTGGAATGCACTGCCAATGATTATTAAGTGGTGTAAGATGGTGTTGCGAAACACATCTGGATATAAGCTGAATCTATGCAAAAGGCTGGAGAGATAACAGTATAGCAATATTTGTTTTGTCTTGAATTTTAATTCAGCTAGATTTCAAATGGAATTTCTAAGGTTTGTACATACAAACCTGAAGAATGAATTTGTAAGTGCCTGGAGTGGCTCACTATTACAGAATGCACAGTGTCTTTGTTCAGCAGTTCCCAAAAGAAATTAATTTGTTATAATAAATGTTCTGAAGCTGGCTACTTAAAACAGAGGCTCAGCTGTAGAGCATACACTACTGTAAAAAAGGCTATCTCAGGTCTTACTCAAAACAACATTGTGCTCTTTGCTGAAAGTAAATGAAGGTTTACTTGATGTCTGCTCTTTTGGAAATATATATATATTTAAGGATCAAGTAGAGTATATGTACCAAAGACTTCATGTTTAATGAAGAAACGGCAATGAGCTCTCTAGACTTATTTTCCTAGTGAAGTGGTTGGAGTAGCACATAATGGTACCCTTGTCTAGAAGACAAAAAATTTGGAAAATGCTGGCCTAAGGTGCATTCTAAAGATACGTTTTTCATATTGTAGGAAGTTAAAAGGATTAGAGCAGAAGAAGTTAAGTATTAAAGTATTTTGAAAACAAACACAATAAAAATTTCTTATTGTAAATGGCTGATTAATCTTTGTCTTTAAACTCTTAATAGGTGTAGTTATAATGACTGTAGCTGTCATAAAATGATCTCTACCTAAATGCAGTTATGAAGATAGATGTGTTTTCAGAAGTGCACTTTGATACAGAAGTGAAAAATTCAATCTTCTCATTTGGAAGTGACACAAATGTATTTTTGGTATCTGTTTGTAGGAAGATGGATTTATGTGTGGCAGAACATTTACCATGGTAACACAGGTTATGGTAGCTGAGCCACTGACTTTTCCATACTTAAGATCCAGAGGAAGTAATGAAATGACTATAAAAGGTGATGTTTTTATTGCTTTTTAAATGATGTTAATGAGTATGTATTTAACTCAAAGCTCATTTAATGTGTAATACAGGTAATTTTTTTGCAATTTATCAAATTTAAGCAACAAACATGCATATAGAAGTCAGTGCACATTTGGAGAAGACCTTCTAAGCACTGAATAATGGTTTGCACAGGGCATTTTGTTTCTGACCTATATACCTCCTGTAGATGGAAAACCTGTACAAACCTAACTGGGGATAGACTGTAGCCCTTGATTATAAGTCCATATCTCTGTTGAGGATTATATTCTGCCTAAAGTGAAAGCAGTTTTGCATCTAGGTGTATATCACTTCTCTCATACCAGTCGTTAGACTGAAGACTCTTTTCCCCTCCACTGTGAGGCTGTAAAACTGATGTGAGAATTTTACACTCATGAACAGAACATTTGGAATGAAGGAATCAGGAAAGATGGGAGTCTTCTCTCCTCTTTTCTAAGCCTGAACGAAATGCTGCAGATTGCAGATGAGGTTACTTTTTGTCTTGGTTTAGGCGGGTTAAATGTGTTAAAATTTTTGTCTGCCCCACAATAGACCAGATAACAAATGTGACTTATAAAAGCACAGATCAGCAGCTGTGTCAATTAAAAAATCAAAATAAGTATTTTAAGAAGTCTCTTTCAATTGTTTAAGATGAGGAGTCATCAGTCATGATTCCCTGCCTGATGAAAACTCTTGTCTCACCTCCTTGAAGAAGGAACATTCAGTAATCCTGTTTTGCATGGCAACTGGTCTGTCTAGCTGGCATCAAGCTGCTGCTCCAAAGAGGACAGCGAACTGGGTGTCAGAATCAGCTCTGAAATGTGGTGGAGAGCAGTGGGTATGTCATCTGTTACCCAAAATGCAAACTGCACAGAGTTGCCTGGTTCTGGTTCACTTCATTTTGAAACTGCAGTGATGAAGGGCCAATTGGTGTTACTCTGAATACAAGGGGGAAAAAAAATAACCAACCAAAACCCAAACTCAAACAGATTAAAAAAGGCAGAGCAAAACCCAAATGCTTGATGTTGCTACTATTTAATGTTGTTGCCAGACAAAAACACTACTGGAAACTGTTTACTGGTGAACATGATTTGACAAGACATACACTTCACTTCTGATTCCAAATTTACATTGTTGGGATTACTCAGGAGGAATTTGGACACCACCAGACATAGGAAATGGTTGTGTTTACCCAGATGCATGAACTTCAGAAGGGAAGTCATATAACTCAAGTCGCCAAACATTTGAGCAGTGTACACACTTCAGTTAGCCTGTGTGTAAATGTGTTTGTGTATCATGGACTGTCTTCTGTGGTTTCCTCAGGTTTTTATCTGTCCTTGCAAAAGGAGGGCTATAGTTACAGCTCTTTTGCCTGCATAACCCTCAAGGCACATGTGTAAAATGACCTTGTTCATGTAGTTGTGCAGTCTCTGAAGACATAATTCAACAGGAAAACCCCTCACTATGTTTGGCTTCTGATCTCCAGAATTATTATTGTATTTGGCCCTAAGTGCTGTTAAATTTGATTTGTTTTGTGTTTCCTTAAGCTTTTTCATATATTGGGTATCTCTGTGGGAAGAGAATCTTCGTTTACTGTAGCTTTGTTGGAGCCTACAAAAGGATGACTATATTAAACCTGTATGAGAAGACTGCTAAGATAATGATCTTGAAGTCTGTGGCCTGTTCTTCATTGTTGCTTCTTTTTTTAATCTTATGAGAGGTTCGATTACAGATTGTGATTTCACATCTCTCTGCAAAAACTTCTCAGATAGTCTGCTGTCTTCTCACACTGAGAAAAATGGTGGTAGCTGAGGTAAGAATATAGCTTTTGCTTTCAAACCCCTCCATCCTGGCTGTGCCCATTCCTGAATGTGACAGTTTGCTTCCTTCTCACCTCTGGAAATTGCCCTGGTGTATTGTCAACCCTTTATGTTGGAAGCGTGATTAACTCTTGTGTGCCACTGGTGAAATGGAAATATAAGATTAAAAAAATTTAAATTTAAATTTAAATTTTAATTTTAAAAAATTAAAAAGAGTTTGCTTGACATTTTCTTTTTATGAGACACCTGTGAATTAATTTCAGTGTTTTTCCCATACAGATTCTCTCAGGACCTGATAGATGAACTCTTGTTGTGAGTTTAATGTAATTCAAGTAATTGAGGCAGCTCCTTAAGCAGTTCCGGCGGCTGCAAGACTGTATTTCTGCCTCTCATTTCCTTTTAATGCTTTAGCAGTGTCTGTTGGGGCATAACCTTCCAAATCATGCCAGGCCAAGATGCTGATGTATTCAGACAGCCCTGTTTGTCCAAAAGGTTGTTCTTTCCAACAAATATTAAACCAAACCAAACTGATTTTGTCAGCGTCAGCATAGAAAGCCAAGATTTAAAGATTAGGGATTTCGATGATGTCAGAATGGTTACATTTTGCAGTAAGAATCTATTCCCATTTGGAAGGTGGCACTTTTTGCCATGCTGCTGTCATTGTTGGTTAGGTGACAAGTCTGTGACAAGTTTACATGCCTGTAAAAGTATCCAAACTCTCCTCCTATCGTCTCCCTTTTTGGTGCTGCCATAAGGAGGATGGGGACTTGGAAATGTAGAAAGCATATAATGGTCATTGACCTCCAAAATGAGGCTCCTGATGGTACAGCCTGTTAACTTGTTCACCAACATAAGATGGAAAACTAGGACTTGAAGTGCTTTGAGAATTGTTTTGGTGGTACTTGTCACGTATCTTGTACAAGTCTGAAACATATGAAATTTTTCTTTTTAATAAAAAGAGCCTGGTAAACATTTATTTTTTTTTTCCTGAAATTAATGTTTTCTAGCTTTTCTTTGTCTAATCGTGTGTATTAAGAGGTTACTTATAAGCACTGATGAAGGCTGTACTCTTTACAGAGGGAGACATCTGTAAAAACTGCATTTAACTTAGTTGCAAAACCAAAAGATGACAACTTTTGTACAGGGAAGCTGGGGAAAGCCCTTTTTAATGGGAATTGAAAGAATCACGGTGGGGAGAGAGGAGAAAACCAAAACTGATAGAGAGTGGGAAAGAAGCAGAGGCCAGGCAAAGGAAGGCATCAAAGAGGTTGGAAATGAAAGCAGAACACTTCCAACTTTGTCAAACAGTTTGCAAATTGCAGCCTAAAATAACTTTCTCATACATGAAAGCACAAACATTTAAAATAGGCTGTTCTCTGATAAAATACCTATATGGAAGTGACAGTTTGATAATGAACCAATGTATGAGAATCGAGGTGGCTGATTTTCTTGATTTTTTTTTCACTGGTGGAGAGCATGTAATCTCTGGATGAGTTGCAGAATGCAAATGTTGGAGAGAAAGGAATTAACTGTAATTTGCCTGCAGGTCGAAGTTGTGGTATCCGTGAAGCAGCAGGGTGTGAGCTCTTCTGGCTGAGATGGCAAGGTTAGCATCCTTGCAGCACATGTGATTCCCAGGGTGGTCTCCTGCCATCAAATGGCACAGCAAATAACTTCTCAATGTTGTGTCTCCTCAAGTATTTTTTCAGAGTAGAAAAATTTTAAGATCTGCGTTTTTCTTTCAGTCTTTAAGATCTGTCCTCTGTATATATACTGAGCGTGAAACTTGCAAATTTTTGGGAAAAGAGCATCAGTATTAGGTTTAGTGGGAATTCTTTATCTTAAGCCTGTCCCGCTATACCTCCAAATGCCAATTAGAGAGGAAGTCAGATTGGGGAGGAAGTCATTACTTGTTAGCACTTATTTATTTCCTTAATGTAAATCACACATGTTTTCAATCTTTGCTGTTACTTAATATAGAGTTTCTGGCTGGGAATACAAAAGTGAAATAGGTCAGATGCGTGAAATGTTTGCTGATACAGAAAGCATTTTCCCAGGGATAGGCAAAGCTGCCTCTGTTTGACTACTTGTCCTTCCTGCCAGCCTCCTATATTTATGAACTTTGAACGCATCCAACACAGGCACAATGCTTTACCTTCAAGTTGGTGTAAATCTTCACTTGTGGTGATAAGTCTTGGTACACCTTTAAGAGGCACTTGTGTGAGTTTGCTCCTGCAGTGCACTGTGTGCCTTCTCACTGCTTCGTTTCAGTCCCCTGAACAATTAGAGCCCAACAGTAAGTGCAATGGAGAGGGGAAGAATCTGAGATTTATTGTGGAGTCTGAGTTTCTGTCTTCCCAAAACAGGAGTTTTTTTTAAGTGGTATTCAGCAAATTCCCTTTCTCACAGGAACTGTGCCAGAAGATGGCATTGCTGTTCGCAGAGCACTCATCTCCATTGCAACAAGTCATTAGAGGGGTGGAAAAATTTCAGCTTCAAAGTCTGTTAGACGGAGTCAGGCTGAGAGGAAACGGATTTGTCTGCATATCACATGTCAAGGACAGTTCCATTAAAATATATAATGTGCTGAGGAGGGGTTGTTTTTTGTTTTGGTTTGTTTTTTTTTTTTTATTTCTTGCTGTTTAACAAAAAGCTTGTGTTTAAAAGTACAGATTAATCTGCAGGCTGAGGGGGTGCATCTCAATGCTGACAACATTTTATTTCTCAACTGGAAATAGAATACACTATAAAATCCTCCCCCTGTTTATACGACCTCCTGCCAGCATCTCACTCTTCGGCTTCAGGATCTGCTAATTTTCCTCAAAACACTTTTTCTAGCCATCACTTAGGTGTAGAGGAAAAGGTATTCTCAATAAATTCTGGCAGTTTGATTTTGCTTCAGTTTATGTGCAAGGGCAGGTAGCACTTGGCATACTCCACAGGCTTCTGCAGCAAGTTTAATCCCAAAAGATAGTGAGCAGCCCTTTGGGGTAGGTGAAAACCTGAGGACAAGTTGAACTTAATTAGCAGGAAAGTGATTTTTCCATCTTTTTACTTTACAGCAAATTCTGTTAGAGAGAGAGCACTGTAGCTCTCATTTCCATAGTCTGCAAGGTGACTTGATGTGATAAGACTACAGCTTTTCTTGAAAAAAAATAAAAATAAAAATTGAGTATTGTTGAGTATTATAGAGTAGATGGAGTCTGTGTGGATTTGTGTGTTTGTATGTAAGGATTACAGCATGGTCACCTCCAAGTATGTTAATGGAAGCTATCTGCTGTGGTTCTGGTTCCCGGGAGAAGTGTTAGGTTGATTTGAAAGCTTCCTGTTCCTGGCTTTGGAAGAGTCTTTTGGTTGGCTCATGCTGGTGGCTGAACTGAGGAACCACCTCCTTCAATTATGTCCCAAATACTAAGCAGAGATGCACAGAAATTTAATTAGGAAGACATAATGCTGGAAATTAACAAATGGCAGAGAATTTCATTTTGCCTATGCTGTAAATGAAGTTAGACTTTCTTACCAGTGAGGCTTTGAGGGGAAGGAAAAGGAAGGTGAACAACAGGTAGGAAAAATGGAAAGAACGTAGAACAATTCTTTCAAGTTACCCTTTCAAGCAAAAAGTGAGTACCTAGCATCCTAGCAAATTAACATAACTTGTTAATTTGGCTTCGTTTTGTTGATTCTCATCCCTTCAAGCCTGCTAGGTTTTGGAAGATATATAAGTGACATGCTTTTATTTTTTTGCTTTTCCCTCTGATGAAGGTGACTCTTCATTTGGGATTTGGTTTGGAGTTAGTGATGGATAGGTTAGGTAGGGAGGGACAGAGCTGGCATCAAGAAACAGATTTTTCTGAGTGGGCCAGGACCCAAATGAGTGCGTAGATGTTACCTTGATCTTTCTACAGGTGGAGACACCCCTGGGAAGAGTATGTATCTGCTGCTCTTAAAAAACTTGCGATGTATCCCTTCAGCTGTTGCTGTTATCTTCATGAAGTAACCCTCGTGAAGAATGGAACTTAAAAACCCAAACCAACAAACTTGACCCTGAAATACCACCATACCCAAGGCTCTGAGTACAGTCATTCAAAGCCGCTACTTGGGCGTGGGCGAGTGCTTCTGGTGGTCTTTGGCTTGCTCTGCAAGAAGGTGAAAGCTGTCCCTCATTCAGTGGTTTGGGAGATAGCTCAGGAAGGGCTACTGTCAGAGATGGCCTTTATTAGCTTATTGCTGAAGGAATTACTGCTGCAGAGAAATATTTTGCTTTGCTTTAGTAGTCTGTTATTATGCAGAAGAAAACTCTTATGGTGAGGCCCTTGAAGCGTTCTCTGGCAGGAGGAAGCCCTTCTGCTGGCTGGTGACAGGTTGGTTTTGGCCACTTCTTTCTGTTAGTTATGTTGTAAAGTAAGAAAGGCTTTAACTCCATGACTGGAAAAAACATTCTAAAGCTCAGTACATGTGAGAGTTCTTGAAATGCACCTTTGGGCAGTAATCTCTTGGTTTGGGGGTTTTAATTTGTTACTGAGCTGACTCACAGGTTTTGAGCCTCAAAAGCACATCCTGTGGCTGGAGCTCAATGGGATGTTCTGTTTTGCCCATGGTGAAGCAGGGCAGGCTGAGGAAGCCTGAACTGCTCAAATGTCAGTAAATGAAGTGTGGGAGAACAGCATTAACTAGTGAAATGCCTTGCTTTCCTCCCCACCCCAAGAGAGGAGAGTCTCATAACAAAGCTGCTTCGACATCCAGTGGAGCCCACTAAGAATAACTGAAATATTGTTGCTTCCCCCATCCTTTTCAGAGCCCCAGTGTATGTGTCCAGACACATATTTGCTTGTAAAAAGACCCAAACAACCAAAATGGCTATGCTGGACCTGCTCCAGCATTCTTTTTACGCTTGGAATTTGCTCCTGTTTAATTCTGGAAGGGGTTAGATTTGAAAGGAGTGCAGCATTATGCTGAACTCTCTATGTACTTAGAGCTTAAAAGCATTATTGATTTAATTTGTTATGAATGAAATTACTTAGATGTATCTGGAAAATGAGTCGAAGAGGAATAGGGGAAAGACAAATGAATGTTTCATGCTGTATGTTTCAATGCAGCAATTTCCTAGCTTGTTTGATTCCTGGCTCCCTTTGTACTGTACTTGGTGCAGGTTTTGTGCTGCAGGATTCAAAATACTCTGCCTCAGCAGGCTGCACGAAGAATACTGCCACTTGCTTTGGTCTTGGAATGAAGTTGTAGGTCACTTCAGTCATCTTACGTCAGTGGTATGGGAGCATAACTCAGTTTAGGGGTAAGTACAGAAAGAGATCTGTTCATTAAAAAAAAAACCAGCATAAATATCTTAATTTATGATTTTAATAGAAGCAGTATTGAGAACTGTTAATTTTTTTTCAGAATCAGTTCCAGATAGCACTGGCCAGAGCTAATGTATACAGCAACATAGAATAGGCTCTATTTTTGCATTTCTTTGGACTTCTTGTTTTCTTTAACCTTTGCTCCAAAATTTTCTGGTTTTAATAGCACATCAAAACCTGTCTTCTGTTACTTCTTGATGTGTGAGTTAATGTTTTCTGAGCAAAATTATCAAGCCTTATGTGGCTGAAACAATTCAAGCTTCAAGATCCTTGCGCTTGCACTACAAGATTTTGTATGCTTAAGATTGAGCTTTTTTTCTTGGTTAGAAAACTGCACAGCTGGGAAAAATAGTACCTTTCCCTGTTAGATCCTACTGTTGCATGAGGAAGCCCTAAAAGTGTAAGAGCATCCAGCTTTGTCCATTCTATGGTGAAGTGATATGTTAGAATAAGAATGAGAGGTGTTAACTGTCATCTTTGAACCTCACTGTAAATGATGGTATTTTCACAAAACCCTTTAGAAAATAAACCCTAGTGTTGCTGGCCTAGAATATTTCCTTCTCTTTCCCAGTGACTACTACTTCACTGACCTGCTCTGTTTTCCACTGCAGTGATGTTCTGCCAAGTTATTTTGCACTCAAAAAGGAGGCTTGCATCTGTGCTTGTAGTATGAAGAATGGGACCGAGTGGCAAATTTATGTTAAAAATCCTCCTGACTGCTGTCTGTGTGGGTGTGAGGATGTGGCCTTCTGAACTGGTAGGAAACCCAGCTATTTACTTAAATGGGACCTGGTTAGGACATGAACTGAAGTTGATCTAAGTCCTTGTGATGAAATTAGCTTCTGAGTTCCTGTATTAAACTTGTTCCTTAAAGCTTTTAAAGTTCATTAGAAAAAAAAAAAAAAAACAAAGTAACAGGCAGCATGTCATGGAGAGTTAAAAAAAATAGCTCCTATAATGAGACATTTATACCAGCGCTGCTTGCTTTCTGTCAGCCCTATCCTGTGACGTGCCTTTCCTTCTAGTTCTCTCAGCCTTTCCTTTTCTTTTTTTTTTTTTTTTGCCTTTGGATGCTACTTACGGTACTGGCTTAGATGTACTTTCTTATTCTGTGACTACAGCTCTATTAACATACTGATATATGAGGTGCAAAGTTAGAGTAAGGCTAAGCCAGTACGTTGAGTAACATACAAAGGCTTTGCACCTCTAGCATCCTTATTTTAGCAGAGCTGTAGTTACAGAATTGTATTCTAAAGCAGCAGTAAAGCAGACTTGGATGTCTTTTTAAGCAAAAGCAGCATTGTCAGCTGCTCTCCTAGAAAAACTGCTTTGAAGCAGCTGCTTTTCTCAGTTCTTCCCCTCTCCCAGCGCCAGCACTGCTACTGATGCCAGCAGCTCTGTAATACACATCTCCAGCGACGTTTTAGAGGTCAAGGTTGAGGTTAGGAGGTGGCGTGAGGTGGCTTTGACATCCTGGGAGAGGAAGAAGGGGAGGGAAGGAGGGAGGAGAAAAGGGAGGGCTTCTCTCAGCGCTGGCTGGCGGCAGAACGGTGTGAAGGGAGGCATTCCAAAACGTTTTGCCGAGAGGGGATACGCGAGGGCGTAAGTTACCCGGGGTCCCTTCCCCTTGGAGTGCTTGTGAGGGTGTTTTCTTTGTTGGTGTAGCTCTGGTGGGGCTTTATTTCCTCCTGGGGGGATTTGTTGACCATGACTCCAGAACTTATACTGTGTGAGAAATGGTTGAGATAAATAGCAGGGAGGGATAATAGGAACTCCCCCCCCCCCAAGTAGAGTCAGGCAGTCTGCCTTCTGGCAAAGCAATAGGTGAGGGAGATGGGGGTATTGGGTAGTAACTCCCTGCTAGAATAGCTAGATGTGGAGATATCTTTTTCTGTGATGCTCTGTCATGGTGTAGGTTGGTGGATGCAGGTACTCTTCAGAAGATCTGCATGAAAGGGGGGCTTATCTCAGCGGTGCCAAACCCTGCATTTTTACAGTGCTTGGCTGAGACCAATCATCATGCCGACTGGGGAGACGCAGAGTGAGACTTGTCGGTAGTTCCTGTACCCTCAGTGTAGAGCTGTCCAAAAGAATTTTTCCTGCAGTGTGATGGGAGGGGGTTGCTGGAGGAGATCCTTGGGGTCTCTGATGCCTCTGTGTAAATTAACAAGGGGAGCAAAATATCATCAGTTCTGAGGTTTTCTTTTTCCTTTCTTACTAAGGAGCCTGAATAGTAGGCAAGCATGTTAAGTCCCATGCTTCCTATTTAATTTCCATCAGAATTTAAATAAGCAGTGATAGCTGATTTACAGGCTTAAGGATTCGTTGGCAGCGGCATACAGATTCTGACAATGCAGAACCCAGGGCTGGAGCAGTGAATAAGGCTCCTGGGTGTGTCGGCATTCGAAATACAGATGGGTTTAGCTTTAGCTTTTACTTCCAGTTTCCTATCTGCTTGTTTGGGGGTGTAGTGGTGGTGGGGGTAGGAGAGTGGGAATGTAAATCCATCTTTTCTAATTTAGTCTCAGTTATTTTACTCTCTTTTTCTTTGTGGTAGAGTGTTGAAGAGAGAAAACACTTTCCAAGAACATGCTTAAACTGTCATGTGTGAATTTACATGCAATCATTTCTGTGAAATGCTCCTGTAGCCATTTGCTTCTCTTATTTTTCTGCAAAATGGGCTTGATCTTTGTGGAGGTGTTACTGGAAGTGAAGTGGCATGTAGGAAGATGTGTTCATGAATCATGCTGCATTCTTTATTAAGAAGCCTTCCATATTTCTGATGTCAGGAGGCAGAAGAATATATTAGTAAAGGAAAGCAAGAAAACACATTAAAATAAGCTCTTTAGCCATTTTGTGTTCTATACTATGGTTTTGCATTGTGTATCATTTGTATTTCCACAGCAATGTGTTTTCAAAAGGGCAGAGCCATGCAAGGGCTGGCACCTGATGATTTACAGGGTTGAGCCAGTACTAGTCCGGTCAGCTCTGGAATGCTAGGGCTTGATCTGGAAGCTGCAAAGATTGATAAAAAGCACTCCACTGAGCTGGACAGATTTTTGGATCGGCTCCCTTGCTGCCCATCTGGGTAACTAGTGTCTGTGGATTCCAGCTGGGTGTCTTGGTAACTATTCCTGAACTTGTTTCTAAGCATTTAAAAATAATAATAAAAAAATCTTACTTTTTTTCTTCCTTTCTCTGAAACCCAGTAAAAGCTAAGTCTGATTTTTATTACAAATTTTGCTTATGGCTTTGCCAGATGACTTCATTGGCCTGCAGCAATCTGCTTACCCTAGTGAGCTGTGGGTAATTCAGTGGTCCAGATGCAATCCTTGACTTGTCTTTTCAGCTGGTGTGTTAAGTTACACTGGTATGGTCAATAAATTGTCACTTCCAATGCTGCTTGGGTGTTCCTTCCGACTTACACTAGACCCCTTCCAGGCCTGCTATGTTTGTAACTAAAGAAACAAGAAGAGCCTCTTGTTGCTGAATGCTGGCCTCTCCCACCCAGTGATTTACTCTGGTGCCTATATGGCTGTGTGGGTTCTGTAATGGGTTTAAACAGACCAAAAAGCAGAATCTTCAGTGATCTTCCTGTCTTGCTCTCAGGCAGCTTAAATCAAGAGTGGCTTTGCTGTAATCTGTAGTCATATAGATGCAAGACTGGAGTCACCTTAATCTGTTTCAGAAGCAGCGGGAGTGGATCCAGATTCTGACACTTTCTGAATCACCTTTTCAATAAGGTTTTGAATGCAAATCATGACAAGTCCGTGACTGGAAAAGGAAAAGGAGACTGGAGGACCGTAATGTTTTTGGGGGATAAATACCAGCTAAAGTTGACTAAATTTTTTATTAGCGGGTAGCTCTAGTCTCATGCTGTAAACTGTTCTGAAAGCTCCGTATTGGGTCTCTAATTGGTATCACTTAGGCATAGAGCATAAGCAGATATCTCATATAGTAAACAAAGCAGCAGATTTAAGTTAATGCTAATGTGTTTGCAGGCTGAGCCAAAAGCTTTTCAGGGTTATTAGATGGGCTGTTGCCCAGCATGTTTTATCTAAGTGTCTGAAGGAGACAAAAGTTATGGATTGAGTCACTGTACAAATCAGCGCATCTGAAAGTCGGATTCTGCTGTTTGTTGCCATCAGTAATTTGGTCATATAAAGTATGGCTGAGGATGGATGGCATCAGGGCAGGAATATTGGGATGAGGTTTCTGAGGTCCCAGGGGCCATTCCCTGCATCACCACAGATGTCCTGTGTGACCTTGGGCAAGTCATTAAATGTTTTGGTAAACCATGGTTGGTGATACTTCCTTCTTTTTCAGAAAGATTAATGTTACAGCCATTTATGAGGGGACCATAGAAATGCAGCATCAAACAAAGCATTTGAAGGGTGTGTTCCTCATACATAACTAGTTTAATAGATGCTTTGTAAACCCGTCCTACAAATGTGCTTCATGCTATAATATGCTTACATGTAAGTGTACACAGCTAGAGGGGCTAAGTTGTAATTTTGGCAATAAATCCTGAATATTGATTTGGGGCAACTGTGAGAAGAGCCTTTGTTCATCATCAATCACAATCTGGTATTTGGAGAGCATTCCAGTTGTTGACTGTGGCACTGAGTTTTGTTGTGCTTTAACACTGACAAGCTAATGCAGGCTCTCACAAGGACTTAAATGTGTAATTCCTGTGTGTTGAGGATAATGGTATGCAAATGTCTCCTCCTGTGACTGCTGTTATTGCTATCTAAAGTTATTTATGCATTTAAGTCTTGGAAGATGTAACCCCTGAAAGTTGTTCAGTCCCATTCATTGGGCATGCTTGACCAAGTGGAATGAGTTTGGTTATCTAGAACTGTATGAACTCTGATGTTCAAAGTAATATATATTTTATATATATTTATAATTGTATGCATATATAATTAATAGTTGCATTTTAAGCTTAATAACCTCAGCTTTCCTTAGAAGAATAAATGGACAGGACTGTATAGATCTGTGGGACATCTGTCTGCTTGGAAGCAAAATATGTGTTTCTCCTTAGAACAGCTTGCTCAAGGGTGGTGAATTACACAGAACAGAAAATTCTTAAACTCTGTGGAGCAACTTTTAGTTAAAAGTTAGGCCTCCTAAACGGGTCAAGTTGCGCAGCAATTAGTCATAGACTTGAAGATAGTTTTTCTTATCTTTATATCTAACATTTTATTATAAACGGTATTAGAGTTTTACGATCATACAAACTACTTCCAGTCATCTAAATATGATTCTGTTGTCTTTTTTTATATCCATTGCTTTTCAGCATGTATTCCCACTTTTGTCCACAAGCTCAGCAGTGTTGGCTGTGTGGCTACTGCAGAGGGAAACCTCATGTGTTTTGAGCTGGAGATGGGATGAACATGGGGAATGTCTACCCATATGAGTGTCGTGCTCTGGAAGTATGATTCCAGCCCAGAGAGAGCCAAGCACTGATGGCCTCCCTTGGCAGAGCTGACTCCTTGGTGTCTTCCCCTCCTGATGGGCATAAACTGGTCTCTCTCTGATTCCAGCTGAGTCTATCTATATCCATACCCGGAATGAGTTCAGTTTTAGATGTTCTCTTTGAAAGAATATCAGTGACTCATATATTTGGAGCTCACTGTTTTTAGTTGGCTAGCTGTGCCGTGTTAGCTTCTTGACACAACACCTGTTCCACTTCCAGAAACAAACTTTTGCCTTCCCACCCTCCAGCATCTCCTGTCCATTGCATCTTGAACTTTTGCAGTGAAATTAGAAACTAAGGCTGGCCACTTGGTTGACTTCTTCTATGACTTCATTGACCTTCATCTGGCCCCAGAGGTTAAGTTTCAGAGACATTCGTATAATTTGCTTTGGTTTTAGCTTGCAGAAGTATTTTCTTATTAAACTAGTGGTCTGAAAATCCTTTTCCTGTTATTTTTAAAAGTTCATTTCAGCTTATTTTGGAAGGCCATCATCCTCTCCCACTCCTCTCCCCTCCCTCCCCCCCCCCCCCAAGAAAAGCTTTCACTACATTTTTTCCCAACTCTGCAATGTGATTTGGAGAAAAGAAGCAAATAAGTGTCAAATATACATTTTTATATATATATTTAATTATATAGATATGGACACACACATATATGTAACACAAAATTTGTCCCACCATCTCTCTGAAAATTCTCAGTCACTCTGAAAATGCATTTTGTAAAGGAGCAAATTTCTTGAAACAAGCAACATGTATATATATGTGGCACTTAATTTTGAACATTTTCTACAAAACTTAGAAGTCTTAACCATAGTTATCTGCGTGACTTTTGAATCTTAAACTGTTTTAATGTGTTAAAAAAAGTGTAACATGATGATCCATGAACTTTATTTTGACCTGTGGTATGCTGCTTCAACACATGCTGTTAAAAATAGTTGAGCTCTATTGTGAATTTTATTTTCTAGGTCAGCACAGGCTTGAGGTTGTAGTAGTCCAAGTTCTGAAGCTTTATTGATGGCAGTATATTTTTTTTACTTGAGTAAGAAACATCTTCAGTAGGTATCTTCCTGTCTGCTATTTGAAGTTCTGGAAAGAGAACCTAATGCTGTTTGTTCTTCTTTTTTTCTAGGAAAAGGCAGTGGTGAGATTTTAACACATGCAGATTACTTGCATCAGTTCGAGTTTATGATTTTAATCTACTTAGAGGGAAGCTACAAGATGAGCTGCAAAGGAATTTTGCATTTTGTGCCTCATATAGCAAATGCAGGTTTCAGGATGTTTTTGTTATTGAACATGATACACCTATTTGTAAGAGCTCTGATTTCTGTTTATTTCTTGAACAGAAAGTTGGTGACTACTAGGAATAAGTATCAATTATGAAATAGATGGATTGGGTAAAGAGTTGGTTTGTAAGCAGAGAAATCCATGTTATGGTTTGAGCTGAAGTAAGCATGGCATTATGGGCTCTTCTCATTTCTTGGCCTTTTCAAAATAGGCAGTGACTTAAAATATTAATTACCTGCAGTTAGAGAACTCTGCCTGTGCTCTGGCCTGCAGAGCAGCTGGGCTGATGCCATACCACAGTGTTCTCTGTGGTTCTGATGATCAGAAAGACACAAAGGCACAGCTGGTCCAACAGCAGCTGCTGCCTCATGTGTCAGTATTGAAATTCTCCTCACTGCATGAAACGCAGCTGCCACTGGATGTTCTACATGCCAGAGGAGGTTGTGTGCCTGGAAAGGAATATGTCACTTAGGATGCCTTCCATGGTTCTCATCTTTTATAGACATTCTGCTTTGATTCGGAGAGGAAGCAGCAATCTTTATAAATGCAATTAAATCCATTAATCAAAGTGCTTCTTGCCTTGAGACTTGCTTCAGTAAATTATCTTCAGTGGCTCCCTCCTTTGCTCTTGCACTGAGTGCTCACTGCTCCCAGGTGCTTGCATGCTGGTTGGCTTCCTGCAGTTGGCACATTGTGTTGTTTGCTGTACATTGCTTAAGAAGATAAAGCATTTCACCTTTGTCTTTTTCTATTTGTAAAACAGATTGAATGATTGATTGAAAGGGAATAGATGGAGTGCATCCACTGATGAAACAAAATTGTCCTGTACTATGAAACAAATTATTGGTTTAATTTTGAGAAGAGGCTTTTTATTTTTTATTTTATTTTTTTTTTTAATAAGCAGCATTCAGATGTGAGTGTTCCATAATAATATCAGATAATGGTGTACAAGCACTTAAAAACGTTTCTGCATTTAGTCTTTGAAGTGACTCATGAATAATGTGCAGCTGTGGCTTCTGGAATTCCTGTGGCATGATGTGTGCCACCGCAGGAGATGGCTAAGTTTTTCTAAGGGATATGAAAATATCCTGTCTCTTCTGCTGTGATTTCTACACAGCTCTGTGCCCTGGGGGACTATACTGAGTGATCCCCTCCTAAATTATCCCTGAGTCTCCCTGCTCTCAGCCTGGCATGCTGTGGGTACCAGGGCTGAGGGATGCCAGCAGTGAAGGAGTGCAATGCAGGAATGGCTTTCAAGATCTTCCTCCCATCCCTTGCCTCTTTTTGTCATTTGAAGACAATGGTGGTTGAATAGCAAATAAAAATGTTTTTGAATAAATTTAACCTGCTGTTTGTGGGATGTTTTTTCCTATTTAGTTTTAGTATTTATTTTATATTAGTTTTAGTGCCCAAAGTGTGTGACCTTTACTGGTGCCCAGATTAAGTCATAGATTCACTTAGACCTGATGCAGGAAAGCATAAACTTCAAGTGCAGCATACACACAGACACACTGGTTTGAGCTGGATTTTAGCTTTTAAGGATCTGATTCCTAAGGCTTTCCAGATCGGATTCTTTATTACCTGGTTTTAGACAATTAATAATGTTGTTAATTGCCAGTTTCTAAGAGTTGTGTGAAATGTTTGGATCTCTGAAAAGATCTCAGCATTGTCCAAGCATTATCTTATGAATTCTTATGAATGGGGGTAAAACCCACCGAAATATTTATGTTGTGACTTTTCCCCACTTCTTGTGTATGATTTTACAGTGATAGGTGCATGTTATACTTGCTTAATTGCTAATAATTTTTAACCTATATCTGGTGTTTGAATGACTGTAGATCAGATGACTGCAATCATGTTACTGAAACCACTTGAATAAAACCTGTTACATCACCAACTAACACAAGCTATTATTTTGGCTGTAAAAAAAGAGGCTAAAACAGTGAAGAGATGATGTACACTTGAGGCCTTTCTGTCTGAAGGAAGAGGAAGACGTGTGGAATTGGTGTAGGAGTTTCCAGGGCATTAAATCAGTGGCTGCAGCACCTATCTGCTCTAATGGTACTCAGAACATGTTAGACTAAGTGCTTTTTCTTGAAAATCTGCCATTTTCAGTAGCTGTCTGGATTCAAAAGGAACATTACAAAGTCCAGGATAATCTAGACTTGATGAAAGGCAGCGAAAAATATCTCAGCCATCGTTCTGACCTCCATTTATTTTATGGAGGCAAAACTTGATGAAGTCTGTGTGTAGTTGTTGTCTTGAGGGTTTTAGTATCTGCTCAGTCCTCCGTGTGTCATACTTGTCCTATACCTGGGTCTTCATTGCTTGCAGCCTAAGCGAAAGGAAGCATGGCTGCAAATGTTCAGGCTATGTGATGCATACCCATCAAAGACTTATTTTTTTTATCTGGTGAACAGCCTCTGGCAGCATACGGGTTTCACTGTTTTTTCCAGTTGGCTAAAGCTGGAGCTTTGTTTTTAGAGGGACTTTTTCACAGCAGAAGGGGAAAAAAACATTTTGACAATTTAATTTTAAGATCCTATGGGGAAAAAAGATGACATAGAAACATGTAAAACTAACTTCAGAATTATATACTTGTAAGCTAGCTAGATCATGTGACTTGCATTCTTTTGCTGCTTGTACGATGGTAAGCAGAGAGAGGGAATGGATAACAAACCTGTTCTGTGATAACTCAGCACTAAGTAATAACAAGATAAAGTAAATCCAAGTTTGGAAACCTTGAAGTTATGAGCACTAAACTAAGCTTGATGGCAAAGACAAGTGCTTGGGAATGTATTTACTGTTATCCCTTAAGGAGTTAAACTACATTGTCTCCCCCTATTTCTCAATACTGAGAAGTATATTTACATATGTGTATATTTATATATGTGTATATACACATGTATTTATATATAAAAAAATTTTGTGTGTGTATATATGTATTTGGAGCTGCGAGATGCTATAAGTTAATGCATTTTTTTCTTCTTGCCCTTTTTCCTTAATATCCTGTTTGTAAAGTCTGCCAACAGACTTTATGTACAACACAGTTCATACTTTTTATTGCTGTAAAGGGAATATTTTCAAATGGATCTGGAATTGCCTTTCTCTTACACCATCAGAAGATGTCATGGGTTCAGCAGTAGCAGTCATTTTTCTCCTTCTTGGTAGCTGGTGCAGCGCTGTGTTTTTGACTTTAGGCCTGAGAACAGCGCTGATAACGCCAGTGTTTTCAGTAACTGCTTAGAATGTTTGGGCTGGCCAAGGACTTTGTGAGTCTCATGCTCTGCAGGGAGGAGGGGAAGCCGGGAGGAAGGAGAGACAGGACACCTGACCCAAACTGACCAAAGAGGTTATTCCATACCACAGCACGTCATGTCCAGGATGTAGAAACGGAGAGCAGAGACCTGAAAGGGTGGTGGGGGTGCACGGTGGGGGGTGCAATGCTTGGTGGGGTTGAGATTGATGGTGAGCTGTTGTATTCTCTTTCCTTGTATCTGCCTTGTCATTATTGTTATTGGTGGTAGCAGGAATGGTTTGTGTTATACCTTAGTTACTAAACTGTTCTTATCTCAACCTATGGGAGTTGCATTCTTTCGATTCTCCTTCCCATCCCTCCAGGAGTGGAGGGAAGATTCTGTGCCCTGTCTCTCCATATACCTGCTGCTAACAAATATAAATACTTAGAACCCTCTATGGCAATATGAAAGATTGTTTTAAATTAAATATTTGAAAATCTGGATTTTCTCAAGGTCCAGGGGTATTTATATGTAAAGAAACAACACTGGCTGTACGAAGTGTTTTAACATCAGGGAAAAAACTTGCACCTGCCTTACCTTACTATCTCACCCATTTATGGACCCAACTGCCTTAAATCATTATTACTCTGTTGCATCTCAGTAGCTTCAAAAGACCTTTAAAAAATATATATGTGGGGCGAGAGGGCTTAAAAAAGATCTTCCTGTCCGAACTTATCAGGCCAGATGTGCAGTTAAGAAATTTGCCTGTGATTTGCTTTATCTAGGTTGGACATCTTCTGTTCTGCAGAAGACAGATGATAAGAAGGAAGGGGAAACAGTAGTTAAGTGTTGTAGTTTATGCAGAAGTGAGGTGGTTGATTTTAAATTTTATTGTGCTCATGTGTTTATAGAGCTTCATTGTGAAAGTAAAAATACTATATGGGGAGGGTCCTTTTTCTGTGGGCAGAAAACAAAGGACAGTTGTTGCTTCTTAAAAAAGCAAACCAAAACTCACTTCTGCTTTGAGAAGCCTTTCCACTGCACATCAGAGCTAATGTTGTCAATTTATTACTCTAAACTTACAACTCTCAAACTGGTAAAATCTTTCTTAGAATAATGAAGTATTCAAAATTGCATAAGAGATCCAGAAATGCAGTTTCTCTTAATTCAAATGGGAGCTGTGTGGCCTCCATAATCACTTAAGTAGCTTTGAAAAACCTTATTTCTAATGTATTATTTCTCTGCAGTGGTCAGTGTTTATAGTCTGCTTTGTACGAGATAAAAAAATTCCTTTACATTGTGCTGGGAGCATATGAGAGAGTGTAGAACTGCCATTTTGTAACAACAGAAGGGTTGTCAAAAAGTACCTTATTCTTTAAAATGATCATGAAATATCTAAAAATGTCCATGAAAAAAAAAGTCACACATTTTAAATGTCACACATTTTAAATGTCACACATTTTAAAAAGTGTAAAATAATTAAGTGATTGTAAGAACTAGACTATTGTTAATACAGTTGTACTAATATCTCTAAAATTTGATTAGATTTTTGGTTTAATTTGGCAAAAATGCATGGTGAGTTTTTAAACCCTCAGTTTCTGTAACCTGGGATTAGGACAGTAGTATGAGATGACCCAGAGCTGCTAATCTCCTTGGTAGCATGAAAATTCCCTTTGAGTCCATGACTGGTTGAGCATTAACCAATGCTCATAATGTCAGGGCTCTTGTTTTGAATCAAGACCAGTATTTGAGCAGAGCACAGGGATACCAAGGCAGTTCTGTCCTTTGGTGGAGAGGCTACGGGACATGATCCTACCTAAACTCAAATGTTGGAAGTTTTAGTGGTTGCTGAACAATAAGCTTGTCATCTTTTCTCAGGCTATTCTGGGGACTGGGCTGGGGAGAGAATAATCTGCTTTTCTTCAAGGGCTGATATTCCAATGGCTATGTGTGCCTTGGCAGCATAGAGGACTAAAACCTTTTTTAGTCCTCTTTAGCTTTGGAATAACAGGAAGAATGGAATAAGGAACTTTCTGAGTAAATAGAAAGCCTGTGGGCAGCTTTTCTGTTAATATACTTTCTTGCTGGTGGAAAGCTATAGATAAGACTGCAAGCCACCTGGGCTGCCTTTTATTTAGGCAATATCTTTTTGATTTTTCTCTTGGACAGTCTATGACTTCTGACCACGTTTGAATTTCATTTGTGTCTCAATGCAGTCTCAATGTAAGCCATTTATGTGGCTTTTGTGTTCCTCCCTGTGTCACTTGCATCAAGTGATGCTTTGAAATACACCCCACCTTTGCTCTTTGGTTGCCGCCTTTGCTTTCAGTCTCCCTTCACATCACAGTTCCTGTGAGATTCCCCAGGGACCTGCCCCAGGATTTTGGCTACCCTTCTGAAGAGGCTTCTGGAATTCTGGTGGCAAGTCTGCAAAATCTGACCTGCTTGCAAATGTTTAAATTACTGATGGGAGAAAAATAAAATGCATCTTGTATACTGAGGAGAAACATGGCTGTAACAGGTATTACCTTACCAGTATTACTCCTGCTTTCATGGCTTCATGTCTCAGTTCCTGTGGTGGCACGTTGTGTGGTTAGAGGGCAGCCTACTGCATTTTTTGGGTATTTATGCCAATTGACTGATGATGATAAAATGTGTAAGAAATTCAGCTTTAGTTTCTGTCCCCACTAGGCTGATTGTTATATTGTCTGCTAGAAAAAAGCCTCACATTTAGAAGCATGAAAGTTCATTATTAATGTAAGAACTTTATACGTTTTATCAAGTTAAGAAAAAAAGTAGAGATTTACCAATGAATATCGGTTTATACTGCAATAAAGTCAAGTCTACTGTTCAAATACCAGTTCAGCCAAGTGAGTCATGAAAAGTAGTATTTTTATAAAATGGTTTGTTTTCATATTCTGTATTTGTTATGTAAAAATTGACAGCACTGATTTTACTGACCAGTCATTTTCTGTACTTTAAAATGAAGACTTAATAAATTGATTCAATATTCAAATATAGCATAACATTTTAACTTCTAGAACATGAGTGCAAAACAACAGCAAAACTGTTTTAAGTCTTTCTTATACTGTGTGTTGCTTGAGCATAAAGTTATTACTGCAAGCGTAAAAATCAGTTAAACAGCAAATGAGGTTGCAATGCCTTCAGATTGAAGACCAGTGAATTGCATTATAATTATCACCATTTGCTGAGTATCCTAAATAAACACAGCGGTTTGCATACTCTGCTCATGATCAAAGACTGCCGCTTAACTGAAACAGTACAATCAGAAACAGTAATGCAGGACGGGATGCTTCTATTGATATGAGAATGCTTATTAAACCATAGTGTATGGCTTCATCTGCTTCAGCAGGCAATGTAAGGCAGTGGGAAATACTCCACTGATGTTAGTGGGAAGAGGATCAGCCTCTCAGGCTGGTGCTACTGCTCTTGTGGCTCACCTGCCATGCAGCTGAAAAGAGACACATTCGTGGCACTGTACAAGCAACGCCACAGCAAGTGTTTTGCTTGGATGCAAATAAAGCATGGTTATGGAGTCACAGAGGAATGTAGGCATCGCATCTCCACATGTTAGAAATTAATTCAAAAAGTAGAAGATTGTAGGCGGCTTTCTGCCTGCTCAGGATAAATTAAAGGGCAAGGTGGTTCTGAAGCAGTTCTCACATATTTTCTAGAATTCGATTTCCCTGTTTTGAATAAACCTATAAAAGTTGCTGAACCTGTGGCGTGTTAAACATGAGCACCATTTGGTGGGCCTGAGTTTAGAAGCTGGATGGTCTCCAGGTGCAGTGAGGTTCCAAACACTGAGATGCAGTATGGAATGTCTGCCAGTCAAGGCAGGTAGCTACAAAAGTGAGTTAAGTCCCTAATGAGCTTCATGCTCATCAGCTCCTGGAACTGTTGATAGTAGTAATGGATTAAGGAATAGATAAGTCTAGGTGGGTATTGGTGCCTGTAGGCTGTCAAGTTAGCAAAAGTCGTACATACTATGTAATAAACACTGTTCTGCTTCCCGGCTGACCCTTGGAGGTAAGGGGTATCTCCTGAGTGGATCACAATATCCCATATCTCTCCCTGACTTTGCAGACCTTGAGGATGTGCTGCACCTTACCAAAGGCTGTGTCTTGTTGCAGGGGCCCTCTAATTAGGCGGAAAGAAGCAAATGGGAAATTCCTTTAACACAGTGGGAGTGGATGTCAAAACTGTTCATGCAGGGCGGAGCTCCAGTTCAGCCCTGTACTGTAGGCAGCTTTCAATATAGTAATGCCAAAACCACGGCTGTTGTGCCAAAGAGCCAGCTATACCAGTGCATGCAAAACAAAACTCAGACGCCTCTTCTGATGACCTTTGGCAGGCAGTTAATTAAACCTTGGGGAGATTTAAACTGTAGCATTAAAATGATGCAAGAGAGTATTGAGACAACATTGTCAGTGTCCACTCTCTTGCTAACTAAAAACGTTTTTGGTTTCCTGTTCTTTCTGTGATTCAGATTTAAAATTCGGAATCCTCACATGAGATTAAATAATCTTCACCTGGAACATTCTCTAATTTGGGTGCCTTGTTTTTCAAGCTGTGTCTCAGAGTCCAATTTTGAGAAGATGTGTTTCTAGTCCTTCTCCTCCCCGCCCCCCCCCCCCCCCCCCCCCAATCTGTAGCAGGTCCAAACCACTATTTGACTTTCTAAATTTTTTTTTGTTGGTTTTGTTTTGTTTCCTTTGTGGTCTCCGCATTAGCCACAAGTAGTATGTGTTTTGTCATGATGGTTTTGGTTTGGGGTTTTTTTTTCAATTATCTCAAAAGAATATTTTGGAGGATTGTCTCTGCAATCTGGGGACTCCCATCTACTCTGATTAACTTTTGCAGCTTTATTGCTGTGTATGACCAGATATCAGGCATGCTTCTTACCCTGGAAATAGAAACATGTAGCAACATGTAGCAGTAGAGCAAGCACCAAAGGTATCTTCCTCCATCTTAGTAACATTTGAAAGAGGGACTTGGAGATTCACTTTATGTTGTCAAAATCCTGACAGTGGTGCTCTCAGCTGGTAGGAACATCCTGCTGGTCACTTAAGAACAGTTATTTTTCTACTCTGACTGTAATGAAAATATTATGTGCATTTTCCTCTCCTCTTGAAATTCCCCCCCCCCCCCCCCCCCCCCCCCCGCACTCGCAAAGACACACTGCTGCTCCCTGCCCGGGCTCTCAGAGAGATAAATCCAGCTTTTGTTCTCCCAAATTCTTTCGGCCTGGCACTGACAACAGTAGTGGCCTCATCTGATTAAGTCTACTTTGCTGCCATGCAACATGACAAATGCTTTTGGTTCAAGATGAATGGTAAAGCCTTTGCAAACAGGAAAACCAGTTGTCAGTTGTCACTGTTGTGATACCAAACATGCATTTGTGCTAGAGCAAGCAGACAAAAAAGCCTATGAGGCATACAGCAGATCAAATGGAAAACCCACTTAGGGCACAGCCAGTTCTATTAAGGCTTGAGTGTGTTTTTACCAAGATATGTTTAACAACAGAAACTGTTGAACAGAACATCTGTCAGCAATTCTTAATGTGGAAAAATACTGTATTTTTGCTCACAGTAAAGCCAAGAAATTGCAGTAATTGCATGATATGATATCATTTTCAAGATGGGAGGTTTTGGCATCTTAATTTGGTTTGCTTACAAATGTAGCTTTTCACACAATTTAAAGATAAAAAAATTACAAGTGTTTCAAAAACAAAGAGAAAAGCTGTTTTGAGGAGCTCTGGAGGAAGCTATTTGGCTGCAGAGTGGTGGCTGTGCTTCAGAAATTAAAATATCAGGGTGAATGGGGCTGAAAGTGATACCTGGGTGTGTTTGGCATGAGCCTGGTTATCAAGTTATCCATGTGCAAATGCACACAGATGTTTTTAAGGTAATAGATTTACCTAAGCATATATATTTTTCTGGTTAATGCAAAATATTCATTTCTTCAGTGTAGCTAGTGCTTAGTCACACATTATCACATACCCCTGAAGTTCTGCTGTGGTTGTTAGTGGCACTGTTGTCAAATCAAAGGGCTCTGGGAATGTTTCTTAGTGTTTCAGGACTTGACCAAATCTTTCCAGGTCCTGCCAACACCTACCCTCCACCCTGCTCAAGAACAACAACAGCAGGAAGTTGGTTGTTGCAGGACAGATCAGGATATTTCTGAGTTACGTTTCTCTGTGTGTGAAAGTTCTCCACTCTATTCCTTGTTTTCTTTGAATAGATTAAAAAAGAAGCAAATACTAGGTTTTTTTGTTTTCTTAAATAACTTGCCTATGAACAGGTAGCTTTAGAATTAGAGCTTGTTTTGAACTCTTTTATCTTCTAGGTCAGCTTCAGTGCAGTGCCAAATTTAAGTTCAATCCCAAAGCAGATAACATTCAGTTGGGCATAGAATCATAGAATCATAGAATAGTTAGGGTTGGAAAGGACCTTAAGATCATCTAGTTCCAACCCCCCTGCCATGGGCAGGGACACCTCCCACTAAACCATGCCATCCAAGGCTATGTCCAACCGCGCCTTGAACACCTCCAGCTATGGAGCATTCACAGCTTCCCTGGGCAACCCATTCCAGGGCCTCACCACCCTTACAGTAAAGAATTTCTTCCTCATATCCAATCTAAACTTCCCCTGTTTAAGTTTGAACCCACTATCCCTTGTCCTCTCACTACAGTCCCTAATGAAGAGTCCCTCTCCAGCATCCCTATAGACCCCCTTCAGGTATTGGAAGGCTGCTATGAGGTCTCCACGCAGCCTTCTCTTCTCCAGGCTGAACAGCCCCAATTTTCCTCAGCCTATCTTCATCTTATCCTTCACGCAGAAAGTCCATGCATGGTGCAATGCATGCTGATGTTTCCTTGTGGGTCTGTTCTTCTTGGAAGTTCGTAATTAAATCACTTTTAAATTAAATACAAGCAAAGTCCAAAAAGAACAATTTCCAGTAGAAGTTTCTGGTTTAAAACCAAAGCAAACAGAAAATAATTCCCAGGGTGCATGTTTTCCACTGGATTTCAGATTTGGAGATTTCATATCTGGAAGACAGGGAGGGGGAGCAGTACCGTTCTTGAGTTAGAACCATCACTCCCAAATATAGGGCCAGAAATGACCTGTCTAAATTGTTGTGCTAACCAGTTGGCACCATCAGACAATGGGCATGGCTGCCTTGCCATTTACAGGCAGACCTTGCTTGCTCCTTTCATTTCCCAGGCTGCCTGGCCACCAGCCAGCTTGGACTTGCAGTCATAATGCACAAGCTAATACAATAGTCTCATACAATAATAATACAAGAGATAATGGGTTTAAACTGAAACAGGAGAAGTTCAGGTTAGATATAAGGAAGAAGTTCTTAACTGTGAGGGTGGTGAGGCACTGACACAGGTTGCCCAAAGAGGTGGTAAATGCTTCATCCCTGGCAGCATTCAAGGCCAGATTGGACAGAGCCTTGGGTGACATGGTATAGCGTGAGGTATCCCTGCCCATGGCAGGGGGATTGAAACTGGATGATCTTAAGGTTCTTTCCAACCCAAACCATTCTATGATTCCATGATTCTAAGTGCTGCAGAGAGTGTGGGGGACCCTGATGAGGCTGCAGGGGGCTTGGGGCAGAGTTTGTTCCACAAGCATCAAGGCCAGGGGAGGTGGGCAGAGCGTGGGATGCCTGGCACTGTGACAGCTACTAGGCAGCCTGCCTGATTGGGAATGGGGGCTCCCTGTTCTAGAAGGCCAAATGCAGGAGGAAGGCATGTGGCCTTCACTCAAGCAGAATGTTCTACTTCTGTTTGAAGAGATGGTTTCCAAATTTATCTCTTTAGACAAAACTTTATTTTGGATACTGAAGGAGGTGTGTTACTGCTTGCTCATCTATTCCATCTATTTTGCCCCTATTCTTCCTCCTCATCTCCAACTTAAGAAAATATTTTGTCCTTTTTATGCTCTAGGGAGAGTACAAAATGAAAGAGGTGCTGCAAGTTTTAATCTGAATTTCTTACCCCTGTTTTATTTTTTTTTTCCTTTTCTCATTATTGGAGCAAATAAAAGTTCTTAGTGTTCTTTGGGGACCTGTTGTTTTTTCTAAGTTACATGATAGAAATTATTTATTGAAAGATATTGAAAGAAAAATGGCTGTGATGGTGAAAAATAAGAGTTTTAATCTCTGTTTCTGCCCTGTGGCACTTCCCCAGACTGTAAGAAAACTTTCCTTCATGAAGCTTTTTGTACTGAACAAGGAAATGTTGACCTGAAGGTCACAAGTGGCTTAATCCTCTGTTTCGTTAAAGGGAGGGGGGAAAATTACTGACAGCTATCAGCCTGGGCAGCGTTCGCTATTTTGAGCCTCACTGGATCCGGTCTCACTGACAGTGCACCACCCTGCCCAATACAATCAATGGCAACTATCAGCCCGGGCAGCGTTCGCTATTTCGAACCTCACTGGATCCGGTCTCACTGACAGTGCACCACCCTGCCCAATACAATCAATGGCAGCTATCAGCCCGGGCAGCGTTCGCTATTTCGAACCTCACTGGGTCCGGTCTCACTGATAGTGCACCACACTGTCAGTCGAATCGTGCTCCTGAACTCTCACGGCCACACTGAGAGATGGGGTCGCGTTCAGCAAGAGAATGACGATCGATTACCGAAACAGTGCAGTTTATTGATGCAACAGATACAGGTTCTTATGGATTGCCGGTGATAGATGCTGTCTGCAAAAGCACGTGCGAATAATGATTACATGAATACAAGCGCTTGATAAAGTTAACACAGTATAGCTATAAAATATACAGATGACAGTAAAAGTAACTCTATAGAGATTCTAAGGTTTCCCAGGGAAGCACCGAATACAGTGCAAGTCTTACCCGCAGGCGTCCCTATGGGGGGGGAAGAGAGGTCCAGCCCGTCGACCGGTCCCAGGAGTCGGTTGATGTTATCTTCCTTGCCTCATCCACAATGGTATCTTCCCCAATATCCCCCTCTTTCTTGGGTCATTTTATATTATTTTTTATCTTCAAGGTGGAGCTTGAGTGACTCTAGTCATACATACCATTATTATTACTCAGAGAGGGGTGGTCTCATTTTGGAGGGGGATCGCATTGGAGATGGGTGTGTGTTTTAGCATGTAAATGCGTTATAATGACGTTATAATGAAGCAAAGTTCACACTGAGGACGGCATTCTGTCAAAAGATGACAGGCTGCTGGCCCAGGGTAAGAAGTGTGCAGCTTATCGGCTTTTGCAAGGTCTCCACCTCACTCTACCACGCAGCTTATCAGCTTCTTGCACCATCTAGTTCCCATCTTTTTGCTGAAGTTAGGACAAAGCGTAACCGCGAGATCTCCACCTCGCTCTACCCTTCGTCTGTGTTGCCACAGGAACCGCTGTGGAGTGCACATTGCTGGCATACCAGGTGTGGCTGCATCTCGCCCTGAGAGGCCTTGAAAGTCCGTTTTTCCCTTATGTGTGGACAATGCTACATTTCAAATATAAGTTTAATTCCTAATTATCCCATATTTCCTAATTATTCCACATAATCCACCCCGTGACTCTAGTCACTCAAGCTTCACATTTTTTAAGAGGAATTTGGAATGTCCCATACACTTTTTGAGTGAGGGTTGCTAAGTATATATACATCTTGCAGGGATACCAAACTAGTTAAGCGTTTTAACATGATCCAAAGTCTAACATACAAAGCGATTGTCAAAGCAAAACCTAATACAGTGAGTATTAGCAAAATCACAACAGGGTGAAGCATCCTATTTAAAACTCCGGTGGCAGTTGGTGACCATCCAAAGAGAGTGTCCCACCATTTATGTTCTGCATACTCGTTCTAACACCTGATGGACTTCTTCTGTATCGTGGTGGACAGTGGTCAGGGTCCTTTGTCCTTTCTCCTTGGCCTGGGTCAGCAACTGTTTCAAATCTTCATGGTGTAGCAGCTTCCTCACCAAGGTGAGGTTCAGTCCAATAGGAGTAAATAGCAAGTCATTGAGTAGTGTATATCTTGATTGCAGCAATTGCTGAGAAGTGACAGGAGCTGAGTAATTAATATCACATCCAATCATGTTAGTAAAATTGCAAATGCAGAGGTTTGAGTGATTGGTGATATCCATAGCAACATTATCTATTAGTATGGAGTTACAAAGAGTTCTCATGCATGTACATCCTTTCCCAATATATACAAGCACGGTTTCTGGATTCTCATTTGTATGTATTTCAAAGTGACAAACATTTTGTTTAGTGTCAAGACAAATGTCTTGTGCTTTTATGGTATTACTTTCACAAATGAATCCTTGTTGGTTTCGCGTGATGCATGCGTCAACGTCAACGGTTTGCCATTTATTGTTATATTGTGCCCATGCTCTATGTTCAATTGGATAGAGCACGGTTTCATTGTGATTCAGTCCCCGCGCAATGATTGGGTATATGGTACGTACCGAAGCATTGCGTATCGTTAGGACGAAAGCAGTGACTTTACTCTCAATGGGGTTGGAAGCGAAATTAACCAGGTGCCATCAAGATTGGAATTTCTTCTCAAATTCAATTGCATTATCCCAAACCACTTTCCGAATTTCAGTGGTTAAGGTACCTGCTTCACCTTCCCTTATAATTGCGGCGGTTATTGATTGTATCCATAGCTGGGCTTGGATACAGCCAAGAGCCAGAGAAACATTGTTTTGGGCGACATCAAGTGTATCTATAATTAGCTGGTGGTCTTTTTCACTCATTCCTTCCCATTGAGGTAATATATTCAACAAAAACCGTTGGTGATTTCCCAAAGCCGTAAGAGAAGACTGTAAAGGGTATTTCAATTTGGTCAGGTCTCGGGTCATTGTGGCTAGTTTGTTGGCTAGGATTTCCGCATCTATGCCATTTAAGACTCCTAACCCTGTTCCTAAGATACCAGTTACATTTCTCTTTGATCGTCTTAAGGGGGTGAGGGTTCGCCCATGTAACCATGTTGACCATCCTTTATACAATGTATCCAGGAATGGTGACCATGTGGGTTAAATTGCAAAGATGCTAATTTGCATCGGTTGTTCCACACGTTTGAGGGAGTATGATGGGTTATTTTTAATGACATAAAGCAAAGTACAGCCCTACGTTGTGCTGTGCCCAGAGGCAGGTCACAAAGACTGGCTGGACCAAAAGTAAAGTTGGACCAACAGTCCCATCTCTCCACGGTACAGATTTTTATTTGTTGTTTCTGTTTTGGTTACGGAGATCTGACTAGTTTGTTTGTGGGTGGATCCATTGCTAACTCTACGTCCTACTTTTATTTCTTGTCCCATGTACCATCACTGTTGACAGATTTAAGTCTTTGTTAGAATCTAATTCTACATTCTCCGTGTTTAAACCCATGTTCCTGGTGTATTTTGTATGAGTCTCAGACCAGAGCTACTGCAGGTCTGTAGAAACATAATATTGAATCAATTCTGCAGTTTACCTTTTTTTTTTTTTTTTTTTTAAACTCAGGTTGGCAAATGATTACGAATGTAAAGAATACTATCACTATTACGGCTAGGATGAGTGACAAGATTCCTTGGATGCACTCAAGTCCAGTGTAGGTCAGTCCATTTGTCCATGTGCAGTTCACCTAGAGTTTCTGTGAACATAAAAGAGAAAACATGCTAGGCCTTTTGACTGACGGGGTTAAAAGGAAGGTGAAATCCACCGGGTATTAATCTAGTGTACTTTTCCTGAACAGTCTTTGGCTTCCCATGCATAGGGATTTTTAGGAGTAATTAGTACCATGGGTACTTGAGGCATTTTTACCAACACCGGTTGTCCTCACAAGGAGGAAAATCATGAAAAACATATCCTTCACATCAATTTCGGCAATATTTGGGACTGCTGCAGTTAGAGGTGTAGTATTGGTGTTTAACTGTTGATAATCTACTATGAAATGCCATTATCCGGTGGGTTTCTTTATAGGCCACACTGGGGAATTATAAGGTGAGTGAATTTGTTTAATGATAACCCTCTTTTCCAATTCCATTACCACCCCGTCAACCCCTGCAAGTGTTGCTGCAAGCAACGGGTATTGCCGAACATTGGTAATTTTAGACAGAGGTAAGGGTATGGCTGTTTGTGACAGATTTAACCTCATTGTCAATGCAGAGTTTCACCTGCTTTATCCACTGAGAAATCATTATTATGGCAAAGCACATACAGATTTACATTAGCAGTATGTATATTACCGGGTGTAGTAGCATGTTGAAAATGCCAGTGGCAGTGAGGGACCAGCCAAAGAAATTTCTTACCAGTGGAGTTCTCTTACCCTCTTTGCGTGCTTTTTATAACACTATCATTGTATTAGAATCTTTCTAGCTTTTGCCTTAACATTTTCTAGCAGTTGCTGCAAATTTGCATGCTCTAATATCTGTTTTACAAGTGACAAATCCATACAATACAAGGTGTAGTTTCTTATTAGCAACTGGCTAGTAAGTGCAGATGGTTTTATACACAAAATCACAGCCTCTATTAACAGTTACTTTGCAAGCACACATATTTAAGCTGTTACTTTTCAGTTGCCCCCAAGTGATGTTTTGCCTCATTCTGCTTGGGGTATTCACGGTCAGCTCTTATAGCTGAGGCACTGGGTTCTTCCACTCGTCTGTCCAGCTCATGGCGAGGCTTGGCAAACTTTGCAGGCAGCCACCATGGACCTGTAGGTAGGAGAACACAAACATACCCTCTCCCCCTAGGTTATCAGTTCTTGAGAAGTATGACAGGTTAAAATGATTCCTTAAAGCAGAGGCATTCCGATAAAAAGGAATGTGAAGCAGCTGCAGAAGCAAACTGCACAGTGTTAACAGTCAATGAGTTTGCTGTGTCATTAACCATTTTCTCTTTCTCTGCCACCCTGTTGCTGTTTGGGTGGAGGTTGGTAAAGCTTGTGGTTGCACTACCCCTCTCGCTTTTTCAGTTAGCGGTTCATGTTTCAAGTCTTGGATTCACCCCCAGGTTACCTTAAACACACTAAGCAGGACTCCTCCCCTGTGCCCGGGGTGTTGCAGGCTTCTTTAGACTTTGTTTGTGGTGTCTCTACAAACTGCTCCAATACTTTAGTGGATCGAGAGGTGTTTTATACCTTTTTTTTTTCCAAAGTTGCTCACCCTACTTTGCGCAGCTACAGACCTTGGCCTGCTCGGCAGCAGCCATAAATACCTGTCACAACAGCACTTTTGTATTAACCCTTTCTTGCCTGAAATGTTAATCTGCGACCCATTAAAAACTTTTACATGAATCCGACAGCAAATAAATACACAGAACACCGTCTGCCCTCAGCACACACACACACACACATGGGATCCCATAAACACACTCCATACAAATACAATATTAAACACACAAATTCAGGCAAGTAACAACCCTGTGGAGACAATCATGAAACCAGCTCCGAGCAGCGTCATCACAGTGCAGGGTGGCAGGCTGAATCTCAGCGGGCGTCCCCTTGGAGGCTCTGCCTCCCCCACATTGCACTGAGGCTTGGGCTTTTGTACTGACCAAAATGCACACTCATTCCAATGCAGGTGGCCAGCCTACATCAGAAGAAGTGGTGAGTAGTATCTATAAAGGTCTGCAAGGGTCGGTAGAAACACGGACATACTTCTATATACAAACCTCTAGTACATAAATATTACAGAGAGACTATATAAAATGAGTTATATATGGGGTTCCAAATCCATGGTCTGTTATAATTTGCTTAATATCATTTGATAAGAGCATACGAGAGACCTTCCCACCGCGGGTCTCGATCCAGCACATATACCACCAGGAAAGCATGCAATCCATCTGCATCCCCCACCCATCTCACTTCTCCCTCTTTATGCTTCTGTGAAGCCCAACACTGCTCAATACGTTCTACCACTTTCTCTTCATCCTTCCAAAACTTTTGGGCCCACTCCTTCCCAGCTGGGGAAGGGGCACAAACATATTTTTGCAGCAGTTTATCCATGGCAATCCTGCCAGCTACGCCAGTTTGTTGCGTTAAAGGGAGGGGGGAAAATTACTGACAGCTATCAGCCCGGGCAGTGTTCACTATTTCAAACCTCACTGGGTCCGGTCTCACTGATAGTGCACCACACTGTCAGTCGAATCGTGCTCCTGAACTCTCACGGCCACACTGAGAGATGGGGTCGCGTTCAGCGAGAGAATGACGATCGATTACCGAAACAGTGCAGTTTATTGATGCAACAGATACAGGTTCTTATGGATTGCCGGTGATAGATGCTGTCTGCAAAAGCACGTGCGAATAATGATTACATGAATACAAGCGCTTGATAAAGTTAACGCAGTATAGCTATAAAATATACAGATGACAGTAAAAGTAACTCTATAGAGATTCTAAGGTTTCCCAGGGAAGCACCGAATACAGTGCAAGTCTTACCCACAGGCGTCCCTATGGGGGGGGAGAGAGGTCCAGCCCCTCGATTGATGTTATCTTCCTTGACTCGTCCACGATGATATCTTCCCCAATATCCCCCTCTTTCTTGGGTCATTTTATATTATTTTTTATCTTCAAGGTGGAGCTTGAGTGACTCTAGTCATACATACCTTTATTATTACTCAGAGAGGGGTGGTCTCATTTTGGAGGGGGGTCACATTGGAGGTGGGTGTGTATTTTAGCATGTAAATGCATTATAATGACGTTATAATGAAGCAAAGTTCACACTGAGGACGGCATTCTGTCAAAAGATGACAGGCTGCTGGCCCAGGGTAAGAAGTGTGCAGCTTATCGGCTTTTGCAAGGTCTCCACCTCACTCTACCACGCAGCTTATCAGCTTCTTACACCACCTAGTTCCCATCTTTTTGCTGAAGTTAGGACAAAGCGTAACCGCGAGATCTCCACCTCGCTCTACCCTTCGTCTGTGTTGCCACAGGAACCGCTGTGGAGTGCACATTGCTGGCATACCAGGTGTGGCTGCATCTCGCCCTGAGAGGCCTTGAAAGTCCGTTTTTCCCTTATGTGTGGACAATGCTACATTTCAAATATAAGTTTAATTCCTAATTATCCCATATTTCCTAATTATTCCACATCCTCAAACTGTGTTGTGTGGAGCCACCCTCATGGTTATATTTTTATAATCTGCTAATGGTTTAGCAACCAGCAAGGGGAGTGAAATACCAATGCCTGTCAGCTCAGGAGCACTGGAAGTCCTCTTTGGTCCTGAGTATAATAAGGACATACCTTAATGACTGGCATTGCTTCCTCCTTCTCAGCTAGAGAGCTTTATGACCTTTCATTCAGTATATTTTATATTACAGCTGTTCAGACATTACTAGAGCTACCAGCTTTGGGAAATCACAGGACTGAAAGGAAACAGTCTTTTCTGCTCTTGCCCTCTTTGCTTGATGAGACGTCATCCTTCCCTGCTCCCCAGTAACCTCTCGCTATAGAGTAGGCAGTAGCTTGCAAGTCTAGCAAGACTCAGTAAGGAAGATTATTTTTCTTTCAACCAAGTTTGTATTCTTCCTTATTAAAAAAATTAGATCAGCATCTTAATTTTAATTAAATAAGACTGCTAACTAAGGCCTTTTGAGCACACAGCATAAAAAATAGGACGGAAGCCAAACACTATGGACTGCAGAGATAATTTTATCTGATGAGTAGAAGCCACAACCTGTGTGTCGTTCCCAAATTGTATGTTGAAGTCTGAAGCTGCTTGGCACCTAGTGAATGCCCTGGGAAGCCGTGCTGTCACCCTGAGGCTTAGGAGTCCCTAGGGATGAGTGAACATGGTCATCAGAGGACATCTGAGAAAGCCAATGAGATCTTCTTTGACCACATGGGAAAGCTAGTGAGGTGCCTTGGAAAGTGTCTAAATATGTAATGCTATACTCTAATGTATCATTAATTTGTAAGTGAATTAGCAGTTGTTCCTGCTAAGAGATTTTTCTCATGTTCTCAGCATGAAACTCTATTCTCTCAGTGGATGCAATGGTGTGTGTTTATGTTAGACAATTATTTAGTTACTGGCCATTAATGAGTATCTGTAGTCTCTGAACCTACTCAGGGACATGAGGAATGTCAGATGGATTGATTGTCCCATTTATTCGTTCTCCCTCCTTTCTCTCTCCTTTCTCCCTTGTTCAGTATTACAAGCCAAACTGCACTGTGTATTACAGGCAAGGAAAAAACACTGCTGCTGGAGATGGAGAATGACTTTCAGAGCATTTTCTATGTGGGATTTGTTTTTTGACCTGACTGCTGAGGTGCTGAAGTTGCCTTATGGCAGCTGCTGCTTCTCTGTGGGGATGAAAGTCAGCGTGTTGGAACAGGATTTAAGCAGGAGAGGAAGGCAGATGCAGTTTGTCACTGGTGCCATTAGTACTGCCCTATTTTCCATGATGGGGTAGCTCTGTGGAGATCCTAATTTACCTTCATGCTCCAATAGTTGTTACCTTTGATGTAGTAGTGAAGAAGATTTCTCTCTGTGGAATGTTATTGTTGGAGAGAAAATAGCAGGTTTGAGGATTTATTATTTTAAATGAAAAAGATCTAGTGATCTGAGGAATAGCTGCCAGTTTGATATAGTCATCTTTCAAAACTGAGTATTGCATAATGTGGAGATCCAAAAGGTACAGAAAACATTGTGGTGTTTGCAATTGCTAGTCCAAACTGAAATATATCTAGCCACTTCTGGACAAGTTGTCTATACTAGAATTGTCATATTGACATGACTACAGCAGAACTTTCACTTCTTCTTTTCTTCTTTATGACTTCCACTCTTGATTTTGTTGGTTTTGTTTTGTTTTGTTTTTCCCCCCATAATAACTGGTTATCCCCCCGAAACTTAAGCGCATCTTGCATAGGTATGCTTCTTTTTCTGTCAGTCTGGACTTAGATGGGTTTAACCCAGTTGCATGAGTAGAACCTGAATGTTCTGGATTTTTCTTGCAGGGCATTTTTGACACGTGCCTTTCTTAATCATCCTCACAGCTCTTGCTCAGATTTTTATCATGGTGATGAATGCAATGGTGTCTTTGCCAAAATTTGGCTTTTTGTGTAGTATGAAAGTAAAGTGTTAATGTGAAACACAGGTGGTTTTTTTAGACTTCTACTGGGTTCCTTTCTTCCCCTAACATGGAATATAACAGTATCACTTGCAGAGTTGTCCAGAGCTGCTTCTCCCTCCACTTCAAACCAACACTCTTTATTTATTAATAAACTGTTGACTTCTCTTTCTAAGAAGGTCATAATATGAACTTATGATATTCATTGCCCTTCAAAAAGAAGCTTACAGTTGTTTGCTTTCCACTTTCCTTGTGTGCAGACACATGCCAAGCCTTCTTCTGATGATGTTTTACCATGGCTTCTGTAGAGCATGCTTCTCAGTGTATCTTACGATATTGTGTGTTCAGCCCAATTGAGCAGTGCTTCCTTGTTTCCTTGTACTTTGCTGTTGCTGTCCTGTTCCAGTTTATGATCAGTCATGGATTCCAATCTTTTGGAGCAGAGAAGGTTTTCTGCTGTGTCTGTGCTGGGCACAATGATGTGGTGTCCTTAAATAAAGCTCTTGGTGTGATGCTCATAGAAACAGGATCAGCTGTAGCAAGTCTTGTCTACTGCATTAGGAAAAAAACCAACAAACCCCCTCCTGAAATGTGATGACTATATGGGTGACATGAGAACAACATGCCCAAGAGTCATCTTCTTGAGGCCTGTGAAGTAATTTGTCCTGGGAGAGGAAAAATAAGAAGGGATTCAGAGTATTTTTTCAGCTTCCAAAGGAGAACTGTGGAGGTGAGATATTACAGGATAACCTGGTAGCAAGCATGGGGTTGTCAGGTAGCCTGACAAAATCAGCAGGTACTATCCCTTCACTGTGTCGTGCAACTGGCCTGCTATTAACACTGCATCTATTTGCATCAGAGCAAAAGTAGCATCAAACCTGACATCTCATAATGGTTGCCGTCAGTATAACACTTGGTAAATGGTTTCTAGGTTTTCCTGTGTAATCTTTTTTTGCTCCATGTGTGCATTTCAGTAGGCAAAATTGGAATTAACTTGGTACCATGCTATGTGAGGAGCAGAAATGTCAAATGGCTTTTTCCATGTGTCAGTTCCAAAAGGATGGTATGACAGAATTCAGAGACCTCTCTGGAAGGAGATATGTCATGAGCTCTTCTATCTTGCTTGTTCTTTTTTATGATGGAGGAGCAGAAATATTCTATCTCCCTTTTCCTAAAGGATTTAATAGATTGCTTTGCTACTAATGCGTGGATTTACTTCAGTAGGTACCTTGGATCGACATATCAGACACTTGCATGTTAGTACTTTTAATGTAATCACAGTAAATGAAACCAAATATACAAAATAGTATATTATAGGCTTATGTAGATACTGCATATGTGTGTATGTGTATATGTAACAAAGTATATTCGGTTGCCACCCTGCCCTCAAGGTGTAACTGGAAATCTCAAGATCATTAATTTGCTGTTAAAGCAAAACAGTCATTCTCTAAGGGAGGCAGTGTAAGTATATGGTGGATTTAAACTATTCAAAACCTATTAAAAAATATCTTTGTTGATGCTTAGGGTTAGGAGGAAGAGAGAATAAATTACTCTTCTTATGCAGTTGCTGTTCTTAAAATAGTACCAAACGGCTTCCAAGAGTTTGCAGAATTAAGCTCTGTAATGTGGAAGCGCCAGTTAGACACAAGAGCATTTTTTTTGAGGATTTTTTAACCTGAAAATATGGAGAATAGCTTTGGACTCTGAAAGCCTTTGTCAAAGTGAAGGAGTTCTTGCTATGGGTGCTTTGAATATCTGGCATACTGTGCAGCTGACACTGTCCCTGCCAGCATGGTAGCTGTGTGCCAAGGTCTTTCTGCCGCCTAAGGAACCTCTACAAAGGCAGGGCTTGTTCTCCTTCCCCGTGATCCCCATGACTCCGTGCCCTGCCACGATGCTGAAACCCTGGAAAAAAGCAGCTCTTGAAGAGGAGGATGCGGAGGCAGTGGGTTTGAAAGGGCTTTACACAAAAATTGATGAATTTCTTTAAATGCATAGCTTTTAACAGTTTAGGCACTGTCATCCCCCCTAGAAGTCGACCATTCATTCAGTATCAGAATGCTCTTTATTAATTAAGATTACTCTTGTCATCTTCTGTTGCCTTGACTTGCAACTTGCTTTGTGTTAATGGCTCTTTGGAGTGAGCCTCATGGGAGTTAAAAGTAAGATGAACTGAGTGAGTTTGTTATTCCTGTAGTTGCTCCCAGTTTTGCTTGATGTGATCTTCATGATTTGACAGGATTCCTACAACTTCCTGATGCATAATTGTTGACGTAACTGTCATGAACATAGCCCCATGGTTTCTTGCTTCTTGTCTTTCCTGTCAATCTTACCTACAAATCTAACATTAAAGCAATAGTACCGATTTTTTACTCTGAATTAAGAGTTCTGAGATGGAACTTGGCCTAAAGGGGTTAAACCCATGTTCCCATTCCAAGCCTGAATTCATACAAAGCTTCACCATCTTTCAGAAATCAATATGCTGCGATAAATAGTAGCAGAAAATAGGGGGGCAAAAATAATACTGAATTTCTTAAAAGATCAGTTCAAAATAAGATTTATAAACATAATAAATGTTACATTAAAGGAAAAAAAAAGCCAGTAGGTTGGAAGAATGTTGTTCTTAAACACATTCTAATTTAAAAAACAAACAAAGCACAGTATTTGCTTCTTGCATAAGGTACTGTAAGCAGATGCAAGAACCTGGCATGGAAATTGAAAAATACAATGATGTTGGTGAATGTGGGGTGAGCCCAAGCAGTTACCGGGGGATCACTAAGGCAGCAGTGCTTTACCAGCCATTTCTGACTCCTGGAATGAGGACTTTGGAGGTAAGGCAGCTATTTTATCTCATTCGGTGGCCACAGATCCTGAAGGAAGATCTGTCACTGTTTTGCAGAGTGAATGACAGATTTGGACTAAACTATTTTCCTTTCAAGTCTTCTGCAGTAGTAAGAAAAATATGATTTCAGTGTCATAGCTATATTTATGTGTGCAATTACCAGTTAATACAATTTCAGTCACTGTTTGGATGATCATCTGTTATTGTTAGACAGACAAGAGACAGCTTCATCTATCAGCGCTATTCAATTTCACAAGAAGCTCAGTATTTAAGCTGTTATACTGTTTTCCTCCTTCATAGTATCTATTGCATCTTTATCCTCTCAAATTGGAGGAAGGGTGGCTTAGACTGTCATGGGTAAAGATGGTATTATGACATCTGCTACTAATGTGGTCATTATTTCTTTCTCTGCAGTGGGTATCATAATTATCTTAAATAATATTAGAAATAAAGTCATTCTTATCATGTACAGTAACATTTCTGACAGTCCTAATTTTTGTAATAATCTAGGATGGTGTTGAGCAAGGGGGAGGAGAGAGTGTGAAAAGACACAATCAGCTCTTCATACAAATGGTGGAGCCTGTCTTGCAGAGTAGTCATTTTAACATGTTTTACCAGCACTGCTAGGTTCACTTGAAATGCCTGAGGAAACAGGAATGTAGTTTTTAATGGCTCGTCAAGGACTCTGATTTCTTCACTGTTTTATGGCAACTTTATGCATCCTCTTTCCCCAACCCAATAAATATTTACGTATACCAAGTGGAGCAATTCCACAGAAGAAACTGAGATACCTGTCCAGAATAACTCAGGAAGGATTCTCAGATTGTATTGGTGTCATAAGCTTAAATGCTTGATTCACGTGATTTAGAGCAGGATCTTATCCACAGTCGCCCCAGCCTTGAGCTTACAGCCTAATCTAAGTATGAAATCTCTATTTGGCTAGCTTAGATAGAGAACACTACCCGTGACCAAAGAAATCTCTTTTTTTGGTGGGTAGAAGGAAGGTATTCTTCAAGACTGTAAGTGTTCTTGAAACAGATCTGTGGAGTTCTACGGCATGCCTTGGCGGCAGCTGAGCTTCTGAGATACAGTTTTTCCATGGGATAATGCACACAAGAAATTTGCAGAACTTTGCTGGTCAAGCATGTGCTTAACTGCTTTCTTGAATGAAACCATGCCTATATCCTATTTATGTGCTTAAGTGTGCAGAATTGGGTTACTTTCACAAGTCAAGCTCTTTAGCTATTGTTTTCAGCTAAACATAGTGACAATTGCAAAATCTGGTAATAGCCGAGATAGAAGAGCAGCAGCAACACTTGCCCTCAAGCAGGTATCCCTTCATCCTGATGGGGGCTTGGAGTTCCCTGAAGGAAACAGTTGAGATGCCAAATGAAGAAGTCTGATGGCTTACTTCCTGCATTTGCACAAAGCAATTCCTGAATCAGTACAATCTTAGATGTCTTGGGTTGGGAAGGTGTGAAATGATCTGCATAGGCGCTGCCTCATTTGGAGTCTGTCTGATCCTTGTTTCCTGCTTTACACTGATAAAAGAGAAATGTCCACCTCATTTGTGAGGAATGCTTGTGATGTGCAGCTAGAATGGGCAAACAACAGCTGCAGGATGTGTCTTCTTGATGATCACTCTTAATGCACAACAAGGGGTGCTTGTCTTGGTTTCAGCTCTTCTGGTACAAGTCCCAGGCAACTGAACCAGCAGAACATTTGCCAAAGGGTGAAGGGCAAAGATATCTTTACACAGAAATAAGCTTTACCTGTACTACTTGAAGTTTAATATGTACTCTTTGTATGGGGGAGCTCCCAACGTTTTAAATTGCAAAGAAGGCGCTGCTAAAAAGTCACTTAAGCTTTTATCATCACTCAGAATTACCTGTGGGATAGGTGTATGGCTAGCCATTGTAAACAACCGTAGGAAATCAGCAATGAGTGCCTGTGGTAAACAGGATTGATTTGCTTTCTCACTAATCTTGAGAACTATGCTTTATCTTCAGATAAGGGAGAGGGAGGGAAAAATGAGCCAAACCTAAACCCAGGCACATTATACCAGATGTTTTAGCCAAACTGCAGTAATACGTTGAGTTGTCATTTTAAGGACAAAAGTGTATTTTCATCAGCTAAATGCATCTTGGAGTTAAAGCACAATAGTGTTTTAAATTCTGAAATGATCTCATACCCTGGAAAAGTATGAATTGTAGATGGCAGTTACGTTTCTCTTGAAAAAGACTGAACATGTACAGTGCAAGGTCCTACACCTGGGTCGAAGCAATCCCAGACACAGCTACAGGTTGGGCAGTGTGGAATAATTAGGAAATATGGAATAATTAGGAATTAAACTTATATTTGAAGTGTAGCATTGTCCACACATAAGGGAAAAACGGACTTTCAAGGCCTCTCAGGGCGAGATGCAGCCACACCTGGTATGCCAGCAATGTGCACTCCACAGCGGTTCCTGTGGCAACACAGACGAAGGGTAGAGCGAGGTGGAGATCTCGCCGTTACGCTTTGTCCTAACTTCAGCAAAAAGATGGGAACTAGATGGTGCAAGAAGCTGATAAGCTGCGTGGTAGAGTGAGGTGGAGACCTTGAAAAAGCCAATAAGCTGCACACTTCTTACCCTGGGCCAGCAGCCTGTGATCTCTTGACAGAATGCCGTCCTCAGTGTGAACTTTGCTTCATTATAACGTCATTATAACGCATTTACATGCTAAAATACACACCCATCTCCAATGTGACCCCCCTCCAAAATGAGACCACCCCTCTCTGAGTAATAATAAAGGTATGTATGACTAGAGTCACTCAAGCTCCACCTCGAAGATAAAAAATAATATAAAATGACCCAAGAAAGAGGGGGATATTGGGGAAGATACCATCGTGGATGAGTCAAGGAAGATAACATCACGGGCTGGACCTCTCTTCCCCCCCCATAGGGACGCCTGTGGGTAAGACTTGCACTGTATTCGGTGCTTCCCTGGGAAACCTTAGAATCTCTATAGAGTTACTTTTACTGTCATCTGTATATTTTATAGCTATACTGTGTTAACTTTATCAAGCGCTTGTATTCATGTAATCATTATTCGCACGTGCTTTTGCAGACAGCATCTATCACCGGCAATCCATAAGAACCTGTATCTGTTGCATCAATAAACTGCACTGTTTCGGTAATCGATCGTCATTCTCTCGCTGAACGCGACCCCATCTCTCAGTGTGGCCGTGAGAGTTCAGGAGCACGATTCGACTGACAGTGTGGTGCACTAACAGTGAGACCGGACCCAGTGAGGTTCGAAATAGCGAACGCTGCCCGGGCTGATAGCTGTCAGTAATTTTCCCCCCTCCCTTTAACGCAACAGGCAGAGAAGAGGTTCAGAGCAGCCCTGTGGAGAAGGACTTGGGGGTGTGGGTTGATGAAAAAATGAACATGAGCCAGCAGTGTGCACTTGCAACCCAGAAGGCCAACCGTATCCTGGGCTGCATCAAAAGGAGCATGACCAGCAGGTCGAGGGAGGTGATCCTGCCCCTCTACTCTGCTCTTGTGAGACCTCACTTGGAGTATTGTGTGCAGTTCTGGTGTCCTCAACATAAAAAGGACATGGAACTGTTGGAACAAGTCCAAAGGAGGGCCACGAGGATGATCAGGGGACTGGAGCACCTCTCGTATGAAGATAGGTTGAGAAAGTTGGGGCTGTTGAGCCTGGAGAAGAGAAGGCTGCGTGGAGACCTCATAGCAGCCTTCCAATACCTGAAGGGGGCCTATAGGGATGCTGGGGAGGAACTCTTCATTAGGGACTGTAGTGAGAGGACAAGGGGTAATGGGTTCAAACTTAAAGAGGGGAAGTTTAGATTGGGTATGAGGAAGAAATTCTTTACTGTAAGGGTGGTGAGGGCCTGGAATGGGTTGCGCAGGGAAGTTGTGAATGCTCCATCACTGGCGGCATTCAAGGTGGGGTTGGACATAGCCTTGGATGTCATGGGTTAGTGTGAGGTGTCCCTGCCCATGGCAGGGGGGTTGGAACTAGATGATCTTAAGGTCCTTTGCAACCCTAACTATTCTGTGATTCTATGCATATGGCCTAGGGAACCAAAACTTTCTGTTTTGAAAAAGGATGATAATAAGAGTTCTGCCTGGAAAAATGAAAGTGTTCATTCAGAGACATCAAAGAGCAGGCTGACAGAAGGTATAAACAGCAGAACTTGAGCAGTAGATGTCTGAATTTGACAGAGATTTAAAATTCAGTCTAAAATAAAGTCAGTTTTGTACAGGCAGAATCAGTGCTGAGCCTGTACACTCTGTGCAGTGTGAGCACATTTTCTGAAGAAGTGAAATTTCCAACTGAATTTCCGTCAAAAATCTTGGGCAAGCATAATGCTGGCAAGTATGGGGTAATGATTTAAAGAAATTCAGCTGAGTTTTTGATGGAATATGAAAACTATTTAGTTGTTCTGGGTTTCACCTGCATTTCTTATTATTTTCAATTTGTGCTGTTGATTAAGGAAGCATCTGAAAAACCAGCATATGGCAAAACTGTTATAGATGCAATATGGATGCTATATGAAATAGTTTTCATAATCAGTGCTCGAAAAGATATATTTTGGGTAGTTTAAGGATCATCTAAGACAGTCTTACCTTTTATAGTATGTTTTGTAAACTTTTGAAGTTATTTTCAGTTTGAATCTAGAAAAGAAGTGAGAATAAATGCAGTTCAATCATAGAAGAATGATGGGTAATATATGGATGGGAAACCAGGACTTGAGGTGGTTTGAGATTTGCAGATGTTGACACTTGTAGTTGTTGCTCAGCCTCCTTGTATGGGTGTGGGGAGCAGCAGATGCCATCATCTATATCTGAGCCAAGATGCTTCTGCCAGAGGTTTTTCCCATAGGGGTGCTCAGGCTCCAAGCAAGCGCTCCTGGGTGAGAAAGGGAGGACAGGACCTCTAGGAAGTTCTGACCTCATGTTTTGCAGGGCTGATTTGGAAAGGTTTTGTTGAACACACACAGATGCAGTGGATAATGATGTAGGAACAGTATTTTGGTGGAGGAGAACTATGAGCTTGTCATGCACATGCTGCTCTCAGGGCTTCTGTCTGGAAGGTGTAGTTCTGTCACTAGTTGTGGGGGCTGATATGTACTGGTGCTCCAGTGTCTTTCAGGTGAGACTGGAATTTGGTAGTGCCAATGGTCTTTGCTTTGCTGGTATTTCATGTAACAATTGATAAAGCCATTACAGCTCTTCCTTCCAGGAGTATATGATGATGTGACCATTCTGGGTTTTGATTTTCAGATGTATTTTAGTCCATTTCGCTTAAGCAGAAAGCCTGAAAGATGCGATCCTCATAAAGGGAGGAAGCAAACAAAAACCGAAAATAAAGAAATTCAAGCCAATTTCATACCAAACCCATGTTTATGAGTTTGAAACCAACTCAGTGTTTTCACTGATTGGAGGCAGAAGCCTAGTGGGATTCCTCCTTGGCAAATAATATGCACTGGTTGGTCTGTCCTTGTTGTTAACTGCTGTTTGTGTTGTCAAATACTTCTCAAAAGATGTCTGTTCTGTCACAGAAGTTGTTCTTTAATTTGCAGTCATTTTTTAAAAGTGCCTTAGGACAGTAGCTAATGCTATAAGTAACAAAACCTGTTTCTCCGCAGTGTAGGGAATCAATCACAGGACGGAATGGGTTTATTTATTTTATCTTTTGGACAAGCATGAAGTACGGTTCCATTAGCAAATGTGATAATGTCAACTTAATAACTTAAGAATCACAAATTCTGCCTGTTTCTGGATGTTGACATGATTAGGGTCAATAATTTTAAGTTTGGAAGGGAAAAGCCTTGAATACAACCATTCCTTTCTAAAAGGAAGCACTGTAAGGGTCAGAAAGGAAGGAGCACTGGCTTCTGAAATGGCTTGATGGCTTGGGAGGAAAAGTGAGGGTCAGAAAGGAGGGTGAAATTATTGAGTAGTGAATGAGTAAGGAGGCAAGTGTTGATAGCAAACTTTTTTATTCTACTTTCTCAATAGTAACTAGTTCCTCAGACATGCCATGGTACCTACTGTTATAAACTGTGGTCTAATCTCCAGAGCCATAAGACAGAACTGAAGGAAAACTGGGTAGTTAAAATATGGGTCCTATGAAGATCGATGGGAATATTGTACCTGAATCTATAGAATGAGTATGTCATCTACAGTCTCATGGCTTGCTGTCCTGTCCTCTGTCTGTTCAAAATATGTTTTCTTGCCAGTAGCTCTTAAGAAATGGCACAGATATCTGTACAAATTACATACTGAAGACCATGCTGGGATCCCTTTGTTGAAGGTTTTATATTTCCATTATTGTGATTGCAGTTATGAGTTTTTTTCTTATCCAGAACAAACACACAAAGTATGGAAATCAAATTACTGAGGGCATCAAGTAGCTTTTATTTAGAAATCATTTACTGGGGAGGAAAAAAAGCCATAATAAGAAAAAATATTCAGAAATTGAATGTTTAGCTGAAGTAAAGTGGAAACATGTCATCTAAACTAATAATATAACCAAACCCCCTTACCTTAATAGTCTTACTTATAACTACTGAAGACTTACTGGGGAGCAAGGTATGTATTCATACTAGATTTGCGAATATGGAAAATTAATGCATTTTTCCTTTTTTTTTAGGTAAGTAACTGAAGGGGACATGAAGAATTGGCATTTAAATGGCCAGCATGTTGCAAAAGGTATTTCACTTCAGATCAAAGAAGAATGCACGTATAATTCACTTGAGTCCATATTTAATGGGTGTTTTCCTGTTTAAAAGGATTATTAAAGTTTCTTTAGTCCACTGAATGATTGAAAAAAGTAAAAATCATCTTGCTTGTGTTAGGTGTTCATGCTATCCTTAAGTGACATCAGCGTGTAGTGAGAATCAAGTGGTTTTAGCTAGTTGGCTAAAATGATTTTTTTTTACTCTAAAAGTAATATAAATAATAACACAATGAATGGAGTATATAAGCATTGTGCTTGGAATGTTTTTGCATCCCAGACTTTGACTGAGGTCAGCTGAGGTATTGCTAATTTTGCTGTTGACCACTGGAAAGTCTCTTTTAGATGCCAGTCATAAAGTTGATAGATGTGTCCCATCTGATATCTAAGAGATGGTAGCACTGAGTAACGTCAGTATGTGAACTCTGAAGAGCCCTTTCCTTGGCAAACAGATGGTTGTCTAGGTAAGGAAGGGCTGATCATGGGTTGGGAAGCGCTATCTCTACATATGCTGCTAACAATTCTGATGCTTCTGCTGGTGACACCCACACATGGGCTTCGAAGCACATTTTGCTATATTTGGCTTGCAGTAGTTGTCCTACCGATTGTTTGTTTTTCTCTAATTCTGTAGAATGTTTGTTGTCAAATGCTCTGTGTGTGTGAAATCTGTCAGAATATTGTAAATTGATGAGAGAGAGCAATGGTTACACAGAGTAATTCCAGCTCGTACTGATTAGGGATGGGAACACAAAGTTATGTAGAAGAATCTTCAGAAAGGCTGGTTAATGAAAAAGAATTATCTTCTGAAAATGTCAGTGTTTTGTAATTATTTCCACTGGAATGAAAGCTATACTTTTGAATATTTTTGACAGAAGATGGGAAAGAGGAAGATAAACCTTTTGATTAGGGAGTGTGTCTGGGATATAGGAGAGAAACTCGATTTCTGATCTCAGTAAGGCACAACTGAAGTTGTTTAACTCTTATTTTCCTACTGCTGAAAAGATTATGGAGATTGCTGGGGTTTTGGATGTTTTCCTTCCCTAGACTTTGCATTAAAACCCAAAACTACATTGGCCAAAAAATCAGATATTCTCTGACAAGAGTTGCAGCTGGAAAAACTGACTGATTTTGCCTCTTACAGACCTTCCACTGTTGGCTGCATGTAACTATTTCATGATTGTTTTCTGCTGTTCTTCCTGATTTTCCTTTCTTTCCACTGGGATTTAACTGGCATAAAAATGTCATGGAGAAGCAAACCTCACCTGAAGCTGATTTAGTGAACTGGAGTTTGGGAATGTTTCAGTTTAAAGAAAAAAATCTCTCTAAAATTTCAGTTGCACTTGATAATTCTGCTTTGCATTTTAAGCAAGAAGTATTTTGAGAGATGGGGTTATAAATGTGTTGCAGTTAAGCAAGAAAAGAAATAAAATTTTTCCTATCCTGGAGCTTGCTGTAGTTTTAATAGGTCAGAGGTTCTTCTGAGCAGAAGCTCAAAGTGTAGAAGGTAGTGATGGCAGTGTTCTGCTCATTATCCATGAATAATTGCCTTTTTGGGAACTCAGAGTTCTTTTAAGTCCTCAGAGAATGCTAGGACATGGTTTTATTTTTGTGAAAGATGAGTCACTTGGCTAGCATTAAAACAAAATGTTGCTAATTGTGATTACTTTAGAATTTATTTATTTATTTATTTATTTTTCAGAATGAGCAGCTAAACATTAATTAAACCTCCAGTTATGAGTTGGAGGCCAAACATTTGGTAACTGTGGGATGATGGATAGAGTTTGCAGTGCACTCAAGTTATTTCTGTCTGAAAGTGGGGTTCTAAGCTCCTCAGACCATTCATTTACTCCTAAAATTTACCTTCCCCAGTGCGGATGCTGATGTGGAGGCCTGAGTGCATGAATGATACACTGTTACTTAAAACTGGTTTCAGGCTCTGAGAGCTGAGCTTCCCTCTGCAACGTTGATCTCTTTCGCAGGCTGAAATGCAGCCTCCTCAAGGGACTGGTTCCCCTGTAGTCCATGGTATGAGCATAGGAGACACACAAAATACAGTGGAGTGCAACCTTTCTGCATTACTAGTGTTTTCCTTAAGCAGTTATTTGGAACTGATAAAAATCTATGTAAAAACCAAAATTAATTAGTCATGCACTAGTTTTATACACCAGATCTGATGCAATGCTTACTGAATACCTCATCTATTTAATAAGCATAAAATTAAGACAAGTTCATCCCATGTAGATTTATGTCTGATGGGCTACATGAGGATATGTTGTGGGCAAACAGATATAATGGTATAGAAAAGATGAAACTAAAGTGATTTTTTTCAGGCAATTTAGTTTATTATGTTTGACATGCTATCAGGTCACTGAAACATAACTAGAAGCTTCCTCTTGGAAACATGTTGTCCTGTCTTTCTTAATGAGCATCTGCAGTACATTATTATTCCTCCCTTGTAACTATGTGCATTCTGTCAGAAACCAGCAGAGACTCTGCTATGAGAAGTCCAATGTTCCTTTCATTTTTATGGGAATAATAATACAATTTTTTATTACGCCTTTGAAAGTTTGTAGAGGTTTTCTCAGTAAATTAGGCACTGTTTTATGAGCTGCATCATCACTATCTCAAGCAACCTGCCATCTTGGTTCTTGAAGTATCCATTCATTTTTTTCCCCTCTCCATTTTTATCTGTTACATCATATCTTTTTCTGTCGAGCCTTAGGCAAATTTGAGCCCTCAGGAAAGGACTTTAAATCTACTGAGATTCTACTGGTCATTTAGGTGAATGCCAAAGGACATACTAAGGTCAGGCATTCTCAAAATTAGGCCAAAATCCTTTAAGATTTTAGACTGTCACTGTTCTCTGGAGTTTTTCTTTGCCTTTTGAAAACACAGTTTTCTAGCCTGTATGATTATAGGGGTACCAGTGGAAATATCAACTGTGTTCACACAGATTTCCCTGGTGCTCAGCTGAGCCTTTGTACTGCCTGACATGAGGTAGGGTAGGTGCTTCCTTCTTTTTCAAGACTGTAAGGACAAGACCATAAGGACTCAACAATCAGACCTCTGTGTGTGTACATATATTATATTGCAGAACAAAATGTGTTTATTTGCCATTGGTGGGTAACAAGGCGGCTGGTGTGCTGCGCAGCAGGGAAACACTGCCCTCTCTTTTACTCATCAAGCTTTGGATAAAATCTACTCTCTGGGTTTTCGACACACATTGTCCCCATCTTTCCATGGAGCCAGGTGGCAGAACAGGCATCACCATTTTTCTCCTTTCTTGTCTCTGGCTCAGCTGTTTGTTCTCACTGGTGATCCTGAACCATGGCAATTGCTCCAGCACCATCTCTCAGCAGTTTTGATTGGAAAACCGAGTCAACAGGTGGGGTGTTCAACATCCAACTTTACAATAGAATCTGCTTGGAATCTCTTAATGATCATCCTGATAGGTTTTCAACACTAGAGAACCAAAACCCTGTGTGAACAGTAGCTGAAAGGTGAAGTCTGCCTGACCTCCTGCTTGGGAGACATCTGTTGTGTCGTATGATTTAGGTATGATAAAAGAATCTCTATGTGGTTGACTCAAAGCAGTTATCCTTTCCAAGTGATGCAGTTTTGTATCTGATATGTGCCCAGGAAAAGAGCAGATGTACACTGGATTTCTAGTATTTCAGGGGCATAAGAAGCTATTTTTTGGACTTGTCTGAGTATAATACATTTTATTTGTAGTACCTTATTTTTGGAAAAAGCAGGGATCAATAGATTCCCCTTTCCTCATTAGTAAGATTACACTTTGCACTGGAATGAGATGATACTGTGAAAAAATACACAGCTGCAAAGGGATCAGCAGGACAGTAGATCTCAGTGTGGCCTTCTATCTGTTCTACAGGCAAACCCAGGCAGACGCAGAGTTCAGGATGCCAAGGAGAGCTTGTGGTATCTACTCTCTGACTGCAAAGTGAAGCAAAGGCAATAGACTGTTTTGAAAATGGGGTTCTAATTGAGGAGGGTGGAGAGGGGAGTATTTGTTCTGGTAAGCAGGAAAAATGAGAGTAAAGAAAAGCTGTATCTTTTTTCCAGACTTTTTGTTTGTTTGTTTGTTTGTTTGTTTATATGTATGTACACACAGAAGTTCATTGAAGAGTGCTGCACTACAGTTATTTGCACTTGCATATAGTGTCCACAGAGCTAAGCAGTGACGCTAGAAAGCAGGCGAATTCTTGAAGTGGATTTACCTTTGTTGGTTTTAAGTTTTTTTCCAGATCCACAGCTAGGCAGTAAGAATTTCCCTGCTGAATGACTTCCAAGATCAATATAAAAGACATTATTTACTATCTTTCCATTAAAACTATCACTGTTGCCACTGCCCAGTTTTTTCCTTGTTAGGTTTCTTTTCTGAATGTATGTATTCCTTTATGGAGTAATACACTATACAAGATAGCATGCAATTTCTACATGCTAAGTTTATTCAGCCACTATGATTTCTATTCCACATTAATACTAAGATCATAGTATTATTCATCCACTGTATTATTCATCCACATAGTATTATTCATCCACTAGAAAAAATTGTATTAAAATCTGAGCAGGGCAGACCTAGCATCTTCCATGCAGTTTGATGCGGCAATATATGGGTACACATTTGATGGGTCAGTAGTAGTGCAGAGTTCCTGTCAGTGGAATTTATCTGTTGAAGGATCTGTCTTGGGTTCCAAAAAATGCCAATTCTAGCTATATTTGCTGATCTCTTCATTTTCTGAAACATCTGGCAAATTCTGTAACTTGATAGTATAGTCTTGTTTAATACAAAGAATGCTAAGAAATATTAGGTTAATACACCAGCCAGCATTTATAACTGGAAGCAGCATAGTTGCTTACATAGGGGGTTGAACCAGATGATCTTTGAAAGTCCCTTCCAACCCAGACCATTCTGGAAGAGGTAGTAGTTTTAGCTGTACTCCTCTTTTCCTTCCAGTTGCGTTGCTGTAGCTTGATATTTAGTTTTGTGCTGTATTTAAAAATGGTGCAAAATACCTAGCTTCAAATTCCATTTAGATATACAGCGATTTGAAGTTGTGACTATTACCTGCCTGTTTGAATTTTCTAAGGAACAGCTGAAAGAACCAGCACGGCCTTTCACATGAATCGGTACTTCTGTTAGCAGCTTCAAGGGAGGTGAAAGCTTAAATGGGTGTAATGAATAAATTACCCTTTAACTTCACACTATTCTCTCACACCAGGAATGAAATGGTCTATGGTGAGTTTGCACCACCTCTTGCCTTCTTGAATTTCTTTTTAAGAGATTAATTTTCTCATGATTAACTTAATCCATCATGATCTGGCCTCTGTTAGAAAATGCAAGGGAAAGCATTTACATCATAACCAAAATGAGCATACAGAAATCATGGTAATTTTCTTTTGGTCTTTTTGGGATCTGTGAATATAAAACGAGAGAGGTTCTGGAGCCTCTATGAAGACTTAAAGTATTTCACTCTAGCTATTGATTTTAATCTGGAATACTTTCAGGTGCTAGGGCAGTTAGCAGCTAAGCTAAACACAATCAAAGAGGGGCTGCTCCATCGAAGACTAAAGCTAACGGGCCACAACGGCACACAGGATAATTCCAGCATCTGGCACTAGGTTTGAACCAAGCCTGGAACCAAAAGGAGTGGGAAGCTGCATATGTTGGCCAAGGGCTAAATGGTGCACTCTGGATGAGTGTTAGCTGGTTTAAGATGTTGTGTAGCCATGCTTGAAAATAGCTTTCAGTTTATAGCTTTCATTTTAGGAGGTGGGAAGAAAATGGGTTCAGAAGGCATCTCTTGAAGCAGTCACTGTTTAAGGAGCAGGTTGTGTATGGTCCTTCTGTGCCTTGTTCTCTTCTGATTTGTTTTTTTCCTATCTCTTTACCTGGGCATAAAAATAGAAGGAAAAAGCCACTTCAGGTAGCCTGAGATCTTCCAAAGTGACTGCTTTATTTAAAAAAGAGCCCAAACATAAATCTGAGGAAGTGTCTGATATGGTTCTGAGCCTTTCCATGGCTTGTTTTCCAGATATAAAGTAAAACCTGACATGTAAAGCATTGACTGCAAAGGGCAACAGGTTGGCTGCAAGGTTTTGTTTTTTTTTTGTCTGTTTAAGCCTTTCTGCCAAAATCTTGTCTATTTTCTTTTACTACAAGGCATGGCAGTCAAAAGGACATTATGTTTTACCAGTGGGAGAATGGGTAGTTCTCATCAGCCCAGCGCATTTCTTGCATTCTGTTTATAAACATATGTCGCAAAAACTCTTTGCTCTAATGTAGTTTTTGCAGTTTCTTTATTATGCCAGAAGAGATGAAAACATTGGTCTGGCCACTTTGCAGAGCTGCTTTTAATGTTTCAGATAATTACTGGTTGCCTTCCTCTACCCCCTTTGCAAATCCTTGCAAATACCAATGGATAAGCTCAGTAAATCAAGCAAAGATAATTACCTGGTGTCTTTTGGAAGTTACAATTCAACTATTTTATGCTGCCCTTGCCTCTAGTTGGTCTCCTTTCCACCTAGACAAAACCTTCTATGAGGAAACTCTGCGTCTTCTGCCCAGTCTTAACTGTTGGCAGGGAGTATAACCTGTAATGTAGGTAGTAACAATATGAGATGAAATGTAAATGCAGAATATTTTTGCTCTCCATCCATGTTACAGTGATGTTCCTGGCACAGGTAGAAGTTGAAGATGGGGTTTGTCAGGGTTTCAAATGCCACCAAAGATTTGGGTTGTCAAAAGCGTCCTTTTAAGCTTGTGCCTGCTTTTAAGTGTATTTGTACAGTGCAGAGATTTCACTCCTCAGTCTTTCACTCCTTTAAGTGCCACTTAAAAATGCACATCTGACCTTTTGTCAGTCTGAGTGCTCCACACATGGTCTCTTCAAGATTATTGTTTCATTGGCTGTATTTCAAGAGTTGATGCAAAATCAATTAGAAGTGGGATTTGTGTTTGTGTTGGATTTAAGTGTTAATGGCAGAAAGGTTTCTACTGACACATATAAGAATGAGGATGATCAGGGGACTGGAGCACCTTCCATCTGAAGATAGGCTGAGAAAGTTGGGGCTGTTCAGCCTGGAGAAGAGAAGGCTGCGTGGAGACCTCATAGCAGCCTTCCAGTATCTAAAGGGGGCCTATAGGGCTGCTGGGGAGGGATTCTTCATTAGGGACTGTAGTGAGAGGACAAGGGGTAATGGGTTCAAACTTAAACAGGGGAAGTTTAGATTGGGTGTGGGGAAGAAATTCTTTCCTGTAAGGGTGGTGAGGGCCTGGAATGGGTTGCCCAGGGAAGCTGTGAATGCTTCATCCCTGGTGGTGTTCAAGGTGGGGTTGGACATAGCCTTGGATGGCATGGTTTAGTGTGAGGTGTCCCTGCCCATGGCAGGGGGGTTGGAATTAGATGATCTTAAGGTCCTTTCCAACCCTAACTAGTCTATAATTCTATGATTCCTCAGGTTAGGAACACAAAGCTTTCAATGAGCTGCTATACAAACAATCAGTTTACTCCCTCACAGACTCCATCCTCCAGACTTACGGGGGGGGGGGGGGGCAGGAAAAGGGCTGACATATATCGCATATGTTTTCAAGTGACTGCAAACCTGCTCTGTAGTTTTCCAAGTAGCTGTGGCTGTAACCTCTGTGGTTCAGAGGTGGGAATGCAAAGTTGGAGAAAGTAATTTCTATTTCCTTTGTGTACTTTGAGCCTTTTAGCTAAAGAAGCTGATGGAATTTGGGCTGCCTCCTTGTCTGCTCCTGCTTTGCTCAGTCTGTAATGTCACAGCAATTTGTCTCATTAATCTGTAGCTATGAGAACAAATTATGATCTGCTGCAGTGGTAATTTTATTAACTAAAAAGGTCAGAAAAATGAAAGGGAGGAAGTTGTATGTTCAACTGTAAAAGCTGTACAATTAATATTTTTCCCAAAAATTTTTAATGAAAAATAAATATATGAAAGTGTGTGTGTAATATATATATGTGTATATATATACACACACATGTTGATTGCATACAGAGTATGTAAGTGTATGTTAAATGAAACCAAGCCCATATTCATGGCTTGAGATTAGCAGGCATTAATGAACCTCTATAAATTCTCAGAGGGGGAGTCAGCTGATGAAGGTGAGTTAAAAATTCAAAACACTTGGATAAAACCCTATGCAGCAGTAGGTAATAAGTGTTTTCTGCTTCATTTTAGCTCTTTTCTTAAATACTTAGACATAAACATTTTTTAGATCGGAGCCAGGTACTTCTTAAGGACCTTGTTTGGAGTTTGTTATAGCAGAGACTTTTAAGTGAATGCAAATAGTCAAATGAGAACAACTAAGTGGTGCCTTTTGAGTGATGCAAAATGTAAGTCAGTGATTTCAGAGCTGCTGAAACTCCCCAGCTGTACCTTCTGCCAGGAGACATTGCTCAAGGGTGAACATGATGCAGCCTGCAGTGGAAGAAGTCACTGGGGTCCACATTTAGAAACTATTAGAGGAAAGCAGTTAATGACATTTGGACTGAGCCATTAGTCTTCCAAAACCTAAAAAATGGAGTAGCAGCTGGAAAAGCTGAATTTTTCCTTTTGTCAAGAATTGGACAAATAGTGAAACAACAGTCTGATGTTGGTTCCTCTGTAAATGATGGTCAGTGTTGGACACCTGTCCTACAACATATCCAAAACAGAGGAACAGAAGGCTCCCAAGGAAGGCTTGTGCTGTACAGGACAGCACAGATGATATTCTCAGAGGAGGAGAAAGAAATGATCCTCCCATTTAGGAAAAGGTTAATGTGAGAGTTTTATTTATATCTCCCTGTTAGGAGGGTTAGCTGGGAGCTGCCATTTGTTCTGTGTCTTCTCATAACTCTACGACAGGAGTTTGTCTGAAGATTACAACCTCTAGTGTGGCAAAAAATTTACAAAATGCTCTACTTCATTTCCATTCCTCTTTCTATTTTTTTTAACTGATGTCTTTAAAATCACTTTAGTGGTAGTGATACTCTTGAAACTGTTAATTGAAGAGCTGTCGCTTGCCTTATTCTTTAGACAGCCTGAAAGCATGTGATGAAATAAACTTTGTCTGGGCATTTGGGTTCTAACCACATTTATCACCCATAAAAACTTCATTTCAAGATCAGACCTGAGAGTGTGTGTTTCTCCATGTTTTCTCCTCAGCCATAGCCACAGTTTGGTGCTTGGGGAAGAGCAAGAACAGGGCAAGCATGTCTGATGCTTTCTCTGAATAATCTCACAGCCTCCATCTGTTTTTAGCTCAGGGGATTTCCTGAGCTGGATATTGTATCTGTATATTTAATAACCCTCATATGTGTTTAATAACCCTCAGTTGCTTTCTGTTTTCTAAACTTTTCCCTCCTTGAGTGGAGATAAACCCCTTCCATCTTGCTAAATAAAGGTGAATTCCTGCCACCTCCTCTATTCCAGCTGCTGGCATGCGACATATGAAGCCTGTTATCCTTGAACACAGGGTGTGTTCTTAAATTAAGGGAGGGGAGAGACAAGGTTTAAAGAGGAAAATACTGATATTAAAGAATACAGGAGTTGTTGCTACAGTTGAAATATTGTGCTGAATATAGGCATGTGATCAAGAACAAACCCAAAACACTAATAGAATAGCACATATGAAAGATGGAAATCATTATTCAAATGGCTATTCATGTGAATCTTTGCTGATTGTCTTGTCATCATGGCTTTATTTATAAAATATTACATTTCAAAAGGAAATCATCAGGAAATTAATAACTTTGTAGTCACAGCTGGGTTTAGAAAGCGAAGATAAAATGGCGAGCTCTTTACTGAGGCACCCCATCCATTTTGTGCGCTGGGTGAATTGCTGAGGTGAGTAGCTCGAGAGAGGACGCCTTCGACACGTGAGCGGGGGGAAGCTCAGCGTCCAGGAGCCACAACTAAGAGCGGCGAGAGCCGCTTGCCCAGGAGCCGGCGGCTCAGCTGACGCGAGCAGCTGACTCACAGGGGGCGGAGCCAGGAGGAGCGGCGCCTGACCTGACCGGGTGAAAACCTGCCCCAGGGAGCGCAGGCGACCAGGGCGGGTTCGAGGCAGTTTGAGCAGGCAGGCGAGCACTCGCCTTATGACCCGAGCCCAGTCTGGGAGCTCTGCTCTGGCTGCCCCGGCGGTGGCCAGCGTAGGCACCCAAGCAGAGCCGATGGCAGGGGAGGCTGCAGTGCGGAGCTCGGACTGCAGAGGGTGCCTGCAGTGGTCTTGCGAGGGGAGGGTGCGTAATGGGCAGGGCTGCACTCGGTGCTCCCTGGTGGAGGCCCTCCTGCAGCGGGGGCTGAGCTGCGGCACGCTGTCAATAGGCTGCAAGATGTCAGGAAAGCTGAGAGGAAGCAGCACTGCTTGCTCCAGGACCAGACTGTGCAGGGACCTCAAGCGTCCACTGCAGCTCATGGAGGAAAGAAGGAGGCCGCTGACCCAGGAAGTTGGGAAACAGTAACAGGAAAAAAAAAAAAAAAAAAAAAAAGAAAAAGAGGAAGAGGGCAATTAAAAGCAAGGGGCTTCCTCCTACATCTGTTGTCCCCACCCAGAACCGCTTTGCTGTCCTGCAGGGGGCTAATGAGGAAACACACTCGCACCATGACCAACCGGCTGATGCACTGGTAAGGAAGATCACTACTGGTGCTGCCAGGAAAAAGCGGCTGGTTCTAGTAGTAGGGAACTCTAATCTGAAAGGAACAGAGGCACCGATCTGTCACCCTGACCCAGTCTCAAGGGTGGTGTGTTGCCTACCAGGGGCACGGATCAGGGATGTTGCAGAGAGGCTGCCTGCTCTAGTCGGTCCCACTGACTATTACCCATGTCTAGTGATCCATGTGGATGCTAATGATATAGACAGCAGTAGCCCAGAGAACATAAAGAAGGCCTATAGAGCCCTGGGAGAGGTGGTTAGGGGCTCTGGAGCTCAGATTGTCTTTTTGTCAATTCTCCAGGATAAAGAGGAGGACCTTAAAAAGGCTGGGAGGATTGAGCAGGTTAATAAATGGTTAGAAGGGTGGTGCTATAGTCAGGGGTTTGGGTACCTTGACCATGGGACTCAATATAGTAGGCCAGGTCTACTGGGGGCTGGTGGAGCTGGTCTGACATAGAAAGGGAAGAGTGGATTTGGTAGGAGGCTTGCCAGGCTGGTGAAGGATGCTTTAAACTAGATGTGTTGGGGGAGGGGGTCATCATTCCATCCCAACACACCCAGTCAGTTGCCAGCACCTAAAATAAATGTTCAGAGCAATGTAGAGATATTCCAGCTGCTTCAGCCAATGAGCCAGCTTCATTTGGATCTTGGCTCAAATGCCTCTGTACAAATGCCCATAGCATGGGGAACAAAGAAGAGGAATTAGAGATGTGTGCACGTCTATGGGGGTACGATATCATAGGCATCACAGAAACATGGTGGGATGGCTCCTATGACTGGCATGTTGGAATGGAAGGTTACAGGCTCTTTAGAAAAGACAGGCCCGGCAGACGGGGAGGGGGAGTTGCTATTTATGTTAGGGATTGTCTGGAGAGTATGGAACTCTGTCTGGGGACAGGTGAGCAGTCAATAGAGAGTTTGTGAATCAGGGTTAAAAAGGGAGAACAGCAATGGGAGACATTACTGTGGGGATCTGTTACAGACCGCCTGATCAAGAGGACTCGGTGGATGAAGCACTCTATAGACAGATAGGAACAGCCTCACGCTCGCAGGCCATTGTCCTCATGGCGGTCTTCAACCACCCTGATATCTGTTAAAGGGATGGTATGGCCCGGCACAAGCAATCCAGGAAGTTCCTCGATTGTGTGGAAGACAACTTCCTTCTGCAAGTAACAGAGGAGCCAACAAGGAGAGGTGCCATGCTTGACCTCGTCCTCACCAACAGGGAAGGGCTGGTTTGAAATGTGACGTTCCAGGGCAGCCTTGATTGCAGCGATCATGAGATGGTCGAGTTTGAGATCCTCAGGACAGTGAGAAGAGCGTGCAGCAAGCTCACTGCCCTGGACTTCAAGAGAGCAGATTTTGGCCTCTTCAGGAACCTGCTCAGTTAGGTTCCATGGGATACAGCCCTAGAGGGCAGGGGGGCCCAAGACTTTTGGTTAATAATCAAGGATCACCTGCTGCAAGCTCAGGAGCGATGCATCCCAACTAGAAGGAAGTTCAGCAGGAGGGCCAGGAGACCTCCTTGGATGGATAAAGAGCAGCTGAGGAAACTTCAAAGATAAAAAGAAGCTTATAAAAGGTGGAAGCAAGGACAGGCAGTCTGGGAAGAACACAGAGATATTGTCCGGAAAGCTAGGGACCAGGTTAGGAAAGATAAGGCCCACTTAGAATTAAACTTGGCTAGGGATGTTAAAGATAACAGGAAGGGATTCTGTGGGTACATTGCAAATAAAAGACAGACTCGGGACAATGTGGGACCTCTCCAGAAGCTATCGGGAGAACTGGCTACCCTGGACTTAGAGAAGGCTGAGGTTCTTAATGACTTCTTTGCCTCAGTCTTCACTGGCAAATGCTCTGACCACACCACCCAAGTCTTGGAAGGCAGACGCAGGGACTGTGGGAATGAAGACCCTGGGCCCACTGTAGGAGAGGATGTGGTTCATGACCGTCTTAAAAACCTGAATGTGCACAAGTTTATGGGACATGATGAAATCCATCTGTGGGTCCTGAAGGAGCTGGCAAATGAAGTTGCTAAGCTACTGTCCATCATATTTGCAAAATCATGGCAGTCAGGTGAAGTTCCCGATGACTGGAAAAAGCGAAATATAACCCCCATTTTCAAGAAGGGGAAAGTGGATGAGCCGGGGAATTACAGACCAGTCAGTCTCACCTCTGTGCCTGGCAAAATCTTGGAGCAGATTCTCCTGGAAGGCATGCTAAGGCCCATGAAAACCAACAGGCTGCTTGTTGACAGCCAGCATGGCTTCACTAAGGGGAAATCCTGCCTGACCAATCTGGTGGCCTTCTACGAAAGGGCTACGGAACTGATGGACAGGGGTAGAGCAGTTGATGTCATCTACCTGGACTTGTGTAAAGTGTTCGACACTGTCTCCCATGACATCCTTCTCTCTAAGTTGGAGAGACATCAATTTGATAGGTGGACCACTTGGTGGATAAAGAACTGGCTGGATGGCCGCACGCAAAGAGTAGTGCTCAATGGCTCAATGTCCAGCTGGAGACCAGTAACGAGTGGTGTCCCTCAGGGATCTGTGTTGGGACCGGTCTTGTTCAGTATCTTTGTGGGTGACATGGACAGTGGGATTGAGTGCACCCTCATCAAGTTTGCCGATGACACCAAGCAGTGTGGTTCGGTTGATACGTTGGAGGGAAGGAATGCCATCCAGAGGGACCTTGACACGCTTGTGAGGTGGGCTGATGCCAACCTGATGAAGTTTAACCATGACAAGGGCAAGGTCCTCCACCTGGGCCAGAGCAATCCCAGGCACAGCTACAGGTTGGGCAGAGAAGAGATTCCAAGCAGCCCTGCAGAGAAGGACTTGAGGGTGTTGGTTGATGAGAAAAATGAACATGAGCTGGCAGTGTGCATTCGCAGCCCAGAAAACCAACTATATCCTGGGCTGCATCAAAAGGAGCATGATCAGCAGGTCGAGGGAGGTGCTCCTGCCCCTCTCCTCTGTTCTTGTGAGACATCACTTGGAGCACTGTGTGCAGTTCTGTGTCCTCAACATAAGAAGGACATGGAACTGTTGGAACAAGTGCAGAGGAGGGCCATGAGGATGATCAGGGGACTGGAGCACCTCCCGTATGAAGATAGGCTGAGCACGTTGGGGCTGTTCAGCCTGAAGAAGGGAAGGCTGTGTGGAGACCTCATAGCAGCCTTCCAATATCTGAAGGTGGGCTATAAGGCTGCTGGGGAGGGACTCTTCATTAGGGACTGTAGTGATAGGGCAAGGGCTAATGGGTTCAAACTTAAACAAGGGATGTTTAGATTGGATATAAGGAGGCAGTTCTTTATGGTGAGGGTGGTGAGGCACTGGAATGAATTGCCCAGTGTAGTTGTGAATGCTCCATCGCTGGCAGTGTTCAAGGCCAGGTTGGATAGAGCCTTGGGTGGCATAGTTTAGTGGGAGGTGTCCCTGCCCATGGCAGTGGGATTGGAACTAGATAATCTTAAGCTCCTTTTCAACCCTTACTATTCTATGATTCTATGATGCAGAAGTTCAGGGAAAAAGTATCTATTGATTCTGTAGTGCAAGTAATTAATGTACTCTATCTTCTTATTTTTGGCATTCCATGTTGTTCCTGTCTTCCATTTCAAATATTGAGAATGATATTTTTGGTAGCTTGCTGTTTTTAAATTAACTTGTTTAAGGTATAGAAACTCAGAACATGCATCAAAAATGGGAGATGGAGCCTCATCCCATGGAGCCAAAGCAATTTCCATGTTAAGCTCTTGTCAGCTGTGTGACCAGGTTGCAAGGGACAACACAGAGCCGTAGCATGAGCGCAGTTAAATAATCAGCCTGGATGGAAAGGGCAGGTGATGGCCAATGCAAACTGAATCTAAAGGAAAATTATTAGTTATCTTTAAAGTTCTGCGTAAAGAGGTGGCAAAATGCTAGTCAAGCGCTTACATCAAAGTGCATCAAGAACTAGTGCTGAAAAGCATGATAGGAAGGAAGGAGATGTTAAACGTAAACTGGATCTTTAGAGGCTTGTGGCTTGCTCAGATTTGGATGAATTTCCGTGGGGATGGCAGAAAACTTATCCCTGACGCAACAGCCGGATTTTTAAGCCTGTGCTGCAAAGTGTGAATATTCTCGAGGTTTTCAGCAAAATGGTGGTAAGAATTTTCTGAAAATAGACTGTTCTGCACACACATTTTTCACATGGCTAGACTGTCAGCTTGAGAGACTCCAAGCACTTAAAGTGTTTTAAATTTGGTATAATGAAAAGGCACTTTCCCTTACACTGTGAATTGTTAGTCTGCAAGTGTAGCCTCTGCACGACAGCAGGGTAAAATTAGGGCAAGATTTTCATCTACTTTGCCTAGTTCCTAGGCAGGGATTTTTAAGGTGATGTTTTGCTGCTCTTTAAACCATTTCTGCTATATTTGCCAGTGGGAGAAATGCTGAAGTTGGAACTGATGTGTCAACATCATGCTGACTTTGAAGGAAAGCAAAGCACAGTCCCTTAAGCTTGACTCTGGCTTTTCCTGGGCAGCAGCATGTCCTCAACGATAACAGTGCAAGTGCAGTAATATACCTGTTAACCGAGTATGAGATATGATATTTTCTGTGTCTCCTCGGCAGTGCCATAACAGCACTAGGAGTTGCTCCAACGCTGGTTTTCATACACCCTGTGGAGACATAATTTCATCCAGCAAAACAAGTAGGTGCTAGTGATTGTAGCAAAAAAGACTCTTCTTTGTATAGCTTGGCATGTCAAAATATTACCAGTAGATTGCTACTATTAAAATAAATAGTTTTACAGATTATTACTATTACTAATATTGCCAAAAGGCATCTGTATAATAAGAGGAATTGAATTCAGGTCACATGTGACAGTACCTTTCAAATGCTGTAGTTATACTAAAATACACTTCCATATATTTACCTACCTACCATGTTGATGTGAAAGGATACACTCAGCTAAAATGAAGTTTAATTTACTTCTATGCATGTATTGAGTAGAAATGCTTTGATACTTCTCCCATTACTGTTCCTTTAAAACCTCAGCAATAAGTCTTTGGGCTAAGCTCTCAAAGTTGAGCTGCTCTCTCCAAATACATACTTCATTTTATTTTGTTACGTTATTGGTGTAAAACCAGCTTGAAAATTATGGTTTCCAAGGTTTGGGGGAAGTAAATTTTAACTTACTGAAGCAACAGGGCACAAAGGATTAAGAAAAATAATGTTTAAAAGTTATGAATTCTTTTATTTTTTTAAGAGAATTGTTTTTCTTGCTTTTCAGAAGGAACCTTTGTTACTCTTTTTCATTTTGTTTTAATTAATTTGTGCTGTTTGATCTCCTGTACAGTTAGCAACTGCCGAAGAACAAAATGTGTCTTACCATTTCCTTAAACGGGACTCCCATGTTAAGGTAATTATAGCACGTAAGAGATGCAGTTAATGCCCAGACTGTGTCCAAGCCCATGCTTTTATGGGAAGCAAAGATATTTATATAGGACTGAAGCACAACAGTTCTGTGATAAAGGCTAGTATTGTAGGATGAAGGTTAAATGGCAACAGCATTCACCTGCCAGCCTGTTGGGGAGTTGGGGTTGTATAATGCTGTCTGCAAGCCAAGGCAAGAAATAGGTCCTGATTCATTTTGTGTATCTGTTCATCAGTGTGGAAGCTGTAGCTGTGATAGTAGTGGAGCTGAGTTATTTAAAACTCACTGATAATTAGGAGATTAGTAAGTGCTGGTTGCTATGCTGTGTAGGTTACCCTTTGATGCATTTCTTAGAAGGATATCCAGTATTTAGTTAATAGTTTGCTTCCTGTTTTACATTTTAATTGCTTCATTTTGCTTAGGAAAAATGAGCTACTAGTATTTAAGCAAACCAGAGTGTTTTGTTCAGAAAGTATCTATTAATAATTTTATTATTTTCTGGTAAGGGGATCATTGTCCTATTATTATTATTATTTTATTTTAACTCCTTAATCTCAGTGGAAGCAGAGTGTGCTATTTGGAAGAGGTTTTCAGCTGCATGATGAGAACACTGTCTTGAAATTTTCAGTTTGTTGATATGAATAATGTCATGCGAATAAGTTGTCGTAACTTCCTGGTGCACATTAATTTGATTTTTTTAAATGGGGAATTCAGTTCTTAAACTCATGATGGGGAAGAAGGAAGAGGCTGAGGTTGACTGCAAAGTTGGAAAGGTAGATTTGTTCACAGCGAATGAATGTATAGAATGCTTATAGGATAAAAAGCTGACTTATGTGCTTTGTAGCAAATTCATGGAGCTATATTGATTTATATTAGATATGAGGAAGAAGTTCTTCCCTGTGAGGGTGGTGAGGCACTGGCACAGGTAGTCCAGGGAAGCTGTGGCTCCCCCATCCCTGGCAGTGTTCAAGGCCAGGTTTGATGGAGCTTGGAGCTTCCTGGTCTAGTGGAATGTGTCCCTGCCCTTGCTAGAGGATTGGGACTGGATGAGTCCCTTCCAACCCAAACCATTCCATGATTTTATGATTTTAGCAGAACATATGCACAAGTGAATACCAAACCACAGCTTTTCTATCTCTTCATTTTCCCACTGATGCTTGTTCTGCATGGCTTATTGTGGCATTTAAAGGGTTGATTTATAAATTCTGCATCAACATTAAAATACTGGTTTAAAGTATGCTTTTCAGGCACACTAGGCAGCTAGACACTTTGAAGTTTGGTTGTTTGAGATCTTAATCAAGAATCTTGTTCTCACTGCACTTCAATGACATTTGCTAACATTGTATTTAAGTGTAGTCTTCTTAGAATGTTAGATAATTTCACTGTTTCCATTTGCTTAGTTTTGTTGTTTTAAAAATGTATTCTTTTGCAGTAATGTACAGAAAATGATGTGTCTAGCAATGGATATGCTCCTGGGATCCATTTTGTGGTGGTCTGCAAATTTATTTATAGCTTGGTATTGTCTTGGGTTCAGCAGTAGCAGTCATTTTTTCTCCTTCTTACTAGCTGGTGCAGTGTGGAGAGCTATTTGGCTGTGAACGGGCATGTGAGCAATCCAGACAATTGCTTGACAATTGTAAGGTAGTGACCCGCAGGCACTGAGGCCTCGCCTGAGGGTTACTAAAGTTCGTGTACGTGCAGAAGCCTTGGGAAAAGTTAGCACGGAAAACTACTGAGAGAGATACGCAGAGAAGGAATGTTAACTGTAACCTTGAAGCATATGCTGTCATAGTTAACCAATCATTAAGCTGTTACTGAGTGAATCCTGTTTGGTATTTAGCCGTGTGAACAATACATGTATCCAATTAGACTTGTGTGTGTTAATGATAGACAAGTAGAGTGCCTATATATACTGAGCTATCTGCGCAATAAACTTTGGCACAGCCTGATCATATTGGTCTGTGTGCTGTGTCCGGGACTTCTGCGTCAACAAGTGGCGCCCGAACAGGGACCCTCAGATCGGCGTTGGATAAAACCGACGAGACCGACAGGAAGGAGGGGGCAGAAGCCGGTCGATATCGGGTGCTGCCCCGGCACTCGGAAGTCGCTAGCGCAAAAAGTTTGGGAATCTCGCCCTGATCAGGTGAGCGGCCGGGGAGGAGAGGGGGTCCACACTGACCAAGGAAGAGTCAGAAGTGGTGAAGCTCCTCCAACACATTCTCTCTATGAGAGCAGTGAGTTATGATGAGCCTGCCTTGAAGGCTTTGCTGTATGGAGCAAAGGGAAAGGATTTAATCCCCTCAGTGGATGCTGCCTTTCAAATCGCAACTTGGGAAAAAATAGGAGCAACGCTGTGGGAAGAGGTAAGTAAGGGATCCAAGGAGGCAAGTTAATACCCCACTGTGTGGAGACTAATTACTGACTCTTTAAAAAATAACCGATGGATGGGCCAGGGGATACGAATTTGCATCTTCCTTTATCACTTTCGCCGCCCCTGGCCTCCCTCCCCCCAGAGCCCGATCCTCAAGATCGTCAAGGTTGGGACAAATGGACAGGATTGTTAGATGAGAAAGTACAGACACTTCATGACGGACTTACAAATTTACAGCTCTCCGACACGGCTAAGTCAAAGAATGAGATAGTGGAGCCCAAACCCCCCCACCCCCACCCCCACCCCCCCACCCCTCCGAACCTCCGCCAGTTGCTGCCGCGGCTGCGGAGGCTGAGGACGGCGATGAAGGCAATCCTTTTGCCCCAGACCCTGTTAATCCCGAGAAAAAGCCTACTCTCAGATCACCTGAAACCTGCAGGAGAAAATGTTTTAATTGCACTTGATAACACTGAAACTCCAGAACATGTTAATGAGGAGCCTGTGCATTTTCATCAGACTGTTGTTGCTGCTCCTGAGATTCTGATGCCTGATAATTCTGATGCTGACCTGGATAGTCCTTTTGACCCGAGACCTGTTGATCCGGAAAAGAAGCCTGATTTAGATCGCCCAGATCCCCATGATAAATGGGCAGTTATAAAGGGAAAAGTAAGATGGGTGGGGGATGCAGATGTATTGTGTGCTTATAGTCTCTCTGTGATATTCATGTACTAAAAGTTAGCAAATGTAACTACGTCTGTGTTTCTATCGACCCTTGCAGACCCTTATAGATACTGTTGGCCACTTCTCCCGATGTAGGCTGGCCACCTGCATTGGAATGAGTGTGCATTTTGATCAGTACAAAAGCCCAAGCCTCATGCAATGTGAGGGAGGCAGAGCCTCTGCGGGGACGCCCGCTGAGATTGAGCCTGCCACCTTGTACTGCGATGATGCTGCTCGGAGCTGGTTTCCTGATTGTCTTCACAGGGTCATTGCACTACGTTTTGTACGTGGGACCGTGTAGTGGGAGTAATGATTGTCTTCATTTTGTGTTTCACATATTGTAGTTGTGTGGAGTGTGTTTGTGGGATCCCATGAATGTGTGTGTATGTGTGTGTCTGTTGAGGGCAGACAGTGTTCTGTGTATTTTTTGTTATTGGGTTAATGTAAAAGTTTTTAATGGGTAGCAGATTAACATTTTGGGCAAGAAAGGGTTAATAGAAAAGTGGTGCTCCCTGCAGAGATTTATGGTTGCTGCTCAGCAGGCTGGCAGCTGTAGCTGCTGCTGGGCAGGCAGGCCTTTGTAGCTGCTGCTGAGCAGTCCTGCTTAGTGTGTTTAAGTTAACCTAGGGGAGAATCCAAGCTTTACCAACCTCCACCCAAACAGCACCAGGGTGGCAGACACAGAAAAGAAAAGGAAAAAAAAAAAAAAGGTAATGACGCAGCAAACTCCTTGACTGTTAACACGGTGCAGTTTGCTTCTGCATCTGCTTCACATTCCTGTTTCATCAGAATGCCTTTGCTTTAAGGAATCATTTTTAGCTTGACTTACTTCTCGAGAACTGATGGCATGGGGGAAGGGATATATTTGTGTTCTACCTACAGGTCCATGGAGGCTGCCTGCAAAGTTTCTCAAGCCTTGTCATGAGCTGGATGGACAAGCAGAAAAACCCAATGCCTTAGCTACAGGAGCTTCAATGTGTGTGCATGTAAAGTAGCTCTTATTAGAGGCTGTGATTTTGTGTATAACACCACCTGTACTTACTAGCCAGTTGCTAATAAGAAACTACGCCTTGTATTGTATGGATTTGTCACTTGTAAAAGAGATGTTAGCGCATGCAAATTTGCAGCAGCTGCCAGAAGATGATAAGGAAAAACCCGCAGAAGTTAAGCTAACAGGAAGAGGTTATATGTTTGCTTACAGATCAAGGCATTCGGTGGATACCGGCTCGGTGGATACGGCCTGGCGAAACTCAGCAGAAAGCATCTCGTCTACAGCAGAAGATGTCAGTGATGATTAAGAACCTGTTAGTGGTTAAGCTGTTAATTTTGCTCTTTGTATATAATTCTGTATCTCTGTTACATGAAATTAATCCTAGAAAAAATTTGTGGGTAACATGGGCCAGTGAGAATGGGGTGTCGGAATTTTGTCTTGCTATGGCATCAGCCACAGATCCATTTCAAACATGTCTAATAGGAATACCTGGGTATAATAAGAACAGCTTTAAGGCATTTTCAACCAACAATTGCAGTAAGTCGACAAATGTTGCAAATTGCTCAGCAGAATTGATATCTGGATTAAAAAGGACACTCCCTTGGGATCCACAAGAATTAAATTTAATGGCATCGCAAGCAATTGGGAATAGCTCACAAAACTGGACACAAACCTGCATAATGTTTGGATGCAAATATGCAGGCTGCCCATATTCAGTCAACTCACCAGATGTTTCGCCCAAAGATAGCACCTATTGGTACGCTAATGAATATTGTGGGATAAATGATACGGCTGGGAAGGCAACAGCCTTTAAGGCATACGGATCTACTCACCAGCCTGGGTCAGTGCCCCTCCTTTGGAATAACAAATCTGCCAAGGCCCTACCACCAGATGTCTTTTTAATCTGTGGGGATAGGGCATGGCAAGGAATACCAAAAGACATTGTTGGAGGGCCATGCTATTTAGGTTCACTGACTATTTTTGCACCAAAGTTTACAGAATTGAGTAATCTTAGTCATATTCTCCACTCTAGATCTAAGTGATCAATAGGACTCACCCCTGATTGTAATAACAATGTTCAACTACTGAGCAGAGCTGCTCTAGTAGCTCTGTCACTATTTGTCCCTGGAGCGGCTGCAGGAAATGCCCTAAGAACAATAGCCCAGCTAGCTTGTTGGGCAGAAAAGCAGGCTAATGTAACTACTGCCGTTCTCGAAGAATTATTAATGGATCAAAATAGCTTAAGACACTCCCTCCTGCAAACTGCACAGCCATCGACTTTTTGCTGTTGGCACAGGGTCATGGCTGTGAGGACTTTGAAGGTATGTGTTGTGTGAATCTGTCTGATCACAGTAAGAGCATTCACAAACAATTGACCTATCTAAAAGGACACTCACAAAAAATCCAACAAGATGTGAATCCTTTAGATGACTGGCTCCGCAACATTTTTTCAGGATGGGGAATAGGGACTTGGATTCAAAATTGGATAATTATTGCTTTGAAGGTTTTAGGCATTATATTACTAATTTTGTTTGCTTGCACCATTGTATTTACTATACTGAAGAAATTTGTAAACAGAATGCTAAATCAAACCTGGATTGCTCAAAAACAAGAAGAGGGTATTGTGGAAGCATTCCTTTCAGTTAACGGACATGTGAGCAATCCAGCCTTTGAATGAGAGAACTCCACTGGTAAGAAATTTCTTTGGCTGATCCCTCACTGCCACTAGCATCTTCAACATGCTGCTGCGCCCTGTAGTATATATATACTGCTAACGTAAATCTGTATGTGCTTTGCCATAGTAGTGACTTGTTACTGAATGAAGCAGGTGAACCTCTGCACTGACAACAAGGTGCCACAACTGACGTTGGCCAAATACCTCCTATCACAGTCAAGGGCAAGACTGGGTTGGCCTCTGTGTTTGCCACCAAGAAGAACCTTTAGCTCCGCTGCTGGCTGCAACCCAGCAGGCGTTGAGTGGTGGGGACACATGCCATGCCAGACCTTGATGTGAGGGATGGCCTCTCCTGTTATCAGAGAACTATACAGGAGAGAAAGGCAGGCCAAGCAGCCTGTGGTTGGCATATGTTGGAGATACGATCTAGTCCAAATCCTCTGCTCAAGTAGGGTCGTCTGAAACAGGTAATATATATAAAATAAAAATAAAAACAAAGAAAAAAAAAAAAAAAGAGGGAAATGTAAGGATTTTCTTCAAACAGTTTGCAAACGTAATTTGTACAAAAAACTTTTAAATTTGTCTAGTTTTGATTCTCTTTCTGCAGTACAGCATTTGTGACATCTGACAGCTGATTAAAGGTATTGGAATGATTTCAGTGATACTCTTGACCATAGTTATGATTGTACCTTGTATTTTGCAATGTATTCGTGGTATGATTGAAAACCTGGTAAAACAGCTTTGGCTCATTCAAGAAAAGAAAAGGGGGAGATGTGGGTGATTTCTTGTTAGAGAATGGACATATGCCTGCTCTGAATGAAAGCAAGTATGTGCAGCTGGCCATGTAGCAGGGGTAACTCCTGGTTACCTCTGTGCAGCCGACCGTGGAAAAGAAGCAACTCCCGGACAGTTAATGAAACAAGAATGCAGGCCTGGAAGATAAGAAGGAGCTAGGATAAGAAGGTTGCTGAGCTGGACTGTAAATTTCGCTTGCTTACAAAAAACACACTTTAGGTTCTCATGAGTGCAAAAGTTACAAGTACTCTCAGAATGGGATTGGTTTCAAAAGTTGTTACAGGGTTGGGGTATTAGTAGTTGGCTAGGAGTAGTAATCAAACAAGGTTTAACAGTTTCAACGGTATTGATTATTATTGTTTAAATCTTTTGTTGTTTATGGAAGTGTATTGTCAGTATGCTATTTCGTGCTGTGAATCGGGTCTGGATTGCTCAAAAACAAAAAGGGGGATTTGTGGAGAGCTATTTGGCTGTGAACGGGCATGTGAGCAATCCAGACAATTGCTTGACAATTGTAAGGTAGTGACCCGCAGGCACTGAGGCCTCGCCTGAGGGTTACTAAAGTTCGTGTACGTGCAGAAGCCTTGGGAAAAGTTAGCACGGAAAACTACTGAGAGAGATACGCAGAGAAGGAATGTTAACTGTAACCTTGAAGCATATGCTGTCATAGTTAACCAATCATTAAGCTGTTACTGAGTGAATCCTGTTTGGTATTTAGCCGTGTGAACAATACATGTATCCAATTAGACTTGTGTGTGTTAATGATAGACAAGTAGAGTGCCTATATATACTGAGCTATCTGCGCAATAAACTTTGGCACAGCCTGATCATATTGGTCTGTGTGCTGTGTCCGGGACTTCTGCGTCAACAGGTGCAGTGCTGTGGTTTTGACTTTTGGCCTGGGAACAGCGCTGATAACACTGATGTTTTTAGTTGCTGCTCAAATATTTAGTCTGACCAAGGACTTTCTGAGTCTCATGCTCTGCCAGGAGGGAGCAGAAACAGGACACCTGACCCAAACAGACCAAAGAGGTACTCCATACCACAACACATCATGCCCACTATATAAAGTGGGGCAGTTACTTGGAAGGGTGAGATCACTGCTCAGGTTGGGCTGGGTATTGATCGGTGAGTGGTGAGTGGTTGTATTCTCTTCCCTTGTTATTTCCCTTATCATTATTATCATTGGTGGTAGCAGTAGTGGTTTGTGTTATACCTTAGTTACTGGACTGTTCTTATCTCAACCCATAGGAGTTACATTCTTTCGATTCTCCTCCCCATCCCTTCAGGAGTGGGGGAAGGAAATGGGGAAAAGTGAGTGAGAGGCTGCGTGGTACTGAGTTACCAGCTGGGCTTAAACCACAACAGTTCTTTTTGGCACCCAGCGTGGGTCACAAAGGGTTGAGATAACAACAGATCAGACCAGAGTGTGTCTAATCAGATTTGTGATAAGCATTCATTGCTTCGGATTAATAGTCACTCATCACAATGCTGATCTATTGGCTCTCAAACTTGTTGCTCTTGATCTCACAGTTTCAGCATGTTGTACCTTACTTACAGCTGGTATTTGCTGTCTTAGTGTTTCTCAGCTGTGGGGCTTGGGCTAAGGTTCTTATTTCACTGTACTTTATGGTAATGACTTGTAATGCAATAGGTTCATTGATCATGAAACTGATCTGGCTTGTGTTCCCAGTGTGGTCACCACCTCTGTAATTTGGGAGGTATAAATAGAAGTGCTTAGCCATCACACATCTTTTTTCTTCTTCTCAGGTGGTCAACCTGTGAAGGAGACATTCTTTTGTGCTCCCAGACCCCCCACTCCCCCCCGACCGTTTACAGCATCATTTGAGTGTTTTGAAAGTTTTTGGCAGACGGGACGGCTGCTGCAGCTCCAAGTGTAGCAGCTACATCACCCCCAGCAATGAGTACAGCAGCTACCCAAACTTTGACCACAATGGACAGCGCAGCTTCTCCAGCTCCAAGCACAGAAGCTACACCAGCCCCAGTGACAACTACAGCCGCTGCTCAAACCCCAGTGACAAGTACAGCAGCTACCCAAACCACAGTGATAATCACTTCAGCTAAACCAGAGGACCAACTCATACCAATATCGGTTGCCCCTGTACAAAAGGGGAAAAGCAAAAAAGAGGCAAGAAAGATGAAGCAAGATGAAGAAACAGCGTACTCACCACCCGGGACAGCATCTGATCAGGAGTCATCATCATGTGATGAAGAAGAAGAAGGATTGAGTGCACCCTCAGCAAGTTTGCTGATGACACCAGGCTGTGTGGTTCCGTTGATACGCTGGAGGGAAGGAATGCCATCCAGAGGGACCTTGACACGCTTGTGAGGTGGGCTGATGCCAACCTGATGAAGTTTAACCATGCCAAGGGCAAGGTCCTCCACCTGGGCCAGAGCAATCCCAGGCACAGTTACAGGTTGGGCAGAGAAGGGATTCAGAGCAGCCCTGCAGAGAAGGACTTGGGGGTGTTGGTTGATGGAAAAATGAACATGAGCCGGCAGCGTGAACTTGCAGCCCAGAAAGCCAACCGTATCCTGGGCTGCATCAAAAGGAGCGTGACCAGCAGGTCGAGGGAGGTGATCTTGCCCCTCTATTCTGTTCTTGTGAGACCTCACTTGGAGTATTGTGTGCAGTTCTGGTGTCCTCAACATAAAAAGGACATGGAACTGTTGGAGTAAGTCCAAAGGAGGGCCATGAGGATGATCAGGGGACTGGAGCACCTCCCGTATGAAGATAGGCTGAGCACGTTGGGGCTGTTCAGCCTGGAGAAGGGAAGGCTGTGTGGAGACCTCATAGCAGCCTTCCAGTATCTGAAGGGAGGGCTTTGTGGAGACCTCATAGCAGCCTTCCAGTATCTAAAGGGGGCCTATAGGGCTGCTGGGGAGGGACTCTTCATTAGGGACTGTAGTGAGAGGACAAGGGGTAATGGGTTCAAACTTAAAGAGGGGAAGTTTAGATTGGATATGAGGAAGAAATTCTTTACTGTAAGGGTGGTGAGGGCCTGGAATGGGTTGCCCAGGGAAGTTGTGAATGCTTCATCCTTGGTGGTGTTCAAGGCGGGGTTGGACATAGCCTTGGATGTCATGGTTTAGTGGGAGGTATCCCTGCCCATGGCAGGGGGGTTGGAACTAGATGATCTTAAGGTCCTTTCCAATCCTAACTATTCTATGATTCTATGATTCTAAGAAGAGGTGACTTCTCGACCTCGGACCTCAACCGAGCTGTGGAATATGTGAAAAGATTTTACCCTTCACCCAGGGGAGCACATCATCACCTGGTTGCTCCGATGCTGGGACAATGGGGCCGAGAGTCTCGAAATAAAAGGTAGGGAAGCCAAGCAGCTGGTATCACTTGCTAGGGAAGGGGGTATTGACAAAGCAATTGCAAGAGAGAAATGGTCCCTCAGCCTTTGGAGGTGGCTCTTGACAGCTCTGAAAGAAAGGTTTCCATACAGGTACGATGTTATGAATTGTTCAGCCAAGTGGCCTACTCTAGAGAAAGGCATCCTGTCTCTGAGGGAATCAGCCATTGTAGAGATGATCTATCACATCAAGCGGATTAACAGGGATATACCTATAGATCCAGATGAATTCGAATGTACATGACCCATGTGGCGGAAATTTACACAGAATACATCATCATCATATGCCCATTCATGAGCAATAGTAACCTGAAATGACATAGTACCACTAACAGTGGATGAAATGATTCATAAACTCTGAGAGTTCGAAAACAGTCTCACCCCTTCCATCATTTCAGCTGTGGAAAAACTGTCTCAGTAGCTCAGACAATTGAGAGATGATCTATCTGATCTATCCAACTCCTCATGTGTATCAATACATGTCTCAGCTATTAAGAAAAGGCGTCCTACTGCTCGAGAGAGAAGATGTAGAAGGTATACACCATGGACCACCCTACGGTTTTACCTGCGGGATCACGGTGAAGACATGATGAAGTGGGAAGGAAAGCCTACTTCAGTTTTGGAGGTCTGGGTGCGTGAATTGAAGAGGAGAACAAAGGTCGAGGCTGATCATCCCATGAAAGCTGCGGCTTCAGTCTCTGGTGAGCAGGTTCCCAGATGAAGTGGAAGAGCTGATTTTACTTCAGCTGCTGTGATAAAGAATGATCCCTGTCAACAAGACTTAAGTGACAAATGTGATGACTATTAGAGGGGCCCTGCCTCCAGCCAGGTGGAGGTAGGGAACAGTCATATTTATTGGACTGTGTGGATCAGATGGCCTGGCACATCAGTTCCACAAAAATATAAGGCTCTAGTAGATACCGGTGCACAGTGTACCCTGATGCCATCAAGCTGTCAAGGGGTGGAACCCATTTATATTTCTGGAGTGACAGGAGGATCCCAAGAGTTGACTGTACTGAAGGCTGAAATCAGCCTGACTGGGAGGAAATGGCAAAACCACCCCACTGTGACTGGTCCAGAGGCTCCATGCATCCTTTGCATTGACTAACTCAGGAGAGGGTACTTCAAAGACCCAAAAGGGTACCTATGGGCTTTTGGTATTGCTGCTTTGGAGACAGAGAAATTGAGCAGCTGTCCACCTTGCCTGGTGTCTCAGAGGATCCTTCTGTTGTGGGATTGCTGAAGGTCGAAGAACAACAAGTGTCAATCACGACCACAGCAGTGCACCGGCGGCAACATCGCACCAACCGAGACTCCCTGATTCCCATCCATAAGCTGATCCATAGACTGGAGAGTCAAGGAGTGATCAGTAGGACCCGCTCACCCTTTAATAGCCCCATATGGCCAGTGCAAAAGTCTAATGGAGAGTGGAGACTAACAGTAGACTATCATGGCCTGAATGAAGTCACACCACCCTGGAATGCTGCTGGATCAGACATGCTAGAACTTCAGTATGAACTGGAGTCAAAGGCAGCCAAGTGGTATGCCATGATTGATATTGCCAATGCATTTTTCTCAATTCCTTTGTCAGCAGAGTGCAGGCCACAGTTCGCTTTTACTTGGAGGGTTGTCCAGTACACTTGGAACCAACTGCCCCAGGGGTGGAAACGCAGCCCTACCATCTGCCGTGGACTGATCCAGACTGCACTGGTACAGGGGCAAGCTCCAGAACACCTGCAATACATTGATGACATTATTGTGTGGGGTGATACAGCGGAAGGAGTCTTTGAGAAAGGGAGGAAAATAATCCAAATCCTGCTGAAAGCCGGTTTTGCCATAAAATGGAGTTAGGTCAAGGGACCTGCACAGGAGATTCAATTTTTGGGAATAAAATGGCACGATGGATGTCGCCAGATCCCCACAGATGTGATCAACAAGGTAACAGCAATGTCTCCACCAACTAATAAGAAAGAAACACAAGCTTTCTTGGGTGTTATGGGGTTCTGGAGGATGCACATCCCGAATTACAGTTTGATTGTTAGCCCTCTCTGTCACGTGACCTGGAAGAAAAATGATTTTAAATGGGGCCCTGAGCAACAACAAGCCTTTGCACAAATAAAACGAGAGATAGTTGATGCAGTAGCCCTCAGATCAGTTTGGACCGGGCAAGATGTAAAAAATGTACTTTACACTGCAGCCGGGGAGAATGGTCCTACCTGGAGCCTCTGGCAGAAAGCTCCAGGGGAGACTCAAGGTCGACCCCTCGGCTTTTGGAGTCAGGAATACAGAGGATCTGAGGCCAGCTATACCCCAACTGAAAAAGAGATACTGGCAGCCTATGAAGGGGTTCGAGCTGCTTCGGAAGTGATTGGCACTGAAGCACAGCTCCTCCTGGCACCCCGGTTGCCCGTGCTGGGCTGGATGTTCAAGGGCAGGGTCTCTACACATCATGCAACTGATGCTACATGGAGTAAGTGGGCTGCACTAATTACACGACAAGCTGGAGTAGGAAATCCCAGTTGTCCAGGAATTCTAGAAGTCATTGTGGACTGGCCAGAGGGCAAAGATTTTGGAATGTCACCATAGGAGGAGGTGATGTGTGCTGAAGAGGCCCCACCATATAATGAACTGTCAGAAAGTGAAAAGCAATATGCCTTGTTTACTGATGGGTCCTGCCGTATTGTGGGAAAGCATCGGAGATGAAAGGCAGCTGTGTGGAGTCCTCAATGACAAGTTGCAGAAACTGCTGAAGGAGAGGGTGAATCAAGTCAGTTTGCTGAGGTGAAAGCCATCCAGCTGGCCTTGGACATTGCTGAACAAGAAAAGTGGCCAGTACTTTATACTGACTCGTGGATGGTGACAGATGCCCTGTGGGGGTGGTTGCAGCAATGGAAGCAGAGCAACTGGCATTGCAGAGGCAAACCCATCTGTGCTGCTGCACTGTGGCAAGATATTGCTGCCTGTGTGCAGAGCCTGGTGGTGAAGGTATGCCATATAGATGCTCATGTACCCAAGAGTGGGGCCACTGAGGAACACCAGAACAACCAGCAAGTGGATAAAGCTGCTGAGATTGAAATGGCTCAGATGGGCTTAGATTGGCAACATAAGGGTGAATTATTTTTGTCCCGGTAGGCCCATGACGCTTCAGGCCATCAGGGCAGAGATGCAACATACAGATGGGCTCATGATCGAGGGGTGGACTTAACAATGGACACTATTGCCCAGGTTATTCACAACTGTGAAACATGCTGCAATTAAGCAAGCTAAATGGTTAAAGCCTCTGGTATGGAGGACGATGGCTGAAGTACCAATATGGGGAGGCCTGGCAGGTTGATTATATCGCACTCCCACTAACCCGCCAAGGCAAGCGCCATGTGCTTACCATGGTAGAAGCAACCACTGGATGACTGGAAACACATGCTGTGTGCCACGCCACTGCCCGGAACACAATCCTGGGCCTTCAGAAACAGATTTTGTGGCAACATGGCGCCCCAGAGAGAATTGAGTCAGACAATGGGACTCAGTTCCAGAATAACCTTATAGACACTTGGGCCAAAGAGCATGGCACTGAGTATATCACATCCCCTACCATGCAGCAGCCTCTGGGAAAATCAAATGGTACAGTGGGCTGTTAAAAACTACACTGAGAGCAATGGGTGGTGGGACTTCCAGGCTTTGGGATACACATTCAACAAAAGCCACCTGGTTGGTCAACACCAGAGGATCTGCCACCAGGGCTGGCCCATCCCAGTCAGAACTTCTACATACTGTAGAGGAGGGCAGAGTTCCTGTGGTGCACATAAAGAATTTTCTGGGGAAGACAGTCTGGGTTATTCCTGCTTCAGGTGAAGGCAGACCCACTCGTGGGATTTTGCTCAGGGACCCAGATATACTTGGTGTGTAATGTGGGAAGATGGGAAAGTCTGATGTATAGAATCATAGAATAGTTAGGTATACCTCAAGGGGATTTGATTTTAGGGCCAAACAGCCAGTGAACTCAATTGTATGGTGTTGCCTGCTATGTAATTCTTTTATAGCCCACCAACTACATGTCTTCAGGTCACCAGTGGCTGACCCTGACTTCCCTCCGACCATCATCCCAACAAAGAATGAACTTTGACAAAACCAGACGAGTTCTGTGGTAAAGGCAAAGATCCAACACTGCACACCATCTCTCCGGCTCTGAAAGAGCATTACAAGAGATGGAACCTGACATCATGGACCGAATTGACTCAGCAGCTTTATAGTGGACAGTGTGGTGGATTCTGGCTGGGGAAAGCAGAGCAGTGCCTCAGGGCACACTAAGAAGTCTTCTTCCCATTTGCCATCTCTACTTTGAGAATAATCTTTATTTCTAGAGGTTTGAAATCAGAAGACCCATGCAGATGGCTTGAAAATTTAGCAAAAACTCTTTTCGCAGTGCATGAAGATTAGTAAAAATGGCTTATCGCTTGCAGTATAATATCTTGCATCTTGGAAAAGTTGCACATGAGATAGCAGTAGAAATGATTCTCCCCTTCATGGTGTTTTTACCTGTTGTATTTGTCTACATCAGAACCATCGGGGGAAAAAAGAACCAATATTAGTTGTGTTCGAATCATCATCCCCTTGAAGGCAGCTTGCTATGACCTTGCTTGCTTCATGTCCCTTTGGCCAAAAGAGGAAGAAGACTTTTCACAAAATGGTATGAAATGACAGGTTTGGGTACTGACAGGCTGATGTTTACAAGCTTCACTACAGACTTCAGATGAGATGAATTTCTGTGGGGTTACCTGGTTAACAGTTCGATGTTAAACCAAAATATGTTTTTTTCTTGGAAAAAAGTTTTCAATACACTGTCCACCAGTGCTCAAGACATGACTTCTTAGAACAGAAGGGGAATGTTATTGTGTAAAATGTAATAACGCTTTTCAACTTCAGCTGTGAGATTGGTACTTTAAATTTGTCTTTCAGCTGGATGTACATAGGCTTAGAATAATTTTTTTCTTTTGATCTACTGCACAAAGAAAACCTATTTTAGTATTTTTCTGATAGATGTGGGGATCTATGTTGGCAGCATACTGAAGTGGTTAGGAAAATCTTCCAATTATTTAGGTATTAGAGGAGAAACGTATGCTTTTCGCACTTACTTTTACCCAAGAGTAATGTAATCACAAGAAATCGTGCCTAAACCATGTTCCTTTTCAGTGGAAATGTATGCCCTGTGCAAATGTGTGTTTTTCCATGGTGACAGCAAGCATCTAATCATGACTGAAGCACATGCAGATTTGGATTTGATGCTCTATTGCCACCTTCTGCTCACCCATCTTTCCACCACATGCTGGTGATGCAGCAAGATGTTGCACTGGCAAATTTGTATTAGAGATGACATTTGGATTATACAGCATTTTAAGGAAATGGCGCCAAAAGGAAATGTCAGTTCCTCTTCTGAATTCCAGAGCCCTCTTTAAAGAATGCAAGGAAAATATCTTCCCTAGGAAGATAAGCTTTCATGATTTGGGAAACTAAGCCATTTCTCTAACACAAAGGAGCTCAGCCTGACTTCGATTAGCTCAAAAGCTCACAAATCACAAACTGAAGCATGCAGTATTTGTGTATTGCATTGTGAATCATAAAATTTGAGAGTGATTTAAACCTTGAACACATAGAGAATAGAAGCAATTGTAGAAGTAGTATTGACTACTTAAAGCATAATGTTTTGTTCTGAAAATTCCTGCATGGTGGTCTCTGGAAAGCATGACCCTGAATGTTTATCCTATCAGCGTTTATGATTTGTTATATGGCCCAAACACTGACTTTAGCTCCTCCTGCTCCAGTAGGCACTCTATTCGGACAGAGAGAAATAGAAAATACCAGCTACCTTGGGATATTACTAGTAAAAATCTACCTTTTCTAAAATGCTGGAAATAATTTTAATTGCTCATTATAGCTGAAAGGCATATTGATCCCCTAGGAAAATTCGTGGTAGGGAGGGAACAGATGAAACTTGATGGTGTTCTTATCTGGTACTTTTAGCTAGGAAAATTAGGTAGGGAGAGATGCAGCCTGGAAACTGCTGATTCTGAGAGCAATAGAAGGAGGCAGGTGTATCATTATATACTAGTTTCTTCTTCTTCCCTTCTTTTGGCATGGCTTATTTAGAATCTGCAAAGATAGCAAATTGATTTTGTCTGAACTTGCTCAACACTTGCAGTTTGTGAGGATAAAGAAGATGAAGTCAGAGTTGCAGAAGAAATAATCTGGGTAGCTAACGGTGAGTGTACTGTGGAAGATGGCGGGTCCGTGGCTGCATTGTATTTTACCCATGTTTATGAATAATGCAAAATAGTTTCTTCAGACTGAGAGGTGCAGATGGGATGCATCTTGGTATAGCTTAACAACCTTGGTGTTAAAGGCTAGGAAAGAGATACGCCTCATCTATTACACTATGTTTAAAGTTTACTGTGGCTGTTGAAGACTGCTGAGCTCAGATACACAAGTACCTGCTTCCCACAGGCTATGGGAAGGGCCCACTAACTGGTCTAACAGATTATAACTCCTTATCTCATGGCAACTTATTCGGCTGCTATAAAATTGATGCAAAGCCATTTTAAATCTGTATGGTATCAATTTATTTCACTTTATTAATTTAAGTAAACTGAACCTGTTTAAAAACTGTCTGTACAAGTTCCCCCACATGTGGTCCTGGCTTTTGCTTCACTCAAGTGAGAAGTTGACTCCAGTCCCACTGGAATTCAAATGAATGCTCTTGGATTTGTGGTTCCCACTCAGAACTATTTCCTGCCAGTGGGTTGTTTTTGCACAGCTTTGCAACACTTCTGAAAGTGATTCATTAAGCTGATGCACTGAGGCACACCTTAAAGTCATGCTCGTTGCTGCAGAACAGTTCATTGGAGCTTTGCTGGTCAAAGGATCATTTGGTAGCTGGGTCACTGGGTATGTGTCGCTCTTAGTTTGAAGACCAGATCTCTTTAAAATTCAAATAAAGCCACAAAATGCTTATTTCTCTGAAGATGAATGTCCATGAATAATATCATATTGTATCTAAAAATGGGGAGCCAGTGCCTGGTTTTGCAATACAGGTGGCATTTTGAGGTTTAGGGGCTAGTTTAAGAATAAAAGATGACATAGGAGTCTTGAGACAGATGTATGGTTAGAGTCTGTGTGTGCATAGATGCAGTTATTCATAATCTGGCCTCTTGAGTGGAGCTGTTCAACCCATGTCAGCCCCGTGAGTGTCCGGCTGCTCTTCCTGGAAGGCTGGCATTTCAAAGAGGAAGAAGGCATCTTAATTTCAGTACCTTGGAGATGGTAGATGCTTGGTAGTTTGCTTTGGTATCTGCTCTGTAGGAGCTGAGGTGACAGGATGAAGGTAGTGCTGAGGCTGCTGAGCATCTCAGGAATGGAATGAGAGCATCCTGGCTACAGGGTACATGGATTTATTTATTTTATTCCTTGCCCCTCGCCCCCCCCCCCCCCCCCCCCCTTGTGTTTTTGTTTTCCCTCTGTTTTTTTCTATTTTCACTTAAGGAAAAGATTATTTGCTGAGGAGGGCATAAATGAGTGATATCAATAATTACAGTAATATAAACCATAGTTTTTGTTTTGTAAAAGGTATGGTTGCACATCTTGATTGTTAGAAATAGGTCTTCACCTCTTCTGTTTGTAAGAATTATTTGGGTTTCTGTATTAGTTGTCAAAATGTGGGGTTCCTATTTAGTATTCCATGCTTTCCTGCTTGGAAAAAACTAAGTTTGGTATTTCTTGGGTTTCAGCTTTTGTTGCTTTATTTTAATCTGTAGTTCACTAAGCACCAACCTTGTCAGTATCTTGTCTTTGCTGGTTAATTTTATTTTGCAGTGCTGTTCTTAACACTTAAAAATCGCAAAATAAACTGAGGTTGTTACAAAATGTGAAGTAACTAGGGAAGAGCAAAGAGTCATTTTAGAATCTGGATTTTGGTCATATTATGTCTGGGGTGGTGGTGGTGTGGTTTTTTGGTTGGTTTTTTTTTTTTTTTTTCAATTGGTTTTTAGAGTTAAAATTTAAAAAAACTGGCTATCACTGTCACCTATTTTTCAGGACACTGTTTCAGACTGTAATGAAATCTTGACATTTGGTCAAGCTTTGACATTTTCTGTTGGACCAGGTTAAACCTGCATTCATGAAGGTGCATTTCAATGGCAGTCAGAGGGTCACCTTTATCTCTGATGTAATGTCTGACTTTTCAGCAGCAAAATAACATCAGGCTTGAACTTCATCTCTGTCTGAAGCTGCAGGGACTAAAGGCCCAGAACATCCTTTTACTTTCTGTTCTTAGTGTAAATGAAGTTGAGTCAATCCAATTAAATAGAAACTCTAATTTAATTACTATGTGTTCCTACTGTTCCCATCAACACTATGGGGAGAGTTCTTCAATATAGATCATGTTCATTTTTTGCATGTCATGGAGTGAACTCGAGAAAGAAGACCAGTATTGTTAGAAAATACCAGCTGCTGGGAAGCTAGCTGGGAATTGGCTCTGGGCAAATCTAAACCTGTGACAACCCGCATTTTGGATTGACAGCTCATGGGCTTGCAAGCTGTTCCATTTTTGTATCCTACATACCTACACAATAGCTACTCATTTCCCTCTCAGGCTCCACATTTTTCACCCTAAGATGAGGAGAAAGGTTTGAATTTAGGAAGCCTCTGAGTTCTTTTGATTCTGGTTTTAAAGGCTGTATGTTAGATGGTGTCTGCTGTGGCTGCTGCAAGTGGAGAACCAGTATAAAAAAAATCCACAGGTATCTGAAAGGTGCTTTATCTGAGCATGTGAATTTGTATGTGCAACTGGCAATTGTTTCTTGGCTTCCATTGAAACAATCTCTGGTTTCGACCAGGTTATCTCAACCATTATTGTGTACATATTATGATGAATTCAAACACAACAACATTCTTTGTTCATCCATATAGTTTCCTATATCCACTTGCATGTAGCTAACTTCTATCTGGGTGATGAAGAAACTTGAGTGTTTACCTCTTAAAACATATGAAACATCAGACTGATGTCTGCTTCCCTTCAATGCATCCAAAAGAGACTTCCTAACAGTGATGTGCTTCATGCGTTGTGGTGATTTCTGTGGCCATGTTGTCTTTTGTGCTTTCACAGTGTTCATTTCAAATTGTTTCATCAAAGTTATCAGGAAACCAGATGAGACCTCCTGTCTGCTGGGGCATTTCCATAGGTTGCTTTTGAGTGATCCTAGAAAACTCCCTTAAGATAATCTAGGCAGAAAAAATGGGGATTTAAAATTAACAGAATCTTTTCGCACCATAAAAAAAAAAAAAAAAAAAAAAAAAAAGCCCACCCTATATTAAAATGAAATTCTACAAACTGATTCTGTATTAAATTTTTATTTAGGCAGCAGAGGAGGTAGGAGAAGCACTGGTGAGCTTTTGATGCTCTGTCTCTGGAAACCTGAATGCAAGCTTGATATATAGAAAAATCTGTACTTAGCTTTTCTGTTCCATTGTGCAAGCCATTATTTTGTATTTGCTGTACAGATAAGCATAATTGGATTATGCTGTCTCGCTCCCATAAGGAATAAAAGGAGTTCAGTGCATCTGATGAGGATGTTTTCATTCCCTCTTTATCACAGAGACTGGGTCACAGATGCATTTTTGTGCATGGAAAATCAAAAGGTCGGAGGAGTGCATGGTCTGTTTTTGCCAAAGCAGTGCCTGTAATCTGCAAAACAAGATGATTGGTATGCCTTTAGTGTGAGCTGAAGTACAGAGTTGTGCTCTTAAGGAAGAAATAGCTGTTTAATGTCCTGGTATTTAGCACTGAGAAGTTGGGATCTAAAAGAAGGAACTCACATGTTGGTGGGTAATGCTTGCTGAGGCTTTTTGGGAAAGCAACAAAGAAAAAGGCAAGCAGAGGACTTGGCGTCGTCAGGGGCTGGACTCTCCTAGAGCTCTTAATACAGTTGTTTCTCAAATTCTCAGTGACAAAACTGAAAAAAGACATCAAACTGCTTGCTAAAATTAAGTTCATCACTGTTGATGTTCAAATAGGTATACTTTACATCGAAAACCCCCTTTGAGCTGTCTTCCCCCGGTTTCCTTCTGGGCACCCTCTACCCTGGACAATGTAGCAACCGCAGCCACATGTGTTACTTCTGGCACTGATTTACACAGGGTGGCGCTCCTCCACTGCGGCTTCCCATGTATGCCTTGAAAAAGATACATTTCTTTCTTTTTTGTTTTTGGCTGGTAATGTTAGCTTTCAGTCTGTTCAACAGGAAAGAAAATGCCCTCACGATACTGGTCAGGGATAACGTCCTATTGTGTGAAACACTTAAGTTGAATCTAGGTCCTCCTGAAGTGAGGGACAGAGCAACAAGACTTTTTATCAGTTGCAGGATGAAACATTTGCTTGGAGTTTTTGGATGAGACAGTACTAAAATAGAGCAAACTCTCGCCATTTTGTTGGGTTTTATTTTAGTGAGTGTTGATGTCACATTTTCCTTCAATGGAAATTTTGGAGTATATTCCAGAAGAGGACACAAAGATCATAGAATCATAGAATCATAGAATAGTAAGGGTTGGAAAGGACCTCAAGATCATCGAGTTCCAACCCCCCTGCCATGGGCAGGGACACCTCCCACTAAACCATGCCATCCAAGGCTATGTCCAACCCCACCTTGAACGCCGCCAGGGATGAAGCATTCACAACCTCCCTGGGCAACCCATTCCAGGGCCCCACCACCCTCACAGTAAAGAATTTCTTCCTCAGATCCAATCTAAACCTCCCCTGTTTAAGTTTAAACCCATTACCCCTTGTCCTCTCACTACAGTCCCTAATGAAGAGTCCCTCTCCAGCATCCCTATAGGCCCCCTTCAGGTATTGGAAGGCTGCTATGAGGTCTCCACGCAGCCTTCTCTTCTCCAGGCTGAACAGCCCCAATTTTCTCATCCTGTCTTCATATGAGAGGTGCTCCAGTCCCCTGATCATCCTTGTGGCCCTCCTCTGCACTTGTTCTAACAGTTCCATGTCCTTTTTATGTTGAGGACACCAGAACTGCACACAATACTCCAAGTGAGGTCTCATGAGAGCAGAGTAAAGGGGCAGGAGCACCTCCCTCGACCTGCTGGTCACGCTCCTTTTGATGCAGCCCAGGATACGGTTGGCTTTCTGGGCTGCAAGTGCACCCTGCAGGCTCATGTTCATTTTTTCATCAACCCACACCCCCAAGTCCTTCTCCACAGGGCTGCTCTGAATCTCCTCCCCGCCCAATCTGTAGCTGTGCCTGGCATTGCTCCGACCCAGGTGGAGGACTTTGCACTTAGCATGGTTAAACTTCATTAGGTTGGCATCAGCCCACCTCACAAGCGTGTCAAGGTCCCTCTGGATGGCATTCCTTCCCTCCAACTTATCAACCAAACCACACAGCTTAGCTGCAAAGATTGGAGCACCTCTGCTCTGGAGACCGACTGAGAAAGCTTGGCTTGTTCAGCCCGAAGAAGAGAAGGTTCTGGGAGATCTTAGAGCAGTTTCCAGTGCCTAAAGGGGCTACAGGAAACCTGGAGAGGGACTTCTTTCAAGGGCCTGTAAGGACAGGACAAGGGGGAATGGCCTCAACCTGCCAGAGGGGAGATGTTGATGAGTTATTCGGAAGAAGTTCTTCCCTGTGAGGATGGCGAAGCCCTGGCACAAGTTGCCCAGAGAAGTTGTGGCTGCTCCATCCCTGGCAGTGTTCAAGGCCAGGTTGGACAGGGCTTGGAGCAACCTGCTCTAGTGGAATGTGTTCCTGCCTGTGACAGAGGGCTGGAACTGGATGAGCTTCGAACCCAAATCAGCCTGTGATCCTATGATTCTTGCTACCAATAAGAAATGATGCAACAAATCTACAAAGGACTGCTTGTATCTAAGGTAGGAAGCTCTGCCAAGGGATGGCTTTGCACTGCTGATCGTTTTGTCTATGTGCTGGGTTGCTCATCAAGTTATTGCTGGGTCAGAAGGTAAATAGCCATTAATGCTTAAGCAGTACCCATGAACCTTTGCCTGTGGTTAACTCTTACAAAGCTATTTGTGGATATGTGAAGGAACAGACTTGCTTTGGTACAGCCTTCTCTTCTGGCAAAGCAAGCTGTGACAAGTGGATAGATAGCTACATTAGAGCTCTGTTGGCTTTGGAGCATTTAACTGTGAAATTAGCTGATCAAGGAAAAGACAGTAACATCAGAAATGGAGGAGAAATAAAAAAATGGGAGTGGGGTGGGGAAGAGTGAGTTTGAGATAGGAGTACAAAAAAAGAATTGAGGGAAGATGAAAAAAATATGTCAGGGCATCCAAGTTAAGTCCATATCTTATTGCAGTAATCAATGGTAAACTTGCAATCTAATCCTTGAGAAATGTGCACTACAGATAATAAATGAAAGAAGGTGAAGGGGAAAGTGACCATGACAAACACAGCTGCCGTCTGCTATTAGAGAGAAAACCTATTCCCTAATGTTTTAGAATGAGCATTCCTTCTGAATGAGGGAAGGTGAAGAAAATGGCTCCCTGTTTTCACAGCTGTGACTCATGTATTGATTGGCAGGGTTGAAAATGATGTTGAGTGCTCTTCTGAGCAGTTACATTAGCCTCCATTAGGGGGCCCTGGGTGTAATGATGCTGTGTATGAGACATCTTGGATTTTATTGTGTCCCACCAGTCATTCCGCACCTATACCTGTGAATATGGTATATTTTCTGGAGATCCAGATACTGCAGTTAATGGCGCATCTTGGCATCTGTTTGAAACAAGTCAATGTTTGTTATTGTGTTTATTTGTGTTATTGTGGCTCATGGGTGGTATTTTTCAGTGCAGTGGTTTGAGCCTGAGATAGTTTCCCATGTTATACTGCAGCTGTCAGAAGCAACAGTAACTAGTCTGTAGCCAGCTAAGGATCTGCCAACAGCAGGGGAAGAGAGGAGCTGTATAATTTCATTATCATTATATTTGGAGAGAGCAAATGCTTCATAACTTCCTCTCTTCATTGATACTAATGCCTCCAGAATCCTTTTGTTGTATTAACCCTCAGCCCTTTGAGGCTCTAATAGCTCAAATCTGAGTTTGGCATACAGTTATCTGTAATTTCAGGGGTCAATCCCAACATACCTCTGCTTTTCAATTTCTGTTCAGTTCTAGTCTTTCATTGCAAAGGAAACCCTTTATCCCTAATCATATGATTGATGCTATTTCTAACCTATCCAAACCAAGCATGGTTCTTTCTTAGCAGTCTCAGCTTTTTGAATTAAAAAAATTCTTGGCTTTTCATTCCAGAAACATAATTTTTAATGATTTTGGAGTTGTTTCTTACATGATAACTTCAGTTGCATGAGCCAAGAACATTGTTTTCTGGGAAGCTGTTGGCTTTCCATTCCTCTGCAGCATCACTCAGATTGTCACAAAGAATCTGGCAGGGTGGTGGCTTTCAGTGTCCTCTGAAGCCATTTCTGCAAACAATATCAGGTCTGGTCTCACTTCATTTAGGTCAGCAGTAAAAAAACCTATGAATTTAGCAGGGTCATCATGGGTTTGTTTTGTGGGGGTTATGAGAATTTATTTTTTTGAAGTTTTTTTCACTACCCATTGTGTAATCTAGCCAATTCTGCAAGTGTCAATGCAATATCCACAGTAAGATCTACAAATCCATATTTCCAACATGTAAGTTCTTTACCATGGTGGACTCAAGCTGTTCTAACTGCCAGGTAATTGTTGTGTTGGAATACATCGCTATCCAAGTGAGGTTAATATGCTTGTAGCTGTACATAGACAGAATGTTTAGTTGAAGTCAGCCTGTCTTCTCACAGCCTACATGCCTGATAAGTGGACTCACAGAGGGCAGCTTGATGTTGTGTCCATTGGATTTAATGGTACAGCTCTTGCTGGCGTTAAAAACCCACCCTGGTAAGCTGAGAAATTAATGTTTGTGGGACTCTGTGCCTTCCCCATCAGACAGGTAGTGACAGCATCTGTGGAGAGGTGAGAGCTGAGCATGGAGTTATGGATTCTCTGGGCTGGATGTGGCCAGTGTAGGTATGTGCTACCCTTGCTAAGGGTGAGTGCTCAAAGAGCCAGTGCAGCTCCCTGCTGTGCTGTGTACCATGTGAAAGAACTTGGTGGTAGGAAGTAGTGCCATCCAAGGATATTGAATCTTTCACTTGCTTTTGTAATTATGAATAGGCAGTGTTATTGGGTTTGAATGGAAACCTTTAGGACTATTTTTAATTGAAAATACCAGATGTTTACAGAAATACAGAATGTTCTGTATATATGGATTTCTAATTAAAATTCATTATTAATGAAATACATTGACAAACCACATCTTTATTATTATTAAATTTTTTTGTAAGAGATCCTGTTACTAGGCTTTGTGAATTTCTGAGTAAACCTGGTGATGGGGAGCATGCTTGCTTCGGATTAAAGTACATTTCTTCTAATAAAGATTCTCCCTCAGTAGTGTCTTGAGTCCTCCTGCATAAGGAAAGATCTGCTTATTAGGGTTATTCAAGGACAATGTAGACTTAATTTTTCCTGTTTTCTGGTTGGAGCAGGAGATGGCTTAATAATTTTTCAAGGTGTATAAACCCTGACCCTGTATGGTGCTGCTAGTCATGTGATAGAGGTTTAATTTACTCATAATATTTTGCTCTGTTAAGGATCCTGAGATGTTTTACAAACATCAGCTTGTTTTTATTCCGTGCTGCCTGGCAGCTAGGTTTTCCAGATAGCAAGTGAGATTTGTCTGTATAGAATGAGGATATTGGGCAAAATGCAAGAGCTTTATCATTTAGAATTTGTTTCAAAATGGAATGTCTAAATCCAGGTATTATTTTCTCTCTGGATACATGTAGGAGACCCTCTGAAGATAAGCCTTTTTCAAGGTGCTGGAATTCATTAGTCCCACTCACTGTATTGTCAGGCTCTACATAGATCTCTGAAAGTTATTTGAAGATGTGGCCATAGGAATGATTTTGTTTTCCTTAAATGATATTTCTGAAAGATGTAAGTATATCTCCAATATGTGAGCATGTTTCAGTTGTATTCAGTATGTGCCAGGAAGAAGAACAGATGTTTCTTTTTTTTCCGTGTGGCAGCTGAGCTGAAGGCAGTGCTGACGTTCTTGTTTACAGCATGTCAGCCTAGAAACAGACTATTCAGAAGATTCCCGGTTCTCTTTCAAGTCTAATATTTGAAGTTGTAGCTGCCATATTCTCCTTATTTTTCTAGTCTTGGGGTAATGAAATTCAATACTGTCACTGGGAGTTGGGGAGTACACCCCTAAGGTGCTAATGAAGTTGCTACACTGTAATTACTGGTAAGAAAATGATATGTAAAGTAGCGAGTGACCAGACAAGTCTGATGTATCACTCGTTTTAGAAAGGGGTTAATTTTGCTATTTTTAAAATGAGCTTTAGGTTTGTATTTTTCAGTCCCACTCAGTTTGACTGCCAGAAGCCTGCTGTGGGACCAGATAATGGGAAGAGGCAGAGACAATGGTGTCTGTGTGAGCTGCTAATTTTAACCTCCAGCTATCTTTTCTCTCAGGGATCACTGTGTGGCAGAAGAGCTTGTAGGTGAATAGGGAGCAACTGATTTCCCCCAAGTAAACTAGTTACACACCAGACAGAAATGATTCTGCCAAAATTACTTCAGAATCATTCCAGAAGTTCTTTCAGCTTCCAAAATGGAGTAAGAGTCTGGTAGGTAGTAGCTCCGTTTGTGTAATATGACTGAATCCAAATAAACATGTCAGGCCTGAGTCTGTAGGGAGTGTTTGCTGTGTTAGTGCCAAAACCACTCTGAACACATCCTCTTATGGGAAGCTGGAGTTCTTTAGTGCTGAAGATTCCAGGCTTTTTGGTACTCATCCTTCAGGTGGACCAAGAACTTCAAATGAAGTTCCTAAATGGAATCTATATTTTGGGGAAAGTGGCTAAAATGGGATCAGTGCTGGGACTTGCTAAAGTCTCTTACCTCAGTTTCCAAGGTTCTATGAGTGATTGGAGCTGAGGAAGACAATTTTCAATAACAATTTTGTTGATGAATTAGCATGTTTGCTTGACTGCAGATTGTCTGCCACCAGATTGCAATTTGAACAAGCTTGTTTGCTTGTTATAATAATTTTGTGCATAATAATTATTTTTTTCCCTCCCCTGGAAGTTGCCATTGATAGGAAGATTTTAGTTTGTGGTCCTGTGAGAATGCTGAGAGCAAATTCTTCCTATAACATGTCCTTGATAATAAAACAGAGGATGTGGGAACATAGTTGGAGCAACCCCATGCAGAAGTCACTGTTATGTTGGCATATCATTTTTCTTATTGTTTGTTCAGCTGTAACAGTGAGTGAAAACTGACGTCATCTGACAGCTCTTCAGAAGGCTGTGTTAAATGGGGCTGGTGGGCTCCAGGGAGTTCCCAGCAGATGTATTCCTATCTCTTGGATCACCTCTGCAGTTCATTTTTGTTGAGAACCCCGTGGCTGCTAGCCTCTTCATGGTTCTGGAGCCTAAACTGTGTTTTCCTGAAGGATTCAGTTCTCAGAACTCACTAGGGAAATGTTGCTGAAACAGCACAGAAAAGTTTATTATAGAATCATAGAATCATAGAATAGTAAGGGTTGGAAAGGACCTCAAGATCATCGAGTTCCAACGCCCCTGCCATGGGCAGGGACACCTCCCACTAAACCATGCCATCCAAGGCTATGTCCAACCCCACCTTGAATGCCGCCAGGGATAAAGCATCCACAACCTCCCTGGGCAACCCATTCCAGGGCCTCACCACCCTCACAGTAAAGAATTTCTTCCTCAGATCCAATCTAAACTTCCCCTGTTTAAGTTTAAACCCATTACCCCTTGTCCTCTCACCACAGTCCCTAATGAAGAGTCCCTCTCCAGCATCCCTATAGGCCCCCTTCAGGTATTGGAAGGCTGCTATGAGGTCTCCATGCAGCCTTCTCTTCTCCAGGCTGAACAGCCCCAATTTTCTCAGCCTATTTTCATACGAGAGGTGCTCCAGTCTTTTCCTACTGCACCTGCTGTAACGCTCCTAAAATATTCTGCTCTTCATGAGTATTGAGATGATATCTCTCATTCTTGGCCATCCTTCGATGCACACTGTTATTTTATTGCCCTGCCTAGCTATTTTCTAGCTGGAAGCAAACCACTGCCTTTTCTGTTGGGTTCGTTTGGCAGGGCTGGGGGAGGAAATACCTGTGATTAGGATAAATTGAACAACCATGAGGGTTTCTATCCACTATGCCAGCAGATAGCAGCGGTACCAAGTTCTGAGCTAGCTTTGACTTGGCAAAGCTGTTAAAGCAGTGAATGAGCCATTCAGTTCTTGTCTGATCTTCCTGCCAAGGTTGCCAACAAAGGCTGTGTTTGTAGTCCTATTACTTATGACAGTCACTTGTCTTGGAGTAATTAGGAAGAGATCACCAGCTTGCTACAGAATAATGACCCTGTCTCTGCATTGCTGAAGGAGCTTTGATACAGCTATCCTTGTGTGTGTAGTCTGATAGCCAATTACCAATTTATTGAGCAATTTTGCTTCTTATCATATGTGAATACAATGAAGCATAGACTGGAAAGAGGCCAGGAAACCCACCTGCTAAAGAAAAGGTGTCTTTCTAATCATGGTCTAGTAGGCAGAGCCTAGGGATAATGGCAGAGCTTTCCTTCTATGAATACTTTATGAACTTTGCCTGTCTCAGTGAACTTTGCCTGAACTTAGCAGTGCTCTGCTAAATTGGGTCATTTTTGTGTATACAAAAGATTGGTGTATGTTCCAGTATCACCATAAAACTCTATATCTTCTCAGCAATTAAGTACTAAAGGATCCTGCTCCAATTTATGGACAAAACAGTTGCTGAAGATCTGGGTGTTTTCTTGTTCTATGCAGGTGTGTATTTTAATGCTTTGCAAATTGGATCTGAGAAAGGAAGTTTCTTGCTTCAGTTGCTCTTTTAGAGTTTTCAGTAACTGTATATAGTCTCAAGAATTATATCAAAATATTCTTCCTGAGTGACTACTACTGCACCCATCTACCTGTTCATAGATTTCTGATGTGTCCAGCTCAGTATGTTCTTATTGTCATAGTTCAGTTTTGATTTTTGGCTAAAGGTGACATGCATATGAACGATGGAGTCTTCCTGCATGTTGGAAAACTAGTCCAGATGGAGATATTTTTTAAAAATAGGTAAAAATGGGTATTGAAGTGCATATATGCATGTTACCTCCAAACAAATTCAGGACAATAAAAGTATATATACAGATGCATGCTTGCATGCATGCAATAAAAAACGAACAAAAGGAAAAACCCAACCAGTGTAGCCTTGCAATCCCACCTCCATGACCTCTCATGGTTGTAATTCTGAATGCCCTGGTTCCCAGTGCTTATAAATATTCTGCTACATCAGTGGCACAGAAGAAATTCCCTTGTAGCATTTCACATAAAGACTGAGTTTCTTATTAATTTTGCATAGATAATCTTCCTCCTGATGATAAACCCCAAATGCAGTAACTCCTAAGTGTTGCTGATGGGATTGGCTTTATAGGTTTCCTTACTTTGTACAAGGACTACCGCGTCTGTTGACTACAATGGTTCCTTCTCCATGCATTCCTATGTTATTAGCAGCAGTTCTCTTTTTACCACGTTGCATTTTCACTTGCAGCTGATCACTCAGATAGGTCATTTAGAACTTAACTCAAAGTTTTAAAAGAGCAATAAAAAATAGTGGGGGGAGGGGGTGTGGGAGCAGGGAGAGAGAGGAATAGAGCCACAGCTGTAGCAAAGCAGTTTCTAATCTTCCTGTGCTAATGGATCAGGTCCTCTAGATAGAGAATCACAAGAGCTAATCTGCCCTTGCAGCTAGTGTCCTCTTGACACTTGCTGTGTTTCATGACTGTTATGTTCCTAGCTGGTCCTGCAAGATTACTTACGGAAAGTATTTTGACTGGTTTCTGCTTTTTCACTGCTCATGTGGAGAACAATTATACCATTAGAGTATGAATAAAATGAGTGATTAGAAACACTTCTCAGAGACTTACCCTGAACTTTTTATCCCTTTAATGTTTGATGGAAGAACTGAAAGAATTGCCATTTCAATGCTAAACACGTGATTCTGTTTTCATCTTTGTTCTTCTGTGTGATCAATGCTGTCAGTCTGTGTTCTTTTAACTAATGTTTGCTTTGGTATTTTATAATACTGGGTTTTCTATTCTCATATGTTTTTGTCTCATGTCATCATTATTTTTCAAATTATTATAGAAAAGAGGAGCTGTGCAATAGGAGGAGTTCTAACCTATTTTCAGCTCTTTTGTATTTTGAAGAAGTAGCATTTATTTCAAACTTTAGAGTTGACTTAACTGTATTTTATGCAGCTACATGTTTCCATTTGCAGTGTTTTTAAAGTTACTTGAAGTGATGAATGGTGGTAAGATGCATAAATCAGATACATTTCGGGGACAGTATAATCAGCAAAAGGGTTCACCTGCATGAAAACAGCAGCCTAGAGGATTGTTTTTCTTGGCCAGTCATATTCAGTAGCCGTTACTTAAGTAATTCTACTGAAGCTTTTCTTTTTGACAAGCAGTTATTCAGTGTTAAGATGATGTGTAGCATCAAGCTCTCCACATTACAGAAATGACAACCATTTATTGTTTCTAAAGAAAATTCAGAAAATGATGACTATTGTGAGTTTTGTGCTGCTTGATTCCTTTGCCATTTTTATTGCAAAAAAGTTTTCCAAACCACTTCAATTTTTCACCATTAAAAGTAGTAGTGAACCCTTTGGGGCAGGAGGCACATGTTTCTATTAGTGCTGCAGCTAGCAACCTGATATCGTAGCTGTTGTAAGGGAGTGGGAGAGCAGTTACAGATCTTTCTAGGTACTTTTGTTTGTATAGAAGACAAATCAGTAGAAGTAATGATTCTAGGGGACTAACTCATTATGTATCACCATTTTCCAACAGCTGTGGTGAGCAGAGGTTGAGCAGACTTTAAATGACTTGTCCTCATTCTTTAAGGGCAATCAGCTCCTTTCCTTCCATCCATTTTTGTTACTGGCCTTTTCAGAGAAGCCTGCTGCAGTTTTGTGCTGCTGTTGTAGTAGGAGAGTATTTGCCCTGGAAAGGAATGAGCCCCTTTTCCTGTAGACCCTCAGTGTTCTGCAAACCCACCTAGAGAACCTTTCTTGTGTTATTTAACCATAGTTTAGAGATCTGCTGAAAACAGGATAAAGTAGGAAAAATAAAAATTGTCTGTATTCTTATAGGTCAGTTGCTTGTTAGTAGGAAACTTGTGTTGTCTTAAAGAGACTTCATAGAAGTCTCTCATATGATGAGGTTTTTAAGTCAATCTTGCACGTTGATTACAATACATGATTTGTAAAGGTTGAATAATGCCTCTTTATTTTGCAATTGAATTGATGGTCCATGAGACTTCAGTTGTCAGTGTGCATAGATTAATGCCTTTAAGGAAAAAATAAAGTGTGGTGATGTCCAATGGGATTCTGTCTTGTGTTATAAATAGGCAAGTTGACAGCTGATTGTTCCAGCCCATAATCACAAAGGGAAGAGCCTGTGACCATGTGTTCTATTAAGTTTGTAGATGTGAGGAAGGCAGGAGGGATTTGATTGTATGCATGAGTTTTTCCCTCATGAGAGAGAGTGCCTTTGTCAATCAACTTCTCATCTCTGTGGGTCTGTTAAACGAGCATAGTCTGAAGTTTTTGTTAAAGGACTGGGAATGTCTGAAATAACTTGTTTGGCATGTTTCATAACCATTACAAGAGGTCAGAGGCATCAACTGTGTAAAGCAAGTCAACAACCTCACCCATCCCCCAAGTAATTCTAATTCAGAGGAAAACCAATTCCAGAGATTCGTGAGAATTGCCAAAAAGTGACCTAAAGTCTGAGTTCCACTTCAGGTGGCATTGGGTTGAATTCCCTGTTCTACCACTTTAATGGAGTTGTGGGTCTTTTTCTGTAATTGGTGTCTGCAGTAAGTGTATGTATTGAAATGGAAATACAGAACAGACAATTACATATGTGGGAGAGTCTTCCATCAACATGATGATTTACCCTTCCTTCCATAAAAGGCCACCTCTTGAGCTTTCCAGATGCTTAAAGAAAAAACTGGTATAGTACTTTAAATGCCCAGTGTCAGGAAAAAATACACACCTCTGTTAAGCAATCTGTCAACCCTGGGAGAAATCCAATCAGCAGAAAGTGCTCAGCTTTGCACAATTTAACCAGATTTTTAATGAGATGTTTTTCCACTGTACACTTGGCTGTGCCACGAGGTGACTAGAATAAAGCAAGTATGTTTTAATCTGAAACAGTAGCACAGTCTAATATGTGAAAATTGAGCCCAAGTTAGATAGCCAAGAGAAACAGACGTGTTAAAAGCAACATGGAATAGCTAGATTCAAGTATATCAACTCTGACTATTCCACAACATACTGGTGCTTTATGCTGATTTTTTTCTTTTTTTGCATTTGTGTGACACAAAGTTTTAGTGTGTGATCCAATACTGACATATAAGGCAGACATAAAACTGCTTTTTGGTGTTCTGTCTTTACGCATTTGTTGGATAAATGAAGAATTTAAGAAGTCAGTAAATGTGCCTTTCTATTAGACTTTTCAACCTCAGTGTATCTCAAAGCATCTCACCATGGCACATGTAGCTGAGTGCATAGACTCCAAGTGATTTATAACAGTGCATCACCTTAAACATTAGGTGTGACATTCAGAGTAGACTGAATATTAGGATTGCCTATAAACAGTGCAGATAACTTGAATTCTAATTGTGGCATATTGTTTGATTAACATGATTCAATATTGATAGTATTAATTAAAATGACACAAAAAGCATACTCTGTCACATCCCCTCAGTTTTGGGTTTGCAAAACCATCTTTCAATTAACAGAAAATCCATGTGTCTGGCATCTTTTTATGGGAAATCAAGTTTTTCTTTTTATTCAGAAAATCCCTTTGAAGCCTGAGGGGCCCCCGGCTGTGTTCTACCAGCTCCCCAAACCAGTTTGGGATAGTCACTCTACAATGAAATTTGAAGAATTGTGCTTTTGCTCATTAGCACTCTTGCAGCCATAAGCACTACTTCTGGCAGATTTTCAGAACAGTTTTGTATTTCTCCCAAAGCATCACAGAGGACAGATATCTGTGTGCATTAACTATGCAAAGCTTCAGGTACTGACTGCCTCAAGCCACCAATGGAAGACATTTAAAAAGCCCCACTAAAGAAAGATAGTACAGCACAAGGTCAGCACAGACATTATTCCAATGGGACTTCGGATGGCTTAGCCTTTTTGTCATAGGTTTGGGTCACTTAGATATAGTACATCTTGTTCCTGGATGGAAGAATAGCTACTTTATAGGTTTTGTTCCTCAAATCTCACCAGAGCTGGATAGAAAGTGGCGGAGTTCATTTCTCCAGTTCGCTCTAACACATTTAGGCTATGTAGAGCACAGTGGTGCAGATACCAGGAGTGCTTTGATGATATAGCAACCACTGAGCATCTGCATCCCTTTCTTCTGCTTTGTTGATGGCATGAAGTGAAATTATGGATGTGCTTCATCCGCCCATAGTTCACAATACAGTCTCTGAGCAAGAATAGGAAATATTTCTTCATGCAAGGGTGAAAGATTGTTTTGTGTTTCTGTTTGTGGCTATAGGCTTGAGATAGGCACAGGTAGCCTGGCACCTGCACTCTGTCAGTGAAGAAATTGAATTTGCCTCTGATTTTAAGAAATCCAGTAGATAAAGGAATCTGCATGAGCCTGGGGGGTAGTTTCCTTTAGTGAGCACATCTTAAATGTCTGTATTTTTTTATATCAGTGCAACTAGTAGAATCTGAGGCTGCCAGAAAGCACCATGTAGCTGTAAACTGACGTCACACAGGCCGCAGAGCACAGTTGGGTGATGCTTACCATGAGGCCAAGCAGACGTCCTTTACATCATCTTCTCATCACAGTGTAAAGATGTGACAGTTGCCTGTCTCTCTTGCAGTGTTGTTTCAACTGCTATTAACCTTTGCTGTTAACATATTTCCAGCCTCCCCTCCCCCACTCCCAAAAGTAAACCAAAAAAGGCCCCAAAACCATGAAACATTTCTGCTGTGTTCTCTCTAGGGGGCTAGATGCCACCCTAGCACAGTTTCCTGCTATCCCTCCTTTGATGGATTAAGCAGCGGTGGGCTGGGAAGGGAGAACTGCCTTACTATGGAATCTTACTGAAAATATACTCTGTTCTATGGTATTATGACACACAGTATTGACATACACAGAAGAGGCAATTTAAACTGTAATTCTAGCTTTCCTACTGTTTGAGCTTACAGATTTGCAAGCATAATGTTCTTTTAGCACTGTTTTCTTTCAGTGTGGCATAGGGAAGTTTGTGTAATGCACTGTAGGCTGCTAATGGAGAGCTTTTAACATTCTCTCACCTTGAAAAATAGAGCTTTTTAAGGAGACTGTTGAAAGGAAGGGTGGTAAATTGTACTGGATAGATAGCATGTTCAGCTTTTTTTTTTTTTTTTTTTTTTAATTATGATTAAAAACAGTTTAAAAGGTTAAGTAAGAAAAATTTGCTGTGTTTAATATGGCATCTTTAATATGTCTCTTTTCACCTGTTCAGAATGAAAATGACCTAACAAGATGGTTCTGGCTCAGCACCATCAAAGTGGCATCAATCACTGTGAAAGTTGTCAACTGGGATTTCTTTGGTCTTTAAAAAAAGAAAAAGCTTTGTGTGTGAATTGGGCACCAAAATATATGCAGAGTTTACTTTGATTCTAGGCTGAAAATATATCACACCTGATGGTTGATGAAAGGCTATGTGGAATCTCTTTTTTTTAATTTCTGGATTAAATTGCAAATAAAATAAATAGGTAACTGACCTTGAAGCACTGATATTTTTAGCTTTAGCTATTGTTATCTGTGCTTAATTTTGGACCAAAGAACAATATGTGGTAGTATTCCATCCAGAGTATGCCAGAGCACCTGCAACCACAGGACTGTTCTGCTTGCTCTGACCGTGGGAGGAGATTTGCAACCAGGGCAACTGCTGAGAAGAAATCTGTGTCAGCTCTGATGTTCCTTTTCTAGGCTAGAAAGAAAAATAATGAGCTATATTTAGCACACTCGAAAGAAGCCACAGAGTCTGGCTAAGCAAATACTGACTGCTTTACAATGCTGTGTCTTGCATCTTCTTGGGATCTCTCTGAATAGAAGTATGCAGGAAGTGAAAAAGTAAAGCAGTAACTGATATTTATCAAATTGCGTATTAGCTAAGTGTTGCGTTAAAAGGGAGGGGAAAACAAACCCCTTGCTTTATTAGAGGAAGGACAAGGAATGGCTCCAATATGCAACTACCAGTCCGGCCATGTTCACTATTTCAAACCTCACTGATCCGGATTCACTGATAGTACACCACACTGCCCAGTCCAATCAGCTGCAACTATCAGTCCGTCTGCGTTCGCTATTTCAAACCTTGCTGATCCAGATTCACCGATAGTGCACCACAACGTTCAGTGAGAAAATTAGTTTATTGAAGCAACAGATACAGGTTCTTATGGATTGCCGGTGATAAATACTGTCTGCAAAAGCATGTGCGAATAATAGTTACATGGATACAAGTGCTTGTTAAAGTTAACACAGCCTGGCTCTAAAATATAAAGGTAACAGTGAAAAGTAACTCTCCAGAGATTCTAAGTTTTCCCTGGCAAGCACTGGATACAGTGCAAGTCTTACCCACAGGTGTCCCTATGGGGGGGGAAGGGAGGTCCAGCCCGTCAACCGGTCCCAGGAGTCTGTTGATGGTATCTTCCCCGATATCCCCCTCTCTCTTGGGTCATTTTATATTATTTTCACCTTCAAGGTGGAGCTTGAGTGACTCTAGTCATACATACCTTTATTATTATTGGTGCAAATCTCTCTCGCTTCACTTTTAAAGGTATATGACTCCAAAAATTCAGAGCGCATGCTCAGAGAGGGGTGGTCTCATTTTGGAGGGAGAGTTCCATTGGAGATGGGAGTGTATTTTAGCATGTAAATGCATTTTAATGACATTATAATGAAGCAAAATTCACACAGAGGACAGCATTCTGTCAAAAGATGACAGGCAAGTCATCAGGGGGTAGCAAATATGCAGCTTATCCGTTTCTTGTACCACCTAGTTCCCATCTTTAGGACAGAGAGTAGCTGCAAGGCCTCCACCCTGCTCCATCCGCCATCTGTGTTGCCACAGGAACCACTGTGGAGTGCACATTCCTGGCATACCAAGCATGGCTGCATCTCACCCCGAGAGGCCCTGGAAGTCCATTTTTCCCTTATGTGTGGACAATGCTGCATTTCAAATATAAGTTTAATTCCACATTTCCTAATTATTCCATGCTAAGCATCTGGCAGAATTCTGCTTATTTGGCACCTGATAAAAAGAAGCAAAACTGCAATGTCCGGTCTTATTTGTCTATGTTGAGGTCAAACTAGTGTGATCTGGGAAGCCGATGAGAGTTTCCTTTGGTACGTGTCAGTAGGGGGTCAAGATCAGGCTATTTGCCAAGCTGTTGTTGTTCTCCTGCTTTATTTCTTGCGAATTGCAAATTTCAGGGTGTCCAACTTAGAGGAGCTTGTTGTTACAACAGGGAACAGTCGGAGATTTCTGTTTCGGAAGGGAGCCAGAAATATTTCAGGAGCTTTCTGGTCCAGAAACACTTCAGTACCTCATTTAGAAACAGTCTTTCATTCCTCATTCGTGGTGTGAATGCATCCTGGACCCTGATTTTAATGAAGCTTGCAATTGCTGTAGCAATAGAAAAACCTTAACATGGCACAAAGAGCATACTTTCTTGAAAACTGCTGTTCTTTGGCTTTGAGAAATAGAGCTAAGAGCTTTCTAAATTGTATTTCTTTGCAGTTTGGTTCTTTTATTTCAAAATGAGCAGTTAGGTAGTATTTTCTGTTTGTTTGCTTACATCTTGCAGACTTTGAAGAGACCTCTTGGAGGTCTGCTTTCATGTAGTTTATGCTTGGTGATGTGTTCTTTTGAACAGGTGCACGTTTTTTCCTTACAGGTCTTGTAAGTGATGTATGTAGTGAGTACCTATCGAGAACACAGGTTCATCAGGCTTTGTGGCATAGTTATCTGTCAATCATGTAAAATTCATTGCTCTTGGTGCTATATAGAATTTCTGGTGGTCTCATGTCCAGGTTTGGTAGTGGGTAGCAGGTCCAAATCTGATCTTAAGTATTAGCCACTTCATCTATTTCACTTCCCCCTCCACCTCTGCTATGAGGAATGTTCTCTGCTATTCCCAGATGAAGTCCATAAAGCTTTACCTGACTCAAGAGATGTGAACCACTTAGTCATAAAATAAATCAGCATGAAAAGTGGCACTTTGTTTTAGGTCTGGGTGCTCACATAGTTTTGTTACCACCAAGTGAAGAGCAAAGAGAAGCCCACAGCCGTGAGTAGCAGTGGCAGCCCGCAGCCTCCAACAGGAACTAAGGTGGTTGCCAAACACATTGTATGTAGTTGGAGTAACATAGGTCTTGTGGCTTGCCAGAACCTGACTTATCTTCATCTGGCTTAGAAGCACACCTGCTAATACAGTTTGCATGGCTCTGTGTGAGAGGCAATTGTTCATAGTGTTGACAGGTAACTGTTTCATTGCTGTACAGTGTAAAACCTGAGGTAGTATTGTCATAGAATCACAGACTGGTTTGGGTTGGAAGGGACCTTAAAGCTCATCCAGTTCCAGCTCCCTGCCACAGGCAGGGACAGCTTCCACTAGACCATGTTGCTCCAAGCCCCATCCAACCCAGCCTTGAACATTGCCAGGGATCTTCCAGGGTCTTGCATGCATTTTGTTTTGATTTCAGTGAATAAACTTCAAATTGACTTTATTTGATGCCACTTTAGCACAGGGGAAGATAGTGAACTAGGTGTATGTGTAGAAATAATAGGGTGGATTTTTATGGTCTTGGAACCTCACAGACCCACATGCTCTCCTGTTTGTGTACTGAGGATTTGAAAACGTTACCTGAATAGGTGCAGAATGACTTTTCTTTCTCTTTGAGGCCATCAGCTGTGGAAGTCCTGCAACACAGGTCCAGCTTGTTCACCTTCGCTAGTGAGTTGCTCTCCAGTGTAGTGTACTGAACAGGCAGTGCTGTGCTGCTTCTGGAGTTCTAGGTGTGTGCAGCAGTTCTCAGAAAGTGCCATGGGGGCTAGTGAGCCCACTCTAAGGATCATCCCATTGCCCCCCAAAGGATTACAATTTAGAGAATTAATGCTAAATTAATAAATGCTGGAAGACTCTCCAGCCCTTTGCAAGATGTTGCAGAACTGCAGGAGAAATACAGTCAAAGAAAAATAATTGTTATAGCCATATAAAGCTGGAGTTGAATTTTGGGGTACTGATAATAACAAATGTGTTGTCCATCCACTCCTCCTGCAATGAAGCAACATGTTTAATTGGTAGTAAATTCAGTCTGCAATTCTGTGTGAGGGTAACACACAATGTTACACGATTCACAGGGGATAATCCTCCAATACATAGAGGATAATTCACAGTGTTGATGTAATTCATGTAAGAATCTGAGTTTCATGTAAACAAGATCTCTTTGAAGATGCAGTGAGGTTTAGGATCCCAGCTTACCAAGGTATTTCTCAGGAAACTAAATGCAAACAGATTCCTGTGCAGCACCCAGAAGCCCAGCTTGCTTTCCATGTCCTCCCGCTTGCAAAACCTGCTTTGCGCTGGTGTATAAGATGGCATGTGTGACATTTGTAGAGAAGGCACTTGGGTTCAGGAGCTGAAGCTACTGTAAGTGTTCTTTTGTTGGTAGCAGGGGTTGTGGAAAGGAGGTTATGCAGCCTAGCTATGGAATGCTGGGATGAAGAGTGATGAGTGGTTGCTAAGAACATCCAATCAGCTGGGATCACTATGGCAACACTGTTGCCAGGATGCAAAACTTTCGCTGCAATCAGTCTGAATTCATGAGTACTGTTGCCTAACTACATTATGTCAGGACGTGACCCAAAATTTTCTGATCCAAAGGCAATGTTTTATGAAATCCTTAAGGATGCATATTCTTTATTTGTTGAATAGTCTCGTACAGAGGGGAAAGAAAGCATCTGTGTCAAGTCAGAGATTTCTTCAAGGGTCGGTTCATAGAAGGGTGCTTACAGAGACAGCTACATGAATAATCAGTTTGCATTTATGCTGTTCATTGGTTTGATGATTACATTTTTCATTCTAGATGATGAGATGAAGCAAGTCTGTCTTGGTTTTGGACCAAGGCTTGTTTCTAGCTGCACATTTCTTCAGGTCTGCCTTATGTTCGGCCTCCGTTATTAGTATGACATTGAGAGATTTGGATGGTGATCAAATGATGGGGATTATTTAATGAAAATAAGCACACAGACTATAACAAGTCCTGTTATTTCTACTTCAATTTTACTGCTCACCTTGGCTAACTGTTCTTAACGTGATTTAATTGCCCAGACAAAATGCATTCAAGAACGTTTAATGCTGTGTCTGCCAAAGGTTGACTTGCTTTTTTGGGATCTGATGTTCTACATTCTAGACTAAAGTTAGTCAGAGCTGATATTTATTACTGAGTGTCCTTCAGATTAAACAATTAGATAACTGGCCAAGCATTTCATGTCTTGCTATCAATGCACTCTTGTATTTTATGCCACTGACCATGAACTTACTGACACTTTTGCAGCTCCACAAACACAGTGATATTGAAGTGGTCCTCAGATATCTATAGTCTGAGGAATGAGTGGATCTGCAGAAACTGAAGAGTTTTTCTCGGGTCAGGTCCACCCACAGAAGTTGACTTGTCTTGTGATATATGTCATGTGGATAATAGGAGATCTTACTTTAAACACAATTCATTTGCATGCAGATTTAATATTCACCCACCCATACATAGGGAAATCCTGTCCTTAGCTTCCATTAGCAGCTCTGCTCTGATCAGCAGTAAAAATCAGAAAAAGAACCCTCGGCAGAGTTAAAATTAGCATTACCTGAGAAATTCTAACGTCATATCATTTGTTGTTATTATGAATGGGAACAAAATTGCTTTAAAAAGAAACTGGGCGAGTTATCAGGCCTGTTCTATTTTGATGAAATAGTGCTGGCTTGATTCTGATTTGGATTCTTGATATAAATGTAACATAGATATTATTAATGCAAATATATGTATTATGTGTAATAATATGTTATATATAAGCAATGTAAATCTTAATGCTGTTAAAATTTATCATGTTCTTTGCTGATAGTATTCTGTCTGAATACGACTAGTGCTTAAATTCAGTTACCAACAATTATAGAATCATAGAATCATAGAATAGTAAGGGTTGGAAAGGACCTCAAGATCATCGAGTTCCAACCCCCCTGCCATGGGCAGGGACACCTCCCACTAAACCATGCCATCCAAGGCTATGTCCAACCCCACCTTGAACGCCGCCAGGGATGAAGCATTCACAACCTCCCTGGGCAACCCATTCCAGGGCCCCACCACCCTTACAGTAAAGAATTTCTTCCTCAGATCCAATCTAAACCTCCCCTGTTTAAGTTTAAACCCATTACCCCTTGTCCTCTCACCACAGTCCCTAATGAAGAGTCCCTCCCCAGCATCCCTATAGGCCCCCTTCAGGTATTGGAAGGCTGCTATGAGGTCTCCATGCAGCCTTCTCTTCTCCAGGCTGAACAGCCCCAATTTTCTCATCCTGTCTTCATATGAGAGGTGCTCCAGTCCCCTGATCATCCTCGTGGCCTTCCTCTGCACTTGTTCTAACAGTTCCATGTCCTTTTTATGTTGAGGACACCAGAACTGCACACAATACTCCAAGTGAGGTCTCACGAGAGCAGAGTAAAGGGGCAGGATCAGCTCCCTCGACCTGCTGGTCACACTCCTTTTGATGCAGCCCAGGATACGGTTGGCCTTCTGGGCTGCAGGCGCACACTGCCGGCTCATGTTCATTTTTTCATCAACCCACACCCCCAAGTCCTTCTCCGCAGGGCTGCTCTGAATCTCCTCCCCGCCCAATCTGTAGCTGTGCCTGGCATTGCTCCGACCCAGGTGGAGGACTTCGCACTTAGCATGGTTAAACTTCATTAGGTTGTCATCAGCCCACCTCACAAGCGTGTCAAGGTCCCTCTGGATGGCATTCCTTCCCTCCAACTTATCAACCGAACCACACAGCTTGGTGTCATCGGCAAACTTGCTGAGGGCGCACTCAATCCCACTGTCCATGTCACCCACAAAGATGTTGAACAAGACCGGTCCCAACACCGATCCCTGAGGGACACCACCCGTTACTGGTCTCCAGCTGGAAACTGAGCCATTGAGCACTACTCTTTGCGTGCGGCCATCCAGCCAGTTCTTTATCCACCGAGTGGTCCACCTATCAAATTGATGTCTCTCCAACTTAGAGAGAAGGATGTCATGTGAGACAGTGTCAAAGGCTTTACACAAGTCCAGGTAGATGACATCAACTGCTCTGCCCCTGTCCATCAGTTCCGTAGCCCCTTCATAGAAGGTCACTGTTCCGGGGCCTCGAGTGTCTACTGTTGCCCATGCAGGAAAGGAGGCTGCTAACCCAGGAAGCTGGGAAAAGGTAACAGAAAAAAACAACAAAAAAAGGAGGAAGAGGGTAATTAAAAGCAAGGGGCTTCCTCCTATGTCTGTTGTCCCCACCCAGAACCGCTTTGCTGTCCTGCAGGGGGCTGATGAGCAACAGTGCTCCTACCAGGCGCAACCAGCTAGTGCACTGGTAAAGAAGGTCACTACTGATGCTGCCAGGAAAAAGCGGCGGGCCTTAGTAGTCGGGGACTCTAATCTGAAAGGCACAGAGGCACCCATCTGCCGGCCTGACCCAGGCTCAAGGGAGGTGTGTTGCCTACCAGGGGCTCGGATCAGGGATGTGGCCGAAAAGCTGCCTGCTCTAGTCGGTCCCACTGACTATTACCCACTCCTTCAACTGATTAGGATTTTCCAAAGCAACCCCAAACCCCGCAAAACAAACCCGCACTCCAAGACCAACAACCAAAAAAAGCACCCCTAAACCATCACATGAGACATATTTTAATCAGAAAACCTCAAAGCACTGACTGAGTGAACTTCAGCACATCTGGAGATGTAAAGCACATCTGTGTTTCAGCCTCAGAGTAGAAATTGTCATTTTCCAAGTAATTTCCTTTCTAGAAATACCCTTTTTCAAGCTGTAGATTAGGAATGGGTTGATGGAAATTTTGTATGCAAGTCTAGCCTCTAACTCCTGTAATTTATCTTATCATTTATGTATCCTCAAAACAGAGGATGCAGGTACCTCTCTGATTTGTAAGTTTCGTACACTAATTTTCTTTTTCTGGTACTATTCTTACCCTTTGAAGGCAGCCACCTTTCTAGATGGGTCTGTTCTGTCAAGATCTGGTCAGTCAAGTCTGTATGATGCCCGTGTTCTTACCTCAATAGCAGAAAAACTGAATAAACCTACATTGTGGTGATACCTTTCTGTGCCAGCTCTGGTTTTGCTGTGACTTGGTTTGGTGTCTTGGGTCAACCATGAGGAGCTGCCATTCGTTGAGTCTAAAGAAGTGGTTCAGGATTGATGGCAGGTGATTTTGAAAGCTCTAGAGCAAATTCCAGTTCAGTATATTACAATCTTTGTTAAGGAATTGCTTGCAGGTAGGTTCAATGAACATACAGGTCAAGACAAAGATTAACTGTAGGCTCACTGCTTGCTGCAGCAAAGGCTTTCATGGAATTAGCTTATTTACAAGTGGTGGAAGAAAACTGTTGCCAGGGGTTGGTTGATGGGAGATTGTCCTAAATCCCTATCAGGATTCAATACCTCAAACCGTAAATAAAAACACAGCATTTAGCCTACAGTGTAAAACTGTTATTGCAAGTTCTCTAAAGGCTCTGTGGTGTTTGAGGTATGAAAAATAGCTTTTAGTACAAGGGCATTTTCTTAGCCTGTTGACAGGAAAAGTAGGTGAAGCAACAACTTTGCCTTGACTTGGTTCAGCTTGTTTCAAGCATTCCATGTTTCAGGAAAAAGTGCAGCATTCCTTCACTGAGGGAATTTTTTGATTGACAGATATAGTTATCCCTATAGGAGTTAAAGTCAGAAAGAACAGAGAAACTGTTCTAATAAAATGTATCTTGTCTGAAAAACAGCTGTATGTTATTTGTAATGAGATTTCCTGTGGCATTGGTTGTTTGGGGTTTTTTTTCTCCTGTATCTGTCCATGGGTATTTTTTGTCTACAGACACTTCGAAGTATTTTACTTATATCAATTTACAAAAATCACTTCTAAAGAATTGCTTTAGCCATGTTCATCACCAGGTATAAGATCAGAAGAGACCAGCAAAGAGAAATGTAAGTTTCTGCTCTGCTCCATTGTTCTCTTCCCATGCAATGCTCAGGTGCTTCCCAAAAGTGCCCAAATCCCATTCATCTGGCTTGTAATTTTTCAGAAGTGTCTGCCAGGTTCTCCAGTTTGGAGCAATCCTTTTCATTATCCACAGCCAGCTGAATTCCTATCGTGGTTCCTTTTTTCTCTTACGTGCCCTGCTGCATTAGTTAAACAGAAAAGTGAATTTAACCCCCAGGATGAGGCTGCCCAAATCCTTTTGCTGTGACAGAGCAGGAGAGAAAATGTTGTTCCAGGTATTTCCAGCACATTTCTGGTATTTTTTCCGCAAAGGTGGAAGGGCTCATGTGAAGAATCACATTTAGAGCCTTCAGTTGAAAAGTCACTAGAATGACTTATTTGTTCATAACAGCAGACAAATATTTTCCAAATTTTGGAACTTCCCTTGTAGTCCGCAGTGTAACCTCTGCCCGAGGTTAATTGTCTGCTCCTGCCCATAAGGTCATGTGGTTCTCAAAGCTGATGTGTGTGCATGTGAAGGAAAAGAATAAGAATCACAGGGATGTGTATGGAGATATCTTTGGATAAAAATGTACTATTTCTATTATTTGTTGTAGAAAAAAGATAAAACAGGGCTGGTGTGACTCTTTTCCCTTAATAATTTGAGTTCGACACTGTCCCACATGACATCCTTGTCTTTAAATTGGAGAGACATCAATGGACCACTCTGTGGATAAAGAACTGGGTGGCTGGCAGCATGCAAAGAGTTGTGGTTAGTGGCTCAGTGTCCAGCTGGAGACCAATAATGAGTGGTGTCCCTCAGGGACCGGTGTTGGGATTGGTCTTGTTCAACATCTTTGTGAGTGACGTGGACAGTGGGATTGAGTGCGCTCTCAGCAAGTCTGCCAATGACACCAAGCTCTGTGGTTCAGTTGATATGTTGGAGGGAAGGAATGCCATCCAGAGGGACCTTGACACGCTTGTGAGGTGGGGTGATGCCAACCTGATGAAGTTTAACCATGCCAAGGGCAAGGTCCTCCACCTGGGTCGGAGCAATCCCAGGCACAGCTACAGGTTGGGCAGAGAAGAGATTCAGAGCAGCCCTGTGGAGAAGGACTTGGGAGTGTTGGTTGATGAGAGACTTAACGTGAGCCGGCAGCGTGAGCTTGCAGCCCAGACAGCCAACCGTATCCTGGGCTGCATCGAAAGGAGTGTGACCAGCAGGTCGAGGGAGGTGATCCTGCCCCTCTCCTCTGTTCTTGTGAGACCTCACTTGGAGTATTGTGTGCAGTTCTGGTGTCCTCAACATAAAAAGGACATGGAACTGTTGGAGTAAGTCCAGAGGAGGGCCACGAGGATGATCGGGGGACTGGAGCACCTCCCGTATGAAGACAGGATGAGAAAATTGGGGCTGTTCAGCCTGGAGAAGAGAAGGCTACGTGGAGACCTCATAGCAGCCTTCCAGTGTCTGAAGGGGGCCTATAGGGATGCTGGGGAGGGACTCTTCATTAGGGACTATAGTGAGAGGACAAGGGGTAACGGGTTCAAACTTAAAGAGGGGAAGTTTAGATTGGATGTGAGGAAGAAGTTCTTTACTGTAAGGGTGGTGAGGCACTGGAATGGGTTGCCCAAGGAAGTTGTGAATGCTCCATCCCTGGCAGTATTGATGGCCAGGTTGGATAGAGCCTTGGATGACATGGTTTAGTATGAGGTGTCCCTGCCCCTGGCAGGGGGGTTGGAACTAGATGATCTTAAGCTCCTTTCCAACCCTAACTATTCTATGATTCTATGTTAATTCAGCCATGTACCTCTGTTCCTATTCACAAATTATTTGTGTTTTTACATTCAAGGCTCCTATTGGGCACAAACTATTGTATTTTGATGTACATGATGAAAGCACAATGTTAGAATATTTTCTCTGCAATGTATAAAGCTCATTCTGTTTTTCTCTTGGGTCTCACTAGGTGGCAAACCCCAAAAATATGGTGACTTCTTTGGTGTTGAGATGCCCAGGTCTATTGTAACATTAATACTGTAGGAGTAGGGAGGGTTTCTGCTGTGGTTTTGTTTCTTCATTAGATGAGTCATTATGAAAAGGAACCCTGACCATTAATTAATAAAGAGTGTGGATTAAACACTCCCAGGAATTCTTAGTTAACAGTAATTTGACAAGCCCAGGAGAAAGCTTGTTTTCATTAAAATCCTGAAATCAAAGCAACAGTGATGTAAAGCCTTTAAAAGCTAGAGAATGAAAGGGTTTTTTTCTCTGCCCTTTATGAAAATGAGTTTTTGTTAGTGGAGGCAGAACTCAGAGTGTCCTCCAATATCTTGCAGCAAGAACATGCCGTTCTCTTCCTTTACCCACCACCCCTCCTCCAGGGTTTTGATTTCAGTCCTTGCTTGTGTGATGAGGGCTCTTTTTTCCTCACAAACTGTGTGTGAAATCGCTGTGGATGTTAACAGGAATTGGCGTGTATCACTGAAGAGAAGAGAGTACACAGAGAAATGAGAAACCAACACATTAATGAATTTATTATAAAAATTAAGAATGGGGCTTTATGTGCTAGGCACTATACAGGTTTAGAACAACAGGCAGTCCTTTTCCTGAGGAGTTTACTGCCTAAATGGATGATTCACACACAGGGCAACAGAAGGCCCAGGAAAAACAAGCTGCAGGAGGCTTGGTAAACACTCAGAGCCTGTTATTATTAAACGTATATATGTTTGGATTCAGTTTAGCTCAAAGGGAAATTGCTAAGAGGAAACACAAGAAGGTAGAATGAGGGGAGAGAAGAAGGGTTTACAGGGGGAAAATTAGGGGAAAAAATGCGTAGGACAGGAGGAATTAGACAAAAGTAACAATGCTTTAAATGGCAAATTTAGGGAGGAATTGCAGCAAACCACAGGGTACTGTATTTTGGTGTTATGATGTGGGCAGGAGACATATCTGGCTCCAATTGGAGAGAACAAAAGCAACAAAAAGCACCTGTCAAAGCCAGAAGTCCTGGTTTGATACAGACCTGGATGTGGGAGAACTGACTTGTCTGTGTCTTTGGCATGAATTCATTCCAGGACTCTAATGATATCAGTAATATCCAATGATATCAGTAATGATACCAGTCTTTGCTGTGGTTACCCTACTGTTTATTAAGGTGAGACAGAAATATATAATGGTAATGTTTTAATCTGTATTTAAATATCCTCCTCCTTAAGGTGTTCCTAATGGAAGGTCCTGAAACTCAATTTTCCTCTTGTATGGGACACTAGTCCTTGACTTTGTTGAGATCATGTAACTTAAAATCATATACAACAGTATGGAAAATACAGAGGCCTTCTTCATCTGCGATCGGTTCAGCTGTGGACCACACTCAACACAGGGGTTGCTTAAAAGAAACTGTAAGTGAAAGCTTTCACCAAGGCAATATTTAGTGTTGTTGCACCCCCAAATGAACTTTTGATTCAAATATACACTTTCTAAAGTGAGCACTTATAGTTCTATATTATAAAACATGTGTGAGATTATTGGGTTTGCCTTTTGATGTTAATGTACAGCCAGAGTGATACAGCAGTACAGGTTAAAACCTTAAAACCCAAGCTGATTTATGTTTTGTGTTTTAAAGATGAAATAAGATGAATTCTATATTGAGAAATCATGCTTGCCATTTGCTTTTGGCCATTTTCACCATAGCCTTTATTTCATTTGGGTATGTTATCTGGGTTTCAGGCCAATGACAGCAGTGCAAACATTTGAATGAAACTAAGGAACAGAGAGTTACAAAATTTGCTTTCTGCATTTCTCAAATGTTATCAAAATACTGAGTGTTTCTCTAACATTACAAATACTGCTAGGCAAGAATAAGCCCCACATTATCAAGTGAAAAATTAATGAAAGCTTTTCTGCTGAAGCAGAATCCATGTGTTTCACATTAATCTTTCTAATTTCCCTTCTTTATGTTTCAGATGTATTCTCTATTTCTGTATTTAGAATCTAAAAACGGTTGTCGATGCATCTCAATAATGTTCGTCTGCTCTGCTAGGAAGTGAATGCTTTGTTTGACAACTGCTGAGGTTTATTCTCTGTGTAGGTGCTTGCATGGAATTGAAAGCCATTTTCTTGTACCAGGTTTTGATTCTGATTCCATGTGGTAAAAAGCAAGAATGTATGTGAAACAGAGTGAAAGTCCTGTATAATGTAAGATTCACATCTGCTGTAGTAAGAAAAACATCCTGCAGTGAAACTGGTTCTGACTTACTTCTAGAAAGGGAACCAACCAACCCAAATTGTCCAGGCAATAAAAAGATGTTTGAGTGCAACTGCCGGACAATCTGGGTGTTACCTGGTTGTTGTTAGTGTTGCCACATGATAAAGGATCCTTCTTATACGCTGTGTAGTGGTTTCCATATCATGTTGACTCTTGTGCTTTAAAGTGTGTTTTAGATCCTTTTAATATGAATGTATGAAATTCATAGCAGGTTTCAAAGTGTAGGAAAAAGAAATACTGCTGAGCTTTCTGTGAAAAGCTTATCACAAAGGAAATGAAAAGCTTTGGTTGCCACTATGTGCCTTGATTTGCAGCCACACTGCTTCTCTTGTAGCTAGCTTTTGCCAGCTGTTGTCACGCATTCCAAATTTTATGAGTGTTTTTGCTGGCAGTAGGAAGTACTTTTAAGTCTCTGCAGGATAAAACATCCATTTATTTTGCATGAAATGTTTTGTTTCTCTTTTCTGATTATTCTGCAGGTGGAAATTTTGTTTCCAAAATGAAAATTTGCAATTACAGTTAGAAAGAGTTAAAAATAACCATTTTCCCAACTGTTATATTAGCTCTGAGGGTTAAATCAGATTGGATTTCGAAATTGCCAGCTATTGTAGCTGGTTTTCCAGGAAAGAGATGCTAAAGATACTTGATATTCCTTCTGCTTTAATTGAGAATCCTGACTTTAGTGAAGAAGGAAAAGAAGCCCTTGTTAATAAACCTCTGTCATACCAATGCGACAAAACATATACTAACTGTGTATTGCATATTTCAGTGGAAGTTACTCTTTAACTTTACAATCTAAATGCATTTCCTCCCCATTGTCCCTTCCTTTAGTTGTGTTCAAATATGTCAGGCTTTATCTTCCCTAATTGTGTGTGTGTGTTGTTGATCTGTGAGGAAGCACCATAGTTCATAGACAAAATGTCTTCCTTTAGAGTTTGCTAGATTCACTCCAGGATTCAGTTCAACTCATATATTTCATTAACTTCATTGTATTTTATTAATTATGTACGATGGTAGAGCTGTTTTTGGGTTTATTTGCTCTCTGTTTTTCTTCCTCTATTTCATCTGTTTTCTTTGTACCTTTGGAAGATTTGACAAAGAAAGGGAAGAGTGGATTTGGTAGGAGGCTTGCCAGACTGGTCAAGGATGCTTTAAACTAGATGTGTTGGGGGAGGGGGGCATCATTCCATCCCAACACACCCAGTCGGTTGGTAGCACCTATAGTAAACGTTCGGAGCAATGTAGAGATATTCCAGCTGCTCCAGCCAATGAGCCAGCTTCAATTGGATCTCAGCTCAAATGCCTCTATACAAATGCCCATAGCATGGGGAACAAAGAAGAGGAATTAGAGATGTGTGCACGTCTACGGGGGTATGATATCATAGGCATCACAGAAACATGGTGGGATGGCTCCTATGACTGGTGTGTTGGAATGTAAGGTTACCGGCTCTTTAGGAAAGACAGGCCCGGCAGACGGGGAGGGGGAGTTGCTATTTATGTTAGGGATAGGCTGGAGAGTATGGAACTCTGTCTGGGGACAGGTGAGCAGTCGACAGAGAGTTTGTGGGTCAGGGTTAAAGGGAGAACAGCGATGGCTGACATTATTGTGGGGATCTGTTACAGACCGCCTGACCAAGGGGACTTGCTGGATGAAGCACTATATAGACAGATAGGAGCAGCCTCACGCTCGCAGGCCCTTGTTCTCATGGGAGACTTCAACCACCCTGATATCTGTTGGAGGGATGGTACGGCCCAGCACAAGCAATCCAGAAGGTTCCTCGATTGTGTGAAAGACAACTTCCTTCTGCAAGTAATAGAGGAGCCGACAAGGAGAGGTGCCATGCTTGACCTCGTCCTCACCAACAGGGAAGGCCCTCCTCTGCACTTGTTCCAACAGTTCCATGTCCTTTTTATGTTGAGGACACCAGAACTGCACACAATACTCCAAGTGAGGTCTCACAAGAACAGAGGAGAGGGCCAGGAGCACCTCCCTCGACCTGCTGGTCACACTCCTTTTGATGCAGCCCAGGATACGGTTGGCTTTCTGGGCTGCAAGCGCACGCTGCCGGCTCATGTTCATTTTTTCATCAACCAACACCCCCAATTCCTTCTCCGCAGGGCTGCTCTGAATCTCTTCTCTGCTCAACCTGTAGCTGTGCCTGGGATTGCTCTGACCCAGGTGTAGGACCTTGCACTTGTCAGGGTTAAACTTCATCAGGTTGGCATCAGCCCACCTCACAAGCGTGTCAGGGTCCCTCTGGATGGCATTCCTTCCCTCCAACGTATCAAACAAACCACACAGCTTGTTGTCTTCGGCAAACTTGCTGAGGGCGCACTCAATCCCACTGTCCATGTCACCAACAAAGACATTGAACAAGATCAGTCCCAACACCGGTCCCTGAGGGACACCACTCGTTACTGGTCTCCAGCTGGACATTGAGCCATTGAGCACAACTCTGCGTGAGGCCATCCAGCCAGTTCTTTATCCACCGAGTGGTCCACCTATCAAATTGATGTCTCTCCAACTTAGAGAGAAGGATGTCATGTGAGACAGTGTCAAAGGCTTTACACAAGTCCAGGTAGATGACATCAACTGCTCTACCCCTATCCATCAGTTCCGGAGCCCCTTCATAGAAGGTCACGAGATTGGTCAGGCAGGATTTCCCCTTAGTGAAGCCATGCTGGCTGTCACCAACCACCTTGTTGGTTTTCATGTGCCTTAGCATGCCTTCCAGGAGAATCTGCTCCAAGATTTTGCCAGGCACAGAGGTGAGACTGACTGGTCTGTAATTCCCTGGCTCATCCATTTTCCCCTTCTTGAAAATCGGGGTTATATTTCCCTTTTTCCAGTCATCGGGAACTTCACCTGACTGCCATGATTTTTCAAATGGCTGCCTCCACAAAGCCATCCCACAGGATTGGCTCCAGGATAGAAAGCACTCTGGAGATTCTTCCCTGACAGAGCTTCACTATTGAGACAGGGAGTTAAAAACAAGTGCATGAATTTATATGCTCTGGCCTAAGATATTACAAACAGAAAACTTATTCTAAGATCAAATGTATTTGGACCGTTCACAGTGAAGCATATGAAGGAGAGGCCCATTTTAAGGTAGAAGAATATCCAGTGTAGCCATTTTCCTTTTTTTTTTTGCTATTGGTAGAATGATTCATCCTGTTACTCAGTATGGGAGTGTTAATTGCCATGTTGTAATAGAAATGCCACCTCCTTAAGGTGAATTTGCCAGAGTATGGCTGCTACACTCAGGGTACTGGCAATTTCTTTGGAGGAAGCATCGGCTAGAAAAGATGGTCTCTCCAGTGAGCTTCGAAAATTGAGCTCTGCCTTGTAAAGTACCTTCTAATGTTAAAACTGATTTTTATAATTAAGACTCATCATTGATAGGATTTTAAAATATTATTCTCTTGCAAATTAGGCAAGTTGGGGCCTTGGAAATGCTGCAAGGGCTGGAGCACCTCTGCTCTGGAGATGGGCTGAGAGAGCTGGGCTTTTTCAGAATGGAGAAGAGCAGGCTCTGGGGAGACCTAGAGCAGCTTCCAGTGCCTAAAGACGGCCTACGAGAAACCTGTAGAGGGGCTTTGGACAAGGGCAGATAGTGATAAGACAACGGGGAATGGTTTTAACCTGATAGAGGGGAGACTGAGATTACACATCAGGAAGAAATTCTTATTCTTCCCTATGCGGGTGGTGAGGCCTTGGCATAGGTTGCCCAGGGAAGCTGAGGCTGCCCCATCCCTAGCGGTGTTCATGGCCAGGTTGGATGGGACTTGGAGCAGCCTGATCTAGTGGAAGGTGTCCCTGCCCATGGCAGGGGGTTGAAACTGGATGAGCTTTCAGGTCTCTTCCAACCCAAACCAATCTGTGAAGTTGTTACGTATCATGAGCAAGTCCTGCTTCTCCAGTGTAGCTTAGCCCATAACTACATTTTTTGACAGAAATGGTAGGATCATAAAATGCGAATGAGTTTAGTAAGTGTCCATTGTCTCTAGGAATGAAACGTGTTTGTTTCTTCCATATTTGAGGATTTTGACCAAAAAAAATTTACTGTTTAAAGGTGATTAGATGAAATAAAGGACTATTCAGATCTTATTTTTCCTTTATTTAAACTTTAATTTGCAGGATAGATTAGTTTGCAGGCTGCTGTGTAAGGGTGTTTTATAGTTACACCACTCCAGCATGCATTTTGAGATCGTCACAGTACAGAAAAGCACTTAGAGGTGATTATATGCTTCACTGAATTGAAACTTCACTGAACTTTATACCCAGCTTAGGACAGAGCCCTAAAAGGGCCATCTAAAACTCAATTTCTTCCATGCAGTTTGCCAGCATAGCTCAGGGCAGCCTCTGGGACCTGTGGGATTTTTTTGTTGACTAGCACATAAAAGGAAAACCAAAGACCTACTCTTATCTCTGCTCCAAATGTCTTACCTGAACACAAAAAGAACATCTCATAAGTAATTTTTTTTCCCTAATATTGAGAAAGCGGTTATTTTTAATTTATTTTTTTTGTTTTTTACCTGTGAGTGAAAAAAGGGAAGTGCTTCCAGTTTTGTTTGTTTGTTTGTTTGTTTTTCTTTTTTAAACATCTATTTCATTGAGTACATGTTGGTATAGTTCCAAAGCAAATATTTTTTAACAAGATGTATTTTCAGTAAAAGAATATCAGATTGATGTGCTGAAATGGCCTTCTACAGTAAAGGAAGTATAAATTCTTTGTTAAATGTTACTCCAGTTTTTGTTGCTAAATATATAGACACGCAATTTTTCTCTGAATGTTGGAGGAAGTATTTTATTCACTCAAGGCAAGAAGTTGTCCCAGATATTTGATTAAAACATTCAAATGGAACACTGTGGCAGGAAAAAATGGGGTTCAGGAATATGCTGGTGTAGTCAGGCTTAGAATAGGGGAAGTGTTTTAGGGGAGATAATCATAGAAGAGTTGTCATTCAAGATCTTGGTGTTTTATTATAGAATCACAGACTGGTTTGAGTTACAAGGGACATTAAAGACTATCTAGTTCCAACCATCTGCCACAGGCAGGGACACCTTCTTAATATTTTATGTTTTCCTTATTTAAGACAGGAGAATTTTCTCCTCCAGTGTTAACCTTTGAGGTTGTGGCTTGGAGGGCAACTCATGCAGTGGGTGCTCCAATTCTTGCAGTCCCATTTACCACAAAGGCTTACACAGTATTTTCTCCTTGCCCTTAGGCCCAGGTTAACAGGACTATGGAATAGCTTGAAGGAGTCTTTCTTGTGATAGTAATAATAATCACTAATAATAATAGTAATAATAATAATAAAATATCATGAAGAGCAGTAAGATGAACTGACATAGCAGAGCATCTCCACTGCCACGCAGAGCTCAGTACTGTAAGTGGACGCTTTGGGCATCTGAGTCCTTTCTGTTGCTTGGGGGTAGACTCAAACTTCTCTTGTGTCCTGTGCTAATAATTCTCTCTTGAGTTTACAGAATCCGTTTATGATAGGATGTGTTTAGTTATTTTCCTGTGGCAGTGTGGTGTTTCCTGGGGGCTGGTGTATGATGGGCAATTTGATGCAGTAGCTTCAGAGCCCATTGATACACTCCTAGGGTGTTGGGGATTTGCTCTAGTGATGATTAACAAAAGCCAAAGGAACCGGTGTCGGTGTTGGGATTAAGTCAGAAGAGCTTGCATTTCCTCATTTTGCCTGTGGAATATATAGTTTTTGTTAATTAGCCTTTCCTTTTCCTTCTGAAATAATTCTTGCTGGACCTTTCCTGGTTTGAACAGGTTTCTAATGATGGATTTGATATACCATCAAGTAGAAGCTATGTACCTAAGATATGAGATCACTGAAAATGGCAGTGACTGTCAAATCAGAATGTCTCACACTCTGATCCTGTATTATAGTTGAGTCCTTACTCATACATATATATATGTATGTATACACACACTTAAATCTACGCGTAAAGGAGCTGACTGAGAGTACCAAGTTAGACAATGCTTTTGCATCCTTTGTTTGTCCCAGTCATATGTATACATGGTGATACAGTCTTCAGTTACATGTGCCCATTTTTCCATTGACTCCTGCTATATTGGGTGCCCAAAATATATTGACAAGCATTGAATAAACAGCTATTCAATAGCTTGTTTTCTTCTCATAATTTGATTCATGGCCCTGGGCCTTGTTTACAGTATGTTGTTCAAAGCCTCCCTCCCCTCTTCCCTTCCCATGAAGAAAGAATTAATAAGCTTGGGGGCTCATCTGTAGAACTCATCAAAGTAATATCCAGAATGTTGGAAAAGAATTAATTTTCATTGCATTTCTGTTGAGTGAAGAGATGCAATTACTCCTGTTCAATAGATGGGGTGCTGAGAGAGAGAAATGATGTTCAAAAGTTTCAACTATATTTATACCCTTAGTTCAGGAAAATGGGGACTTCTGTTTTTCAGAGTTAAGTGTATTCCATCTCCCTGATCCCCAGTTATTAACTGTCCTCTTGACTTTGATTATGCCTGAGTTTTTTTTAACCCTTTAAAGAAAAAATTGCAGGATCTCTGATAGGCATCAGAAAATGAGAACTTTCCCTGTGGACAGCTTGTTTCTAAGCATCTGTCTTGCACTAAGTACAATGCCAGGAGCAGATGTAGCAGCATGAATCCTGCTACCTGGTGTGAAGTTCAGTTGCCCTAGCTGTGCAGCCACCATCCTGTTCCTAGTCCTACAGTGACCTAAAACCATGTCTTCCCATTTCTGTAAAATAATAATCTGCAAATGGGATAAGAGATGCCCTTACTCCGTCTCTCTCAATGATCCCTTGGTGTGGCCATCGAAACTGAGCCAGGAAGTTCTAGTGAAATAACAGCTTTGCAATGATATAATTAGGCTATACAATGCATCAATACAGGTAGAATTAAGATTACATAAGTATCACTGCTATTTTCCTTCTGGAAGAGTAGACAGCTGTTTGCTCCTTGTTGGCAATAATGGCAGCAGGTTCATTCTCTGTGTGTGATCCACTTTGTGATTCATCAAAAGAGTTTCAAAACGTGTTGATCATAGATCTTGGTGTTTCCACCAGGTTTTGGAGAACGCAAGGCTTTAGGAAGCATGAACTCCTCTGTCTGTATTCCGTCTTTCAACCTCTCAGTGTCATTTCTCTTTTCCTTCTATGCCACTGGGGCTGTTCCCAGATTGAGTTCCAGTTCCACTACCCCGGTGTTGGCAATCCTGTTACTTTTGTTGTGCTTTTCGATTCAAAGCATGTGCATGTGAAATCTGAAATAGCTGAACTCTTTCTGATAATTGTTTCGAGTTCATCTTGAGACAGTCAGTACATATGTATAAAAATTAAATCCAAGATGTGGAAGTTTGATCAGAATATTTTATAAGTACATGAAAGCCATACCTAGCGAGAGAAGGGTGGAGATAACAGTCATTGCTCTTTATTTTGTTACATTCTGCTGAAAATATGACACATTTCTCTTCCACTTTGTGCATGTGAAGATACTGTATTTTATAGAACCCATGACATAAATGTTTATTCCAGTTTTCCATTGTGTTGTAACTTGATAGCAGATTTGATTTCTGGTAATCCTTGCTTTGCCAAAAGAACACAAAGCCTCCTTTGTACGAAATAAAACATAAATTAACAATTACTCCTAGAACGAAGACTCAAGACGTAAGAAAAGAAAGTGTCCATGGTACGTGTCTGGTTAATATAGCAATCACCATGGGGCATATGACCAGCATGATGATTGCAAGGTAGTTATCAGAGTTTTCTCTTGCCCAGGTTTGATGTCTTCTAGACAGAGGTGTTACGTGAGGTCACATACACTCAGCTGTAAGTACCAGATGAATGGATAATTCAAACAATCAATTTGCAGCTCCCACTGGGCATAAAATGGTGCACTGTCCTGGGTTCAGCAGTAGCAGTCATTTTTTTCTCCTCCTTTGTAGCTGATGCAGTGCTGTGTTTTTGACTTTCACCCTGGGAACAATGCTGATAACACTGGCGTTTTCAGTTACTTCTCAAATGTTTAGTCTGACCAAGGACTCTCTGAGACTCATGCTCTGCCAGGGAGGAGGGGAAGCTGGGAGGAAGCAGAGACAGGACACCTGACCCAAACTGACCAAAGAGGTTATTCCATACCACAGCATGTCACACCTAGGATGTAAAAACTGGGGGCAGGGTCCCAGAAGAGTTAGTTCACTGCTCGATCGTCGGGTGGTGAGCAGTTGTATTCTCTTCCCTTGTTATTTCTCTTATCATTATTATTATTGGTGGTAGCGGTAGTGGTTTGTGTTATACCTTAGTTACTGGATGGTTCTTATCTCAACCCGTGGGAGTTATATTCTTTTGATTCTCCTCCCCATTCCTCTGGGAGCTGGGGGGGGGGGGGGGGGGGGAGGAAGGGGAGGGGAGACTCCAGAGACTGTGTGGGTTTTCTGAGTTACAGCTGGGCTTAAACCACGACATGCAGTCAGCAGTCACATCATAGATTTTAATTTGCTTCATCTACAGCACACTCACAGGAAGAATTTCTTCTCCCTACTCTGGTTTTAAATCTGCATTTTGTCTGTTGGTTTCTGTGTGAATCTTCACTACAGGTGTGTTTTGTGGAGCACTTCAACCTCTGTAAACAATCGTACCTCTGCACAACTTGGCTGGAAGTTAGAACGTACATAATGTTAAAAATACTGTATCACCCCAACAAATAGGAGGTATTACTACTGAAAGATAAAGTAACTCAGTGTTTCATTAGAATAACCAGATGTTTCAAAGTTAATTCTTTGTTTAAACAACTCCTTGATTTGTCTATTGAGTTTGGTGGCTTGACATTAATAATGCACCCTTTCTGGCAGAAAATAAAAAAGAAAGTGTCAGATTAGCTTACTGCATTACTTTTTAATGGGTATTTGAAAGGGTAGTCTCAGATTTATTTGAGCTTATTTGACTTGTATCAGTGCTTAAAGGCTGTTGAGAATCCCATTCAGAAAATCTTAAATATTGGTAGTTCCCCACCACTTCCATGAAATGATACTTTTCTAGAGGATAGAAGCAACAAGAGAAAGAATCAACTGATTATATATTTTTTAAACACAGATACACATTTTTGGCAGTATCAAACTCAAATGTGAAATTTTCCCAATTTGGAAATACCTACTTTTGGAAGAAGAATCATTTCTGTAATACACATTTTCAGTATTACAGTGCATCATCAACTCTGCTATATTTGACTGATGATAAGAGGGTACTACGTGTTGTTGCTCTACACTAAGAACCCACAGAGAGGTAGTGTCTTTTGATGATGAGGTTGATCCCAACAACAGGTCCTCACCTGGGAAAATAAATCACCCAAATGTATTCACCACAGAAATATTTGCTGTCTTTCTGCTGTGCAGAAACCAGCAGTGAGAGGTGTGCTGTGCCAGTGTTAGGAAGCTCAGGAGAAGAAAGTGATTAAAACACACTGCTTGGCAGGGGGAAAGGGGCTTGCTTCCCACTGCTCATTGGCATGCTGAAGTTGTAAATCAGGAGTAAACTGCAGCAGGGATTTGGTACTGATTTAATTTTTGTTGGGTATCCTTTTCAAACATGATTTATTAAAAGAACAGAAGCACACATCAGATGTATTTCTTGGAAGATGACTTTGTATTTCTTGGCTGTCTCACTATACTGAGAAGATCCATTACCAGGCCAGTCATGGCTATCAGATTCCTAGAATGCTTTAAGCTGCAAGGGACCTTAAAGCTCATCTAGTTCCAACCCCCTGCCATGAACAGGGACACCTTCCGCTAGACCAGATTGCTCCAAGCCCCTTCCAACCTAGCCTTGAACACAGATTAAAGAAAATTTGCTTTGTTGCATGGTTTAGATTTAAACTCTGTAACGTTCCAGTATTTCATAAGCACAACATAACAGGTTATTTTAAATGGAAAACTGTGACACATGGTTGAAGGAATCTGCTTTGTAGGACATTACAATCAGAATCAGTAGAAACAAATACTGATCAACCTCTTTGGTCACTGTGCTGGTTTTTTTGTTTGTTGGGTTTTTTGTTTGTTTGTTTTGTTGCTTTTTTGTTTTTTGTGGGTTTTTTTTGTTTTTACACTTGGGATATTTTTGTGCAAAAGCCTCAGCTTTTCTTGTAAAGATTGCTCATCTCTTCTTGTTCCCTGGCTCCATCCTCAACTAGGAATAAAAAAGCCAGTAAGACTGTATCCATCATTTTACTTGAGGTAGGAAATGTCTGGAATGATGGGTCCCACTCAGGGATCATCATTGACCAATTAGTTGTTTTTGTTGTTTCATCCCCTCTGTCTCTGTCAAGAAATGAATCCTTTCATATCTAGGAGCACACAGAATTGAGTGAAGAAGTTTGGTTTTACCCCCTTTGTATTAAACAAAATAGTGAATGTTTGCTGTGGTCTCTGAGTCTCAGGTTTTGTATATAAAAACGCTTCTTGTTTCTTGCATGAGGGTGGCCATTATATTAGTTGGAGTTGGAACAGTGATGGTTGGCTTGGCTGGGTGAAGGCAACAGTGAAACTCCCCTTGTCTTTATCAGGACTGAGATTTCACTCAGATTTTTTACACAGGGCAAGCAAGAGGAGGAAAAGACAAAATGTGTCTGAAAGGTTTAAAAGGTATAATTTGGTTATCTGTTGAGCAGGGTAAAAATATTTTTCTGGTCTCCTTGTGTTTTTTCTTTTTTGCTTGCACCTTACTTTCTCTGCTACTGATTCTGTTTGGGGGAGGGAAGAAATAATTACGAGTTGTATACCAGCATGTAAAAATGCTAATTTCTGCAATATAGAATCATAGAATAGTTAGGGTAGGAAAGGACCCAAAGATTATTTAGTTTCAACTCCCCTGCCATGGACATGGACACCTCACAAAGTCATGTCACTCAAGTCTCTTTCCGACCTAGCCTTGAACACCTCCAGGGATGGAGCATTCACAACTTCACTGGGCAACCCATTCTAGTGCCTCACCACCCTTACAGTAAAGAACTTCCTTCTTATGTCTAGTCCAAACTTCCCCTGTTTAAGTTTTAACTCGTTACCCCTTGTCCTATCACAAGAGCCCCTCCCCAGCAGCCTTATAGGCCCCCTTCAGATACTGGAAGGCTGCTATGAGGTTTCCACGCAGCCTTCTGTTCTTCAGCCTATCTTCATATGGAAGGTGCTCCAGTCCTCTGATCGTCCCTGTGGCCCTCCTCTGGACTTGTTCCAACAGTTCCATGTCCTTCTTATGTTGAGGACACCAGAACTACACACAATACTCCAAGTGAGGTCTCACGAGAGCAGAGTAGAGGGACAGGATCACCTCATTCAACCTGATGGTCATGTTTTGGCATTCTAGGCAGTGAGCGCACACTGCCGGCTCATGTTAAGTTTCTCATTGACCAACACTCCCAAGTCCTTCTCCACAGGGCTGCTCTGAATCTCTTCTCTGCCCAACCTGTAGCTGTGGGTGGGATTGCCCTGACCCAGGTGTAGGACCTTGCACTTGGCATGGTTAAACTTCATTAGGTTGGCATCACCCCACCTCACAAGCATGTCAAGGTCCCTCTGGATGGCATTCCTTCCCTCCAACGCATCAACTGAACCACAGAGCTTGGTGTCATTGGCAAACTTGCTGAGGGCGCACTCAATCCCACTGTCCATGTCACCCACAAAGATGTTGAACAAGACCGGTCCCAACAGTGATCCCTGGGGGACACCACTCATTACTGGTCTCCAGCTGGACACTGAGCCATTGACCACAACTATTTGCATGCTGCCATCCAGCCAGTTCTTTATCCACCGAGTGGTCCACCTATCAAATTGATGTCTCTCCAATTTAGAGGCAAGGATGTCGTGCGGGACAGTGTCAAAGGCTTTGCACAAGTCCAGGTAGATGGCATCAACTGCTCTACCCCTGTCCATCAGTTCCGTAGCCCTCTCATAGAAGGCCACCAGATTGGTCAGGCAGGATTTCCCCTTAGTGAAGCCATGCTGGCTGTCACCAACCACCTTGTTGTTTTTCATGTGCCACAGCATGCCTTCCAGGGGAATCCGCTCCAAGATTTTGCCAGGCACAGAGGTGAGACTGACTGGTCTGTAGTTCCCTGGCTCATCCATTTTTCCCTTCTTGAAAATGGGGGTTATATTTCCCTTTTTCCAGTCATCGGGAACTTCACCTGACTGCCATGATTTTTCAAATCTGATGGACAGTGGCTTAGCAACTTCATTCACCAGCTCCTTCAGGACCCGCGGATGGATTTCATCAGGTCCCATGTGCTTGTGCACATTCAGGTTAAGATGGTCTCGAACCAGATCCTCTCCTACAGTAGGCCCAGGGTCTTCATTCCCACAGTCCCTGCGTCTGCCTTCCAAGACTTGGGTGGTGTGGTCAGAGCATTTGCCGGTGAAGACTGAGGCAAAGAAGTCATTAAGAACCTCAGCCTTCTCCAAATCCAGGGTAGCCAGTTCTCCCGATAGCTTCTGGAGAGGGCCCACGGTGTCCCTAACCTGTCTTTTATTTGCAATGTACCTATAGAATCCCTTTCTGTTATTTTTAACATCCCTAGCCAAGTTTAATTCTAAGTGGGCCTTAGCTTTCCTAACCTGGTCCCTAGCTTCCTGGACAACATCCCTGTATACTTCCCAGGCCGCCTGTCCTTGCTTCCACCTTTTATAGGCCTCTTTTTTCCTTTGCAGTTTCCTCAGCAGCTCCTTATCCATCCAAGGAGGTCTCCTGGCCCTCCTGCTGAACTTCCTTCTAGTTGGGATGCATCGCTCCTGAGCTTGCAGCAGGTGATCCTTGAATATCAACCAACAGTCTTGGGCCCCCCTGCCCTCTAGGGCTGTATCCCATGGAACCTTACTGAGCAGGTTCCTGAAGAGGCCAAAGCCTGCTCTCCTGCAGTCCAGGGCAATGAGTTTGCTGCACGCTCTTCTCACTGTCCTGAGGATCTCAAATTCAACCATCTCATGATCGCTACAACCAAGGCTGCCCTGGAGTGTCATATTTCCAACCAGCCCTTCCCTGTTGGTGAGCACGAGGTCAAGCATGGGACTTCATTACGTCATCGAAATAATTTGGTCAGACTTTTCGGCACATTTAAATAAATGTGTCCTTTAGCTCTTTCCTATTCCACATTGGTTTAATATTCTCAGTAGCAAAGCATGGATGGCTTTTCCATCCTACCCTCTGCACTCCATTGTTCTTCCCTAATCAGGGTCGGACAGATGGGAGCTGAGGGTTCAGCTCAAGGTAACCAGCAGAAACTCCTGTAGTGTTGAGTCGATAAAATACCAGATGATCATTTGTGGCATACTGCTGCATGGATACAGAGCATGTACCACACATGATAGAGTGTTTTGTTTTTTAGAATACTAAGCATAGAAGCAGCTGATAAAATATTGGTGTCACCATTTTAAGAATAATAATATTTGCAATTACTCAGCTGGAACACCTGAATATTTTAATGCTTTTATCAAATACCAAAAGCAGTAAACTCCTCAAAGAGCTGCAGAATCCAGGCCCTGTGTTTGTAGCATTGCAGAGTGGTCAAGAGGTGACAGGAGCTCTCTGGATATTGTCTACCCCCATCCCTTTCTCGGCTCAGGGCTATGTCTGGTCAAGAGTATTTCTAAGGTTTGAGAATTCATAGTCTATATAGGTAAGCAGTTCATTCACATTAAAAGGGTTTTTTTTTCGTATGCTTAAATGAAATTTCTTGTATTTCAGTTTGTGCCCATTGTTTCTTGTCACTGGGCACCACTGAGAAGAATCTGTCTCTGTTGTTTTTGCTCTCTTCCATCAGGTATTTGTACATGTTGATAAGATCCCACTGAGCATTCAGTTTCCAAAATGTGGAATTGTTCTTACTGACAATGCTTTTAAAATTATTGTTATTAGTAGTAGTAGTATGGGTAGCAAAGGCGCAGAATATAAAGTAAGGTTAAGGTGTAGACAAGTTCTAGTTTTAACTACAAGTTTCTGATATTCATTGTTTATTGTAATGTTGGGATTTTAGACATTTTATTTTTAGTGGATCTGCTGCTGTTGAATTCAGTGGGAATGGAGCTGGCCTTTTAAGATTAAATGTTAGAATTGTGGAAGGAACCAGGAATTATATCAGAAAGAATGACTCTGGAAAAAGAAAAAGATTATTTTCTTCTGGAAAGCATGACTTCTGTGATAGAAATGGACCATGTAGACATGCCTGAGATGGTTAGAAGCCTGACAGCTTACATGGCAGCTGTGGTCCAGCTGCAGCATCCCAGAGAGTAGTGCAGGCTCATGACACCTGCCGACAGTTGTAAAGGAAATGTTCCCCTTTGGTTTTGGCTTATGTGCCTACGCAAATGCATTTGGGAGTGAGGGTCCTAAGTCTGGAAAACACTCAATAAGGAAGTGCTTCCAACTGACTGCACTTACTCAATGAAAGGGATTAATTTAATACTGCTGCTGTTACTGCTAATGTACTACAAGAAGCTCCTTGGCAGTGGGGAGGCTGGCCAGCACTTGGCTGAAGAACTCTCAGGGAGTTGCTTCACACTTTTGGAGCGTATTTTCTTTTCAGCTCCATTAAGTAAATTTAAGCTTGGATGGAATCCCCTTCCCCAAAGCTGTAGGAAGGGAGGTAAATGTGCACTGTTAATGTAAAAGGTTGTTCAATTGGAATGTAATGGAGCTGTTGGGTGGATTAAAGTGTTTCGGCTAAGCACCTGGACTTGGGTGTAATGAATATTGCCTCAAAACACCGTGACTAACAGTATATATCCGTGGAAAGCCTCCACACCTGATCATCTAAGCTTCCACACCTGATCATCTAAGCCCTCAGTCATGGGAACTGCCTGGTCATAAATTACGAATCCTGCACTAGGTTCTGAGCGTTGATAGATATGGGTTGGAGTTGGAGCTTCTATAAATAGCTGAGGGGTAATAATGGATGTGACTACATCCCTGTTACAAGTGAGTGGAACTCCCCATATGAGATGCTTGATAATGTCTGTGTAGTTTTTTTCAGTTAATTTTGTTTTGTGAAGGAAACACAATCCACTGCTTTAAATGAGGGAGGATGCCTTCAGCAGACTTGAATAGTTAGCAGTCACTAGTATGTTTGGGCATTTCTCTGAGACTGCTTGTGTGGTTGTTATACCTGAGCTGGTGCAGTTATGAGACCCGCTGTCCATTTCCAGCAGCTGGGATGCCTTCAGTGGTTAGATTGATGAGGTTCTGTGCTGGATTTCTGGGATTGTGGGAAATGAGGAGTACTCATGTGTTGGTGAGCAAGAGCATTTTTTTCTTTAACTACTCCTAAAACTACATTGCCAAAGGGGAATGCTCTGAATCTGGGGACCTGAACTAAGAGCATGAGGTGGTGGTCCTTCAGTAAGCTTGTACCTGTGGGTTTGAGCTGGTTTTGTAGCTCTCATCGAGAAGCATTTGAGATAGTTGTCACAAATAGACTTTCCCATTATTTTGTTTGTGGGCACTGTCACACTGTATGCTTGATTTAACAGGGAGTACTGTGGTGGTGGAACTCTGTGCTGATGGAAAGAAAGAAAAGATGGGGTGAGAAATGTGTAGCTTCACAATGGATAATTACAGGAGTGATCCTTTACTGCTTGCAGCCTGGCCTTTTAGCTAACCACTCATTAATTTGCTCTGTGTTTTTACCCTGGCAAGTACCTATGTGAGAGGATAGGGTATGAAGGACTAGAAAACTTACACGCTGAAATTGAAAATCCTCAAACTGTGTCTTTCTCACTTCTTCCCCACACTTCATTGCCTGCAGTTAGCCATGGCTGCCTCCAGGGGGTCCTGCCCTTTTCTGCTCCTGGAGACTCCTGGCGACTTCTTCGCAAGGCATCAAGGTTCAATCGTAAGTCTCTCAGGAAAATCTGCTCCTTCTCCTGGCTGTCACGGAGTTCTCCTGCAACCTTGTTTCCTTATTCTTTTCCAGCTTGAAGACCAAAATAAATGTAGATTTAGCAAAGTAGTAGCAAGCCTCACCTCTTCCAGGGAAAGGACAAGTGATGGATTTGGCTGGGAGCAAGACACTCTGTTCTTCACCCTATTCAACTGTGCCGTGTCTCTGGGTTTTCAGAATCATCATGTGTGATTGAAGTTGTCTTAATATTTACAGTCAGAAATATCTGTGATTGTATATTTAGTTTTGCAAGAAACATGATTGCAAGAAGTAAGCACAATATACTACCACCACAGACTTCAACAATCTGCCTTAACCCAAAGATCACTTCTTATTAGTGGGAGTAAACATATCAAAGACCATAAAAGGCTTTAGTTCTGTGTGGAAAAAAGGGCCAGGAGGGAGATGGATTTGTGCAAAATTTGACTAAAAGGTGAAAGAGAGGATGACCTCTTTGTTTAAACCCAGCATTTATGTGTGGACTAGGCTGGTTTGTAAATGAAAAGGATAACCACATCTTTACAGGTTTCACCACAAATGATTTCCATGAGTGTGTAGTGCTGGTAACAAATTCCTAGTTTACCTCCTCCCCAAAATACTCACTGTGACTGTGATTGCAGTTCTAATTACAGCCTAACAGATGCAGTGTTGCGCAGCACCCGCCGCCTTCAAGAGTTGGAGCTCCCTTTGCTTTTACATCAGTTATTTATCTTTTTAGGGTAGAATTTACTACTACTGGCAGTAACAAAGAAGTCACTCTTAAAGTAAAAAAGGAACAATAAGGGACTTGGGGATTGTTACGCTGTTTGCTCTGGGTTAGTGGCGCAAATGTTTGTTGCATTAGCAGCCAGCATGGCCGTGGGATGTGTTCCGGCTGTGCTGGGTCTTTTCCACTTTCCTCAGCCTCTCCTCTGCTGAGTGAGCAATGAAAGTGACTTCACTTCTTTGTTCCCTAGCCTTTGAGGATGCTACTTGGTTTGTCCAGTTGCATGTGAAATGGTGTATATTATATATATATATTTAATGATATCACCAGAAGTAGTAGAAGAATGCATTTGCAGTTCTCACATGGTATGTAGCCGTTGTGGTGTTGCTTGTTTAAAGTGAGAAGGGGACAATTTATTAGAGTAGTACAGAGTGTCGCCTTATGCTGTGTCCGTCTCACTGCTGTGACTGTTGTCATGCTGACTGTGGAGCATCTTTTGGGTGTTACATATACGGGTTTGGGGATTAGGAGGGTGTATATGAGCAGCACACTGGTATGTGGGAAGTGCTGGGGGTTCATCCATGTTGCTCCTCCCTCCCCCCCGACCAGGCAGGGAGAAGCACTGGTGTCCTCTTAGGAAGGAGGACACAACCAGCTCTTGCTGGAAATACTTTTTCTGAGACTTCTTCCTCCACACATCTCTCCATTTCTTGGTTCCTCATTCCATAAAGGAAATTACAAACCTCTGCTCAACTCAGGCACACAGGGCTGGGAGAGGTCAATATTTGTTCTTTTTTGCTGATGAAATAGAATCATAGAGTCATAGAATGGTTTGGGTTGGAAGAGACCTTAAAGCTCATCCGGTTCCAACTCCCTGCCACAAGCAGAGACACCTTCCACTAGACCAGGTTGCTCCAAGCCCTGTCCAAGCTGGCCTTGAACACTGCCAGGGATGGGGTAGCCACAGTTTCTCTGGGTAACCTGTGCCAGGGCCTGAGTTTCCCCTTCGGGCGCACGTTTTGAGTGGGGGGTGACCAGGGGCAAAGCCCCCCCGTGCAGCGCCAAGCTCTGTGTCCGAGGGGGCTCGGGGCCACCGCTTGTCGCGGGGGTTGTGCCGGGTCGTTCCCTCCGCGAGCTCGGCAGTGGGGCAGAGCCGAGGGGTTCGGCCTATCCCTGCTCCGCAGGGCCCCGCCCGTCGCTGCCGCGGCAACGCTGCTGCGCCCGCCCCGGCCCGGCCCCACCTTCGACAGCGGCTGCCGGCGCCCGTGGCCCGGAGCGGCGGCTGAGAATCTGCTGGCCAGGATGAAGGAGGAGGAGGCAGCTCAGCGGAGCGACGGCGACGAGAGGGGCAACGGCAGCGCCCAGAGGAGAAAGAGGCCCAAAAAGGTGGGGCCCTGGGCAGCGGGCGGGGCTGTGGTGCTGGACCGGTGCTGTGGGGCCGTAGGTGGTGCCGTGGGACGATGCTGTGGGGCAGTGGGTGATGCAGCAGCCTGTACAGAGACGAGGTGTGCAGTGTCTGGCAAGCAGGGCAGGGTGTTATTGTTGGTGGTGGCCAGTGTCTCAGTAGCCAACCTACTGGTCCTCCGCCCTGAGTGCAGGGCTTCTCTGTGTCTCGACAGGGGAATCAATAACGTTGTGATGACTAAGTCGGGTGGTTCAGCAGCAGGTTCCTTTCCTTTTTATGGTTTTGATATTTTTTTTTAATTTTTTTTTTTTTTTTTTTTTTTTGGCTGTGGTATTCGGTTTAAGCTCGTTTGTTGGGCAGAAGATGCCTCTCAGAGCAGGTTTCCTTGTGCTGCCCTTAGGAACGAGGGCACTGTGTCTCGACAGAATAAATACAAACCCTGCCCATGCTTGGCTTGTGTGCTCCCATCTGTTTTTCCTCATATTGACCCTTGGTTTACTTAGAGGTGTTTCTTAGATCAGGTTATGGACAACCATGGCCAGAGACATGTTGCTGGCTTTTGTACTGTCTGTGGCAGGTCAGTGATGCTAAGGGAAAATAATGAATTGAGTAAAACGCAACTGGTCCAGCCACACCCAGAGCCGTGCTCTGCATGTCTGCTGTCTGTCACTGATGTGCAAGATGTAGTGTACCTGCTGCTTCACCCCGTTTGACATAATTTAATGGCTCTAATTCTAGGCAACTATTTATTTCCACTTTTTTTCTCCCCCTGAAGAGGAAATATGTCAGTGGTTCTGCATAATTATGACATAAACTGGTTTACAGTTATTCGCGCTCCACACCCTCCCTTCTTTAATCTTAATCAGTGGAAGGTGTATCCCCCATTAAATTTGTGGGACTACCTGTGGGGTGAGGAAGAATTTAATCCATACCAAGTATATTCACTGATAAATTCTTCAGCCCCTTGTTTTACATCTGATTTGCATTTTAACCAACATCATGTATGAGCAAGGCAAATTGCTACAAATGGGAATAACACACAGCATTGCAAACAGACACTGATTCAGGGACTTCCACAGGGGTTTTGACCTGGTGAAGAAAAGCTGGTTTACACTAGGTGACACCGTTCAGCCCCTTTTTATCACTGACGGAAGATTCTGTACCTACAATGGTAAAGGTGTGAGATAATCCAGTTGAAGCAACAAACTGAACAAAAACATCCTCACCCCACCCCACTGTGCCTGGAATATTGCCTGGATCTCCACACAGTGGGGGATTTTATATAGCATGTTAGCCTTGTGTTTATGCACAGCCAAGCAGCAGAGGGAATGTCTGCTTTGTCCTACCTCTGAGTTTGAAAGGTGTGTTTGGCTGGGGCAGTAAATCTACATGAGGGAGCAAAATTCAAACGATTGACTGTATACCCAGTGTTTCTGTCTGACTGTTAGACAATCCATCATACAAGGGGAGAGGTTTTTGGAGCTTGAAGTAGTATTTCTATCTTTTCTTTTTCATCCATGTTTTCTTGTTTTGCCATTTTCTAAGCAAAGTGACCCAGGGCCTTCAAGTTTGAAACACGAGTATGTGCCGCTGCTGCTAAATGAATGCTTAGAAAGCTTCTCTTGTGTAGAGTCTCCGTATTTGCCCTCTTCCAACAGGTGACACATCTTTGTGTTTCAAAAACAATAAATATTTGGGTATCTTTTCCAAGTTATGTTTTACAACTAGAAAATATTAATTGGCTATTTTCAATGGACAAACATGAAACAAAAAAATTCTTGATCATTCAGTTCAGATGCAAATAGATGTTGGTGCCTCAGGTCTGGTATTGGATTAGCTCTCATGAAGCTTTAGCCTTTTAGTGACTTTGTGAAGAAATACAATTCCAGGCTTCAATATTTCTTTTTATATTCTAACAATTATTTTCTTACCAGTTAAAATAATTTTTTTTTTTAATTTATTTTTATCAGAAAGAGACATACTGGAATAGCCAAACATACAAGAATTCCAGATTGAATGACTCTGTGTTTTGATTAGGTAGGCACAATTTCTTCTAGGTACAGAGATGAAAGGGCCATGTGGCAAGAGCTCCAGAATCAAAAGTAATGTAGCCTGTTTTCAGGTCCTGAACTACTTTTGCTGAACAAAGCTGCATTGCGCCATCCAGTATGCCCTCTATCTGTTCCATGGAAGTTGATCCCCTTTGTGTGAAGGATTAAATATTAATTGAGACAGATGAGTTTGATCTATGTATTGGGAAAGACAGAGAGGAGTGCATCTCGGATGCAGCATTCAGCTGGATCTTCTGTCCACCAGTTGGGAAGCCATGTAGGGTTTTCTCTAATTTTCGGCCATACCCCGGGTTTTTTTTTTTAATGCACATGCACTTTAAAATGAAGAAGCTTCTGTTTCATCCTAGCTCAGGATTTGAAAAGGCTAAAATATTGGTAAAATTAAGAAAATGACTACCTATACAGTCCCAAATTTAGTCTTTGTGGTGATGTTGGTGGCCTTGTGCATTCTGGTGGCTTAGTGGGCTGCTTTAATAGGTCTGTGAATCCAGTGGTAGGGTTGCATCCATCCTCCACATGCTAACTGGGATATGATGAAATTTGTGTACCTGGGGAAAAATCATGCAAAATTTCTGTTTTGGTCCAGGTCTAGTGTCGTAGAGCATAGGGTGCATTCTGCAGGGAAATGTCCTTGTTTTGTTTCTGGTGTAACCATGTGGAGTCCTGGTGAGAGCAGCACTCAGGGTGCATCAGTCCTCTCATCTTGGCAGCTGATACACCATTTGTGTTGAAGGAGTAGCACAGCAAGTGTTACGAGTTTAAAATACATGAGTGTTTTGAGACCTTCTGCATTTTGCCAAGTGCATTGTAAAGTGTCCAAGTGCCAGATTCCTATTAATTTCTCTCAAGGATGTGTCTTTCATTACAGTGTTTCAGATGAAAAACAACCACTGTTGGTTATAATGTAGAAAATGAAGCACATTCCTACATCATAGAATCACAGGCTGGTTTGGGTTGGAAGGGACCTTAAAGCTTACCCAGTTCCAACCCCCTGCCATGGGCAGGGACACCTTCCACTAGACCAGGTTGCTCCAAGCTCTGTCCAAACTGGCCTTTTGAACACTGCCAGGGATGGGACAGCCATAGTTTCTCTGGGCAACATGTTCCAGTGCTTCACCACCCTCACAGGGAATGACTCAATATCCAATCTAAATCAACCCTTTGAGTTTAAAATGTCTAGCTTTAAAAGCGCTGATGGTAAAAGGAGGTTCCAGAAACCACAGGTTCTTACTCCACTGGTCCTAAAGCACCCACTGTTGATGGATTGATGGCAAAATAATCCATTAAAGCTTATTGCAGAATCCCAGTCCTGGCACTTGTATTGCTCATTCTTTAAGAGAAATTAAAAGCTTGGAGTCAGGCTTATACTGGAAAAGACTAGGAGGAAGTCATAATCAGCAGGTTGAGGGAGGTGCTCCTGCCCCTCTACTCTGCTCTCGTGAGACCTCACTTGGAGTATTGTGTGCAGTTCTGGTGTCCTCAACATAAAAAGGACATGGAACTGTTGGAACAAGTCCAGAGGAGGGCCACGAGGATGATCAGGGGACTGGAGCACCTCCCATATGAAGATAGGCTGAGAAAATTGGGGCTGTTGAGCCTGGAGAAGAGAAGGCTGCGTGGAGACCTCCTAGCAGCCTTCCAATACCTGAAGGGAGCCTATAGGGATGCTGGGGAGGGACTCTTCATTAGGGACTGTGGTGAGAGGACAAGGGGTAATGGGTTTAAACTTAAAGAGGGGAAGTTTAGATTGGATATGAGGAAGAAATTCTTTACTGTGAGGGTGGTGGGGCCCTGGAATGGGTTGCCCAGGGAGGTTGTGAATGCTTCATCCCTGGCGGCATTCAAGGTGGGGTTGGACATAGCCTTGGATGCCATGGTTTAGCGTGAGGTGTCCCTGCCCATGGCAGGGGGGTTGGAACTCGATGATCTTGAGGTCCTTTCCAGCCCTAACTATTCTATGATTCTATAATGCGGATTTAAAGGAAGATGAATGAGACTTCTTTTCCTAACCTGAGCATTGTCTCCTATTTTCAGTGTACCTATAGAAAAAATTAAATTGGGTGTATTAGATGAGGTACTCCTGGTGGAAGTGTATACTTGCTGATGGAATGATTACAGTGTTCAGTCTAATGCTTTTAATTAATTTTGATTACTTAAGACCATTCATTCCATACATTAGGTAATTAAGACCTGTTTTGAAACAAAAGTGCAGTGCTGGTCACCTGTGTTCAAGAATAAGAATCCAGTCTTACAGAAGACATGCACAGAGGGAGTGCTGGGAGAGCCTGTTTTATACAAAAACTAGAAGAGCTTGGCCTTGGAGTGCTAAAGCAAATGGCTATCTGAGTGGAAAAGGCAATGAAGCTCTTCAGCAGCCTTCTAAGGTTTAACCAGAGCCAAGAGAAACTTGATTAATTATGAATGAGATGTGATTTCTCAACCATCTCACTGGACAGGATTCAACTGAGGAGGTCCCTCCCACTCCCATGTTCCTGTGCTTTCACCTATGTCACTTGTGGTGCTGTAATAACATTACACAGCAGTTCAAGTGATGGTAAATGTTGCTATTTAGGTCTTTTAAAATGTTTGTTTACCTGGTTATTTCACTCTCCAGCTATCAAATTCCATGGAAAACTCTTTGCTGTACTCTTTGATCCAACTGAGATGAAACCGGAGCATGCTTCTGCTTCTAAGAAAGACCATGTCCTCTAATTTCAGGAGAAAGAAGGTTTTCCTTCAGACGTTACGCGGTAAACTGAACATGCAGAAAGAGCTAATGATGTAACACACAGTCTTTCCTTTCATTCAGGACTAAGATATCTGAAAGGCTTTATCACAAAGCAAAAGTGGTAGTTACAAAGTATCCCAACTCTCACTGGTGTTGGATATTGTTAACTTTACTAGTAACATGGCTTCTGTAAGTCTGGAAGATTTTATTCTTCTTGCATCTGGACTGCAACAGCCTTGCTTTCAGTTGAATTAATCCAATTTATGTGAATCTAAACAAGCAGAGAAATGGTGCTGTAATTGGCTCTGGAAAGAAGAGAGTAGATGAAGAGAAAGACAAGCTTATGTTTAGGTCATGGAGGTAAGAGACAGAGGTTATGGAAGTAAGAAACAGGTTTGTTAAGCATTGAATCAGACGTATTCCTAAATGTCTGCACTACCATTTCAACATATTTTGTACTGTTGTAAATCTGATGCAACTCCGCTAATATTCTTGCATTACTGAGATCAGGTTTTGCTTGTTACCTTTGCCTTTTCTTCTTATCACAAGGCTTCCAGCGCATTTTCTGCCAAGTATAAAACTAACATCATAGCTACAAATGCTTTGGTGTATTTTTTTCTTCTCTCCTTCCTTGCCTATACCCTCTAGCTTTAGCTGTTATGTGTAATGGTAACAAACCAAAAATGATGTGTATTTATCCCACTCTACGTCAGCAGAGTGGGATATGGCTTTTGATGATTCCATCTGCTCAGCATCCTGGGCTTCTCTCACACCAGCTCCATGGTGGTTGACACTCTGGAGAAATAATTTCCATTTATTTACAGCAATGAGACAGGGAAAATAATGAGGAGCAATACAGCTGAACACCTGGACTGTGGCATTTTGTGCTGTTGTGGTTGTTTTTCTAGCATCATGAAGTGTGTAAGGCACAGTGCACTGAGTACTGGCCGCATATCTAGGCTGGGCTTTCCTAGCGTTTTATGTAACAGTGTAACAGGATCGCTTCAGGCATTACTGTGCTCTGTTGTATTGATGGAGTAAGCAATGAGCAAGTCTGAGAATTGACACAACTACTTAGAAGGTTAAATTTATTCATTGTGGGCTCCAAAGTTAATATATATCGCTTTCAAAAATGTCATGGTTGGTTTGTTGTTTTTTTTTTTTTGGTAGAGTAATAAGAATCTACAAAGGGATGGAGTTATTTTAATGTACTGGCTGATTTGTGCAAGTGCTATGTTTCACAGATCAAATGCTATGAAGATAACAAGGAGGAAATCATCTGGATAAGAACAGGGAATTTTATACAGAACAGTGTGATGTGTTGAGCTTGCATCCACATGCCTGGCATCCTGGGCTCCTGATTTTTCCTTCACAGTTCTTGCTCATTTTCACCAGTGTTTGGCAAACAGTTGAGTCAGAGAAGCGAGTCCCCTTCTCGCAGCCAGCTTCCCTTTCTCCCTGCAGGCTGCCAGGGGCTGTCAGGAATCTCACATATTGTATCACATTTGCACACCTTGCAGCCTTGCTGTCAGTCATGGCTCCCTGGGGACATTGGGTCCATGTTGGAGGTGGCCACATGTTCTGTCCTGCTGCTTCCCTGGCTGTTTGTTATGCTGTAGTGTGTCAGTGATGGAAGAGCATCTGACAGAAGGATTTTAGCAACAAGATAAACGTCATTGAGAAGGCTTTACACTTACAAATATATCCGTAGTAAATGTTCTGTTTGATCTTCAGCGGATTTTTTCGCTTTATTTTCTTTTGCTCTTTAAAATCTTCCCTACTGAGCCAGTGCTGGAACATTTCCATCTTCAGGCAGCCTCCATTCTTCAGGAGGCCTGGCAATTCACCGGGCTCAAGCAGTAGTCTTGGGATCTGTCAGGATCCTCTTGTGTTCTTTGACTCTTTCCCCTGCCTTTTCACCTTCCCACTGGACTTGCTAAGTTTTTTGCAGACCCATGTCCCTGCCGCAACTGGGCATGCTGTGTCAATGATTTAGCTGGTATTTCTGGCTAGGGAATTTTTTTCCACTTTGCAAATTGAGACTGACGTATGCAGCATGTAGATATTTAGGCTAGACACTGGGAGCCCTGGAGCTCTGAAATGTAAGAAACAGAGGGAGGCCAAGGAATAAAATGATGGCTGGGGGCTCTTACATCCTCATTTGTTTGCAGGAATTAATTATTTCAAAATCTTTCCTAGCTAATTAAGTGGATTGTTTGGTCCTGGTGACAGAAATTGCTGGGCTGAAAGTTTGAACTTACTGTTACTATTCCTAAAATGTGTAGGAATCACCAAGAATTCATCTTTCTCTTTTGTAAGTGTATACATAAAGGCTTTGCAAGTCAAATGTGTGGGCATTGATTAGTATTCCTCAAACCTTCTTGATATCAAAATAATCCTTGAGCACATAGCAATTTAGGGAGCAAAGTAGATGCCTACCCAGCTGTGTGCAGTTCTGGTGTCTTCAACATAAGAAGGACGTGGAGCTGTTGGAGCAAATCCAGAAGAGGCCACGAGGATGATCTTGGGCTGGAGCACCTCCCACATGAAGACAGGCTGAGAACATTGGGGCTGTTCAGCCTGAAGAAGAGAAGCTGCATGGAGACCTCATAGCAGCCTTCTAGTGTCTGAAGGGGGCCTAAAAGGCTGCTGGAGAGGGACTCTTCTTCGGGGACTGTAGTGGTAGGACAAGGGGTGATGCGATTTGTACTGAAACAAGAGCAGTTCAGGTTAGATATAAGGAAGTTCTTCCCTGTGAGGGTGGGGAGGCAGCAGCACAGATTGCCCAAAGTGGTAAATGCTCCATCCCTGGCCGTGTTCAAGGCCAGGTTGGACAGAGCCTTGGGTGACATGGTCTAGTGTGAGGTGTTCCTGCCAGTGGCGGGGGGGTTGGAACTGGATGATCTTAAGGTCCTTTCCAACTAAAACCATTCTATGATCCTATGATTTCTGTGGCAGCTTCCAACTATTTTTTACCTGTGGCTAAACAATTTGTAACCTGCTTGTATTTTCCCTCAGTTTAGCTAGCTCACTTGGAAATTTAGTTTGTGAATGAAGTACTCTCTGGAGAATAGGATCAGCTTCTAAGGAAATGCTAGAGCAAATGGCAGAAATTGCAGTTGGAAATGATTTTGTAGTTTAAGCTGTATATAGGTTTCTGCCGTAGGCTAAGTATTCAGCTGTGGTCAGTTGCTATTACTTGTTTCATCCCATCTTGGACAGCATGAGCTTATATAGAATCATAGAATCATACAATAGTTAGGGTTGGAAAGGACCTTAAGATCATGTCGTGGTTTAAGCCTCTCAGCCATGCAGTTTTGCTCACTCACTCACTCCCCCCTCTTTCTTCCCTCCGCTCCTGGGGGGATGGGAAGGAGAATCGAAAGAATGCAACTCCCACAGGTTGAGATAGTTTAGTAACTAAGGTATAACTCAAATCACTACTGCTACCACCAATAATAATAATGACAAGGCAAATACAAGGAAAGAATACAATAGCTCACCACCAATCCCAGCCCAACCAAGCCATGCACCCCCCACCATCCACCCCTCCCCTTCCGGGTCTCTGCGCTCCGTTTTCTACATCCTGGACATGACGTGCTGTGGTATGGAATAACCTCTTTGGTCAGTTTGGGCCAGGTGTCCTGTCTCTCCTTCCTCCTGGCTTCCCCTCCTCCCTAGCAAAGCATGAGACTCACAAAGTCCTTGGCCAGCCTAAACATCACCAAGCAGTAACTGAAAACACTGGTGCCAGCACTATTCCCAGGCTGAAAATCAAAAACACAGCGCTGCACCAGCTACCAAGAAGGAGAAGAATGGCTGCTACTGCTGAACCCATGACAGATCATCAAGTTCCAACCCCCCTGCCATAGGCAGGGGCACCTCCCACTAAACCATGCTCTGCCCATCCCGGCCTTGAGCACCGCCAGTGATGAAGCATTTATGCTACAGTACTGGACTGAGCAGACAGTGTGTGGATTGAAATTGTCACCAGGAATTTGGAGAGTCCTGCAACAGTTTAGCTTCATGATCAATTAAATCTGCTAATTGTTTCACTATGAGGCTTTCTTTATAAGGCAGCGATTGAAATATGTGTCAGTGTGGTTGAGGCAGCAAAGAATACTGGTGATAGTTTTGAAATATATGAATAAGTCCGAACTGATGTTTAAAAACAATTTGTATGCTTCTGTAGAGATGTGATTCTGAACTTTGTCTCTTACTGAATTAAAAATTTGCTGCTTTTCTGTGACCAGAAGACTCTGCTAGTCACTCTGTTTTTAAAGTTTTAAATATCTAATGCATCTGGCAGCTTTCAATATCAGAGAACAGATGTCAATGTGTAAATGTCAAGAAACAATGGCAGTTATTCATCCTGCAAACCCTCATCTGACCGAGTTGGTAGATAGATTGCTATGATACAATAAAAAATGAGTGAGTGACGTGAATATCATGAGGAGCTACGGATTGTGTACATATGCATTTGGGTATGTGGTGTTGCACCCTAACTCAGCCTGTTTGTGTTTTTGCTGGTGCACGGCAGCTGAACACAGTGGGCCATAGTCTGTGTTGTGTGTTGTTGTAGGTTTGTGGCAGTTGGTGAGGCTCTGAGCTTTCATCAGCTGAGGATCTGGCCTCTTGTTGCTGTTGTACCTATGCAACAGAGCAGAGCGTGGTGAAAACAGAAGTGCTGGAAGGGGCACTGATTTTCCAATCAATCTATGATTCATGCTCGTTAGCTTTGAAACAGTGAAGAAAGGCGCTTTGTCAGCTGACATTTCCATTTGTGCTCTGATTGCTTTACTCAGTCTGGAGACAGAGCGATGACTACAGCATTCATAAAAAGGAGAGAAACAGAAAGATGGGAATCATGTTTTGCACCTTGCCTAAAGGTCACTGCCCCGTCACAGCCCTGCTCCGGTCAGAAATCATGGCCTCCTAGTTGGTCATTGGAACTACCAATACTGTATTGTGAAACCCAAGTTAAAGGGATGAAGTGTAGAGTGGAGCTACGTATTTTAGTGCACTTTAGAGCAGAGGAGGGAGGGTGCCCTCCTCCTGTACCTGGTGCTCCCCACCTCAAGGATGAGCCCAGCTTTTTTTGTTGCATTTATTTTTAACTGCTTCTAATGGTGCAGAGGGTGTTTTCTAAGTGTTTCTAAGTGTTTTCTTGCAGAGCTTGCAATCACTCTGGCTGTGCTTGGAGGTAGAAGGGGGCGGGCGAATGGTTAAGTATATCTGACACTGTTCATTGTACCCACCTCTCTCCCCCTGGGTTGTCAGAGTAACTGCTTTTTTCACAGCAACATCCTCAACAGAAGCAGCAGGCAATGGCTTTCAGTTGTAAAACTGCTGCCATGAACTCATTATGCACTAGTGTATACTTCAGGATGCAAGATTTTTCCTTTGCAATGCAAGCTTAGGAGTGTGGCCCATTTGAAATAGAGTTGACAGCAATTAGGATGGTGATGTACAACATGCCTTTCTTATAAATCATTGTTATGAAACAGTTGCTACCTCTGAACAGAAATAATATAGTCTGGCTCATATTTATACACCAGTTACATTGAGTTATTACCCTATTTATTCAGTGAATGAAGAAGAAAATCCTGCTAAAATCTCTTCTGCACAATGGAGCTTCATCCAGATGAAAACCAGATACGTTTTTTAATACAGTACTGTGAAAGTCACCTTTTTTGTTGATGTATTTGAAGCAACAAAGATACAGTTATAAACCAGCTGAGTAGAAGTTAGAGTCAGGGAAGCCTTATGTGTCAGGTGTGGATACTGGAGACTAGAGTCAATGGATCACTCGCACGGGTAAGTGACATTTGGGCTAGGTCTGTTGGTTATTTTCTCCCTATCCATCCTCTTGGAATGATTAATGTGATATGAATCTTTTTAGATTGTTTTCCTGAAGAAAAGAACAAATGGGTAACCTTTTGCGGAGACTACCTGAGAAAACAGATGTAGTTGCTCTCCCCAAAAGAGAAGCCCTAGTTAACACAGAGGGAAAAACCAAAACCTTCCAATTGGAATAGTTTCCAGTCTCCAAAGTGCAAAACACAGCTTCGGCATTTTTAATCTGGCTTAGAAGTACATTCTGAAATAAATGGGTTATGGGTTTGTGTTTTTGTGTTCCAAGACTGAGGCCACAGTTTGACAAGCCACATCAGATGGCACAGCCACTGCTTGAATTGGAGGTAGCTTGTCCTTCCAGGGGACTGGAGTAAGAAACTCATCCGGGGTGGAGCTGCTTCCTTCCTGCAGAGGAGATCAGATAGGAAGGGATGGAAATGAGCATCTGGGAGGGGAGAGAAGGTGGAGCTGGTTTTGTGTGACAGTTTCAGTGCTTGACTAGATCATCAGAGAGAAATTTCTGGATCTTTTTCAGTCCTATGTACTTATAAAAAACCCTTATTGAAGCAGTATGAAAAGCACATAATTACTTGGAGCTTTTCTCTGTCTAAAATGTGATTTGTAGGAATACAAATTAAACAAGAGTGTGTTTGACATTATTGTAGTGCAGGGTTGAACCAGCTGAGATTGGGCTGCCCTTCTAATGATGGTGATGTTCATACACAGTGATTTTCTCAAACAGCATTTTTTGTCATTGTGGCTGATGTGCTTTATAGAATATGATCAGCAGACAAGCTTCCAGGGCCTTTATTCCCCGTCCATCCCCCTTTTTAAAATCCTGCTTCTTCTCTTTCCTCTCCCTGCCCTGTACTTTTCACCTGAAGACCTTCTGAGCCCAAATTCTTCTCTCAGTGGTTAAACCAATTATTCGGGGTTCATTCAGATACCTGTTAATATTAATACCTCAAGATGTGCCTGGGAAAGCAGCCCTTTATCTTGGCTGCATTCAGACCAAACTCACAATTCATTTATAGGCCCTGAGTCAAAGCTTGCTGAAGTTAATGGAAGGATTTCCATTGACTTCAGTGATTTTACTGCCTTCAGTAATTTTGACTGCCTTTTAATAGCATTGAGATTCAGCCCACTGGGAATGAGTTGACTATTTCCTTCTTTACTCTTGATATTTATGACAGGTAGCTACATTAATAGCTGACTTAGGGCTAATTTTCAATATTCTTTGAGCTTAGGTTGATAAATCCAGGGCCAAGTCTTCAACCCTCCTCTGGCAAATTTGTACTTTTTACTCAGTAAAATTATCTGGATAGTTTTATTGCAATGGTAATGACGATCATTAGTATATATTGATGTTTGTAGAAAGCATATACTACTATCAGGCCATTTCCCAGCTTGTGCTATAAACTTCAGCAAACAGATAGCTGTAGGAACATACAGATATTTATTTTTATATCAGGTAGCAGCTCTCACTTCTGACTGCCTATCATAATTTGTTTTGTATTTCACTTTATGCCATTGTCAAGATGCAGGGACATATTTCCCCTGGTTTAGTCCGTAATGAAGCAGACATCAGGGCTCTGTCACAGGTGGCACTGAAGCATCTTGCTCTTTTTTGCAGGCATTATTAAACTTGCAAGATATGGTAAGAGCACACTTTTCATGAAGGTTGCCTGAGCTCCGGTTAATGATGAGTAAGAAGAAATCCAGAATTAGCCATAGACAAGCACATTGATTAGATAGGCCATTATTTTGCTGGAAATTCAGTTCTTTTGTTGCCTAGTGCGGTATCATTGTTGTAATATTGGCACTGAAGTCAATATGTGAACAATTGCTTTTTCCAGGGGTAGGGAAAGTCTGTATAAATTCATAATAAAAATTAAGGTTAACATTAACATGACACAGTAGCTTTAAGATTAGCATGGATGAAAGAGGAATGGAAACATATAGGGATGTGGTAGTAAACAACAGAAGCAACTGAGAAAAGAAAATGAGGGTTGCAAAGAATAGCTTCTGTTGGTAATGCTGCAAAATGGAGAAACATGCTTTTTAACTCCAGGCCAGAAGGACTGTGCTATAAAAAGTCCACTGCAAAGCTCACTCAGAGTACATGTTTCAGTGTATTCCAAAAAACTGCCTAGACATTAGGAGGAAATGTTGAAGTATAATACCTTCCCTCTTTTAAGTGTCTTTTTAAAAGTACTGTTTTATTTTTGCTCTCGTGAATACAGCTATAAGTATTTGTTCTGTTACTCATAGGTATTGCTGAACAAAAATCAAAAATTCCATTTTAAATACATTTTGTCTTACAAAACATTTCAGAGGTGAGAGAAACTTACTTTTTTACGTTGATCTCATTCACAATGTGTTAAAGTTGACATAAATCTTCTTGTTTGGCTGCAAACTAAGTTCAAGCGATCACTGAAGACCTTTGTCTGCTCCAGCCATGCAGCGTGTCACTCCAGGTAGTGCTCAGTGAATTTCTTGCTTAGCTTGTTAAATGCTTTCAATGTAGCTGTCTTCTTGAATAAAGAAATATTTCTTCAGATGTTCTAAATGAAGAAATGTTTTGGTAGCCTCTGGGAATTTAGTCACTGCAGAGGTTTCACAGTCAGATAGCTGGCACGTAATATAATTTCAGTGAAATGAAATGGAGACCCACAGAAGAAACAATTATGGAAAGGCTTTTAGGAAAATAACTTGATATCCAAAAAGGGATAGCTCTTGGAAAAGAATTGCATTTTATTTCTAAAAATATTTTTTTTTTTTTTTTTTTTTTTGGTCAGCATCTCTTTTCTTTGGGCATAATTTTGAAATGGCCAATATTAATGAGCTCTACCAAATGGGAGCTCTATAAACATGAGATCTCTGCTGATTTCTGCCCAAGAAAGTGGTGATCAAGGCCAGGATGGACAAAGCCTTGGGCAACATAGTCTAATGTAAGGCATACCTGCCCATGGCAGGAGGTTGGAACTAGGTGATCCAACCCAAACCATTCTATGATTCCGTTTGATGCTTGTGTTGATGTGGTTTTATACAGATGATGTCATTCGTATAAAGCCTGCTGGTTGTGAAGAGTTCAGCATTCATTCTGAATATAAGAAACCTAGATGTTACATGTAGATGCTCTGCTTAATTGTTCTTTAGTAATCTTCATATGTACAGAAACAACACTGAAACTATCAGCAGTATTAACTCATTTAGTTTGTATAATGGATATGTTGCTGGCCAAGAGCATAATGCTAAACATTTCCTCTTAAGATGTAGGTGCTTTTTATTTTGGAATAGTCATATTAACCAGGAAGAATTGCCAGAGAGACAGAACAGCGCAACATCTTTTCTTACTTAAATTATTACTCAGTCCCTAAAATCAGGGATTGACCTAATATGATGCTGAGCACTTGCTTTCCCACTAAGAGTACTAAGTTGTGGATTGGTTTTCAAACATACTTTGGGATAAGGCCTTAATTGCCCATGTCCCTCTTGGCATGTATATCAACTGTTCACAGAAAGCAGTGAGCTTTCAGCAGGGCCTGAAGGAGCGCTTGGGTTTCAGGGACACGACCAAATATGATATTAAAAATGGATGTGTGGTTTGTCTCACCTTTGCAAGGCTTCAGATTTCACCTTTCATGCAGGAAGAACTGCAGAACTCACACAGCTGCCAGAGCTCTGCCTCTGCCTCTAGCTACAAACATTTTGAAGAAATGTCTTTTGCCATCCAAAACAGTGCAGAAAGGACAGAAAAGTGTTGCCGGCCGTCACAGGTGAGACCATCTCTCATTCAGTCCTGATAACCAATGAGGAATTTTACATCTGTAACAATATAATTATAAAAATTAATGTTCGGTTGCAATTATGTATTTTAAAATATCTCATTTGTTTTAGAATATAAAGAAGAAATAAATAAAAAAAAAAACACAAAAAAAAAAAAAACAAAAAAACAAACCAAAACAAACAACAAACCAAAACAAGCCCCTTCTTTGTGTAGTAACAGAAGGGTTTAGATCTCTGAACTCAAAGCTGTTGTTTACTTCTGGCAGCTTTAGTAACTAAGAGGGAGCAGGAGCCATGTCTGAACCATGTCAGGATGCAGAAATCCCAAAATTCCCAGGACTCCAGACAGCCAAAAGGGTGTAGCCTGAAGGTAGGAACCATAGGCTCCTGGGCTGAACAAGCGCCATGAAAGAACAGGAAGCAAATGAGCCAGTTTTGCCATTGTTTGAGTAGGAATCAATATAAATGAGACTTCTTTGATGGGGAAATTCCCAACCAGCTCTGTCTGTAACCCCTTTGACTATAGATACAGGTGAAGCACTAGAACATCCCTGCTTTCATGTTTAGTCTTAATGTTTTTGCCCAGTCTGAGTAGAACTTACTTGCTATCTTTGCAGTAAGGCTAAAGTAGAAATGCTGCTGAGTGGCACTTGAAGGGAATCTGACAGATAAGCCTGAACCAGAAGGCTGATGCCTTCCTTGGAGCTTGATGTTTGGAAATAATTTCATTTTTACACTAGAAATAGGAGCTTGCTGATGAAATGGGCAGGCTGAGAAGTGTGGAACACTGGAGGAAGGGGTAGTGCTAAAGAAATGTTATAGAAAAGGGTGAAAGGTACGATTGCAAAATATCAGATGATGCCGTCTTGGTCTCAGCAAATTTTCTGTTACAATCTTGTATCTTGGTGTTTTGGAAGTCAAAAGGTGAGAACCATCTTAGTGTAATACAGTTGATTGGAAGCTAAAGATGAGACAATTTTGGCATAGCCATAAAAAGGCAATTTCTATGATTATATCAAGTATAGTCTTTTCAGTAGAGAAAGCAAATGGTAGTGGTGGTGTACATAACACTGCTGAGGTCTCATCTGTAATAATAGGCAAAATTTGATAAGCCAGACTTTAGAACAAATGGGAACAGGTCAGAAAAGGACATTGAGGAGGCTTGGGAAAAGGGACCTGTTTTATAAGAGATGAAAATGTTGTTGTTACAGGCAGTAAATAGAATGTAATTTTTCTATGATTAAATTTAGGCCTGTAACTATTTGAATGATGAGCTTTTGGAAGAACTTTCTGCTATGAGACTAGAGGCAAACAAGTTCTGTATTTTAGCATGGAGCTAAAAGTATATGGCTAGGAGTGGATGTTGTGCTTTTTTTTGCAGGTTTATCAGATCTCATTCATTCATGTCTATTGAGTCTGGATAGCATCAGAAGGAAATGTCTTTATAGGCCAACCACTTGAGATAAAGGCCTTATTGCATGCCATAACCCAATGCATTTGAGGTCATCTTTCTTCGCTATCATTGCTGTTATTTTTCTTGACATGATATACCTGCCAGTCTTTATTTGTTTGTTTTGTTTTCTTCAGTCTATTAGAAACCCTTTAGCAAGAGGTTTTTCTTTTTACCTACTCTGGGGGTCAAAGCTACCTTTTACCTTTTCTCCCAGGGTTTTTGAAGTTGACACATAGTAGTAACATTTGGATTACATTCCTTTTGTGCAATTTTTTTTCTACACACAGCCACTCTCTCACACTTCATCCTGCTCTCTTTGCAAAAAGCCTGTTCAGGTGTACTTTAACAGACTACTTGTATTTCCGTCATGGATTTACAAAATCTTCAGTCTTCAGAGGCCTAAGAAGTAACCTAACTAAGAAGTTCCAGTTACTGGAGTTGTGGGAAGTCTGTCTTCTGAATTTTTTTTTACATGATCTAGTCTCTCACTCTTTCTATTGAGTGCTTCACTTTGGATTTTGATATGCAGGAGGGAAAAACTGGACTCACAGTATTCAGAATAATACTGCTTGCTGGTTTGCAAAATCCCTTTTTCCTCCTGCTGAGAAGAGGTGACTGGGGCAGGTCAAAACTTTCAGCTCCTCCATAGTGAGCGATATAATTTTAGTAGTGCTTAATTAATTCAGGTGATGTTTTATTTGATGACATGCCAGACAAGGCAAATGGCATTTTGATTAATTTGGGTTGTTGCTTTCAAAAAGAGGAAGGCTATAATACAGCGTGATATTTTATTTCTTTGAGTATTTAATGAGTAGATGGTTCAAAACATGTCTTATTCACTAGTTTTCCTTATTTCTGCATTGCAGTTAGCAAGATGTTATTGCTCAGAATAGCTTAGGTGTGACTTTCCAGCTTCTTACTTTCTACTCTGTATTTGCATTTGTGTATTAATTTGAATCCCTAGACATATTTAATTGTCATGGTTTGCATTAAAGAAAGGCAATTCAGAGAGTTTTCAGAAGGGTTTGTATCAGCTTGGCTGCATTTATTTTAACAAGACCTGGTAGCAAAATCAGTAGACATTTATGTGTATCTGTCACAGACAATGAAATTTTCACTCAGAAATGTAGTGTGGAGGATTTTCAGACTGTTAAGTAAGGATAACCTGCTCATCGCACCGGGTTTAAGGAATATTGTGTCACTGAGACTTTTCTTAAATCCCAGGCTGCAATCTTTTAATTCCCTTTGGAAAATGATATTTAAGTGATTTTGCTATGTCATTTTAGCACGTATAGTGTATCTTGGAGATAAGCTGTATTCTTTGATAAAGGCTTTCATAGTGAAGTATGAATAAACTGATTTTGGTTGTCATAAAGGCAAGAGGTGGAGGGATTGTCTTTGGATAGAGGTAATGACAGGTGCAAATATGGAAGACCAAGAAATGTTGAGAAATAATTACCAGCTTTCCTAAAACATGGGTTTAGTGGGGATGGTGGAGTACGTAGGGTTCTTCCCTGTAGGCAGTTCGGTTCAAGGTTTTTCTGCAGCTCACCTACGTTAATACCTTGTGCCATTTAAAACCATCATTGTAAAATATGCTCTCGACTTCTACATAAATGCCCAAACTGTGTATCAAGCCTTTCAAATAGTGTCAAGAGGGAAGCAGTGTCTTCATTTCCAAGGTGAAAAATTCAGTGACAGAACTTGGGGTCATGGCTTAGCAAAATGTTGAGTTTTAGTCTCAGCTTGAAAACATGTCAGATGTACACACTTATGTAAATGCTTTGTTGAAGTAGGACTGAGCAGCTCCATGATGAATTTATTAAGAGATTAGCATATAAGAAACTGGTACCATCTTTGGAAGTGGAATTCAAACCCATCTCAGTTTGATCAGCCTCATTGAATTAATCCCAAGGCTGGTCTTGGCTGCAAAACTGTGCTTTTCTCAGAGGAAGAGATTTCCAGGAGTCCCGTAGAACCAAAGTCATGCCACATGTATGACTATTGCCTAAACCTTGTGACTGGCCAGCAGAGAGGAATCTCTGCTTGGAACAGACAGCCCTGGAAATTTCATTGCTCTGGTCAGGTTTCGGTAGCTGTGAGAACCAGGCTTCGATCTATTCACAGCCTCACAGGTGTAGGACAAAAAAGCCCTCTACCACACAGCATTAGGGGTACTGCCATCAGCAGCTCTTCTATGGAGCTTCAAGGTGCTTATTATTTACTCTTCAAACTTGCAGTGAGAATGGTGACTCACCATAGTGTTGTATTCATTCGGATTTTGCATTTCCTGGACGCTGCAAGGGACATTTTGTTTGCTACCCTGTGGCAACTCCCAGGACATGGGCTGTTCTAGAACAGAAAACACGACTTTTCTCTGAATACTTATTTTATTGCTTGTGAAAAAAAAACAAAATTCATGGTGATATATACTCAGTGTAAGGCTTTATGATGACCGCATGCAAAGAGTAGTGCTCAGTGGCTCAGTGTCCAGCTGGAGACCAGTAACGAGTGGTGTCCCCCAGGGATCGGTGTTGGGACCGGTCTTGTTCAACATCTTTGTGGGTGACATGGACAGTGGGATTGAATGCGCCCTCAGCAAGTTTGCCGATGACACCAAGCTGTGTGGTTCGGTTGATAAGTTGGAGGGAAGGAATGCCATCCAGAGGGACCTTGACACGCTTGTGAGGTGGGCTGATGCCAACCTGATGAAGTTAAACCATGCTAAGTGCAAGGTCCTCCACCTGGGTTGGAGCAATGCCAGGCACAGTTACAGGTTGGGCGGGGAGGAGATTCAGAGCAGCCCTGTGGGGACTTGGGGGTGTGGGTTGATGAAAAAATGAACATGAGCCGGCTGCAGTGTGCGCTTGCAGCCCAGAAAGCCAACCGTATCCTGGGCTGCATCAAAAGGAGTGTGATCAGCAGGTCAAGGGAAGTGATCCTGCTCCTCTACTCTGCTCTCGTGAGACCTCACTTGGAGTATTGTGTGCAGTTCTGGTGTCCTCAACATAAAAAGGACATGGAACTGTTAGAACAAGTGCAGAGGAAGGCCACGAGGATGATCAGGGGACTGGAGCACCTCTCGTATGAAGATAGGCTGAGAAAATTGGGGCTGTTGAGCCTGGGGAAGAGAAGGCTGCGTGGAGACCTCATAGCAGCCTTCCAATACCTGAAGGGAGCCTATAGGGATGCTGGGGAGGGACTCTTCATTAGGGACTGTGGTGAGAGGACAAGGGGTAACGGGTTCAAACTTAAAGAGGGGAAGTTTAGATTGGATCTGAGGAAGAAATTCTTTACTGTGAGGGTGGTGGGGCCCTGGAATGGGTTGCCCAGGGAAGTTGTGAATGCTTCATCCCTGGCGGCGTTCAAGGTGGGGTTGGACGTAGCCTTGGATGGCATGGTTTAGTGTGAGGTGTCCCTGCCCATGGCAGGGGGGTTGGAACTCCATGATCTTGAGGTCCTTTCCATGATTCTATGATTCTATGATTCTATGATTCTGTGATTGCTAATTACTAGGAGAAGCAGTAAATAAATGTTTGTACCTGCCACTGAGATCTGTGTGGCCTGTCAGATGACTGTCCTTGTCAAGAAAGACTGTCACAGCACACAAGAATTTTGCCTAAATAAAAAAATAGCAAAGGATCAAGTCTAAAATATTCAGGTATATTAATGCAAATCTGAAATCCAGTCTAGCCATTTTTGTAAAACAACAAATCAGGTTTGGTGAACTTTAGAACACTGCTCTACAGCAAAAAACAGATCTCTTCCTCCAAACATATTTTCAAACATGGTGTCCTCAGAAACCTGAATTGATGACAGATTTTGAGAGTGCTGTAAGTATAGAAGCTAGAGAAATGTAGAGAAAATAGAGCAAACAGAGCATCCAAAAGAGAGCAGTTTAAAATATTTCTGTTGCAGAAATTGGCAAATACCTCACTAATAGAAAATGATTAGTTCTGCTAAGAAGAGTTGTTGGGGCAAGGTAGACAATCAGAGCAAAATTTTGAAGTTTCAGCTCCAAGGGAAAATGATATCAACTTGCCTTTTGAAGAGGTGGTTAGGATGAATAGAAAACAGTCATTAAAGGGAGCTGGTTAGAGTGAGAGTTGGAAGATGCTTCTGGGAAAAGCAGTGATTTCAAAGGCTGCAGTCTCATGGAAAATTGTTGTTGAGTATGAAGTATTTATCATTATGAACAAGGAAGGTGAATATTCTTATAAGGTGGCCTAAATGGAAGTTCTAAACCCAATACAGAGAAGGATATTCAGTTCTTGTAGAACTTCAGTTAGCTTCTCCTGTGTGGCTGTTAAGATTGTTTTGGCTCTTTGAGATGTATGTGGATTCTTGTTGGTGTCACGTTGAGCACCTCTGAACATGAAATCTAAGGAGCCCTAGTATTTGAATGGGTGGCACATAATTTGTCAGCAAGAGCAGTGCAGAGGAGATTATAAGAGTGCGTACTAGTGTGAGCTACACCTTACTAGATTCTGCATCTGAACCCTTTCTCCAGCATACATCACGTGATCCCTGCGTGGGGGCAACAGGATGGAATTAGCACTGAAGAATAAGCATGGATATTTCACCTTAGTTTCTATCTTAGGTGTCCATTTCTCTCTCCCTTAATAATATACCATTGTAATCTTAATATTAAAATTATAGGTTTGCAGCAGAATGTTTTTGTACATATTCTATCTTGTTGACAAGTTCTTAAATCCATGCCTTGCTTTCGCTGTGGTGGTGTCTGAAGATGACATTCCCATCTGCTCCAGCTGGGGAGCACAGTGACCCAAAGGTCCTGTGGATACTGGATGTCAGTTGTGGCCTTAGTGCTCTTGTACCATTTAACACTACTGAAAGCATCCCTCATGTTGTTATCATAGAATCATAGAATGGTTCAGGCTGGAAAGGACCTTAAGATCATCCAGTTCCAGCTCCCTGCCATGGGCAGGGACACATACTAGACCATGTCTCCCAAGACTCTGTTCAACCTGGCCTTGAACACTGCCAGGGATGGAGCATTCACCACTTCTTTGGACAACCTGTGTGAGTGCCTCACCACCCTCACAGGGAAGAACTTCTTCCTTGTATCTAACCTGAACAGCTCCTATTTCAGTTTAAACCCATCACCCCTTGTCCTGTCACTACAGTCCCTGATGAAGAGTCCCTCTCCAGCATCCTTCTAGGCCCCATTATGAAAGCATGTGCTTGTATTTTTCAAGTATTGTCTTTAAAAGCATAGAACAGTGATTGTAAGTTACTGCACCAGTGCTACGGATTAGAGCTAAAGGATAGCGATTCTGAGCAGTGAAGTTCATGAAACGTGAAATAATTTCTGTTGTTCTAGAAATTACAATTAAATAGGGAATAGTTGTTTTCGTTGACTGGCTATGTGCAGTGTAGAGCTTTTCTGCATATCAAATCTACTGTGAACTTGCTGCCTGGCAGGCAATCTGGCCTGTAAATGAATTGAATTACTGGCCAGAAACTCTGATTTGCGCAGTTTGCATTGAACTCTGTTGACACTGAACATGCTTCAGCTAAGGGCAGCTGGTGTGCGCTGTGGCCAGGCAGAACTCTGCCCTGCCAGGGCTGAGGTGGTGTGGGGAGGGCTTGTTTCTTTGTTCTATTTGTATTCTTTAACATGAACATTAGCAAAAGATCGAATAAGCAGTGCTCTTGCCCTCACTGGGCTCTCAAGGCTCTCAGTCATGAACAGAATTCTGTGCTTGGTTGACAAGAGACAAATTTGGTATAATTTGACTCAAGCATTATTTAAGCCTAATTTTTCAGAATAAGAAGAGATGCTGTATGTTTAGGCATTTTAAAACTTTAACCCTTTGCAAACTAATGAACCTCCACAGCTGACTTTGTTACACCCTCTGTGTGCCAACAAACAGTTGCTGTCTATTTTTATGCTGCAGGGCAAACACCGCTTTAGATGGTACCAAAATTCACCTGACAGAAAATGGTAGTTGGTTGATGAAAGCCACCAGTCCCCATTCTGCAATCTATGTAACAGAACTTTCAGTGTTCTGACTGGAAATAAAGGAGGGAAAAAAAAATAAAATGTTAAAATTAATTTCATCCTTTGTCTTATCTCTGATAATTTCTGTGTTGCATGGTAATTTTCTTGGAACAAGTGTCCAAATCAAAGGCTTCATAGCTAAGACATATGCTGGAACTAGCATATCTGCAGCAGGCTTAGGATTTTTTCCTCTGATTATTTTCAGAGGAAATGTACTTTAATATAGAACTAGACAACACTTTTGAAGAGACAAATGGGGAAAGAAGATACACATGCTCTGTGTTTGTGTTGGAAATACCAACTAATAAAATGAATAGACAGCTGCAGAAACACTACCAATTAAAGCAGGAGAATATATGAAATCTGCATCATGGGGAAGGGTGTCAGTGTAGAGCTGTATTTCTGTATCATTGTACTGTCAGAAAACCAGAAAAGCTCCACTGAGATCAGCAGAATTCTAGATGGATGTGTGCTTGTTTTAAACTTTTGGGTCTAATTTTGTCTAGTTCTGATTTTTTAAGTTGAAACTAGCGGTGGATAAGTAGCTAAGACAGACTTGTAGAAGCCCTTGAGAAATCACCTTATGGACTCAGGTTTTTGACAGTATGCTAAATAGGGCAAATCTGATTCCGTCCCCTCCTCTGCTCCATGAGTCACATGGAGCTCCCCACCAATGTCTTACCTTCCAAGCTGCTTAAACTTCTGCAAACTTGTTTTTTCTGAGGCTTTCCCTATGGTGTCTGACATCAACCCTGTCCAGCCTTGAATTTGCGCTTAAAAAATTACATGGAGATCCCTGTCCAGGATTACAAAATCCTATTCTGAGTAAGCACAATGATACGATACATCGTTTCTGAGGGTAGTCTTTCATTGCTGCTATGGAGCAATTCCCACTACTTTGAAATATCTTCCTTCAATAGTGGCACAACTTGGGTTTTCACAGAAAAATGCTTTGTTGTAGGTCTTCATATTCATTAGGAAGTCTTCAAGGTGTGAACAGTCGCATCTTGAGTGGCTTTATTAATCTTAACCCTTTTGTTTTGTTTACTCTTTTCTGAAATGAAGTTTGGGCGCTAGTTCCTGGGAATAACACCTAGTTTTTGCAAAACTTGCCTTTTGAGATATTTTTAAGCTAACAGGCTTGTTCTGAATAGCATACGTAGTTTTACCGAGCAGGTTAATCCACTCAAGAAGCATTGTTATTTTTTCAGTTTGTATTTAACTGGTATTCAGGACTTTGGTGTTACTAGATAAACAGGACTTTCTATAGGTAATACAAGGTTATTACCTTATAAGTGATTTGGAGGAATGATGCAGCCCTATATTTTTCACATGCCAAAAAAGCTTCAACTCACCCTCTGAAGGTTCAGAATTTCTATATGTAAGAGCTGGATACATGTTATTTTTTTCAATCCTGTATCTGAGCTCTAGCATTCATGGATCAGACACACATAGCAAAGAATGTGTGCCTGACCCAAGAAATTTCTCTGTTCTGCTAGGAAACAGTCTTATTTTTGTAATTTTCCCTCCATCTATTCTATACCAGTTTGCTTGTGAAGGTCCATTTACAAGGTCTTCTTAAAATAAACCGGCCTAAAACAATTGTGATTTATTTGACCAAAATCACGTTGGCTGCTCCTTGTGATCATTATTTCCTTCATGTCAGAGCTTACTTCATTGTTATCGAAGGTGCCCTAGGTAATTCTGGGATCCAGTTTTCCCTGAGATCCAGTCAGCAGGAAGCTGTTGGCCAGTTCCAGTTCAGCTGAGGCCTGCAGGCAGCATTAAGCCAGCATCACAGTTGCCTGGGAGGCAGAGGAGACGATCAGATAGAGCAGATCTTGCAGAAGTGTGGCAACCACCATGGACTTGACATTTCAAGGGGTGGAAGTGCTTTGTAGGTAAATCAGCACAGCCTTCCTCAAAGTCATAGAATCATAGAAAATCCAAGGGCTTTGAATGTGCCTGTCTGGTGCTGTGGTCACCTTTTCGCAGGGCTAAATACTGGTATGTGCAGCTGAGTGTCAAGTAAGCATTGCTCCCTTTGGAAAGGCTGCAAGTTAAGCACAACTAGTGTCTTTCCTGTGTGTAGGTAGAGATTTAGAAGTGGGTCTTGGGGAGGTAATATAAAAATACAGGACTTACTTTCTGCAAGGGAAGATTGAGCTAATATTGTAGCATAGTAACCTGAGATCTGTTTCAGGTAATTGCTGAATTCAGGCCAAGTGGTGGTTCTGGAGGCTTTTTCTTAGTTCCAGAACTTTGGTGCAAATGACACAGGTGACTGGATCAGGGATTTTTAAAGTTTGTTGAATCAAAACTCAACCTTTGCTATAATTTGTTTCTTTTGAGTTGTAACTGTTTTCCACAGCTTGGTTAGCAATCTCTTGGACTGCTACTGGTATTTTAGTATATGAATATAAGCATAATAAGGAAAAACAAAGGAAACAAACGTTAGTTACATTAGGCTGGCACTAAGCGCACCCAGTTTATCAATATAAAGAGACTTTTTGTCCCTAAGCCTGTCGTCATTCTGTCACCAGTTCCAGTCTCTTGAGATTTTGCCATGTCAGTAACACTGCAGGGAATTATAGTAAGTAGCCTAGTCTTTCAAAGAAAACTATTCAGCCTCCTACAACAGCCTGATCAAATTTTTGATCAGTGATGTTACTGTCCTTGAATGGAAGAAAATGACTACAGTGGTATATCTCTGTTTTGTAAATGCTGATTCAGAGGAATGAAATGGCATAGAAAGAATCTGCCCTAATTACCACATCCCTTCTACTGTAGGACCAATTCAAAGGACAGGTCCTCATCAAACTCTAATCAACGTGTTTCCTCTGGTTTCCCTAACAGATCCACATTGAATGATAATAGTGGGATGGCCTTCTGTGGATGCCTGGTGCAGTGTAATTTTAAAATGAAAAAAAATGTGGAATGGCAGTTACAGTAGCTCAGCCTGTAAGGTTTAGAAAAGCATTCCTAGTCTGTAGCTACCTGAAGATGCGCCTTCACCTTTGAGTAATTCATCTCCTAATTGTAAAAAAGCTGCAAGCTCCATTCTTAATATGCTTTCAATGGGAAAAAGATAGAAGGGAAAACAGTTTAGTAGTTGTAACTTTGATCCTGGACTGAGCTCAACCCTCAGCTGCGTATATCACAGTCAGTGCCCATACAGCACGGGGTATGGGGTTTTATTTTACGTGTGATGTAAGAAATTTTAACGGTGTATGAAAGTATGGCAGGTTATCCACTGACTGTTTCGATTTCATTTTCTATGTGCATCCTTCCTAGAAGAGTGGTTCAGCATCAAAGTGAAGTCTGTTGTCACATCTTGTGTCTTACAGTGTAGTGTAAAGCTGCTGTGGAGTGTAAAGCTGTTTGTGGAAGAAAATTAAATCCTTTAATGTACACTTAGCCTTCATCTTAAACCTTGCCCAGCAAAGCATGGTTTATTGGAGGTTACAGAGCATAGTGGTGCATGGTGCTTCTGCCATTCTGAGATGGGATCTAGTCCAGCGTCATCATGTTGTGGTGTTTGGAATTTTTCAGACAAGCACTTGGTAGCCAGTGGTGGATGAAAACTGAAGAGCTTCAGGAAGTTCTCTGTCAGTAGTGACACTTCCCCCTTGTTAATGTGTGCTTCTCCAGGATGTTGTTCATACAGGTGGTAAAGACAGAACAATGCTGGCCACTTGTTAGAATCCCATTTTATGGCTTCTTTGCAAGAGCAGGAAGTGCCTGGCTGGTTGTCAGCCAGTTGATCACACTCTGTTGATCTAACACAGTAATATAATTAATAATGATAGTCAATTATTTGGCATGCTATATATAGCTAAAGAACTTAATTGTGTGATAAATACAAATAATACAAGAAATAGGTATATTGTGGTGGCAGGTAGCTTTCTCCTTACTTTGGTATCTGTTTCATGGCTCATTCTGTCAAGCAGTTTCTCTGCTTGTCACTTGTCACAAACCAGAGGATGCTGTGATAGGGAATCAGTCTGTACTGGAGGCTGCTTTTAGAAGTGGTGTTTGCAGAAGGTATGTCTTGTTACCAGTGCCCTGGCTTAGAGCTTCAACTACATCCAGATAAAGCAGTAGAGCCTGAGGCTGATTTTTTAATAGGATGTCTACCAGTGATGGCTTCTTGCAAACAGTGAAAAAAATATAATGGTGATATGTGCATTTTGAATTACTTTTCCAAGTTATTGCAGCCCAAGCCACCATTGTCCATTATGCATGTTTCTTGCATGGTAATTTTGTGGAGAGGTGTGGAAACAGTGTTTAGGTTTATTTCTAGAGCTACCTGGAGGCAAATCAAGGTAAAGCAACAAAACAAGTGATGTCAAAGCAGGTAACTTAAAACATGTTAAGCAACGTGCAGATAGACTCACAGGTTGTGTGGCTGTTTATACCCCAATGAGGGCTGCTCTAAAGTGCTCTGCACAGCTCCGGAGTTGAGTATCCGAATACAGTTTTTTCTTGGGGATTTTTAATTTTCTATCTCTGCATTCCTCATTAATTTTTAGTCCTGACTGGCAGTGATTACTGTTGTTGAAATCAATAGTATTGTTTGCAAAGAAGTTTCAGCAGGGTGGAAGGTATTTTTTGTATGTTCTCTCTTGTGTGGTTGGTTGATTGTTCTCCCCCCCCATCTATAAGCAAGGCCAGCTGTTTCAGTGGAAAATAAATATTTCTGTCACCAATGGTAAGATGCCTCATTATGAGTGTTGTGTTGACAAGCCATTTTCAATAGTATTTATTGACCACAGAAAAATGTTTTAGTGTTTTAGACATGGAGAGACTGAAAGTTATATCTAAAAAGCCCCTGAGCTTCTAGGTGAAGTGATTTGATGATCCAATTCCAAACAACGTGCAAATGCCCATCCCAAACGCCAACATTTCACTTCTCCCCAGGCACCAAAAGCCTTGCAGCTCAGTTGGTTTTTTCTTTGATAGATATATCAATCAGGCTTCAGACAGGCTTGCAGAGCAGGATAAGAAGCTAATTATTTCAGGTTCAGTTCTGAGAAGTGCTTCTTTCTGTCTGCATTTGGATATAGAGTTGTCAGTTTGTAGAGCTGCTGGTGCTTTTAACAAGCAGCAAAACCTCTCAGGTTAAAAATGTGAATTTGCTATAACTTTTCACTCCTGAAATCCTGGTGCTGGGAAAGTTGGGACTGTTGTGTTAAGTGACCCCAGTAGCTTTTCTGTGCCGCAGCTGGCCCAACTCGTCCCACTGCCAGCTATGAGAGAGTCTATTTACCCTCACAGCAGGGATAAACTGAGGAAAGCCTCTGTAAAAAAACCACAAACCAGCATAACAGATTGCTTACTGCAGTGATGTATTATTTATAATTACTTTTATTTACAATTATTTATTAGCATTTGTTATACATATGCCACTCTTGTTATTGGTCATTGCTAAATGGCATAAATGATTTGAGCACAATTCAGAGTAAAAGTTTGAGCATGGTCTAAGGGTATCTGACTGCAAAGGCTCTGTCCTGGGTTCAGCAGTAATAGTCATTTTTCTCAGTCTTAGTAGCCGGTGCAGTGCTGTGTTTTTGACTTTCAGCCTGGGAACAATGTTGACAACACCGATGTTTTTAGTTGCTGCTAAGTAATGTTTACTCTGACCAAGGACTTTCTGAGTCTCATGCTCTGCCAGGGAGGAGGGGAAGCTGGGAGGAAGCGGAGACAGGACACCTGACCCATATTGAACAAAGGGGTATTCCATACCACAGCACATCATGCCTAGTATATAAACTGGGGACAGTTACCCAGAAGGGTGAGATCACGGTTCAGGTTAGGCTGGGTATTAGTCAGCAGGTGGTGAGTGGTTGTATTCTCTCCCGTTTTATTTCCCTTATCATTATTATTATTGGTGGTAGCAGTAGTGGTTTGTGTTATACCTTAGTTACTGGACTGTTCTTATCTCAACCTGTGGGAGTTACATTCTTTCGATTCCCCTCCCCATCCCTCCGGGAGAGGGGGGAGGAAGTGAGGGTGAGTGAGCGAGCAGCTGCATGGTTCTGGGTTGCCGACACTCCCTGTGCATCCCAGTAAGTCATTTGTGTCAGAGTTTGCAGAGCCACTGACTGTTGAGAGAAGAGGCATATTGCCTCAGAGGCAAATTTTGTCCTCAGATATGGAAATTCATTTTGAGCATCCCACAGTCTGTTCCCCACATCCGTATGATTGCTACTATTCTCGTGCTGGCTGCTACAAAATACTCCTCTAAATTTGCTTTTTTTTATTAATTGACCAAAGTCCTATCACACTTGTTGTTATAGAGATAATAAGGAATTTATATAAATTACTTTTATACTGACGGAGCATATAGGACATATCTAGAACAATTATTCATTCCAAGTGTTTTAAGGCTTTGGGTGGCTCTTTCAAAAACCATCGGGTAAGAAGGATGCATGTAGTCTGAAGATGGACACTTTTAGTTTTTGTTTACTGTTCACGTAATGTTGTGTATCTGAGACTTTCTGTTTTTTTAATACTTTGTTATTGACTTAAAGATGAAACTAAAATGACTTGTACAGGGTGACAACACAGAAATGCATACAAAACCTGGAGAACCACCACCCCAAAGAGTGGTGGTAAATGGCATCACGTCTGGTTGGCGACCAGTCACTAGTGGTGTTTTGCAGGGGTTGGTGTTAGGGCCAGTGTTGTTTAATATCGTTATCAATGATCAAGATGAGGGCATTGAGGGCAGCCTCAGTGAATTTGTGGAAGACACCAGGTTGGCTGGGAGTGTTGATCTGCTGAAGGATAGGAAGGCTCTGCTGAGGGCTCTGGACAGGTTGGATTGATGGGCTGTGGCCAATGGTAAGAGGTTCAACAAGGCAAAGTGCTGGGTCCTGCATTTGGGTCACAACAGCCCTATGCAGTGCTACAGACTTGGGGAAGAGTAGCTGGAAGGATGCCTGGGGAAAAGGACCCGGGGGTGCTGACTGACGGTGCTGAACATCAGCAGCTTGTGCCCAGGCAGCCAAGAAGGCCAACAGCATCCTTGCCTGTATTAGAAATAGCGTAGCCAGCTGAGGCTGCACCTTGAATCCTGTGTTCATTTCTCGGCCCCTCACTACAAGACAGACATTGAGGTGCTGGAGCGGGTGCAGGGAAGGGCAGCGGAGCTGGTGAAGGGTCTGGAGCACAAGTCTGATGAGGAACGGCTGAGGGATCTGGGGGAGTTTAGTCTGGAGAAGAGAAAGCTCAGGGGCTACCTTATCATTCTCTACAGCTACCTGAAAGGGGGTTGTAGTGAGGTGGGGTTGATCTCTTCTCCCAAGTAACAAGTGACAGGACAAGAGGAAATGGCCTCAATTTGTGCCAGGGGAGGTTCAGATTGGATATTAGGATCAGTTTCTTTACTGAGAGGGTGGTGAGGCATTGGAGCAGGCTGCCCAGGGCAGTGACGAAATCACCATCCCTGGAAGTGTTCACAAACTGTGTAGATGAGGCCCTCAGTGACATGGTTTAGTGGTGGCCTTGGCAGTGCTGGGTTATGGTTGAACTTGATGATCTTAAAGGTGTTTTCCAATCTGCTTGAGTCTGATTCTATGGACTAGAGCACTGGTACTGTTACTGAAGCTTAGCCAGCTGTTACAGTGCTGTTGCATTTAGGAAAACTCATTTTCATGTTAAAAATTATTAATTTAATTTTGAAAACTTCTTTAAGTCTTGTCCTTTTTGTACTGAAGAATTGATCCATGAGACACTAACACTGAGGTCACCGAAGTGCATGTATCATAGATTCAACTAGGTTGGAAAATACCTTTAAGACCAAGTCTAACCATGTAGGTTGATCCGTGCATGTAGGTGGATTTGCATTCATGTTAGCTAAATAGGCTTAGGTGATGTGGATGTGTGGTAAGAAGCATTTACTATAAGCCACTTTGGGCAGATTCTTTATGCCAGTTGAGTGATGTGGCTAGGCACTGTCAGTGCTTGACCCACTGCTTCATGATTGTCTTTAGTTCACCTGTATGAGCTCCTGTGTCATTAATTGCTCTGGAATAAAGCTGTCTTTTCACTTTTTGCTGCTCAGATTGAACTGTCTTTCTTCCACATGCTCTCCTGGTATACAGAATGATGTTCCCATGTATGTTGTTTGTGTTCTTGCATGGATTCACGCAATGCCTTTGCTTAAGAAGAAATATTTTCTTCTGTGTTTGGATTGCTGTTCTCTTCATCTGTGATGGCTCAGAAGAATTTTTCAGGGAAGTCCCTTGGCAGGAATAACAGTTCCATATAAACCCATCTGCAGCAGGAAGTTTGCATTGTTTTGAGGATTTTTTGCTCATGCTTGGCCCTGAGAAAGCCCTTCTAAAGGAAAATTTGTAAGTTTTCTTCTTGGTAAAACATAGAATCATAGAATGGTTTGAGTTGGAAACAGCATAAGCTCGTCCAGTTCCAGCCTCCTGCCATAGGCAGGGACACCTTCCACTAGACGAGGTTGCTCCAAGCCCTGTCCACCCTGGCCTTGAACACTGTCAGGGATGGAACATTTACCACTTCTTTGGGCAACCTGTGCCCGGTGCCTCACTACCCTCACAGTAAAGAACTTGTTCCTTGTATCTAACCTAAATCTCCTGTTTCAGTTTAAACCCATAACCCCTTGTTCTGTCATTACAGTCCCTCATGAAGAGTCCCTCTCCAGCATCCTTGTAGGCCCCCTTCAGATTTGGAAGGCTGCTTCTCATTTTTCCTTTACAAACACAATTTCTGTTAGCATTGGTGATATTTATACTGAGATTCTCCAATGCCTTCTAAGTCAATAGAAGCCTTTCTTTGACTTAGTAGGATTTTAGTTCATAAGCATATAAAAGGATAAGAAATCCCTAATTATAATTTACTAATGCATTTTAAGAATCTTGTTACAGCAGGCTTCTGTAGACATATAGTTTGATAGAGCTGGTAAAGCTGCAAGAACTCATTTTCTTCTGGATTGAGTGCTGGGTCCATTAGAAGCAAGCTGATTTATTTCTTGTTGTACTTTATGACAGCTCTGATTTTTTTATTCAGGTCAGTGGTTATTTAGCAGAGGCTTCTAAGGGGTACAGTGTAGCTTTGAAAGGCACGAGGATATTGCTATGATTCCATGATCTTTTATGTAACAACTAGGAAGGTACCAGTGATAAATGATAGCTACTCTTGTGTGTAAATAGGGAGGGGTTCATTTGGGAGGGTGCTATACATTTAATTATTAATTACATATAGAATAATCTATTTCATATCTACATTTGTAATTGTCCTGGGTTCAGCAGTAGCAGTCATTTTTCTCAGTCTTAGTAGCCAGTGCAGTGCTGTGTTTTTGACTTTCAGCCTGGGAACAATGCTGATGACACCGATGTTTTTAGTTGTTGCTAAGTAATGTTTACTCTGATCAAGAACTTTCTGAGTCTCATGCTCTGCCAGGGAGGAGGGGAAGCCGGGAGGAAGCAGAGACAGGACACCTGATCCAAACTAGCCAACGGGATATTCCATACCACAGCATACCATGCCCAGTATATAAACTGGGGGCAGTTACTCAGGAGGGCTAGCTCTCTGCTCAGGTTAGGCTGGGTATTGGTCGGTGGGTGATGAGCGGTTGTGTTCTCTTCCCTTGTTATTTCCCTCATCATTATTATTATTGGTGGTAGCAATAGTCGTTTGTGTTTTATCTTAGTTACTGGACTATTTTTATCTCAGACCATGGGAGTTACATTCTTTTAATTCTCCTCCCCATCCCTCCGGGAGAGGGGGGAGGAAGTGAGGGGGAGTGAGTGAGCGGCTGCGTGGTTCTGGGTTGCCGGCTGGGCTTAAACCACGACAGTAATGGTATAATCTAATTTCATATCTATACACATTTTTTTTTTCTTATATGTACAAATGTCTGTGTGTGTGTGTATAGAGAGACTGAGAGAAGAAACAGTCTTCTACAGGTAAAGAAAGAAAATAACTTACATAATAGATAAGGCAACAGAATCCTGACTGCAGGTACATTTTACATCAGTATTATGTAGGAAGAGGAGAAATGTCAATAATTTATGATACTATCTGTATGTTACAGTAAGTACCATAATGTTCTGGATGGCTTTGGACAGAGGGGAAAAGCCACTTTCTTCCATCTACTTGCTGTTGAGAGGAATTAAAAAAGATTAGTGGGAAGTAGAGGCTTGTGCTAAAAATATTAATCTGCATGGTGGTAGGTGCATGGAACTTAAGTTTCCATTTTTGGCTATGTGCATTAATATAATAGCACATCTGCTGTCAAATAACTGTTGTAGACATGTTTATCTGCTGAAGTTGTCAGAGTGCTTGGCAAACCCACAGAGAACATTTTGCATGTTTTTACAGAATTTCAATATGTTTTGCCTGAAGAAAACCAGGAAATCAGCAGCTGAGCCAGAAAAACACTGCAAGTATCTGTTCTCTTTACAGCTCCTGCACACAATTCCTCCTTGCTGGGTTTGTACCTCACACTGTGCCCACATTAGCTGTGAGAGGCAGATGTGCACGATGTGGCAGTGCGTGCACCGACTCAACAAAGCATTTGTTCTGGGGGTCCTTTGGGAATCCTGCAAACCTCATTCTGCTTGTCTGTTGTCAATTGGCAGTGCGTACCAGGATGCATTTTGCTGAATTTCTGGGTTTACAGCTGCAGAATGATAGGCTTTGTTGCTATGGGGACTGGTGCTCGTCGCAGTAACTATCCATGCTAACTGGTATTAATGATTCCGTGTAATCAGGGCAGGGAATGGGCATGGCAGATGGACCTAAGGCCTGTAACTGATTCCTGCAGAACACAGCTGCTGATGGAGACTGCAGCAAGTAGAGTGTGGCCTTGGCTCACATGCTCCTGCCTTTGATGAACACATTTGCAGGCTGCAGCAGATGTGGCAGGCACTCCGGAGGTACCCTCACTGAAAAATGTGGGGATATTGTGCTACACAGCACGCTGTGTAGCTGCCCCCAAGAAGAGAGGCTTCTGGATTTAGGAAGGATGAGACTTGCTGCACAGCTGACTGATTTTCTACAAAATACAAAGTGCTACCTGAAGGTGGATCTGTCAAAAGCCCGATGGTGAGGTTGAGATGGGGATACTCTGGGTTGAATGGGGCTAGAGGAAAGGCTATGGGGAAATTTTGCTGTGTGGAGAGGGTTAGGCATTGAGGAAGAGGTAAGATGAGACGGACTGCCAGAAGGCATCAGGAGGTGTCAGTAGATGACGTTTTTGTCTAGGATCTTGTTTGCAAGGCAGGCAACAAATTGCCATTATGTACAGTGCTTACAGATGGGTGATTTTTGCTTGTGAGCTCAGAAATACTGCCCAGAGAAGCTGTGGCTGCCCCATCCCTGGCAGTGTTCAAGCACAGGCTGGATGGAGCTTGGAGCAACCTGGTCTAGTGGAAGGTATTCCTGCCTGTGGCAGGGGGTTGAAACTGAATGAGCTTTAAGGTTCCTTCCAGCCCAGACCAGTCTGGGATTCTATGAAATACTGAGAGACACAGAAGAGCTTCAAAAGATTTGCTTGATGCCAAGCATGAATAAGGAGAGGCCTAAACCAGGGAGACTTAACATGGTTAGTATGTCCCATATTTGATGGTGGGAATGTTAAATTTTCCCTCTGTTTGGATCAAGAAGATCCATTCCTATGGAGATAACAGTTAGGGGACATCGTCTTCATCAGTAAATGCACTCTGTACATATGTCACAATGAGTAATGGATTATCTGAGGAACCAAAAGATTTTCTTCTCTATAATTTGACCCCACTATTGAATACACAAGGTTAAAGCCCTTTGCAATTAAAATATAAATGAATGTACTCTTGTCATACAGATCTGTAAGAATCTTCTCCTTGGAAGAGAGGAGAGATGGCTGTTTAGGAAATTCAGTGCTGCCCTGGCGATGTGGATTCTGGCTTTGTTTTTCTCAAAGGTCCTGTGTGATGCTGCTCACATTGAAGAACTTAGGTTTTCAAAGGCTGCCAGCAGTTATGTGTTCCCTCCCTTTACGTGACAGCTTGACTTGCAATGTAGGGACGTGTAGAAAGACCAAACACCCATTCTAGGATATGAAGCCAATAGAAATGTTACTTTTGACTTACAAATGCTATGTGTAATATTTATATCCTGAAAAACAATATTCAAAGTGTTTCTGGTAGGTGCAGCCAAGATTAGAGGGTACATTTGGCCTTGCGATTTGAAGATAAGTGCCTTTCATTTCACAAAGCTGTTCTTGAAAATATCTGCATCAGTAGTTATTATGGACAGATATCTATATATATATAGATAACAGAACTACAGAAAGACCTGGGAGGAAATTAATAATTTCATTTTCAGAAATCAGGTTTATAATGCAGAATGAAAATCCTTTTGCCACCCATTGAGCATCAAGGAGAAAATAGGCGCTCCAAGCTGTGTTTCTTAAATGCTTGGTGCCTGGGCCTGCTCACAGAAGGAAGCAGAGGTCTCATGAATATATAGTATGTGGTCCTTAATTACAGACTATCTCATAGTACATGCATGCACAACAAGCTCTTCTAGCAATGCCCTAACCAATAAAAAGGTGCATTTGGGATTTGAATTGGCCATTCATCAGGATTTTTGTCATGCAGTCAACTCACTGACAGGCTCCCAAGAAAGGAGAGCAAAGAGCAACTCAAGAAGCCTCATTGAGGAGCCTCATCATTCTTGTTTTTCATAGTAAACAGCCAGTGCTCAGCTCTGGGCTTGTTTTCCCTTTTAAGGCTGTAATGATGCAGAGAATGCACCAGAAAAATGGCTCTAGGCATGCCTTTTTATGCTCCTTAAAATGAACAGGATCTTGCATTGTTTCCCATATGATGCTGTATTCTTCTTCAACTACTACCCACATCTTCTCCCACATGGCTCACCTTTGCTAACATTTCTGTTGTGGTGCTAGGTGAAGTACCTATTAAGGTGATGTAGCCTGTTAAGGTAATGTAGCCTATTAAGGTGATGTAGGAGGTGAGACCACATATAGAATACAGCCAAAGGTATTTGTGTTTCTATCACAGAGGTTCCTGCTTTTCCCAGTATAGCAGCGTCTTAAAACAGCATTATTAAATTAATTGGGGAGAAGAAACTGAAGGACAAAATACCAGTGATCAGATATTTTTTACTCTCCTCTATAAAATGACAGCTGAAGTGACTATTCCTGCACACACATGCAGTTTGATGCATGATTAATTCAGACACAGCCACCCCCCATACTTGACTTCACAGCAGCAGCTAAGCTAAGATAATGCAAAGCAAAAGACAGCAGGAGTCTTCTCAAAGGTCACTGCACTTTCTTTTCTCTCCTCCCTGGGCACTGTTTTCTCTGTTACTCTAGGAGATGATTATATTGCGGAAAACACCATTCTCCACGGCACTTGTGTTGATGGCTAAAAATTAATATATTTTCCATTTAAAAGTGGAAGATTGGTCCTTCCTGTGCATTGAAAGACAACATTAATGAAGACCCTGAGCCCACTGTAGGAGAGGATCTGGTTCAAGACCACCTTAGGAACCTGAATGTATACAAGTCCATGGGACTTGATGAAATCCATCCGCGGGTCCTGAAGGAGCTGGCAAATGAAGTTGCTAAGCCACTGTTCATCATATTTGAAAAATCATGGCAGTCAGGTGAAGTTCCTGACGATTGGAAAACGGGAAATATAACCCCAATTTTTAAGAACGGGAAAATGGATGAACCGGGGAACTACAGACCAGTCAGTCTCACCTCTGTGCCTGGCAAAATCTTGGAGCGGATTCTCCTGGAAGGCATGCTAAGGCACATGAAAACCAACAAGGTGCTTGGTGACAGCCAGCATGGCTTCACTAAGGGGAAATCCTGCCTGACCAATCTGGTGGCCTTCTATGAAGGGGCTACGGAACTGATGGACAGGGGCAGAGCGGTTGATGTCATCTACCTGGACTTGTGTAAAGCCTTTGACACTGTCTCACATGACATCCTTCTCTCTAAGTTGGAGAGACATCAATTTGATAGGTGGACCACTCGGTGGATAAAGAACTGGCTGGATGGCCACACGCAAAGAGTAGTGCTCAGTGGCTCAATGTCCAGCTGGAGACCAGTAACGAGTGGTGTCCCCCAGGGATTGGTGGTGGGAGCGGTCTTGTTCAATATCTTTGTGGGTGACATGGACAGTGGGATTGAGTGCGCCCTCAGCAAGTTTGCCGATGACACCAAGCTGTGTGGTTCGGTTGATACATTGGAGGGAAGGAATGCCATCCAGAGGGACCTTGACACGCTTGTGAGGTGGGCTGATGCCAACCTGATGAAGTTAAACCATGCTAAGTGCAAGGTCCTCCACCTGGGTCGGAGCAATGCCAGGCACAGCTACAGGTTGGGCAGAGAAGAGATTCAGAGCAGCCCTGTGGAGAAGGACTTGGGGGTGTTGGTTGATGAAAAAATGAACATGAGCCGGCAGTGTGCACTTGCAGCCCAGACAGCCAACCGTATCCTGGGCTGCATCAAAAGGAGTGTGACCAGCAGGTCGAGGGAGGTGATCCTGCCCCTCTACTCTGCTCTCGTGAGACCTCACTTGGAGTATTGTGTGCAGTTCTGGTGTCCTCAACATAAAAAGGACATGGAACTGTTAGAACAAGTGCAGAGGAGGGCCACGAGGATGATCAGGGGACTGGAGCACCTCTCGTATGAAGATAGGCTGAGAAAATTGGGGCTGTTCAGCCTGGAGAAGAGAAGGCTGCGTGGAGACCTCATAGCAGCCTTCCAATATCTGAAGAGGGCCTGTAAGAATGCTGGGGAGGGACTCTTCATTAGGGACTGTAGTGAGAGGACAAGAGGTAATGGGTTCAAACTTAAAGAGGGGAAGTTTAGATTGGATCTGAGGAAGAAATTCTTTACTGTGCAGGTGGTGAGGCCCCGGAATGGGTTGCCCAGGGAAGTTGTGAATGCTTCATCCCTGGTGGCGTTCAAGGTGAGGTTGGACATAGCCTTTGATGGCATGGTTTAGTGTGAGGTGTCCCTGCCCATGGCAGGGGGGTTGGAACTCGATGATCTTGAGGTCCTTTCCAACGCTAACTATTCTATGATTCTATGATTCTGTGTTTAAATTCCAAATGCGTTTCTGCTGATGGTAGGCAAGAATCTCTGTTTTGTTCCCTCTTGCTTGGAAACTCTCGAATTTAATGCTCCTGTGAGTAGTACATGCAGAGTTACACTGTATGACGTAACCTCCTTAATGGGGCAGTACTTAAGCACAACACCATAGCAAATTTGGAGGAATGAGAAAGGTACCATGGTGCAGAAAAGCAGGAGGCACTCTATTCTTCCTTGGGTGGTACAGAAGATGGTGAAAGCAGAGGGATTAATCTTAAATGCAATTAAAATCATATATGTGAGCACGTGTTACACAACAATTAACACTGGGTTAATTTAAGGGATGGCTGTAATGAGCAGCAGGCTGAGTTGTGTGCAACAGTTTGTGCTTGTGGCAGTGTAAAGTGTTCAGTGTAAAGAAAGGTGACATCCGGTGCGGCTGCTTCCAGGGAGAGCTGTATTTGCCTGCAGGATGTCCTTAGAGCTGCGTGTTTAAAGTACTTTGGGTGTCATCATCAAGTCCTCTCCTTAGTTTTATGGCAGGCCTTCTGTGAGGAGTTTTTCAGAATGGTTTGGTGTTTGGTTTTCGTCTTTCTGCTTGCTTGAAGGTGGGAGCCAGAGAGCGGAGAGCGTTTGCTGCAGGGCTGAGGCTGGGTGCTGGGGACAGTCGGGCAGGAGTGCCACCGTGTGGTGCTCACCGGAGCTGGCTCCATCAGTGGCCTCAGACTCTACTTGGGGGGGGGAAAGAGTAATTTCTTGCCAATTAAAACAGATTCCAGTAGCAGGAAACAGAAAGACAAGCATTAAAGCAAACCTTTCTTCCTCCTTCCCAGGCTCAGCTGCACTCCTGGATGGCGTGGTGTTACAGTCTCTACCCTGAGGTTCCTCTCTGCTGCTCCTTATTTAAAAATACACTTTACATTCTGTTATATCTGTTAAGGCTGTAAGAGCATTCCAAAATCTGAACTTCCTTATCCAAAGACGTGGACCTCTTGTTCATATGTAAAGTGAAACAGCATTGCTATACATAATGCTGTTCTCTGCTGGGTTGTGATACCACTCTGCATCACTTTTCTAGTTTTAGTAATAATTCTAAAATTATGTACATGCAGAGATGATGCAAATTATCAGGTTTTTTTATACCCAGCGTGGGGTGTAAACTTGTAGGGGGAGGAGCAGGGGTCACCTGTGTTATGCTTCTGCAATTCTAGTTATCATAAAAATTCTGCAAACCCAGATAAACCATTTCTCCTCAGAAACCTCCCCTCTTGAGGGTGTGCAAGGTCTAGTTCAGCTGTGGTAAGGCAGAGATGAAGCTTTCTTTTCCAGGATCCAGGACCAAAGGGCACTTGGAAACTATTGTTTAGCTCAGCAGAGACAAGTGTGGATCTGAGGCTAGAATTCCGCTCAGCTAGTGAAGTTCATACATCCCTTAGACATGCGTCCTTCTGCCCAAGTGGTCCTTTGTCTTGGTATGAACGCAATACCTCAGAGGGGGACTTGAATATTGTGAACTAGACAGAAGAATGTGCAATGGCTCTGGAATGCCTGAGAGCAAAATTGCCCTTCCTGAAGTTTGCAGTAGTGCTTTTCTTTGAACCTAGACTTTTTAACCTCCCTGAATTAAAAAAGTATTTAGAATCTTCAGATCTTGTAGGATCTAAACCTACTAGTATTAGGGAAACATAACAGTATTATGGCATAGGCTTTACTTTGAGTGCTTGCTGTTGTTTTGAATATCATCCACTGTTAGTCAAGCATAGTTTTCAGTCTCAGCTGATGAGTTAAAGACTAATTACTTTAAAGAAAATTCTTTTCTATGCATTCTTGTGTCCTCAAAGGAAAGAGATGACAACTAAAGGAGTGCAGAGGACTGGTAAATCCTCTTTTCTGGCTGGTTGCAGTTATGGGGAGGTGAATCCTAGAGATTTTACTATTCTGTTTAGAATTTTTTTAAAGTTTGCAAATAATTTCCTTTGGTACAGAAAAGATGTCTTAGAATAGCTGTGCATTGTGCAATGGTGACTTCCAGGCCAGCACCAATAGAGCCAAGATAAGCATGTCAACATGAGGCTAAAAGATGGGGCACAGTGTGCTCATGTGCCTTTCCTGCCTCTACTCCTGACCATGAAGGCACATTGGGTGACTGAGTGCTTCGGCAGCATGCTCTATTGCACAGTGTCAAGTTCCCACTGACAGCCTGGTAGTCAGGCTTTACTTGGAGGTTTGTTGATTCAGATTGGTTTCTGATGTCCCAAATGAACATATTAGTGCCTGACTACTCTGATCCTCCATTTGTGGAACTACTTGACTTAAATAACAGTGTTTTAATTGGGCTGTTTATTCACTGAGGTCATAGGACACCTGGGATTTTGAATGAAGGTCTTTCGCATCCCCAGTGATGTGCTAAATGTTAGCTAGCATTTGTCTTTGTTATCTCTCACTGGAAAGTCCAGCTTCTGGCTTTTCCATACAAGCCAGTTAACTCTTACTTGGAAACTCATCTTCTGTAATTGCTAGTTTCATCAGAACCTGCATGTCTTGAAAGATATTCTCTGTCTGGCAGGTCTGTGAAGAGAAGGGAGGAGAGCCTCTGTTCATAAGTGCTCCAGAAGCCCTAAAGGGGCTTCAAAATGCTGTTTGTAATCCAGAGCTGCACATTGTGGAGACAGAACCTTGTTCTGCTCTTTGTAAGAAACTTAAGGATGATAAATTGAGCTATGATGGAAAGCTGGGCGAAAAGTATGTATTTGGTCCAGACCAGGGCACTTACAATTGCTCGTGTCCTCCTTTTTAATGGGAAGTCTCTATTTGTGGCCTTTATGCCTTTCCAATGTAGAGCACAGCCTTAACCCACCTAAATAAATCATCCACCCATCTGCCACACGTATACAAACAGTTATGGCCAGCTCAAATTGGAACTCTTCTGGCAGGTGAGGGTCAGTTGTGCTTAGAGTTTTGCAGACATATCTCTGGTCCGTTCTAGCTGTTGTTCACTATCAACTTCACTATGATGAGACAGATGTCCAGTCTTCAAAGAAGATTCTGTGTATGCTCTTAGGAGCATTGAATTCTACATACTGCAAACTTCCAGGGCTCCAAGCAAGTGTGTCCCGTTTTTGACTGTAAGGATAAGTAGAGGAAATTGATAAATTACCATACTCTTTATTCATTATTTTAAAGCTACTGTCTTGGTGAAATGTAAAATTGCTAAGGAGATAGTGATAGTCAGGGAGGATCATTTGCTGAACTCAGCTGAGTTACAGTAAGGGTTCCAATTACATCAGGCATGTCAAATTATAGTCTACTTTTGCAAGGGTACATTTTTTGGTAATGATCTCAGCAATGCATTCTCAAATCTCCGTAATAGCAAGAGGTTGTTTGGGAAAGTGGTTCCTTTTTGCAAGGTCTTCATTCCCAAGCCTCCCAATAAGCCATACATTGTTACTGAGAAATTATTCCTTTTAGAAGGATGCTGCTTTTAAAGGGAAGATGGTGATTAAACGGGGCACTGTCTTTATTCTGGCTATGAACTGGGACCCATTCTTGTTAGCTGTTTGAGAGAAGCTCTTCATCCTCATCTTCCACAGGAATTAATGGAAATTGAAGGCACTTTAGGAACAAATTCATGGTAATGTGTGCCACACACCTCTTTCAATTCTGAGGTATGCTTTGTTTCACATAACTGAAGGTGTACTGTATGGACAAGCTCTTTTACCTGCATTTAGCTTGAGACACATAGTTGGCTCTGCAAATGAGCTTCAGTTCTAGAATGTTTTTGTCTTCAGGACGCGTAAAGAATGAGACCAGTCACTTCAGTCCAGTGTGACCCTGGTACTGGCCTCTCACACTCTCACAGATGATAGAATCATAGAATAGTTAGGGTTGGAAAGGACCTCAAGATCATCGAGTTCCAACGCCCCTGCCATGGGCAGGGACACCTCCCACTAAACCATGCCATCCAAGGCTATGTCCAACCCCGCCTTGAACGCCGCCAGGGATGAAGCATCCACAACTTCCCTGGGCAACCCATTCCAGGGCCTCACCACCCTTACAGTAAAGAATTTCTTCCTCATATCCAATCTCAACTTCCCCTCTTTAAGTTTGAACCCGTTACCCCTTGTCCTATCACTACAGTCCCTAATGAAGAGTCCCTCCCCAGCATCCCTATAGGCCCCCTTCAGACACTGGAAGGCTGCTATGAGGTCTCCATGCAGCCTTCTCTTCTCCAGGCTGAACAGCCCCAATTTTCTCATCCTGTCTTCATACGGGAGGTGCTCCAGTCCCCAGATCATCCTCGTGGCCCTCCTTTGGACTTGCTCCAACAGTTCCATGTCTTTTTATGTTGAGGACACCAGAACTGCACACAATACTCCAAGTGAGGTCTCACGAGAGCAGAGTAGAGGGGCAGGATCACCTCCCTCGACCTGCTGGTCACACTCCTTTTGATGCAGCCCAGGATACGGTTGGCTGTCTGGGCTGCAAGTGCACACTGCCGGCTCATGTTCATTTTTTCATCAACCCACACCCCCAAGTCCTTCTCCTCAGGGCTTCTCTGAATCTCTTCCCTGCCCAACCTGTAGCTGTGCCTGGCATTGCTCCGACCCAGGTGTAGGACCTTGCACTTGTCAGGGTTAAACTTCATCAGGTTGGCATCAGCCCACCTCACAAGCGTGTCAAGGTCCCTCTGGATGGCATTCTTTCCCTCCAATGTATCAGCCGAACCACACAGCTTGGTGTCGTTGGCAAACTTGCTGAGGGCGCACTCAATCCCACTGTCTGTGTCACCAACAAAGATGCTGAACAAGACCAGTCCCACCACCGATCCCTGGGGGACACCACTCGTTACTGGTCTCCAGCTGGACATTGAGCCATTGAGCACTACTCTTTGTGTGTGGCCATCCAGCCAGTTCTTTATCCACCGAGTGGTCCACCTATCAAATTGATGTCTCTCCAACTTAGAGAGAAGGATGTCTTGTGAGACAGTGTCAAACGCTTTACACAAGTCCAGGTAGATGACATCAACTGCTCTGCCCCTGTCCATCAGTTCCGTGGCTCCATCATAGAAGGCCACCAGATTGGTCTGGTAGGATTTCCCCTTAGTGAAGCCATGCTGGCTGTCACCAAGCACCTTGTTGGTTTTCATGTGCCTTAGCATGCCTTCCAGGAGAATCCGCTCCAAGATTTTGCCAGGCACAGAGGTGAGACTGACTGGTCTGTAGTTCCCCGGTTCATCCATTTTCCCGTCCTTAAAAATGGGGGTTATATTTCCCTTTTTCCAGTCATCGGGAGCTTCACCTGACTGCCATGATTTTTCAAATATGATGGACAGTGGCTTAGCAACTTCATTTGCCAGCTCCTTCAGGGCCAGCAGATGGATTTTATCAGGTCCCATGGACTTGTATACGTTCAGGTTCTTAAGATGGTCTTGAACCAGATCCTCTCCTACAATGGGCCCAGGATCTTCATTCTCACTGTCCCTGTGTCTGCGTGATACCCAAATCATTTCAGTCCATTTCTGTATGAAAATGATTTACTGAGGGCCACATTTGTGTTTTTCAAGTGAAGAGCTGCGGAGGTTGTCTGAAAGCCCTTTGGTCAGGAGGCCAAGCTGCTTTTTTGACAGCCAGAATCAGTCTCTTTAATGTGGGAATGCTGCAGAAACACTGGCCATGAAGACCAAGCAGGATTCTTACTATAAAAAAGTAAATATCATTTGAAAATTACTTTTCATAGTCCTTGAAATGCAAAGTAAATGTAGATAGAAAATTATATTCCATAGTCCTTGAAATGCCTTTAGATACTGAAAATATGTAGGATAGAAATAGTCTCCTGTGCTTTTTGTGGCTCTGTGGAGTTTTTCATCATATGGTCCGATAAACAGGAGCCTGGAAGTTAAAAAATAAAAATTATACCATTATGTTACTTTTACGATGGACAAAGAAGGAGGCTAGTGTTTTGAAAGCGAGATCTTCATAATGTTTTTAAGTCATAGAAAGGCAATAAGTGATATCCCCTGAGATTTCTGCTTTGGGCAGCCAAGGATTTAATGGTGTATGTGATAAACTGAGCATCTTACTCTGTCTTACCCTGATCTACACTATCCTCCCTGGTCATAGGGCAGTGGAATTGACACAGGATCAGCACAGTAGGGCCTTTCTCTCATGGCGTTAGTCCTTTACTACCTCTTTGTAATCACTGTCAGTGCATAACAACTTGTTTTCATCAGCATATTAACACAGGGGAATTTACAAGATTGTTAATGAAATCCTGTCCAGCCATACTTGGCAAACTCTTTCAGAGCTCTTCAGAAAGTTACAGAGGAAAACATGACTAGGGATAAGGATTACTGTTGATGTCCTGAATAGACTAAATATTTACACGAACCCGGATGCTTGCTGCAGTGTTTGTATCTAAATATGCAAAGGCATATCTTAGCCACCCCGAAACTTTGTGCTTGGGCTGCTGTCCCGCTGAAATAACTTGAAATGGGAACCTACAGGTGCCTTGGCATTACTTGACCAGGAGAGGGGGATCGTTTGCCGTTCATTCCCCCAGACTCTTCTGGTGGCAAATGCAACAGTGAATGTTTTGTGCTTAGCTTGACTTAATGTTTTCAACAGCAAGAAAGGTACGCCGTGGTAATCTGACCTGTGTTTCTAGAATTTTGAACCTAGATTGTTCTATATTTAGAATTTTAGTCCAAATATATATATATGTACATATATGTATTTTCTTTTTGCAAGATTTCAATATTTTCAGTGTTTCAAGAAGGTTTATTTTAGGTATTAGGAGAGTGAGAGTAGTGAGGCCCTGGCACAGGTTACCCAGAGAAGCTGCGTCTGCCCCATCCCTGGCAGTGTTCATGGCCAGGTTGGACGGGGCTTGGAGCAACCTGGTCTTGTGCAAGGTGTCCCTGCCTGTGGCAGGGGGTTGGAACTGGATGAGCTTTAAGGTTCTTCACAACCGTGCTTCCCTACTCGCCCATTACGCTTCGCGCCTGGGGCCGCGTCCCTGGCGTTGTCCATGGTGCTGGCCGCCAGCCCTCCCTGCTCCCCTCTGCCCCGCTGCCCCCTAAAACCAGAACTGCTCCCCTAGCGAGAGTTGCCAAAGGTGCCCAAGGGTTCTTGAGGAGGAGAAATCTCTCCTCCTTGTGATTTCCGCTGTGGTAAATTCCTTCCATCCTTTTTCTGTCCTTATCAACTAACCATCTGCATGTAGGGTAGAAGAATCCAGAAAACCCTACATAGTAATGCTATTCTATATGTTGGTTTGATCTGACAGTAGATATAAAGAAGAAGTTCCTTACATATAAATAAGAAGTTCTTAGCTGATAAGGAAGGTAATCTTTACTGTGAGGGTGGTGAGGCACGGCACAGGTTGCCCAGAGAAGCTGTGGCTGCCCCATCCTTGGGGGTGTTCAAGGCCAAGTTGGATGGGGCTTGGAGCCACCTGGTCTAGTGAAAGGTGTCCCTGCCCGTGGCAGGGGGTTGGAACCGGATTAACTTTAAGGTCTGTCCCAGCCCAAACCATTCTGTGATTCTAAGATTCTATGACATTGGGATCCCTGAAGTTATTTGGGTGTGGGGAGACACTCTGAAAGCAAAGGCATCTCAATCTTCCTTCTTTGGTGAGAAAATAGTGAAAAACATCTAGCTCAGAAGACGGGGTTAATACCTTAATGTGTTTCATATGGTTTTTAATGTGGGGAGTGTCTGAAATAGTCTTTGAGAATCCAAATTTTTTTCCTGTGTTTTTATGAGCAAGTGGCAGATCGGTCTTCTCTTGTTATAAGCAGTCGGGAAATGTGCTTGAAAGACATCTTAAATGCTGTATCTCTTTGCCATAAGTATTCGATGAAGCCACACGTTATCTAACTTTTATTTTTATTTTGTCAAACAAGCAAAAGGAAATAGCATTACTAGCTTTAGAGAAGGTATACTAGACTTCTGTAGGTTGTTACTTAAGGTGGGTTATTGCTTATGTACCTGAGATTGTGTAGTTAGAATCTTTCTTATGCTTGGTTATGTGTAGTCACTTTATTTTTTATACCCAGTATTTTGGAAGGCTCATTTTGTGGGTCAGATTGCTACATATACAAATACATATAGTACGTATACACATACAATAATGTTTGTTTAGGCAGCCATCACTGAAGTCTTTGTTTTGATAGCTATGGACACGTAATCTTATAATTCAAGATAGGTAGGGCACATTCTGATGTGAATCCATGTGACCTGGCCCAACACTAAAGTGGAGGTGCATTTTTACACGTATCAGCAAGGATATTTAAGCAGAGCTGATTATGTGCAGCATCAGGGTGCAACTGAAGGGATTTAAAGTGGGTGAGATCTGGGTCATGCTGGCTTACAGGCTTCCAAGGCAGTGGCAACCAAATCAGTTTTCCTGTTACATGCTCTTGTTGCCCAGGCATAATTATTTTTAGTATCAATATAATTTGTAAAGTTATTTTGATTTATGTCTCCGCGTGGCATGAAACTTAGCTTTGAGATAACATAATTCTGTTTCCAGATAAGAAATGTTCCTGTTAAATTGGTTATACTACATAAAACAGTATAGTCCAGCCATACGATTGACACAGGATTATTTCTGAATGTAGTGAGCTGTTGTATCAGATAAGTCAGTGGGATTAGAATAAAGAGCCCTCCTTTTGAGTCTTCAGGCAGTTCATTATAAAGACTGGTTTCTGGGAGAACAATAGGGCTTTTTATCACAAGCAGTGGGATTGATCTATCAGGGGCGCAAATTAAATATATTCAAGTATCTCTTGGCATATAACTTGCTTTCTCTGACTTTTTCTCAGGTTGCTGCCCTTCAGCTTGAAATATGCTCTGTCTCTGAGAGCTAATGTGATTTGGCAGTAGCTGGCTGTAATGCAAATGCTCAGAAAAAAGGTGGGAAAAAGCCTTCTGAGAACAGGCCAGATCATTAATAGGAAGGCATTCAAGGAAAAAGAAAAATAAACCCACTTATTTTTATCATAAAAATCAAAATGCTTTAAACTCTTAGCTGCTCCCTTCAGTTTTCTTGTCTTCCAGCAAGAGAAACTGTATGTGGTTACACAGAGGAGGCAGTATTAGGGAAGGTGCATTCCCACAGGGTGCTGGACCACTTGTCAATGGCACTAGATGGCAGCTGGGGAGTGGGCAAGGTGAATGCAGACCCCAGGCAGCTGCCTTTAGCTGTGGGTGGCCACCCTTGTGTATCAGCAGAGGACAGGTTGGAAAACTGCACGTGAACAAGAAGGAGCCCCTTTGCAGCAGAGGTAAGCACAGTGACCAGGGAATGCGAGAAAGGATCCTGAGGAATGTATTGTGTATTTTGGGCGTCAGACCTGCAAGCATCTTCAGGATGATCCCTCAGCTCCTTCTTGTCATTAATAGCAGCTTCTGTTCCCACAACATCAAAGCCAAACACAATCAAAGACAAAAGAAGGTAGGGCAGGAAGGCCAGGACAGGAAGGAAGATGAGAAGCCATGTTTCAGTGTTGAATTAAGTGACTGTGGTCCTGATCCAAAGTCCATTTAAATCAATAAAATGTCTGCTGTTGCCTCTAGTGAGCTATTGAGTGAGGCCCTGTTTGCCTTAGTTAAAATAGAATGTGATGTCAATATTTTCAATCAATATGAAAACTAAGTGGAGCAATATTTAGGCTTAGCTGTCACCAAAAGACCTGCAAAATGGGCACTTTTGCCAGAAGTGTCCAGTTTCGCCAGTTTCATTAGGATTCTGATAAAAGAAAAAAAAGCTCTTGAATTTCCAACTTAGACATAGCTGGAGTGTCTCTGCGTCATCATTGGGCTATTTATTTAACCCGGGGCATCACTCTCTGAGGGTCTTTTCTAAACCCTGTTCCAGGTGTTCTGAAAGTTGGTGGCATGTGCAAAGCATTGCTTTGTCATGGCACAGCTTGTACACTAGCAAAGGACGACTGTAAGGTCTTTCGTGATTTGAGAATGGCAGTTATTTTATCTTGCCTTCTTTGCTGGCTTGTAAGCACTTGCCTGTGACAATGAATATTCTGAATGTGTAGTTCAGCTGCAGAACTCTGCCTTAATATCTCATGGATGCTGGAAATTCAGAAGGGTTCAAAGAGAAACTGAACTAGTTAATGGAAAACAGCCTGTGAGGATGGCTACATAAATTGAAACGTCTAGCACAGATGTCCATAAGTCTGATGAGGATGGTGAGGCCCTGGCACAGGTTGCCCTGAGAAGCTGTGTCTGCCCCATCGCTGGCAGTGCTCAAGGCCGGGTTGGACAGGGCTTGGAGCAACCTGGTCTAGTGGAAGGTGTCTCTGCTTGTGGTACAGGCTTGGAACTGGATGAGCTTTAAGGTTCTTTCCAGTTCTAACCATTCTATGATGATTCTATGCTAATATGGTTTATGTTTTCCCTCTTATGCCCTTTGGTAGGTACCAGATTTTTGGCCACTATTGGAGACAGAATCACTGGTCTCTTCCCACAGTGATTGCTCTTACGTTCTTAGGAGCAAACATGTAACCATACTATATCCATTTCTTCATCTGTAATATAGGAAAAAATTACTTTTTAAGAGTAGATGCATGTTTTCACTAGCTCTGTCAAGATGAGGGTAGCTAAGCAGTATCTTTTTTCCCTGGTGTAATCATAGAATCATAGAATAGTTAGGGTTGGAAAGGACCTTAAGATCATCTAGTTCCAACCCCCCTGCCATGGGCAGGGACACCTCCCACTAAACCATGCCATCCAAGGCTATGTCCAGCCCCGCCTTGAACACCGCCAGGGATGAAGCATTCACAACTTCCCTGGGCAACCCATTCCAGGGCCTCACCACCCTTACAGTAAAGAATTTCTTCCTCAGATCCAATCTAAACTTCCCCTGTTTAAGTTTGAACCCGTTACCCCTTGTCCTCTTACTACAGTCCCTCACTGAGTCCTTCCCCAGCATCCCTATAGGCCCCCTTCAGATATTGGAAGGCTGCTATGAGGTCTCCACGCAGCCTTCTCTTCTGCAGGCTGAACAGCCCCAACCTGCTCAGCCTATCTTCATACGGAAGGTGCTCCAGTCCCCTGATCATCCTCGTGGCCCTCCTCTGCACTTGTTCCAACAGTTCCATGTCCTTTTTATGTTGGGGACACCAGAACTGCACACAATACTCCAAGTGAGGTCTCACGAGAGCAGAGTAGAGGGGCAGGATCACCTCCCTCGACCTGCTGGTCACACTCCTTTTGATGCAGCCCAGGATACGGTTGGCTTTCTGGGCTGCCAGCACACACTGCCGGCTCATGTTAAGTCTCTCATCAACCCACACCCCCAAGTCCTTCTCCACAGGGCTGCTCCGAATCTCTTCCCTGCCCAACCTGCAGCTGTGCTTGGGATTGCTCCGACTCAGGTGTAGGACTTTGCCCTTGTCATGGTTAAACTTCATCAGGTTGGCATCAGCCCACCTCACAAGCGTGTCAAGGTCCCTCTGGATGGCATTCTTTCCCTCCAATGTATCAACCGAACCACACAGCTTGGTGTCGTTGGCAAACTTGCTGAGGACGCACTCAATCCCACTGTCCATGTCACCCACAAAGACGTTGGACAAGACCGGTCCATTTAAAGTTTTTCAGCATTGAACTGAGCACCTCCAAGACAGAAACCCACTGGGGGGTGAGGGGGGTATGGTATTGCCAATATTACTGTGCTATCTGTAGTATGATTTTAGCACTAGCTACTGCCTGTGTCAGCACTGTGAATTTTGCTCAGGTAGTATAACAGAAAAGAGGGAGAGATATTAAGACTGGTCTGATTTATGTTAACATACCTGCCATTACTTGCCCTTTTTCATTTCTTGCTCTATATCACTGCTTTTCAATTAATAAAATAGATGTAATCAGGGTACAGAAAAAAGCCTGAAGATAGTTTTATATACCATCTTTTCAGAGACACTTATTTCCAGCTCTGAGCTTTCTGGAATATGTTGTCTTCACATATTCAGTAACATGAGAGTGAGAGAGTGTAGAGCCTTTTTTTTTAACTTCAATGTTTTTTCTGTCAGGAAAATATAAAATGAAACCTAGGCAGTATGGAGCTGTGACTGGTAACTCACTTCCAGGTGTATGGTACCTTTAGTACTAGGACAATTAGTACTGTGTGTGAGTAATAAATTAGAGTGTGGATTAAATGAGAAGGGAAACAATTTATAAACGTAGCATATACTTCTACACTTAGCTTTGTGCTTTTAGTCTCCACAAGAATTATTTTGCCCCCTTTTTCTTTTTTTTTTTTTCCCCAAGGAATGTGTAATCCTGTAGATAGTGAAATGGCTGAATATGCCAACAGACGAAACCCATGCAAATATTTTTAAATGCTGAATTAAGTACATTGCTATGCTCCTCTGACACTCCAAATATTTATGTCCCTATCATAGAAGCAACTGGGTTGGAAAAGGCCTGTAAGATCATCAAGTCCAACAGGACTGCCAAGTCCACCACTAAAATCAAAAATACTAAAATACTACATCATCTCCATCCTCATCCCTCAAGAGGAAGCATTCAGAGAAGAGTTTCCTGAACACAGGGACAAGGTTTCCTACCTCTGACATTTCACCTGGCTGAAATAACAAGAGAGGAGACATTGCTTTCTGGTTTCTAGGCCACTGACAGCTGTGCATGGGCATTTCCAAGCCTGGCCTGATATGTCCTGCCTTTCAGTGGGAGAAGTTTAAGCCACAGCACAACTTGTAAGGACAGAGATGGTGGTTGTTATATGGTTGCAAAGCAACGTGTAGATGTACTTGTTAGATATTACGGACAGTGTATTAAGTTGGGCAGTGTATCACTGTGGAGGGATTCTAATTCCCCTACAGAATCTTCTTTTTCAGGTATGGTTTTCCACAGTGCCAGACAATACCTTGAATTGCCCAGCTTTCACCCCTACCAAACTATTGCCTGGGACAGCCTTTTCCCATTTCTAGCTGTTTGAAACCACTATGGGCCACGAGGATGATCAGGGGTCTGGAGCACCTCCTGTATGAAGACAGGATGAGAAAGTTGGGGCTGTTCAGCCTGGAGAAGAGAAGGCTGCGTGGAGACCTCATAGCAGCCTTCCAGTATCTGAAGGGGGCCTATAGGGATGCTGGGGAGGAACTCTTCATTAGGGACTATAGTGAGAGGACAAGGGGTAACGGGTTCAAACTTAAACAAGGGAAGTTTAGATTGGATATGAGGAAGAAATTCTTTACTGTGCAGGTGGTGAGGCCCTGGAATGGGTTGCCCAGGGAAGTTGTGAATGCTTCATCCCTGGTGGTGTTGAAGGCGGGGTTGGCCATAGCCTTGGATGGCATGGTTTAGCGTGAGGTGTCCCTGCCCATGGCAGGGGGGTTGGAACTCGATGATCTTGAGGTCCTTTCCAACCCTGACTATTCTATGATTCTATGATTCCATGATTTCCATCCTATTTCCTGAATGTGCTAGGAGCTCAGAGCTGGGAAGAGCAATCTCCGTTCTGGCTTGGATGTATAAAAGACTTTTGCCACTCCATCACAGCCTCCCTTTTTTATAACTCCGGGAAATGAGGACAGATTTGAGTCACACTTTTTTGGGGCATTATTTCTATGCCTGGTTTTGTTTTTGCACTGCCCACAAGATTTACAGGGAGAGAACCTCATCTTTATGAGATGGACCCCTGTGAGTGGATATGCTTCAAGGAAGATAATCAGTTGTTTGCATCCTTTCCTCATGTACTTAATGACTGTTGATTTTTATCCAGTGGGTTTCTATAGACAGAAAATGCTGATTTGCTCAGTAAATCAAGTCTCTCTACCTGAAAGCTGGCAGTTAAAACCAAGAAGTGATCATAGCTATGGCTACTAAAGCACTGCAGTGCAGGAACTTTTTGTCTGACCTGGTGGGTCAGGTTAAAAAATGAAAACGTGGAGACTGTGAAATGAGATCAGGTTGGGAAGTTGATGATTTATGCCAGTGTATAAACTACGCCGATAGGAGGTGTAACCCTAATTAAGAGCTCATATGTTGGTGGATCTCAAGGTGAGGTTGGTCACTTAAGCCCTATTCACAGGTCACACAGGACATGGCGCAGGTTGAAGTCTTGGAAGCTTTATTATCCCGAATGTGAATATGTTGAATTTCATGTGTTATATGCTTCTGCATTCAGAGCTGATGATGACAAATGCTTTTCAGAGAAAAAACACCCTTTTTCTGGTCCTGTGTTCTTTTTATGTTACTGGGCATCTGCCCACTCTCCCACTCCCCGCCTACATGCCGTTTGTGGCAGCAGTGCTGGATGTTCTGTTTTTCTTCTCTAGCAGCTTCATTTAGGGGGAAGTTGCTCTGTCTCCATTTTTACCCAACAGATCTTGAAAATGTAATCTTCGGGACACTGTTTGCAAAAGGATTTCTTTTCATTAAGATCTCTATACACAGGACAATGACAAGCCGTTTTCTACTTTCAGTAGGAAAATTGTTTTGGCTTAAAACAGAACACTGCTTTCCTGCAGGGACATTAGCTGTGTCAAGTATTAAGTGACATATACTTGATGTTCTTCTCCGCCAACTGGATATGTTCTTTCCAAAATAACCTATTGAAAGTTACTTATTTTTTGCTGCATGATGATAAAAGATTTTTCTGTGTCTTTGAGATTAAGGGGAAAATGTTTATGGGACTTAATAATGAACTCGTAGAACTAACCTGAAGGTCTTTGACAGTGATCTTCTGAAGAATATTAGCTATTTCATTTGGTCTTACCAGTTGCTCAGTTCTGATGTTTTTCTCTTGCGTAGCATGGGTTGTGAAGTACATCAAGGCCTTTATTGACTTTTAAGTGAGTTTTCCTGAAGAATAATTGTGACTGAGCTTATGAGCCTGCATGTATCAAACATCAAAAGATAACAAATTGTTTACTCATCTTGACTCCTATAAACCCTCATGTGTGTCAAACCCTATTGTGTATGCCTCATATCAGGATTTTTGCATTTAGAGGCTGAAGGAAACCTTGAACCCTGATATAAGAAAATCCTGAGACCAGGATCTGTAAACATGGTGGCCCGAAATTTGGTCTTATTTTCAAATTTCCTGCTTAAGATCCCACAAAAAGGTTAGGAAGCTGAATGCTTTCCCTCTGTATCAGGAAGGTGAAGTTCTGAATCACCAACTGGTCATTTCAGGTTTACAAAGGGATGCTACCTATAAGGTTTGTACAAGGTTAAGGCAGCAAGGCAAGCTACAGCCCTACTAAAGAATCTCATTCAGGTGAAAAACCTTAATATTATCCCTGTGACTGCCTCCACCTGCTTCACTTTGCCGGTGACTGTTGCTGCAGCTCCTGCTTGTGTGTTAACTATTAGTTTTGTGTACCCTAGTTTCTCACAGATGGGCACAACTGCAAGAAAACCAGCCTGTGGATGTATGTAGGAGCTGGAAAAAGGGTTGGCTGGCATTCAGTACCCTGCTTCTCGAATGCCTTCTTCTAGGAGAGGAATATATATTCGCATGAATGCACAGATCACTGGCTCAGAGGCAAAACAGATGCCTGTTTTATAGATGCCTTTACAGTGCTTTGTAGTTTCCATATACAAGTATTTTGTGAAAATTTGGGGTTTGAAATCTGTGAAATTCTCAAAGTGAAGACTTATAGTAAAACCAGAAGCCATCAATAATGACTGTTTCCATGGTAATGATAAATGGTCTGTATTAACTGAAAACAACCAGGTTTGTGCGTATAAAAATCATGTGGGGCAGGGGTTAGGCTTGGTCTATAAGCTGTTGTCACATGAGAACCTCATGGGATATCTGTTACTGATTTGGTGCTGCTGTGTTACAGCAAAATTCATAGTACTCGGGTTTAGTGGCCGTTCAGTCGCATTCAGGCTTAAGTCAGGGAATATGTTGCAGAAGGAAACCTGGCTAACAGAGTTGTTTCTTTGATTTGGTGATTTTTAGTGATGCTGTCAGTGAGCTCCCATATCCCTAGCTTCTCTGAGGTGGCTGAGCTGGGGATGCAGACTGCATTGAAGCCCTGCAGTCCTCCTCTCCCTTCGGACCTGCCTTGAAAAGGCCCAATCAGTGGTGCTGGAGAGAGCCGAAATGTGATCAGAGGTCTTCTGGGAACTAGTTCAAAGGCTCCTTTTATCTACACCTGATGAATAAGTGCTTGATACTTGATAACAGTTACCCAGGGAGGTGGGAGTAGAGCTTTTAGCAATGAGGGAGTGTCAGACCCATCTGTCTCAGATATTAATGGTATAAATTAATGCCCCAAACCCAAACAACATTTTGTGGCGAGAAAGGGGAGACGGAGACTAGCCACACATTGTTGCTGTCTATTTTGGTCTCTGTTAGTCTACAGCTATAATAATTCCCCACCATCAATACAGGTTGTCTTAAGAAGCATCTGAAGGCATCTTTTGGCATTGAATAGTAATGAACAGCATGCTCGGTGGCATTATTTTTACTTGTGTGGAGTTGACCTGAACAGGGCAGGTTGAACCCAGCTCAGCCTGCCTGCTTCCCGAGCAGCAGCCCCCTCCTCTCTGCCTTTGGTGCCCCGCTTCATGCTGGTCTCCTGATGCAGCCTCACGCGGCTGCGTAGCGGCACAATGAGGACCTGAATATTGCCAAGCCGTTTCCAGGCGGCTCTCCAAGCTGCCTCCCTGCAGGTGAACCGGCAGAAGCTTCTCGCTCTGCGCCCAGCAGCTTTTCATCCCTGTTTCCTACCGAAAGGGAAGATCCTGAGGAGGAAAGAAGCAGGGAAGCGTATGCAGGGCTCCAGCACAGACGGTCACAGCAGCAGCAAGTCAGTAAGTCAGACTGCACCATTTTCTTCTCACCCTGCATAAAAGCAGTGTGAGAAGCTGAAGGCAGCTGCCCCCTCCTCCGCCTGGCGGTGATGCTGAAGTGGAGCCATCCTCCCAGTCAGAAGACGCAGCCTGCCTGAAGGAATCCCAGAAGAAACCTTCCCAGTTTGGTGATGGGTGTTCAAAGGGCGATTTTTCTTCTTTCGATTTCTTTTCTTTTCCTCCCCAGCTATGCCTGAAGCTTGCCTTCCCTCACCGTGGCAGCTAAGCTGCGGTGGTTTCAGCTTGCGAGTGTGAGGCTGCGAGCGCTTTTGCACGCTGCATATGTGGACCTGGCTCTCAATGCTCCCGGGTTATGGGTGCTGCAGAGCCTGGAGCAGAGCTGTGACCTTTTCTGGGGTGCCGAAGGAGGAATAGTGGATTAACACTGTGAAGTTCTGGCTTGCAGCCAGCACTCTTGCGGAAAAAATAAACCACCTGGATAGCCTGGTGTGGTGGAAACAGCTTCCTGGGAGCTGGTGTTTTCCTCTCCAAAATGGCTCACGCAGCTGCTTCCATTAAAAAAGTTCGAGAGTCTGAACTCGAAGAGAGGGAGAGAAACCTTGAGAAGGAAAGGAAAAGGCAGCGGAAAATCTCTAGGGCAGATCGGAAACGCAAGGTATGAGGGGAGAAAGCCCCATTCTCTTTCCTCCCTCTCCCCCCCACCCTCCGTGCAGCCCTTCCCAGGGGTTGATTGCTATGTATAGTGCTCTCCCCTTCATTTTCCTAACCTTTCATTCGTATTTCCCATTTGCATCCCTTCCCGTCCCCTGTGGACTTAGCCTTGCTGCAGCCCTGTGATTCAAGTGCTGTCAGTCATGGCAGCCCACAGCTATCCACAGGCCATGCAAATAGGGATGGCCACAGGCACACAGTTCAGCACCTTCCCTTCATCCCCCAAAAAAGGGCTAGAGGTGCATATCCTCGTTCAGGAGTAAGGTCTTTCAAGCCTCCAGCTGGCCCAAAGAACTTGTCGTGGTGGGATGTGGCTGTGTTTGTGCTTTGCAGCATGAAGGTGCGTTTCTGTACTTCACAGCAGCTTTTTTTCTCCATTTCCTGATTTTTTTTTACTTCCACTTCCCACATTCGCAGCAGTGGGAAATGCTGCATGTGAGCCCTGCCCTGTGGTGCTGGGTGTGATGGCCGAGTCACGCTGCAGTTGGTACTGACCCTGTGTGAGCAGCCGTGATTCAGTGCGTTCACACTGCTGCTGCAGGTGTATTTTTCTAGTCACGGCCTGAAACACCAGTCTGCAATCTGTTGGGTTTTGTGTTTGTTGCTGGTGGCAGTCTTTGATGCTGTGAAGGCATATCCATTTAGGTGTTTCAGCCTTTGGGGAGGTTTACTCCTAGTTTATAATTAACTCTTCTTTCTGTGTTGAAACTGTGGAATGACGTCTCTGATAGCCTTGCAGAGAGGGGAGGAGGGGAGAAGACAATAATAGTAGAATAAAAAGATCAATAGAGATTATTTATTTGCCAGCTCACTCTTTAGCTTTCAAGGACACAAATAATATACAGCAGTGGAGAAAATATTAAAAGCCCCAAAGTGTCTGTTAAGCTTAGCTTTAGGGCTGTATTACGTTGGGGATGCCTGTTAATGCGTCTTCATTGCCATTTCTTTTCTTCTGTCTCCAGAATCTCTAGATTGTGATGTGTATTAACTCATTCATTGACACCAGGTTGGATGTGTTCTTTATAATATGCTTCTGGAAGGGATCATCTCAAGGGGCATCTCTCCTTTTTTCTTTTCTGCTACATTGCATGCATACAGACATCTGTCCTTAAAAAGGAAAAGAACAGAGTCCTACAGTGTAACATTTGAATTTACAGATCCTTTTGGCGAATCTTCTAGGGTTGAGAAGCCATCTGGTCCCTTGACATACCTGGGAAATGTTGAATTAATTTTACATTCAATCCTGCAGATTTTCATATTCTAAATTGCATGACTTCAGTAAAATTCCCAGGGCTGTGTGATGTCTCTGGGACCTTCGGCTATGATCTCCCTTGACTTTTAAATGGCTCCCTTGGTAGGATTTGTTAGGTTGCATTAAGATTCTCTCTGTCAAAACAAGAATGTCATTTCTCATGTGCGCAGTGCTTGTGTGCTGGGGCAGAGTAGTTTGGGGCAGATTAGGATTACTGTCCTAATCCTCTAAATGGGGCACTGCAGCATAAGGTAGCTTTTGTGATTATGTTTTTGACTGAGAAATTCTCTGCAAAACGGCCCTGGTTTATTTTCTAAAAATGAAGTATTTAATATGTGGCTGTCCTTGCTGGAGGGGCTTTTTCATGTTTACCTAGCACCCATCTCAGTTACTTCATCACAGCATGTTGTTGTTTTTCTTGATTTTAATGAATATGTTTGATTCAAATGTGTATTCTACTACTTTAATTAAAGCTGGATAGAATGAATACTTCCCCTGCTGCTGTCTCTTTTCCTGGAGTGCTGCATATCTCTGACTGCAAGTAGGCAGGCTCAGGCCGCATTTGTGTTAGTGATCATGTATGGTGATGCAGGCTCCTAATCAGATTTTCCCATCTAGGGAACACCAGTAGCCTTTGCTTAGAAAACATGGAGAGTACCTCCGTGTTTGTGTTTCTTCCTTCTTAACATTCAGCAACAGCCTTGGCTTCTCTCTGCCTTTTACTGTGACCGTACCTTGCTGTTACATAAACAAGGGCTTGGATGCACCCTAAACTTGCTACCCCTATGGTACAGGAGACAGATTAGGCTGAGCATCTGCCCTCTCGCTCCTTCTGCAGGAGACATACAGCAACATGAGGATGAGTTTATGTTTGCATGCAGACACCCTCATTCTGTGCAGAATGCATGGTGTAGAGCATGTTAGATATGTAACTCATGCAGAGTTATATATATAGATATATATAACATCATACACTGTGATATACACAAAATATATATGTTATATATAATATCTGTATTCAGAAATTTAGGTGCGATATACGATACATGTATTTATATATATGTCACTTAAATTGCAGCAGAAAAATCAATTGTTCTACTGCGAAACATGACTGTCTGCTAGTAGGTGCAGAGCCCTCTCAGTTTTTGGGTATTTCCTTGGAAAATGGAGGCTATGAGCAAATGGTATGTGCAGGCCCATAAAAGATGAAATGTCTATGATTTTTTTTTTTTTTATTGCTCTTAGCACTTAAACTCTTTCTGCATATGGGGCATATGATCCCAGCTTTGTGATTTATTTAAAAGCTGTTGCATTGCAGTGTCTGGGTTTTCAGCACAACAGAGATCCATTTTGTTTGTAGGAACAGTAGTGAGAGGGGAGTATGCTGACATAAGGTATTATGAGCTGTCTTTTCAAACTTCATTTGGATTTAAGCCATGTACTGGTACATGCTGTATACATGGAGTGCTGATTCGACCTTGGGATGGAAACTTTTCCTATGACCCTGGAACATCCTGATTATGCAAAAGATGATAATGAAGGGCCATGACTTTAGCTCTTACATTCTGCCAGCATGTTGGGCATCTATTTGTAGTGTCCCATGCTTCTGCTATCTTCCAGGGATGCTGCATGCTGTGGGACTAATGTGGCTTTCCCTCTTCTCTTGAGTATTTTGCTTTATGTTACATTGCAGTGCGATCATCATCTGTCTTGATAGCAGCATTACAAAGGCTGTAGCTTCTGTGCTTCTCGGGTAGGACCAGAATGTTCTTAGATGTCATTGTGTCTGAACATTGCTCTGGACTAGAACAGTTCCCTGGCCATTAGCAGAGCTGGGAAGAGGGCCAGCATCAGTAGCATTCTTCCTCAGATGATGTCTTTGCAGTCCTTCGACGTTTGTAGTTCTCTAAAAATAAACAGATATATTCCGCACCCCAGAATTGGGAAAAGGTGTTTGCAGGCTGAAGACAAATTTCAAGACCTTCTCTTTGTTCTTTCTGAGGCTGAGTTGATTTTTTTTTTTTTTTTTTTTTAAATCAGTTGAGAAGTCATCTCTGCTCATCTTGCATTCATATGAGAAATTTTTACATTTATGCATGCAGTCTTTTCTTGCAAAGTTGAGAACCACATACTGATGCAGATACATGTGTGTAAGCAAAAAGATCCTAATGGTCTGAATAGTTGCATGGATACCTGAACGCCTCAGGAGTGTTAAAGCCAGGTGCTAACACAGGAGGTGAGCGGCTTAAAATATGTAGATTTTATTGAAATTTAGGCATGGCTAGTTCCGTTATACCTAAGTTCAGGATATGTAAGGCCCAGCCCCACTTGCCGCAGTATCTTTCAAAATAGCTCAGTATGGCTCATCTTTTGCAGAGTGAGGAAAGGGAGACAGCTTGATTATATGATGGTCACTCACTAAGTCAGCAGCGAAGGTGGAATTACAGCCTTGGAATCTGGCTTCCTAGCCCCTGGCAGAATGTAGCACATGCTTGCTTTTCCCTCTCTAAAATACTTTTCAAAGCAGACAGAGCTTCCTTAGCTTTGCATGTGACAAGTGTTTAAAAGGTTGTAGAAAACCCACAAAAAATAAAATCCCAAACCAGAAAAGCTGTCATCAAAACTTGATTTTAATGCCAAATAAAACTGATTATTGAATGTATAAGTGTGGGAAGCTGATGCCTCTTACCCTTCTGCCATCAGTGATGAGGATAGAGTTCAACTTCTGGGCTTTACTAGCAGTATGTGGGTATTTATTTAGTATTTAAACACACAGTTGTAAAAAAAGTTAAAAAACTTTTACACCTCTTCTTTTAAAGGCCAGCCTCATGAGTTCAGCACCCTTTAGCATAAAATGGCCCACACCAGAAGCAATTGGGAAACAATTTTGTCTTTCACTTGAAACCTCAAGCACTGTCAAAGCTCACACAGAGCTGCTGCTGCTGCCAGACAATATCTGTGGAAAGACAAGGATAAAGGGAGAAATGAAGAGCTGCTGCTGTCAGCAGAATTCAGATGTGTATGGGGAAGAGCCAATGCACTGCATAGTTGCAGAAGACGGGGACTTAGTTTTCTTTGTTTTTCTTCAGTAGCAGATGTTTTTTCACATTTCCAGCTCATTTTTTGCAAGCACCACAAGAAAGAAATCTCACGTTACAAAATTCACGTAGAAAATGATGTCATGTTTATCTCAGAAAAAAGTGGAAAAAGCCCATTTGAAATTCAAGTATACTTTTGGTATCTGGTATGTGGGCTCTGCACTGAGGCTGGTAGAATCATAGAATCAACTAGGTTAGAAAAGACCTTTAAGATCAAGTCCAGTCTTTACCTCAGGACATTGTAGCCGGAAAGGTCATTCCTTTGGAAAGGGCCAAAGCTTCAGCAAGGAAGGGAGGAATTAATGAGAGCTTGGGCATGCTGGAAAAATGTATCCCTGGGAGGAAGTCATGTGCTAGTGCTTTAAACTGAGGGGAGATTTATATTAGACATTAGGAAGAAGTTCTTCCCCTGTGAAGTGGGTGAGGCCCTTTCGTAGGTTTCCCAGAGAAGCCATGGCTGCCCCGTCCCTGGCAGCATTCAAGGCCAGGTTGGATGGGGCTTGGAGCAACCTGATCTAGTGGAAGGTGTCTGGGCTTATGGCAGGGGGTTGGAACTGGATGAGCTTTAAGATCCCTTCAACCAAAACAATTCTGTGATTCCTCACTTTTGCCTGGTCCTGCTTTGATTCATGAATGCCAAACCAGTGTGAACATGCCACAGGATCAGCATAGAGTTTGTATTGAGCTAAGAAAGGGCAAATGTCTCTCACTGTTTAAACTCTGTATACTTGAAGCTTTCAAGGTTTATTGCTTCTTTAACCCACTGTTTTTCATTTAGCACTGAATCTGCTCAATGTTATGGCTGTTGCCTTGGCAAACAAATCTTTGTGACTCACTAGTTTTCTAGATGTTTCAAATGCCTCTTCAGCCACAAAAAAGAATTAATCTTTTTGGTGTTTCATAACTGAGCATTTGTGTAGGTGGTGCCTATTCCTGATGCCCTTAGAGTGTTTGTTTACCTTCTGTATCTCAAGCTGATGGTTTCATTATTTAGATATTTCTGGGCATGAAAATAATACCCCACTGTTTGCTTCCCTGTAAAATGGAGCTTCTTTTGATGACACTGCGTTTCATGATGGGTGTCTGCTGATTCATTTTCTAGGTGTTCTCTTTGAGGGCTGATGTCCATGTGACTACAGCACTGCTGAAGCTTCCAAGTGCTCTGTGGTGCGGGCATTCCTGCTGCGTTTAGCATGCGAGTCCTGTGCAGTATGTCTTTCTCAAGTGAGATAGGTACTAAGTTTAATCTAAAGCTGTAGGTTTAATCTAAATGAGGTAAACCAAGCAGGGCTCTAAAGTGATGGCTGATTAAGCTTTGTTCACCTTTATGCAGATACAGATTGTCACCAGAGTGCCCAGCGTCATTATTTCCTTACCATTATTTGAGACCTTTGCGCTCATTGCCATAATTAAATGGGCAACAAAGACACAATATTCTGAAATAAAGCAAGGGGTTGTAGTGAAGACTGATATTCTCAAAGTGCTTTATTTCTGGTGGGAAAGGACCAATCTCCACTGCAAGTTTAAATTTGCTCACTTTTGTATTGTTGTCTAACCATACCATGATTTGTGTTTTTTGAATTTAATTATCTTGGTTATTTTTGAAAGTCAAGATTTATTTGGCCTTAATAGACCATATACAGACAAAACATAGATCATTTACCTAAGCATGTTTTTGGTACCTTGAGTAAGCTCTTCACAGCTTTGTTTTGAACTGATCCATATCTGGAATACTAGAGAAAATACTGTCTCAATAGATTGGATTGTGGGATAGGTTAGTAGATTGGTGTCATTAGAAAAATATAGATAGTGGTGATGATTGCTTGTTGTGTATTTAAGTGAGGGGAAGCATTCCTGGTCTTGAGCATGGGTCTTACAGAGCACATACGTTGCACCCACTGGTACTTCTTGCCCCATATCAGCCAGCATAGTAAGCACAGGAGTGATCTTCATCTTTGATCTCTCTCTCTCTCTCGTGCCTGCTACTTGTGCAGGAAGCCATGGGGTGGATGAGGGAAACTGATCCACAGTATCATCCTTTCACAAAAGTTGTAATAATTTTCCTATTACTGCCTTCACAAGAAGACAGGGTAGGAGGAATACTTGGGTGGGGACATCTGGCTTACTGAAGCCTCCAAAGCTGCTGCTTGGCTGGTAGCTTGTGCACCACTCCTTGCTGGCAGCTGGGGTCACAGTTCTCATCTAGACATGAGAAGACAGAGTGATAAAGATATGGGTACATATCCTTTTGCTTCTTTGTCCCACCTTCCTTCCCCCAACAGAAGTAAACCATCAGGCTTATAGCTCCATCGAGCTAAATACTGTACATAGGAGGAGGAACAGGAGGCACTGGCACAGGTTGCCCAAAGAAGTGGTGAATGCTCCATTGCTGGCAGTGTTAAGGTCAGGTTGGACGGAGTCTTGGGTGACATGGTCTAGTGTGAGGTGTCCCTGCCCATGGCAGGGGGCTTGGAGCTGTACGATATTAAGGTCCTTCACAACCCAAACCATTCTATGCTTCTATTAAAATGTGCACATGGCTTGCTCAATCCTTTTGTATTGTAAAGCTTGATTGATGCAATCCAATCTAATGGTCCACACTTTGTATTTTATGGCTGGCTTGACTCATAATGTGATTGTTTCCATGGAATTATGGAAGTGCCCGAAAGTTTTCATCTCTCACTCCATCTGTTTCAGTAAAAAGAGCTTTTGCTGAACTTTAAAAAGAGCAACCAAGAGAGAGGGGAAATAACAGCACTTGCCTATAGTGACTCCGCCTATTCTGATCTCTGCAAATTTAAGAATCGTGAATCCTACTGATTGGGAGCCATAAGTGATTAAAAAAACCAGAGAAAGCATTTACACATTGAAGGAAACTATACCTAACAAACTTCTGTGGCTTCGTGTTTGGGTTTGGTTACCTTCTCATAAAATGTCCTTTAAATTGGTGATGTTTTCTGCACCCCTGAGAAGAATTATTACAGTATGTTGGGGGAGTTTTGTGTTAAGTGATTAAAAATAAGTGAGTGAAAGCAAATTTTACAAGTGGAGGTCAAGAGCTGGAAAACTAATGTAGATGTCAGATGTTAAACTGTGGCATGCCAAGCTTTTAGGAATCTGGCTTCTATAATTCAGTCCCTCAGGCTTTTTCCATTGGACTCCTGGGGAAGGTTTGGCACCTGGAGTAATAGTGGCATATGAGCGTTGAGAGGTCATACCTTAATGATGAGACTTGGATCTATGCCCTGGTGTATATATTTGCCAACATATAGAGCATCCAGGGTGTGGAAGCAGGAGTATGTCCTTAAGCAGTATAGTAGAATCATTGCCATTCAAGCAACAGTTCTTGCCCTGAGATGGTGCCCTCTCCAGCAAAGACTGACAGCCCAATTGAAGCATGTGTCTTGGGATCTGTCTGTGATAGAAGTGGGTTTTCAGCCTTTTATTTGCAAGCATACGCATTAGTATTGCTTCAGAATTTAAACAAATGTGGTTTTATCAATATGTATTTTTTGGTTAAGTATCTTTTTGAATTTCTTCCTGTTTAGTTAATATAGTGAACATGGAAAGAAGTGTTCAGTGTACAGTTTGGAATGCTGTCTAATGTTTTACTTCTGTATGATGTCCAAATATAGAATGTGTTCCAAGATAGAAACCTGAACTTGTCTTTAGGAAAAGATGCGTGACATCAGAGGGAACTGTGGGTTGTAGGTCAACATCATTAGTCCTGTAGCATTTTCCAGGTGCAATGAAGAGACTTTGTTCCTCACAGGTTAGGTTAGGTTTTTATCCTAACAAAATGGTGTGTAAATTACCTTGAATTGGTAAGCAATTTTTTTGCATTTTTTGAGGTTTTCATCAACTTTATCCAAACTTAAAATTTTGTTTCTTTCTCAGAATTTTAGCAAATTACTGCAGCTGATAGGAAAATGAATTTTCATACATTATTGACCTGATTCCCTATGTTCACAAAATATCTTTAATGTTGCTTTTTGAGATTGTAGGTGTTACCTGAGGTTTTCTTTAAAAATAATTCCTGTTCTCTGCATTGATCCCAAGCAATTCTTTTTGCGCAGTCATTGTGGCACTGGGTAGTTTTGTTTGAATGTCTGTCAAACTTCTCCTCCCTGACTGGAAGCTACTTCTTTGCGGGGGGTGCACAGTTTGCAAGAAGTACTTTCCTATACTTAATTAAACATTGATGAACACTCCTGTTAGCAACCTGTTAGTACCCTTGTAGCCTTAGTCAGCTAAAATCAACATTCTTTTCCTCACCAGTCCATAGAGTTGCTTAGGTGTAAGTAGGAGTAGACATTCCACACTGTTTCACAATTACATACAGTATTAGAGCATATAATATGAATTACTGCAATCGGACAAATGTAATTAAGTGAATTTCAGATGGTTCATGGAGCTGGCACTGTACAAAATATTAATGTGTTGGCACTGTTTTAAGGGTTGTCTCTCAGTAAGTATGCAGAAAAGTTTCATATGTTGTAAATAGATGTGGTGTTCTGCTGACAGTTTTTCAGGGAGTGCTTCAAAACCGTGTTGATACTCTATTGATCCTTCCCCATTGGGATCAATATAGATTAATTGCTAGCTGCCCTTTTACAAGTGACTGAAAACAAAAGGCTCTAATTTTAAAAAAAGCCCATAATTACCATCTATTTATTGATGCAAATGAAGAATTAATTTTAACCTCTTCACTATATAGCATGTGTCTTGGTTTAAGCCTAGCTGGTAACTCAGTACCATGCAGCCTCTCACTCATTCCCTCCCCTTCCTCCCCCCGCTCCTGGTGGGGTGGGGAAGAGAATCGAAGGAATGTAACTCCCACAGGTTGAGATAAGAACAGTCCAGTAACTAAGGTATAACACAAACCACTGCTGCTACCACCAATAGTAATAACAATAAGGAAAATAACAAGGGAAGAGAATACAACTGCTCACCACCTGCTGACCGATACCCAGCCCGACCTGAGCAGTGATCTCACCCTTCCAGGTAACTGCCCCCGGTTTATATAGTGGGCATGACATGCTGTCGTATGGAATACCTCTTTGGTCTGTTTGGGTCAGGTGTCCTGTCTCTGCTTCTTCACAGCTTCCCCTCCTCCCTGGCAGAGCCTGAGACTCAGAAAAGCTTTGGTCAGACTAAGCATTACTGAGCAGCAACTAAAAACATCAGTGTTATCAGTGCTGTTACCAGGCTGAAAGTCAAAACCACAGCACTGCACCAGCTAGTAAGAAGGATTAAAAATGACTGTTACTGCTGAACCCACGGCAGTATTCACCCCTTATTCCATACCATTCACATCATGCTCAGATCCCACATTTTCAATATACCATCACTCTTATCTCATACATATACATATATATACATCCACACAGAGAGAGTGAGGGAGAGAGAGACATCATTCCTTAGTGCATGGATCGATACCTATAAAGCTGCTGAGTCCATCTGGTCCGTGATGTCGGGCTCCATCTGTCGTAACAGTCTTTCAGAGCAGGAGAGGCTGTGTGCAGTGTTCACACTAGTGTCCATTGCTAAGTCCACCCCTTGATCATGAGTCCCTCTGTGTGTTGCATCTCTGCCCTGATGCCTGAGGTGTCATGGGCCCACCAGGATCAAAATAATTAACCCTCCCCTCCAGCAGTTTCTGCAACTTGTCGCTGAGGACTCCATACAGCTGCCTTCCATCTCCGACATTGCCAAAGCACTGATGGGGCCCAGTGGACTAGATACTCGCCCATACTATCCCACACACTCTGCCGCTCATGACTGTCCAGCCTTGGGGAAAAACTCTTGATCCTCCTGGATTGTCGTCTGACCCAAACACGACTCCACTTATCTGTCAAGATCAGACAAAATGGTCATGGGTAAAACACACTCTGTGTGCGTGCCAAGATGGTGATCCCCATCACAATCAGCAGGCAGGTCTCAAGGGTACCCAAAGGCCATTCAAAACCTTCAGAAATGTCAAATGATGCTGCTGTACTTGTCACTGGGGCTGGTGTAACTGCTGTGCTTCGAGCTGGAGTAGCAGCACTGTCTGCTGCAGTCACAGTTTGAGCAGCTGCTGTACTTGTTGCAGAGGTTGGTGTAGCTGCTGTGCTTTGAGTTGGAGTTGCTGCATTATCTGTTGCAGTTAGAGTTTGAGTAGCTGCTGTACTTGTCACTAGGGTGTGTGGGAATGTCTCCCTCATAGGCTGACCAACCGAGGAGGGGGAAAAAAGATGTGTGATTGCTATAAACTTCTATATTATACCTCCCAAAGTATAGAGGTGGTGACCACACTGGGAACACAAGCCAGATCAGTTTCATGATCAATGAGCCTATTGTATTACAAGTCATTACCATAAAGTACAGTGAAACAAGAACCTTAGCCCAAGCCCCCCAGCTGAGAAACACTAAGACAGCACAAATACCAGCTGTAAGTAAAGTACGACATGCTGAAACTGTGAGATCAAGAGCAACAACTTTGAGAGCCAATAAATCAGCATTGTGACGAGTGGCTATTAATCCAAAACAATAAATGCTTATCACAAATCTGATTAGACACTGGTCAGATCCGTCATTATCTCAACCCTTTGTGCCCCAGGTTGAGCGCCAAAAAGGACTGTCGTTGTTTAAGCCCAACCGTAACTCAGTACCACACAGCCTCTCATTCACTTTTCCCCATTTCCTCCCCCGCTCCCGGAGGGATGGGGAGGAGAATCAAAAGAATGTAACTCCCATGGGTTGAGATAAGAACAGTCCAGTAACTAAGGTATAACACAAACCACTACTGCTGCCACCAATAACAATAATGATAAGGGAAATAACAAGGGAAGAGAATACAACTGCTCACCACCTGCTGACCGATACCCAGCCCAACCTGAGCAGTGATCTCACCCTTCCAGGTAACTGCCCCCGGTTTATATAGTGGGCATGACGTGCTGTGGTATGGAATACCTCTTTGGTCTGTTTGGGTCAGGTGTCCTGTCTCTGCTTCTTCACAACTTCCCCTCCTCCCTGGCAGAGCCTGAGACTCAGAAAGTCCTTGGTCAGAGAAAACATTACTGAGCAGTAACTGAAAACATCGGTGTTGTCAGCACTGTTCCCAGGCTGAAAGTCAAAACCACAGCACTGCACCAGCTACTAAGAAGGAGAAAAAATGACTGCTACTGCTGAACCCAGGACAGTATGCTTATTAGCTGCTTAGGGCTTCAGAAAAGAGAGAGTTGCTGGGAACTGAGCCTAAATAGGTTTCCAAGCACACATTTGGCTTTAAGCTGACAGAGGGGAGATTTATATTAGACCTTAGGAAGTACTTCCCTGTGACGGGTGGTGAGGCCCTGGCACAGGTTGCCCAGAAAAGCTGTGTCTGCCCCTTCCCTAGCAGTGTTCAAGGCCAGGTTGGATGGGCCTTGGAGCTACCTGGTCTAGCGGAAAGTGTCCCTGCTTGTGGTAGAGGGTTGGAACAGGATGAGCTTTAAGGTCCCTTCCAGCCCAAACCAGTCTGTAATTCTGATTCTGTGATTTTTGTCCTCCAGCAAGATTTCCACTGTAGCTGGTGGGAATTGTGTTGTGGATTCTGTTCCACTTCTGAAGAAGAGAGGATAAGAAAGAGCAGGCAAAGAAGGGTGAAGGAAAGTAAGGCTAGATTAAAAAAGTTGTCTTTTTAGCATGCGTACTGGAAAAATCGCTTGAGACTAATTATCTACAAAAGAGATGGTTGGATCAGGCCATGAAAACTTGAAGCATTTAATATTTAGAAAATATTAATGTGTTGCTATTACTGTATGTGAACTGCTGAAGGGTGTGGATTTTTCCCTTATAATTTAGACCCTCATTTTCTTTATTTCTTTATATGAAATAAAGGCAGTGTTTAGACCCAGCAGCACCTGAAATGGTTGTAGCTCTTATTTCCTTGGGCTAGTAGAAAATGACTGCAGCCGATAGAACCATAATTACAAACCTCTCTAGACTCTTTTAGGTTTAATAATTTAAGCTTATTTTAAATTATTTACTACTTCTGGCTTATGCTATGTCAGGATGTCTAACAAAGGCGCACCACTGCTCCAAACCAGTGCAGCTGGCAGTTGTCCTGGGTTCAGCAGTAGCAGTCATTTTTCTCCTTCTTAGTAGCTGGTGCAGTGCTGTGGTTTTGACTTTCAGCCTGGGAACAGCGCTGATAACACCGATTTTTTTAGTTGCTGCTCAGTAATGTTTAGTTTGACCAAGGATTTTCTGAGTCTCATGCTCTGCCAGGGAGGAGGGGAAGCTGTGAAGAAGCAGAGACAGGACACCTGACCCAAACAGACCAAAGAGGTATTCCATACCACAGCATGTCATGCCCAGTATATAAACCGGGGGCAGTTACCTGGAAGGGCAGTTTGCTGCTTGGGTCAGCAAGTGGTGAGCAGTTGTATTCTCTTCCCTTGTTATTTCCCTTATCATTATTGTTATTGGTGGTAGCAGCAGTGGTTTGTGTTATACCTTAGTTACTGGACTGTTCTTATCTCAACCTGTGGGAGTTACATTCTTTTGATTCTCTTCACCATCCATCCGGGAGTGGGGGAAGGAAGAAGGAGGGAAGTGAGCGAGTGGCTGCATGTTTCTGCGTTACCGGCTGGGCTTAAACCATGACACAATGCAACAGGACTCAGTTCCACTTGGAGGACTTGCAGTGTTTAATATTTAAAAACCAGGATGTGTTGCTGTTACTGTATGTGACCTAAGGAAGGATGAGGATTTCTTTTTTTCCCAATAATTTAGATCTGCATTCTTAATTCCACTTGTTGGTCATGATAAAAATGATGTATGGGTAGATATTTTGCAAGTTTTTTGGTAGAGTGACATGACTGCAGGATGGGTTCAGTAATATTGAAACACTGATGTGAGCCTTAAATTGGCATGCTGAGCTGCTGTGTGCAGAGCAAGTTTGTCTTAATGTGTATGGAATCATTTTGCAAAATGGTGTTTGCTGGAGATGAAAAAGTGAATTTGATTTATAAAGATAATAAAAAAGACATTATTTTGAGTGGTCAGTGGCAATAGCAACTGATGTATCACAGAAAAATTTTTTTGAAAGAAATGCCTGGAGACTCCATAACAACTAGATGAAATTCACAGTACTCTAAATGCTGTTGCTGTGCTGTCTGTGCAGAAGGAGCCTTCATCCCCTAACATAGTACCCACATTGTCTGCACTGCAGGTGACAAACAGCCACTTCAGTGTGTGACATCAGGGCTATTTTTAAGATGACAAAAAAATTCCCTACACTGTATTTTCTTTCTTTTTCTTGTTTATTACAAGGACTACACAAAGCCTGCAGCATCATCTGAAAGACAGATAAACTGCTTGGTCACTTCTTGGGTAATAATTAACTCATTACCTTCTCTTTTCGTTAGATGCAGGCACCAGCAATATGTACTTCAGTAGACCTGTTTCCCTGAAGTAGTGCATGATGTAGCCTAGTGCTGAATGATGAAGCATGGAAAATGATTTCCCAAATAGGAGAAATCAGAAATAATTAATAACTGTGCACAGAGTCAGGTCTGCATTGCAGCATGAATTCTTCAAGGCCGGAGGAATTATGTGCTTAGCCATCTTCCCTGTGTTTCTAAGGTGCCAGTACAACTGATGCAGGGTGGTAGGTGCCTGTCTCACTTGAGTTACATTGAGGATTTCTCCCTCCATATTTGTTTTTACCTGCTGGTACAGTGCTCTTGATGTAAACCTGAGCACGTTTGCTCTCAGTTTGATGACTTCGGTTAAGTGAAGGAACAGAAGGAAATTTGCTACTAGCAGCTTAGTAAGAATCAAAGAATTGCTTCAACCTCGGAGTGTGTGGATAGTAGAAAAAGCTAATCGACATCAGTTTTCCATTTATCTCAGTTTATCTGTTAGATACTAGGAAGAAGTTCTTCCCTCTGAGGGTGGTGGGGCACTATCAGAGGTCGTCCAGAGAAACTGTGGCTGCCCCATCCCTGGCAGTGTTCAAGGCCAGGCTGGATGGGGCTTTTAGCAACCTGTGATTTAGCAGTACATATTCCCTTATATTGAGCAATAAACCATCATTATTTTGTAGTCTCACCGCAGTTGTAGTAACAATTATTGGTCCAGAAACTTGAGATACAGGAAGCATTGTTTGATCTTTTTTTAACTTTGCTGGTCAAATGAACTTCAGTATGAAAACTCCGTGTTATGAAATAGAGCTCTTGAAAAGGACCAGCCTCCTTCTGGAAAAGGTTTTTGAGGTGGACAGGGTTAATTTAGAGATAGGGAACTTTAAGTAAAGGTTTTAAAAGAACACTTGGTTTTGTAACAATATAGACTATAATCTTAACTCATTGAAATCCGTGACAGATTTGCTAATGATTCCAAGAGATTTAGAATTTTTTCCAGCAGATTTCCAGCAGGAGATAGTTCACCTTGTCTTACATAACCATCTTAGAGCTTTATATTTTCAATTGCAGTTTGTGACCATTTGTTCAATTTCTGTAATACAGCTGTGCAGTAGAGAGATTATTTGTGGTGGAAAATAATAATAAGCAGATAATACCTTGAGGACCAAAATATTCTTTAGATACGTCTTATGTTCTGTGACCTGTCCTGTTCAAATCACCAAGTTGTTTGCTTGAGGAAAGCTCTGGTGTTCTGAAACTATTTATAAATGTTCTAAAGATAATGATAAAAATAATTAGAGAAGCAGAAAGAGCTTGAAAATCACAAATTGAAGAGGAATTTGCAAAGGATTAAATGAGGGTGGTTTTTTCCAATGTCAGGAACTCGAGATGTTTGTATGCCATCAATGTGATGCCTTTTGAAGAATTAGAAAGGGTAAAAATTCTCTGATATAAAATGTGCTTTTAGAAATAGCACATGTAATATAATATGGGGGTGAAGAATTAAAAAGTGTGAATTGGAAACATCCCACAGGGACAGAAATGTTGATGGCCTCACTGCTTCCAGAAGGTCTGGGGATGTGTGACCATTCATGGATGAGGCTGTGGGTTGTAGAGAAGCTGGCTGACAGAACTGCCACAGGGGTTATCTTCTTTTTTCCACCTTTTTTTTTAGCCAACATAGTAAAGGCTAAGGACCACTTTAGCAATATTTTTTTCTGTTGATAAGTACTTACACAAGTTCATGGGACTTCCCTGCTCAGGCTGATGGTTGGAAGAAGTACTGCTCTCCGAAAAGAAGGATAACAGAAGTCAAGTCCAGGTAAATTGGAATCTATTGTTGACCCTGCTATTAACAGCTGCACTTACCTCTATGGAAACATGCTCATTTTCCATTGCATGTAGTCGAAATTTTATATGTCTCTGTTCCATTTGGTGTTGCAAAGATGCTGTTGGAGAGGAAAGCTGGAAATGATGTTTTGAGAGAAAGCATTGGGGAGGGGAGTGGTTTGTGGAGGCTTGCAACCTATTTTCCATCTTGTAATTGCCTCTGGGCCAAATTTTGGTGTTCTGCCATGAAGGCTGAATAAATGAGCCATAATAGTGACACAACAGGGTTGGAAAAAAGGAATGTAAAAGTGAAAAGATGCTCTAAAATGGAGGGTGTCCCTGTCCCTGTCCCAGAACTATGTGATCTTTAAGGTCCTTTCCAACCCAACCCAGTCTATGGTTCTGTGATATTCATAGAGTTTACTAGCATCTAATTTTGGTTCTGTCATAATTAGGCTTTTCCTAAAAATTTCATTATTGGGTTTTGAGAGAATCCAGTTATTGTTCCAATCCCAGTTGGAAACCAGTAACAAGTGGTGTCCCTCAGGGATTGGTGTTGGGACTGATCTTGTTCAACATTTTTGTCCGCAACATGGACAGTGGGATTCAGTGCGCCCTCAGCAAGTTTGCCGATGACACCAAGCTGTGTGGTTCGGTTGATACGCTGGAAGGAAGGAATGCCATCCAGAGGGATGTTGACACCCTTGTGAGGTGGGCTGATGCCAACCTGATGAAGTTTAACCATGAGAAGTGCAAGGTCCTGCACCTGGGTTGGAGCATTGCCAGGCACAGCTACAGGTTGGGCAGAGAAGAGATTCAGAGCAGCCCTGCGGGGTGTTGGTCGATGAGAAAATGAACATGAGCCGGCAGTGTGCGCTTGCAGCCCAGAAAGCCAACCATATGCTGATCTGCATCAAAAGGAGCTTGACCAGCAGGTCAAAGCAGGTGATCATGCCCCTCTCACAAGAGCAGGAGGTCCTGCTCTTTTGAGGCTTCATTTGGAGTATTGTGTACAATTCTGGTGTCCTCAGCCTAAGAAGGACGTGGAGCTGTTGGAACAGGTCCAGAGGAGAGCCACAAGGATGATCAGGGGACTGGAGCACCTCCTGTATGAAGATAGGCTGAGAAAGTTGAGGCAGTTCAACCTGGAGAAAGGAAGGCTGCACGGAGACCTCATAGCAGCCTTCTAGTGTCTGAAGGGGGGCTATAAGGATGCTGGGGAGGGACTCTTCATTAGGGACTGCCGTGATTGGACAAGGGGTAATGGGTTAAAACTTAAGCGGGGGAAGTTTAGATTAGATATAAGTTCTTTACTGTGCAGGTGGTGAGGCCCTGGAATGGGTTGCCCAGGGAAGTTGTGAATGCTCCATTGCTGGCAGTGTTTAAGGCTGGGTTGGACATAGCCTTGGATGGCATGGTTTAGTGGGAGGTGTCCCTGCCCATGGCAGGGGGGTTGGAACTAGATGATCTTAAGGTCCTTTCCAACCCTAACTATTCTAAGATTCTATGATTCTGTAGTTCAACTAAATGTAAGTCCACTTTGCACAGCTGTTTTTTTTTTTATCATTGATATATTCAGTGTGTGTGTGTGTGTATGTGTGAATATATATGTGTACCTATCAGTTCGTTGGCTCATATCTGTGTGGGAATTGGGGGGGTTAGGTGTATTTTTCTTTCAATGGCACTGGATATTCTTGTACTTATTCTATTTTAACCATGAAGAGCAATTTACTGAAACAAATAGCTTACTGTTCAAGAGAAGAGTCTTTTTCATGCAGATTAGTTGAAACACTTGTTATACCATATGTATTTAATGGGCCCTGAGATAATAGACAGGCACAGGTTTCAAAATAAAACCCTAACTGAGTAAATGGACTACTGGTATGCAGATAAGAACCTATGTCATGATGTATGCCAGCAACCATTACTCAGTATGAAGTGTAAAAGCAGAATCAGGGGTTCAGTGTTACCCAAAAATGTCTTATTCTTAGAATATGTTGGGGTTTTTTTCCCCCTTTAATTGACAGGTATAGGAGTGGAAAAAGCAGCTGTGTATATGCTACATAGAATCATAGAATAGTTAGGGTTGGAAAGGATCTTAAGATCATCGAGTTCCAACCCCCCTGCCATGGGCAGGGACACCTCCCACTAAACCATGCCATCCAAGGCTATGTCCAACCCAGCCTTGAACACTGCCAGCAATGGAGCATTCACAACTTCCCTGGGCAACCCATTCCAGGGCCTCACCACCCTTACAGTAAAGAATTTCTTCCTCATATCCAATCTAAACTTCCCCTGTTTAAGTTTGAACCCATTACCCCTTGTCCTCTCACTACAGTCCCTCATGAAGAGTCCCTCCCCAGCATCCCTATAGGCCCCCTTCTGATGCTGTTTCTTTCTTTATCCTTAAGCTGGTAGGTGATACTGAAATCTGTGTTTCTGTGTTCTGTTTTGTATTTCTTGGAGCATTTCTTAGGTATTGAGGGCCTCAGTCTACCTCTTTCTCTTACCAGAATGTAACCCTGGACAGTAGCTGCCTTTGAGACAAGAAGATACTTCTCTACTGACTAATTTCAAGCAGTATTTAAAAAGAATAATTTTACGTTGGATGACATGGTCTTCTGTGAGGCATCCCTGCCCGTGGCAGGGGAGTAGGAACTAGATGATCTTAATGTCCTTTCCAACACTAACTATTCTATGATTCTACATAGGCACAGTTTCAAAATGTATTTAATATTAAAATAAAGTGTGCTTTTTTAGTATTTAAAAATTAAAATTATTTCTCTAGTTCCACAAAAGGTCTGATAAGACTGTATAGATCTCAGTTACCAGCTATGACATTTTGTGTATGTTAAACTAATAAGTAGGTTTCATCATCCTGCCTATAGCAGGGCTCTAGGGAAGAGGTTATTTACAGACCATATTTCTGTTTGAAGATATAGTGTAAAAATAATCAAAACTTGAAATAAGATAACTTTTTAAGGGGAAAAATAATCTATTTTCAAACAGTGCTGCTGTTACAATAAAAAGCAATATTTAATTTGCTTAATATGAGGAAATTTATCAGAATCTGCATTACTGGTGTTCCAGATATAAGATTCTATGCTACTAAATATATATGTTGCACTTCTTGAAGTATTATCACTCTTTCCTCTCCTTGTTTGTTAGTTTAGTAATAAATGGTAAATCTCTGAGGAAGTCAGTTATCCTTGTCTCTCTTTCATGTTTGTGATTTTCTGTTTTATTGTAATTGATTAACCTCTCACTTCCTATTATCAGCATTGACAATATTACTGCTGCATAAACAAAAAATAGGACAATTGATGTTTAGACAGGAAAACATTTAGACTTCAATAAATGTTGGGCATTAGCCTGAGTAAAGTCCATTTTAATGAATGCCACTGAGTGGCAAGATCTTACGCAAAGGGAGGATTATGTATTTAAGATTGCTACCTTTAATTCCTCTTTGAATTAATTAATTCTTTTAAATGACAGTAACACAAAAGATGCATCATGGGGAAAGCTATTGTGTGTATTGTATACCTACATACATTTATATGTTATATATGAAACGGGTATTCCCCCAAGAAACTGATTTTACATGAAAATATGGAGGTTTTGGCTTTGAACATTGTATAACGTTTGTAAGAAATCAAACAGAAGCAAGAACTTCAGAAGCAGGTAGGGAAAGGGTCAGTGCAACGTTTCTCCTAATGCTGTTGGAGCAACCATATGGTGCTGTCTGTGGAAGGCAGTGGGGTGGCACAGCGAATTGCTTCCATTCCTCCTGTAGTTCACTAGCAAGGATGGAAGAGACTGGGATTTTTAGTCAGCATTGAGTTCCTGCTGATGTATTCAGAAGAGAAGATAGGATGATTATCCTAAGGGATTGAGGCCTTACTTGATATTCCAAATTCTGAATGAGATAGCTTCACAAAATCACACAAGATGGCTTAAGGCAGAATTAGTATCCTGTCTGTGTTAAGGAACAAAAATCAGAGCTGATCGAGGGCCAGAGATTTGATTTAGGTTTAGACTGAACTGCCTGAGACAAATAGGTACCAGTCAGAGCTTGCTGCCATGCAGAAATGGAAAATGTGAGATTTTCAAAAAATGTTGAGTTTTGTTGAAAAGTAAAAAATAGCTGATTTGGGCACACCAAGTGATAATGCACTTTTAGAGTTATATTGGCATGTCGGGGTCCGAAATGCGTTTTTAACCCTTTACCCTGAGTTTTGTATGTTGGTGCAGGGAAAGCTTTGCTGCATCAGTGCTCTTAGACAGCTACTTCTAATAAGATCCCGCAGTGTTAATCAAAGTGAAGTTGGGCTGGCATGACTAAATAGGTCTAAATGCTTCTCTGTATTGGCCAAGTACTGCGAGTATATTTGGGGCTGGGTCTTTCCATCGTTCCTTGCACGTACCATGTTCATGGTGAATAGGATAGTTGTCATTTTATAGAATAGAATGGTTTGGGTTGAAAAGGACCTTAAGATCATCCAGTTCCAATCCCCTGTCATGGGCTGGGGGTTGCCTCACAGTAGACAATGTTGTCCAATGCTCTGTCCAACCCAGCCCTGAACACGTATATATAGAGCACAACTATTTTCCATATCCTATCAACAAGTAGAAATATTGCTGTGCTTTGAAAGTGCTTCCTTCAGTCTGGAAAACAAGGGTGGCAAAGATACAAGTCCTCAAGAATGACATGGTTCTGTAAGTTGATATCAAGCAGATATTTATTTAATAAATTCATGGCCATGCTTAGATTCCTAATGAAGAACTCCCCACGTAGTCCTACAGGCATTCTTGCTCCTCCTTGAGGAAATAATGGTCAGCAGATTAAATAGATGGAGACCATCCAGATTGTTAAAGTCAGCCACAATTTTTGCTGGTTTTGTGATTAGCCGGCAATCCTCATAATAGTTCCTGCATGTTATTCTGTGTTTGATGTTAACATGTATATTGTGTTTCTGATGAGTATTTCTCTTTGGAAAGGGAAAGACTGAAGCAAGACAGACAAAAAAAAATTGATTGTAATTTTCATGGGAAAAATATGTATGGGATATGTAGTCTGCTATGCCTGTGAGGAGATCTCCATTCAATAGCCCATGAAAATTTGTTCTGTTTTTTTCCTGTGTCAACCCTCTCATCCAAAAGCTTCCATAATTTTATGATCCTGGGAAAGTGTTACAGTAACTCTGCAAAATAAAAATGCGCTGCACTCTTATTCAATATATAGATGGACGAAGCCAAAATGAGAAGAGAGCAAGCTGAGTCTGGGTCGCAGGTACCAAATATGGCATCCAGTGGAGAATCTCAGGGTGATACCCTAATAAATATGCTCTTTCTTTGCATTTTTCAAACAGGAAAGTAGCTTGTTACATGCTAATAAAAAAGCAACTTCATTGGGAACTTGCATATCGATCAGTCAATAATCTGTAGAAGGGAAATTTAACTTTTTTCCTGGTTACTTCAGAATTCATAAGAGATGTTTTCACCCACTGTGAATAGGTATGAAAACAAGCATGATATAAATCAGTGTGTTGTGAATTGCAGGAAACCCAAGTGCCAATGGTTTAGTTAATATTGTATTTCAATAAATTTCCTATTTAAACACTATAAATACTGGAATAAAAAGGTTACCTTTTGTACTTGCTTATGCAAATATATATACTAACCAGTATATGAAGGGTCTATCAGGAATTATGCTGTACGATTTCTCCACACTTTGATATTTCTTTTAAGTATTTTTTTTTTTTGTTCAATGTGCTTTATCTATGGAATGCTGGAGGCTCAGGTGGCTTGTGTTTTGAGGAAGGGCCCTCTAAATTCACCAGGGAGCCATAAATACTTCATGATAACAGGGATTGTATTGCCTTTTTTTTATATTTTATTTTATTTGTATATATTATATACTACTTTTTTATAAACTTTCCTATCCACAAAACAATCTGTTTCCAGTTCTGCCACACGTGTGTCCCTTCAGTACTGCAGGACCTGTAGCTGCGATGATTAAAACCCAGTTTACCTGTTAGCTCATTCTTGTAGGGATACAAAGATACATGCTACTACTTGGAGTGAGAGCTCTTTATTGCTGTCCAGAGGATCATTTGCTTAATGTGATGAGTGATTCACCATATACTACAGCATAGCAGAATTATATGTTCTCTTCAAAATGTCTCAGAATAGATTTTTGCAATTGATTGGACTCAGATTATTTGAGCTGAAAAAGATTTGCTGCTAAATCCTCTGTGGTAGGCAACTGCCTCTTCATAAAGGTTGCCAGGGTTTCAGGAATTATTTGGTATGGTCTCTGTGACCATTAAACAGTAGATGCCAGAAGAAAGAAAATGACAGTTTTTTTGGGAAATAATGATCATATTGGTTTCATTCTTGTAAAATATAAAAGGGCATAAATGGTACAAAGGCAGAAATCACCAGTCTGTAATCTCTGTGAGTTCAAGAGCTGACCCAAGATAATTGCCAGAAACAAGTGACCCGCATTGTGCTTGACCTTCCCACAGGAGAGTCCTTAAGGCTTTGCATTTAGGAAACACCTCAAAGTTCAGGAAATCTGGAAGCATATATATTCCAGCATAGTCTTATTTCTCTCCTTTTTTTTGTTTGTTTTTTTTAATTACTATGTTTAACCATAAAAAAAAAAAAAAAAAGGAAATATCTCTTTGGGGAAGGATTTCACAGAATGACTTTTTGGAGCAAGTGTAACTAGCAGCGCATAGGTTGTGGTTTGTCTCAGTACTTGGAACTCTTTCTCTGTCTTAATTTTTCACTTTTGTCTTTTGTTTTGCTGCACTAGATGTTCTTGCAGTACCTCCTGAATTGTTTTAGCTACTGTGCTATGCTAGAGCATCATTGAAACCTCTGCTGCCAACTTAAGTTTTAATAGTTATGGCAAAAGATAATAAAGCATCATTCCTCAGAGCAGTTTTGCTGTTGTTGTGGCATACCTAGGGGATGTGTGACTGTCCCTAGTCCTGCCTCATTTCACAAGACACAAGCTTTGCCAGGCCTGGACCATGGAACACTATCCTGTAGAATTAAGTCTCCATCTGGCTTTGATTTCACTGCTTCTCACTTGTTAGTCTTTGAGGTCTTAGCTGAGATTTTGCAAGTTGGTGGTTTTATATTGCATGTTTTTTCATGATGGCCAGTAGTAGGAAAGTCAAATATTTAGCAACAATGCCGTTTACTGCAAAAATCTTTAGAAAAGTTTAAACAGAAACTGGTGACAGAAGAAACACTGTAATTAGGAGAGTTAAGTTCTTGTTGGTGATGACACTATAGTCATTTATGCTTATTTTTATTCATGGTGACATTATGAAGAATAATGCATGCATAAGTATGATAGAAATGAAGTGTTACATGCGCAAAACCATTTATTTCAATATTATTTTCTGCTTAACTTTCATTTTTTGGATGGTAAAGCTTCTTACTTTTTCGCTTTGTGTTTTATATAGGCTCAAGCAGTACTGTTTGTGTGTATCTTTGGGGTTTGTTTACTCTTTTTAATTTTCCAGACTTTCCAAGTGTTTTACATCCCTGTTTCCTCCTTTGACTTGGTTCACTATTTTTCAATAGAGCAAACTGGAAATAAAACAGTCCACAGCAAGAATCACACATATGTGCATCTTGTCAATGGAGGGAGTAGTTGTTCAGTCAGAAGTTGCCTCCTGCTGACATTTAAACCAAGACAGCCGTACATCTGAGAAAAATAGTTTTAAAATATCTGATGCTGTTGAGAACTTGTATTATTTAGCATGATATACCTCACATCTGCCAAAAAAAAAAAAGATGTGAGGGATTTTAGTCTAGTATAAAAATTAATATCTTTACTCAATTGTATTTAATTTTATCTGCAGCTGTATCTCTTCTAAATGACATGATTAGGAAAACAGTTTAAAGAAGTATAAAATGTGACAAAAAGGGATTCCTGCAAATGTACTTAATGGCTAATTGCATGAAATTTAAAGGTATGTTTTGTTGTGCATAGTGGATCTTGCAAGATGCAATTCCTAGGAGTCTTTCAACTGAATGCTTTCATTTTTCTGTTGACTGGCTTGGTGCTGCTGAAAAGCTGATGACAGTGACTGTTGAGGCTTAGGTAGAGTTCAGGTGATAAGAGCAGAATATTTCCCGAAGCCTACAGCATGAATTGAAATAGAGAAAGCACCTGATGGGAGTCTTCGTATTTTCTGTAGGGCGCTCATTATACTAGTAATGGTCTTCACCAAGGATTTTGAGTTTGCTGGTCTGCATTTTTTGGTGAATTACGATCACTTTGCATCATTTTGGGGACACAAAAGTGCAAAAGTTGCTGGGAGAAAATTCCCCATAGGGATGGAATACTTCCCCGAGCAATAGCTTGTTACAATGTTGTGTTGCCACTACATTGCATAAGAATGGTGCCAAGAGGGAGAAGGGTGTCCTGCGGCAAGTACTGTGGCAACCTCAAACACTCAAAATGAAGCACAGCAGGATTTTATTTTATTTTAGTTTAGTTTAGTTTATTTTTTTATTTATTTTTATTTTTTTATTTTATTTTCTATTTTCCCACTTTTGTGTGAGGCTTGTATATGTGTTTGAGCACGAGTGTGAGGCATGGGCTGGAGTAAAAAGGTGGGTTTCTGGACTTCTGAGTTCTTCTGATGTTTATCCTACAGTATCAACATTTTGGGGGACAAGAGGGAGCCTGTCTCAGGCAGCTGCTTGTTATCCTAGCGTCAGTGCTTGAGTGTAGGAGATACTCTGCTCACTCTCTCAACAGGTACTTTAAAGTGTTTCTGAAGGTTTTTGAGTTAATGGAGTAACTATGGTTTGGAGTGAGTGTTGTAACAAGGTCAGCTATGCTGCTAGGAGGAAAGGCTGTATTAAAGTGTGGGAAAAAGTCGATTCTATGAATTACCTACAGGTGGTTCTTTGAACAATTCCACTTCCCTGTGAATTGGTGCAAAGCCGTGGTCTTCAGAGACTTCTGGCAGGGCAACACGGAGCAGGCTCTGATTTTTTGGTGTACAGAGGAGGACTAAGAGGCTTTGGGATGAGTTTTGTGCCTGAAAACCATGCCTTTTTAGTTTCTTCAGTAGATCTGCAGTCCAAACAACAGCAGCAAAAAAGAGCATGGGAACTGGGAGAGGTACTGCCACATGTTCCTCCACAAAGGCTTTGAATCCTATATCATAAGGCATGTGCTCTGTTAGGGTAAGACATCCTAACATAAGTTCGGCAAAACACGAACATGTTTGCTTTCTGAGTAATTTGCCCTAAAGGCTCTGAACCATTTTGACAAACAACAGTGATATTGTTAAAAACCTCTGGCAGAGCTTGGCCATTGCTTCCCATCAGATGTCCACACAGATTTTTTGCTTTTGGCAAGCATTATTTCAAAGGAATGCTGCTCAGTTTTGGCCACCGTTTACCTTTGAACTGATGCTTTTTTTCACTCTTTTTTCTAGTAAGTTCATTTGACATTAAATAGATTGCACTAGCCGAGGATTTTTAGTTCCAGTTTATGCTGGAACCTTGGTTATGTGTATTTTGGTCAAGTCAAGCATTTGATGGGATTCCTTCTTGTATCTTTTTATTTTTTATAGCTACATGAATAAGTTATAGCAATGTATACACACCTTACTGTCATAGGGTAATACCTGGCAAGAGGTGAAGGCAATCAGTGTCAGCTAATGACAGAAGGCCAGCCTGATATGGAAATTTCTGGAACGTCAGTGGTGTCAAGAGCCGAAGGATGTCAGGGGACCTTAGAGGAAGCAGCACTGCTCGCTCCAGGACCAGGCTGTGCAGGGGCCTCAAGCGTCTACTGTCGCTCATGCAGGAAAGGAGGCCGCTAACCCAGGAAGCTGGGAAACAGTAACAGAAAAAAACAACAAAAAAAGGAGGAAGAGGACAATTAAAAGCAAGGGGCTTCCTCCTATATCTGTTGTCCCCACCCAGAACCGCTTTGCTGTCCTGCAGGGGGCTGATGAGGAAACACACTCCCACCAGGAACAACCAGCTGATGCACTGGTAAAAAAGACCACTACTGGCGCTGCCAGGAAAAAGCGGTGGGTTGTAAAACTAGGGGACTCTACTCTGAAAGGCACAGAGGCACCCATCTGTCGGCCTGACCCAGGCTCAAGGGAGGTTTGTTGTCTACGAGGGGCTCAGATCAGGGATGTTGCAGAGAAGCTGCCTGCTCTAGTCGGTCCCACTGACTATTACCCACTCCTGGTAATACATGTGGGTGCTACTGATATAGATAGCAGTAGCCCGGAGAACGTAAGGACAACAGAGCTGTGGGAGAGGTGGTTAGGGGCTCTGGAGCTCAGATTGTCTTTTTGTCAGTTCTCCAGGATACAGGGCAGGACCTTGAAAAGGCTAGGAGGATTGGGCAGGTTAATAAATGGTTAGAAGGGTGGTGCCATAGTCAGGGGATTGGGTACCCTGAACATGGGACTCAATATAGTAGGCCAAGTCTACTGGGGGCTGGTGGAGCTGGTCTGACAAAGAAGGGGAAGAGTGGATTTGGTAGGAGGCTTGCCAGGCTGGTGAAGGATGCTTTAAACTAGATGTGTTGGGGGAGGGGGGCATCATTCCATCCCAACACACCCAGTCAGTTGCCAGCACTTATAATAAATGTTCAGAGCATTCTGGTCATCTAGTTCCAACCCCCCTGCCATGGGCAGGGACACCTCCCACTAAACCATGCCGTCCAAGGCTATGTCCAACCCCGCCTTGAGCACCGCCAGCGACGGAGCATTCACAACTTCCCTGGGCAACCCATTCCAGGCCCTCACCACCCTTACAGTAAAGAATTTCTTCCTCATATCCATCTAAACTTCCCCTCTTTAAGTTTAAACCCATTACCCCTTGTTCTATTACTACAGTCCCTAATGAAGAGTCCCTCCCCAGCATCCCTATAGGCCCCCTTCAGATAATGGATGGCTGCTATGAGGTCTCCACGCAGCCTTCTCTTCTCCAGGCTGAACAGTCCCAACTTTCTCAGCCTGTCTTCATACGGGAGGTGCTCCAGTCCCCTGATCATCCTCGTGGCCCTCCTCTGCACTTGTTCTAACAGTTCCATGTCCTTTTTATGTTGAGGACACCAGAACTGCACACAATACTCCAAGTGAGGTCTCACGAGAGCAGAGTAAAGGGGCAGGAGCACCTCCCTCGACCTGCTGGTCACACTCCTTTTGATGCAGCCCAGGATACGGTTGGCTTTCTGGGCTGCAAGCGCACACTGCCGGCTCATGTTCTTTTTTTTCATCGACCAACACCCCCAAGTCCTTCTCCGCAGGGCTGCTCTGAATCTCTTCTCTGCCCAGCCTGTAGCTGTGCCTGGGATTGCTCCGACCCAGGTGTAGGACCTTGCCCTTGGCATGGTTAAACTTCATCAGGTTGGCATCAGCCCAGCTCACAAGCGTGTCAAGGTCCCTCTGGATTCCATCCCTTCCCTCCAACATATCAACCGAACCACACAGCTTGGTGTCATCGGCAAACTTGATGAGGGCGCACTGAATCCCACTGTCCATGTCACCACAAAGATGTTGAACAAGACCGGCCCCAATACCGATCCCTGAGGGATGCCACTCGTTACCGGTCTCCAGCTGGACACTGAGCCACTGAGCACTACCCTTTGCGTGCGGCCATCCAGCCAGTTCTTTATCCACCGAGTGGTCCACCTATCAAATTGATGTCTCTCCAACTTAGAGAGAAGGATGTCATGTGAGACAGTGTCAAAGGCTTTACACAAGTCCAGGTAGATGACATCAACTGCTCTACCCCTGTCCATCAGTTCTGTAGCCCCTTCATAGAAGGTCACGAGATTGGTCAGGCAGGATTTCCCCTTAGTGAAGCCATGCTGGCTGTCACCAAGCACCTTGTTGTTTTTCATGTGCCTTAGCATGCCTTTCAGGAGAATCTGCTCCAAGATTTTGCCAGGCACAGAGGTGAGACTGACTGGTCTGTAATTCCCCGGTTCATCCATTTTCCCCTTCTTGAAAATGGGGGTTCTATTTCCCTTTTTCCAGTCACTGGGAGCTTCACCTGACTGCCATGATTTTTCAAATCTGATGGACAGTGGCTTAGCAAATTCATTCGCCAGCTCCTTCAGGATCCATGGATTTCATCAGATCCCATGGACTTGTGTATGTTTAGGTTCCTAAGATGGTTTCGAACCAGATCCTCTCCTACAGTGGGCCCGGGGTCTTCATTCTCACTGTCCCTGCATCTGCCTTCCAAGACTTGGGTGGTGTGGTCAGAGCATTTGCCGGTAAAGACTGAGGCAAAGAAGTCATTAAGAACCTCAGCCTTCTCCAAATCCAGGGTAGCCAGTTCTCCCAATAGCCTCTGGAGGGGGCCCACTGTATCCCGAGTCTGTCTTTTATTGGCAATGTACCTATAAAATCCCTTCCTGTTATCCTTAACATCCCTAGCCAAGTTTAATTCTAAGTGGGCCTTAGCTTTCCTAACCTGGTCCCTAGCTTGCCGGACAACATCCCTGTATTCTTCCCAGGCCGCCTGTCCTTGCTTCCACCTTTTATAAGCCTCTTTTTTCCTTCAAATTTTGCTCAGCAGCTCCTTATCCATCCAAGGAGGTCTCCTGGCCCTCCTGCTGAACTTCCTTCTAGTTGGGATTCAACACTCCTGAGCTTGTAGTAGGTGATCCTTGAATATTGACCAACAGTCTTGGGCCCCCCTGCCCTCTAGGGCTGTATCCCATGGAACCTTACTGAGCAGGTTCGTGAAGAGGCCAAAGTCTGCTCTCTTGAAGTCCAGGGCACTGAGTTTGCTGCACGCTCTTCTCACTGTCCTGAGGATCTCAAACTCAACCATCTCATGATCGCTGCAATCAAGGCTGCCCTGGAGCGTCCCATTTCCAACCAGCCCTTCCCTGTTGGTGAAGACGAGGTCAAGCATGGCCCCTCTCTTTGTTGGCTCCTCTATTACTTGTGGAAGAAAGTTGTCTTCCACACAATTGAGGAACCTTCTGGATTGCTTGTGCCGGGCCGTACCATCCCTCCAACAGATATCATGGTGGTTGAAGTCTCCTCATGAGAACCCTCAAAATGATTTTTATCCTACTGGCTACAATCATGGTGACTAAAGCAAGCATAGAGGAAATATGTTTATTCTCAGTTTTGGTGGGGTTTTTGTTTGTTTGCTTTGGGGTTTTGTTTTTAGTAATTACTATCAAGATATATACCTAAAACCAACCCTAAACCAAAACAACTATAAGACCTCAGAACAAGATCAGAAATTACATAGACTAAAGCTGAAGTGATCTACCATCAGGTGTTGTCCTTTTTGGATACATTTGAGCTCCTCTGAAATCAAACCTTGAAAATATATCAATTCAAAAGTGAGCTCATCGCACTTATTGTCTACTTGAACAGGAAATACAGTGTGAATTGCAGGAGTGAAATCTGTACTCAACATTTTGTCTTGTTTTTTAAGTATCAAATGTATGCAAATTGAATGAATCGTCTTGTTGCACTGGAAGATCAGAAGGCATTAACAACATTCTGAAATGCATTGTTTTATATAAACACAGCGAAAGCGGGAGATAAAAATTAAAACATTCCAAGGCATGCAATGGGGGATCTCAGTAACTGTCACATTTCACTCGGTGGGACTTCAGTTCTGTGTGCTGGGCAGGCTGGATGCTTGAAAGCAGTTCCCTGCACCCCACTGCAATGCCATTTCCATGCATAGCTGGCCTGGTAGGTGTAAAAATAGACCTGGTATCACCCGAATTGGAAATGGTCACTGAGTGCTGCCTGCAGTTGCTGAGGTTTTGGGTTCTCCGTGACACAGAGAGCCCGGTACGAGTGGCTGGGGAGAGGGATCCTCCTCCCTGATCGTCGACTGTCTTTTGGAAACACTGGGCACCCTCCGTGGGGCAAGGGCAGTTCCACTTGCTGGAGTTAGCAGAAGAAGTGATATGGGGAATGCACCGATCTGCCAGTCTTGTCATTCAGATAAGGGTGTAAGCACAAGAGGGAACATGCAGGATTTGGATAAAATCCTGGACTATTATGGATGCAACAGTGAAGAAAGTAAAGATCCTGAAGCCATGGTAAGTCTTGGCTGAAGAAAACAATAATCAAATAGAAAAATTAGGATCAGGGTTATGCATGTTAGATTTGAAAAAGATCTTTTTGCTCAGCCTGAATCTTACTCAATAGCTTGCAAGACTAAGAAATCATTAGGGTTAAACCCTAAATATTTAGAGATTATAAATAATATAGAGATTATTATTATAAATAATAAGATATTATTAGCTTAAACCCTAAATATGTCCATGCTTAAGCTTTGCTTTGCTATTGTGGCTGACTGTAATTAAAAAGCAGCTGTCATTAAGCTGTACAGTCACTTCAAAGTGTTGGCCGCTACCAAGAAGTCTGGGTATATGGAGTGAGAACATCAGTGACGTAAGTCCTTAAATGAATGGATGTAATCGATTATCCTGGTTTAGACGTCTGCTAGAACTGATCCTTCATAGGTCATTCTCAGAACTTGAACTCAGAGTCTCTTTTTGAGCTGTTTTCTGCCCGGTATGTTGTGGTATTTTCTGTGTTTGCAGCTGAGAGCAAGCCCCACAGAACCATACGCGTATGAGGGTCACGGTTAGTGGGAGCAGGCACATGCAGGGGCTCATGTGAGTTAGGCATAATGCAGTAAATGATTGTAACAGCCATGTCATTTATTTTATATACCAGAATAAAATCATGGAGGTGAACATTTGGATAATGTCTGTGGCAAAGGAAGTGCCTCTTTTTCTTCTTTTTCTTTCATCCTCTGTTTGGGAAGTTTGTTATTAAATGGTTATTTCATTCCAAACTGTCAAGGAAAGGAGGTAGTGTCAAAACTTCTGGCAGAACAAGAAGATCAGAAGACTTTTAATGTCTGTATATCCAAATAATATGTTCTTCCATGTTGCTCTAAAATAGAAATGTTCTCTGGTCAATGTTACACTTTGCACTTGCATTAATTACTTGAGTGCATTGTAGGAAATGTAGTTGGGATGAGTTTGGTGTTCATAAGGGCAAGGGAGAGTGGAGCAGCTCTTAAGAAGTTTTGCTTTGTCCCAGAAATTGATTTTGCTGCTGTCTTGTTTTTTTGCTAGGAAATTATTTTGGCTGAAATTTTCTAACCAGTTTTACTGAGTACTTCACTGCCAGCACAGTCACACCAGTTCTTCAGAAATAAAACATTGAGATAAAATGTGAAATGGAACTATTTCTTTCAGCTTTCAGACAAGTTTTTTTCCTCTGACAAGCAATTTGAGCTTGAATTAACAAAAAGAGCAGCATGTGGTCTTTGGCTATTCTTACCTCCCTTGTTGGTTTTTCTTCCTGGATACTTTTCAATCAGCATTCAGAGCTTTTCATAGCAGGCAGAGATTGGGCATTTTGATAATGTCTTTGATACATTTAATCATAAGATCTTGACTTTCTTATATAGCTCTGGTAGGGACTTAGAGAACCCCTTCAGAATATCTGTCTTGATTCACATTGTAGTGCTTGATGGATTACAAAGGAAAATTGCTGTATTTCTTTAAGAAGCTTTATAGACTCTCACTATACTTATATGAAATGGTTCCTTAAAAAATGGTTAAAAAAAAAAGAAAAAAATTGTAATTCAGAAATGTCAGCGAAGTTTTGTCCTGAAGGAGAAATTACATATTGTTTTTCTCCCAGAGCATCAAACTTCATTAGCTGTGCATTTCCTGTGCCTTTATATAGCTGTAACCATGCTCACTGTTGGGGTTAAAGAGTGCCACATCAAGCTGGATGTGATGATTCCAGGAAACTTGTACCAGGTACAAGGGTCATAGTAATTCAGTTAGTGTTCAGCCAAGTCAAATGACAAAATTGCTTGGCATAATCTAATCTTTTCTTAACTAAAATTCAATACAGTCTGCTGCTTCAGGTCTGTCTTGCTGAAGAAATCAGGAGTGTGTTGATTTGACAATCCTGGATTTACTATATAATGACAAATAACTGTCTCAAATGGGGATTGAAATTTTGATACTGGATTCATGTTTGAAATAATAGCATTAAAAATGAAGACTCTATTATCCTGTATTATAGATGTAATTTTTTTTTTTTTAATGTCTCTCTTTATTCTCATCTCTCTCTTTACTTGGATATTTAATTACCTTCATGTTTACTCTTGAAAGTATATTTCATGGTCTTGCTTCATGGTGCTGGGTGATGCTGTATTTCAGGAGAGGCTCCCATTTCTACAGCAAATGTAGCAATGAGTGAGTGCCTGGGAGTGAAACCAGAATGTTTTACATACTGAAGCAGGCCAGATCATTACAGTCTTCTAGAAAAGGGTCTTACACACAGTGGAAAATGTGGCCAAAGAGCTATTCATTCTCCTTATTTTAGACACTTCAAGTGAGACAAACTGCTTTTAGGAAGGATCCCTTTTCATTTTTGTTATTAGTGGATGCCATAGAGAGCCTCTGTGGCCTGTATGAACTGGAGGTGTAGCTGTTATACAGGTGAAGTTAGATGAAACTTGTTCCTCTCTCAGCTGAATTCCTGGAAATTTAGACCCAAGGTTGCTGTTGTTTTGTTTTACAAGTAGTGTTTAGCTGGGAATTATGGGGACACAATGGGTGCTTAATGTCATGACTAATATACAAATAGCAAATGTCATGGTTAACAAAGACAAGGGCTTTGCGTGGTTTAGCTACGCTTCAAGTGGCACTGAATTAAAAGCTGCCGCATTTCAGTAACACCAGTTTTGTTTTCATCTATTTTAGTCCATCTCAAAGGAACATGAAATCGTTTTTTTCTGTTCATGGTGCCAGTAAGTTTGAATCAATAGGCAATTGGTTAATGGTGCTTAGATAAGCAAAGGTGTTTGATTTTTAGCGCTAATGGTGTTAGCGCATTTCTTGTAATAGAAAAAATCCTTGGACAATAAGACAAGGGATGGAAGGGGATGAAAAGTTAAAGAGTGATTAAATTATCTGTCAACAGTCCGTCATAAACTTCACTTATGGGCTAGATTTTTGTTAAGCCTAGTGATTATTCTTCTAGATACCATTGGAATGGCATCATAATTCTTTCTCGAGATGTTCCAGCATTATTACCTCTCTATTTCAGAACATCATCAGTAATGGAAACTTGCCATGGAAACCATTTAAATGCCTGCCAAATTCTAAAGTTGTTCCTGACACCTCAAAAGCTCAATATATGACACTCAGATGATCCTAAATTTTTTTTCTTTCTTTAATATTATTCAGTTCCTGTAACGAAAATCTTGATTCCATATCAGTATTTAAAAGACTTCAGTAAATGTATGTGTCATGTAGGAAAACTAAGACGGGTCCTGTGGATCCTTTAAACATGTCCTGAATCCTTGTTTCAGGAAATGAGTAAATGATAATTTCACTCAAATTCCAGCACAGGAATTTTTCCCATTAAACAATAACATCATATATTTCTATTCTTAGAGTATTTTAAAGGTCTTAGTAATAGACATGAGGGATAACACATGCCTCAAGTTCAGCTAGTACTGATGTGCTGTTCTGGATTAGAACCCAATTTCTGATGTTACTTTGTATTTTAAAATCAGTATGGATTGAAATACCTTCTGTCCTTTCCAGTACTGCATTTGAAGGAACATGCAGCTGGGCGAAAGACTTTTCTTCTATTCTTTTTCATAGAAAAGTATGTGGGTTTGCCTCAGTTCTCACAAATCCTTCATTGAAATAGTAAAAGTCAGGTGGCAGTGAGTGCACTATGTCAAATTAATGAAGTGGAATGGGAAGACTCCTACAGATGTCTGTGGCAGCTATGTATCATAAAGGGTTTATAGAAGACATTTGCTCCTTGGCTAAATAAGGGTTGATTTTACATGAGTTTTCTCTTCTTTTTTTGCTTCTGCTGTATTTGATAATATTGGCCCAAACTCAGCAACGCAGTTAAGCAGGTGTTTAAATCCATCCTTTAGCAAGTAACTGAAACCTGTTTAACTTGAGCTCAGCTGGACCTCAAGATATGGTAAAGTTAAGCATATTTTGAAGTGTTTTGCCAAACATAGTCCTTTATTCTTCTGGTTAAAATGAAGCCAGGCTGATAAGGTATTTGTATATTCCAGTGGAAAGAGAAGTGGCTGGATGGCTGGTACCCTGCTGGTATCTTGCAAGCTCTGGAATTTCAAGAAGGACTTGGCTAAAGAGTTAAAGGTGTTGAAATGAGCATGAATTGAAAGTTATCCCTTGCGAATAATAGGGAATTTTCCCATCAATGTCCAAAGATAGGATAGTTGAAGCCTGGCTTTTCCATTGGTAAAAATCAGAAGGGTCCATAAGGATGTAGTAACTTTCAGGTGTGTCTGTCTGAAGCATTGTAGCAGGAGCTGGTATTCAGATAAAGCTGTAGTCAGGCATCATTTTCTCCTCCTTATGTTACTCAAAAAATAGATATTTGTTGGTAACAACAAGAAGAAACTTTTTAAATATCAAACATAGCTTTCTGAGCACAGTCTTCATAGTAAGATTTGAAAGTGCTACAAAACTGTCATATACAAATATTAAAATTACTGGAAAAAGTATTTCAATTCAACAGTTATTAAAAATATATTCTAATTACAATACATTTGCTATTTTGTGCTGTATGTAAGTCATAATGATTTCCTCAACTTAGTTTTATTTTCTTAGCTTCTTTTTTGCATTGGCTCTTTCCACCTTTGGTCATACCAATGAAATTAATTTCTGAAGCATGCTTTAAGTCTTGAATGTTGTTGCACGCTACATCTCCGTTATGTTGCAGCCTCCTTGTCTGTGACACAGGGAAGCTTTTATTGGGTAATAAACACAAGCAACATTAGTCTACTCCCACCTACTTTGGCTCTGTATAATTTTGGCTTCTACACATCCCTTAGTAGATCAAATGGGAGACTATTAATTTTGAAGAGCACAGGACATGCTGAAGGGATCATTTCTGAATCTAGGCAACTCTCACAGGTTTCTGTGTCAGGCAGTCATTTTCTGCATTTAAATATGTGCCAACAAGTTTTGAGTTGAAATCACTGAATATTTTAATCCTAGGTCATATGCAGTATATGGCACAAAAGCTTCTTTTCTTGCAGCTATTCCACCATCTTGTTATTACACAGGGTTGTCTTTTTTTTTTTTTGCTGTAAATAGCAACAGCCTTCATGCCAAAGTGCAGGCCTGTGTCCATACTGTGTGCAACATCATGGTGAGGGAACCTCCAGCTCAGTGCTGATAGAAATGGTGTCAGCTTCTCCAGCTCCCTCAGGACATTCTATAATTAATTGGCCTAAATACTCAAAGCACCTTGAATTATTCAGCTGAGTATTATGTACTTAATATTTTAATTTTTCTGATTTATAACCATCGTCACCAACATAGAGAAGTAGACCCCTGAGATGAAAATAATTATTTGCTAGGTGCTATTAGCTACGTCTTGCAGAGAATATTTAACTTCCTACTGGTGATCTCTTGTCTCTGGAAGCTTGTCTTCCTATTCACGCTTCACAAAACCTATGATTCAGGTTCTCATTTCCTAAATGAGGTGTTTTTTTCTTTTTTTTTTTCATTTAAGAACTGTGATTTAATCTATCTTCCTTCATGTCTTCCAGTAAGTTAATGGGAAGAAAACATACATTTTTATAAGCAAATGATGTTGCTTTGAAAGTAAAGCACTGTTGTATTTCTTTTCTTTCAGAACATGACTGTTATTTCATTAAAGGCTAGGAAAATACATTTCCATTGTAGCTGTTATCTTATGTAACTCATTTGCCACTGTTAGATCTCTGAGCCTGTGCCATTGGAAGTGCAAGATTTAGCTCATATTCTGGCATGCGTACCAGAACCACAGGCTGGGACTCCTCTGGGTTAGTTTGATTTAAACAAATTAATAAAAAAATCCTTTGCCTTCTTGCAGTCATGACTGTATCTTAGGCTTGCTGTTCAGAATATGACCATTGCTGCATTGTGATGCCCTTTGGAGATGAGCAGCACTTTCAGCTCAATAAAAAAAATAATTTGGGGTGCAAAAGAGAAGATGTGAGGTGCTGAAAAACTAGCTGTCACGTTTTACAGAAGCTGTTCCATTAGGAAAAACATTCATTTTGAAGTCCCATCTTCCGTGTTTGAGTGCTGGTATGGGGAAAGCTACCATACCTCGCAAAAAATAGGTGCGTGACAAATGAGTTGGGTACTGGTAACACCTCCTCTGTACCGCTCTTAGAGTCACACGAATTGCTGGTCAGAGCAGATGGTTTCTGAGATCAGAGTATAACCAAGCCAACTGGGACAAGATTCAGTGGTTGTCTCAAGCGTAAGAGCATAAATTGATACTTTGGAAAATATGGCATAGTAAAAAATGAATGGAAAGTGTTTCCATACCTGTAATTTTGCCTTCTGTATCTTTTAAGTACTGAAAACCTCAAGCAGCCGTGAAAACCTGTTTAGATTATGCAGCTTTCCTTCTGCAGTGAGCTGAATTCTCAGCTCCAGGCATTACCTGAGTATATTAACATTACAAGCCACCAGTCAATTAAGATCTTTTTAATGAAGAAAAGTTACCAAGCCATCAGCATTTACTAATTATAGAAATAGCTGTTGGCCAAACAGTGTCTTATAACTCTGGAGTTTGTAAATGGCATTAGCACTGTCGAGTAACCCTGAAGACGACGTATTGACATATTCAGTTCAGTGCTGACTGTACATGCAACAATACAGGATTCAGAGCTTCACCACCCTCAAAGGATGAGAACTTCTTCCTAATAACACTAAGTATTCCTCACTGGTGTTTGTATGTGAATTTGTATGTAAAGTAGCTGAAGTGCTACTTCATGTCTTTAATTTGTGTTTTCAAGTTTGATCTAAATGAGAACATCAGGCAAGTCTGTGAGGAATTATTTTGAAATAGGAGAGGCCAGACTAGGAAAAGGTGGGTACAATCATGTTCATCTAATATGAGATCAGTACATGGTACAGGGAGAAAATGCATAGAAATCCAAAACTCCTGTTGGCTAGGATTTTCCAGAATACCTAAATGAAGCATCAAGATCTCATCATGTTTAGCAATTTTGTTCCTTTTCTATATACAGTTAAGCACTGTTTTTTCAGAGTGAGAACGTACACAGCAAGAGATGCTTCTGGAATAAAAGTTCCTGTACAGGGAGTTACTAAAGAAACATTAATTCATAATAATTCTTCATGTAGACAAGAATTTCATATTCTTCACTGTGATCAGTGTTCAGGTGTAAGTGCTGTGTCTTTTAAGTAACGTGCCTTGCAGTAATTCAATTTGGAGATAACAAAAGTACAAATCAAGGAGATGAGAATCTATTTTGAAAGCACGGCTTGCATATTCTTAGCAAGAAACACATGGAACATAATCCTGTGATCTCAGTTACAGTCTCAGCTTCCAGCAGTAATTGAGACTTTAATGTTTTTAGACTTTTATGTTACTCTGCCTGAAAGTAAGACAAGCCATGATTGATTCATCCCTAATAAAACTAAAGTTTTAGGTGTTCGTTTCTTGCATCATTCTTGCTTCACCTTTTCAAAGTATAAAAGCAGATGATCCTTGGCAGTGTTCAAGGCCAGGCTGGTCAGGGCTTAAAGCAACCTGGTCTTGTGGAAGGTGTGGCAGAGGGATAGAACTGGAGCTTTAGGGTCACTTCCAACCCAAACTTTTCTATGATTGCGCTTTCAGCCTGGTAAACTATCGTAGTAATGGTAAAGCATATTAAAAAAAGATGGTTAAAAAGAAGGCAAAATGTGTGTCCTATTGAGGGCTTAATTTTAAGAGTGTCAGGATTTCCCCCTCAAGCACTCAAATATTTGTTCTTTGTTAATGTTTTTACCAAGACAGTTGATTTTTCAAGGCCATTTAAACTCTAAAATTTCATGTTTTTCTGTGCACATACACCTCACAAGAGGGGGTACAACTCTAACAGCTAACATTCAATCTTAAAAGAGATCTCTTTCAAACACCTGTCAGAATCAGCTCCCACATCAAGCTTCAGCCAGATGCTTTCCTGACTGAAGCCTGAAGCTAAAAAAAGGATTCTGCCACCTTGAATTCCTGCTCTACCTTTCCCTTCACCCTGCTGCCTGTTTAGAAACAGTGGTTTGTTTTCCTAATGGTGAAAGACATGGAAAATGTGCTGAAGTTTGCTGAAAGGAATTTAAAAGGAAATATTTTTATCTTGGCATGTAGCACAGTTGTAAGAAGAATCATTTTGATGACATCCATCTGTTGCAGATTAAAATAGGCTGGAAGTGGGGATTGGGAAGTGAGTTCGTATGGCGTGATAAGTAGAGTGTGACTTATATAAAGGCATTGAAATAATTTGGATGACTGAAATAAACTGCTTTATATTAATAAACTGCATCAGTATTAATAAAGTGAAGGTGGGAGGCTTTTAGGATAGTCTTTTAAGATGTGAAAGAATGGTTTTCACCTGGTGTTCCTGATGGGGAGGGGAAATTAGGTGAGGACCACGATCAGTCGGAGGTGTTTCAGTGCTGGTCCAGCATCATGCGTGCCCTCCTGTGACTCTGTAATCACCTCCCCACAAAATGGACTTTTATAGTTATATATCTACTTTTTGAAGCTCACTCCTACTTTATTTACTTATTCTAAGCATGGAAATTGTTGCTGTCCATGTGCACATTCCCAAGTGCTTGTTCTGTTTAATCACTACTTTTGTTGCATGACTTTATTTTTTCTCCTGATATGTGCAGTTGCATTTAGCTACATGTAGGTTCACATGTGGGAGAATACCAAAAGTATGTGCTGTTTTTCAAATAACCAGTGTAATTTCATGCTCTATCTGTGGATAAAAGCAAGTTGGCTTGTGCATTTCACGCTCCCTGGCTTAACAGCACATCCCACATGCTAGCGGGGAAGTAAAAACATGATTTTATTTATTTTTAACCTCTAAATGCTAATGGGGCTTTAAATGTGGAAATAGGAATGCAGGAAGTTTAAGAGTGGGCATATTTACAACATTATCCTGGATTTAGATACTCAGGCTTGAGTACTTCATCTGCTTGGGTGTATGGTTAGAACCATATTATCACTTGCAGTGCTGCCTAGTTTAGTGGGACTTCTTTTTTCCTGTAACATGCTCTACTTCTGTGTCATAGGTGATAAAATACATCCATAGGACTGTTTTGCTCTTCGATATTCTTTTTTTCTCCAGTGTGTAACTCTTTTAAGCCAATGTGTGTGTGAATGAATATGCACTATAGTCATGTAACGTTTATGCCAAGTACAATTTCAAGGCCAATGTGTGTTTTCTTAAGTGCCATGGCTGATAATAGGGTTGATCAATTGTTTTCCAGAGTTTTGAGCACATATATATATATATATATTTACGCACACACACATGCACACACATATTTAAACCTCAGAGAACTATGGCTAGCATATTTTTTTTCATGTTGCTAATATCGGTAACTATGATTTCAGGTTTTTTTTTTTTTGCTTCTTGCTAAATTTTGAACTTCAGCACTATTTTGCTCACTCTGACAGGTCTGCAGTTCTTTTGTGCCAGTGTTGCCTTAAGTCTGTGTATGCTAATTAATGCAGATATAATGCAAAGTTAGTTTTCTTCACAATTTTGTTCTCCTCCAGAATAAAATGTGGAACTCTTTATTTGGGGATGAAGTTATGCTCTCTTCTAAGCAGAAATTAACTAGAGATTTGTTTTCTTCTTATCTTTCCACAGTCTGACAGCAATGCAAGCTTCCTTCGAGCTGCCAGAGCTGGCAATCTGGACAAAGTAGTGGAGTACCTAAAAAGTGGAATAGACATTAACACATGTAATCAGGTAAGATTTTTGAAGGACAAAAGTTTACGAGAGCAGATTGCAAGAATCCCTCCTCAAAACTACTTTTTTCCAGCTAAATTACTTCACACAGATGTTTTGATTCGCCTCAAGTGATGTTTTCAGTGTTTTTCTTCAGTGGTCTCTTTTGACAAGAAACTCGTAATGTCCATAATATAATGCTGCTTTTAGTAAAGCTTTGTGTAAGCCTTTCTGGGCTTTTCTTTCTTGCCTGTGTCCCACAGGTATGGAGAGCTGTTAGTGAAGTAGCTATAAACAAAGCTTAGGCTATGCTTTGGGAGTCTAATTATGGAGTCTGTAGTGAATTTCTGGTTCTAATGGAAAAGTGGAAGTTGAGGTTTCCCTTGCTAATTTTATGAGATCTCAGCTGGTGAATAAACATTCAGTGGGTGGTACTTCCAGCTGGCTAGCTAACTTGTGTCCAAGCAGATGAAAATCCAGTAGCTCACTTGGATTAGTACTGCAATTCTAATTACCCTCAGATGTTTAGAGAGTAGCCATGGCTTTTACCTTGCTTCAGAAAAACATAAATTTAAACATGTTTTTATCACTGGCCACTCTTATCCATAACATAGAATCAGAGACTCAATTAGATTGGAAAAGGCCTGTAAGATCATCAAGTCCAACCATGACCCCAGCACTGCCAAGGCCACCACTAAACCATGTCACTGAGGGCCTCACCAACACGGTTTGTAAATACTTCCAGGGACAGTGATTCCACCACTGCCCTGGGCAGCCTGTTGTGGTGCCTGACCACCCTTTCAGTGAAGAAATTATTCCTAATATCCAGTCTAAACTTCCTCTGGTGCAGCTTGAGGCCATTTCCTCTTGTCCTATTACTTTTTACTTCGGAGAAGAGACTGATTCCCACCTCACTATAACCTCCTTTCAAGTAGTTGTAGAGAATGATAAGGTTCCCCCTTGAGCCTTCTCCAGATTAAATTCCCTCAGTTTCCTCAGCCATTCCCCGTCAGACTTTTGCTCCAGACCATTTACCAGCTCCGTTGCCCTTCTCTGGACCTGCTCTAGCACCTCAATGTCCCTTTTGTAGTGAGAGGCCCTGAACTGAACACAGAAGTTGTTTTACATATTTCTATAAAAAGATACTTAGATTTTCTGCTCAATATACAACCTTCCCTTTCAGGGAAGTTATTACTGCTGTAAAAATACACTGCTGAAGTTTCACCATTGATCTGACATATAATAAAACGTTTTAGCATGGCTCTTTTGTGAGTCTGACATGTAAATGAAATTACTTGTACTTCATAGCCTAGGGACCTACATTTGCAACATTTATTTAAGTGACTATTACCATCAAATTTAATAAGACTGTAACTGTGACTTAAAAGAAATATGCAAGTAAGTGTCTGCATCAGTCCTGAAAAATGTCTTGACACTGGTGAAATCAATGGCAGTTCTTTGAGGGGGAACATGGAAGCCCAGGCTGTGTGATGTCCAACTTTGCCCTAATTCTTAGCTAGATTTAATCAAAATTATCGCTAACTGAGCAATGGCTATGAATGTTTGAAGTAAAATTGTTTAAAAGTTATTTTTAAACAACATTAAAATCAGTAAATCATCCAATAGAGATGTTGCATAAGCTCTAAAATTCTAGTGCACCATGTAAATAGAAACTTCCAAGACTCTTCACCTTCACAGACTGCAGTGTCAGGTTCAGCTTGTTGGCAGCAGTTTGTTCTGTTTGGCTCCAACAGTGGAATTGCTGTATAGAGGAAGAGTTCCTGGTAAAAAGATGCACGTATTCAAGGGAAGTCTGGGGGCAGAGAGGGCTGTGAACATGCTGCCCTGACATAGATTGACAGCGCTGTCTTGAGCAAGGTTTCTGTGAATAATAACTGTTCATGAAAGGTGTTGTTAGTGAGGCATCCCTGGATATGCTCCCATATGATAGAATCATAGAATGGTTTGAGTTGGAAAGGACCTTAAGATCGTCTACTGCCAATTCCCCTGTACATAACAATTGTAAGAAAAACTCCCGTGCTTTGGCTACGTTTGGGAACAATGTGAGCGTGCCTATGCAGTTAAATGACCTGCCCCTCCCACCCAAGTTTCACCTGAGTCCTGGTTCCCTGATCACCTACTCCATATGTGTATCAGTTGGCTCTCAGGTTCCGTCTAGCTTAAAGTAGCTGCTTTTCTCTGAGATGAGATTAAAAAAAAAAAATCTGTCTTCTTGGATAGCATGTGGATTGATGCTATTGCAGGAACTTTCCTCCAGAGAAAACAAAACACGCAGACGCTGTGCCTTTGGGCTGTGGTGCCCCACTGGGAGCTGGAGAAGGCTGAGGCAGGAAGTGGTACATGGGGGGGACCTAGGGTGCCATGGGGAGAGCTGGCCAAGGCAGCTTGTCAGCTCTGCTGGGGGCTTGAGAACAGCCCTGACAGGAACCTAGGGTGTGAGGGATAGATTGACAGAGTTTCTTGGTATTCTCAAGATCTCCAAGTCTTTAATTCTATGGCAATTAGCTGAGTGTTCAATTTTTTAACTACATTTAAGTCCTAATTAATTTAATTGAAGTCTGCAGCTAAATGCTAGTCTGAAAAAGGCTGGTTTCCTGAACTGGAGCTTTATACTGTCCAAACATCATCAATACCACCAAGAAAGCCTCCACAGCAATCCCCACTCCATTTCTGATATTTACATGCTGACATTCAGACTGGAAAAATGTCAACACTCACTAAACCACCCATAATTGTGGCCATTATTTGGTTTTTTTTAAGAGTAGCTGGAAGAATGAGAAATGAAATAATCTAAAGTATTTTGAGATATTAGCTTTCCTGCTGGAGAAAAGCTGCACGTGATTAAGGTAAGCATGTGTCAAGTAGAAGTTAGGACACAAAAGGGAGAGCAGTTGGTTGTCTGTGCCAAGGAATTTAGTGATGAGCAGAGTGAGAACTGCGGCTTTACTTGTGCTGCTTATTGAAGGCACATACAAGAATCTTGCCTCACTGTCCAGGAGAAAGTTACTATTAAAAGATCTACTGTCAAGAAAATACTTGCTGAGTTATATGGGACACAACCCAGCAAACTTCAAGTTGCCCAGCTAAGAAAGGGTAAAATCATAGAATCGTAGAATCATAGAATAGTTAGGGTTGGAAAGAACCTTAAGATCATCGAGTTCCAGCACCCCTGCCATGGGCAGGGACACCTCCCACTAAACCATGCTACCCAAGTCTCTGTCCAACCCAGCCTTGAACACCGCCAGTGATGGAGCATTCACAGCTTCCCTGGGCAACCATTCCAGGGCCTCACCACCCTTACAGTAAAGAATTTCTTCCTCATATCCAATCTAAACTTCCTTTGTTTAAGTTTGAACCCGTTACCCCTTGTCCTCTCACTACCATCCCTAATGACGAGTCCCTCCCAGCATCCCTATAGGCCCCCTTCAGATATTGGACGGCTGCTATGAGGTCTCCACGCAGCCTTCTCTTCTGCAGGCTGAACAGCCCCAATTTTCTCAGCCTATCTTCATACGGGAGGTGCTCCAGTCCCCTGATCATCCTTGTGGCCCTCCTTTGGACTTACTCCAACAGTTCCATGTCCTTTTTATGTTGAGGACACCAGAACTGCACACAATACTCCAAGTGAGGTCTCACAAGAACAGAGTAGAGGGGCAGGAGCACCTCCCTTGACCTGCTGGTCACGCTGCTTTTGATGCAGCCCAGGATACGGTTGGCTTTCTGGGCTGCAAGTGGAACCTTACTAAGCAGGTTCCTGAAGAGGCCAGTGCCTGCTCTCTTGAAGTCCAGGGCAGTGAGTTTGCTGCATGCTGTTCTCACTGTCCTGAGGATCTCGAATTCAACAATCTTATGGTCGCTGCAACCAAGGCTGCCCTGGAGCGTCACATTTCCAACCAGCCCTTCCCTGTTGGTGAGGACGAGGTCAAGCATGGCACCTCTCCTTGTCGGCTCCTCTATTACTTGCAGAAGGAAGTTGTCTTCCACACAATCGAGGAACCTTCTGGATTGCTTGTGCCGGGCCATACCATCCCTCCAACAGATATCAGGGTCATCAGGGTGGTTGAAGTCTCCCATGAGAACAAGGGCCTGCAAGCGTGAGGCTGCTCCTATCTGCCTATGGAGCGCTTCGTCCAGCAAGTCCCCTTGGTCAGGCGGTCTGTAACAGATCCCCACAATAATGTCTGCCATCGCTGTTCTCCCTTTAACCCTGACGCACAAACTCTCTGTTGACTGCTCACCTGTCCCCAGACAGAGTTCCATACTCTCCAGACAATCCCTAACATAAATAGCAACTCCCCCTCCCCGTCTACCGGGCCTGTCTTTCCTAAAGAGCCGGTAACCTTCCATTCCAACACACCAGTCATAGGAGCCATCCCACCACGTTTCTGTGATGCCTATGATATCGTACCCCCGTAGATGTGCACACATCTCTAATTCCTCTTGTTTGTTCCCCATGCTACGGGCATTTGTATAGAGGCATTTGAGCTGAGCTCCAGTTGAAGCTGGCTCATTGGCTGGAGCAGCTGGAATATCTCTACATTGCTCTGAACGTTTATTATAGGTGCTGGCCGGTGATTGGGTGTGTTGGGATGGAATGATGCCCCCCTCTCCCAGCACATCTAATTTAAATCTATTCTTAAGTTCTTGTATTCTAATTGATCCAGCAAATTTTATGTTGTGATTGTATTGACAAAAAGGATCACCCCCAGGACAGAGCCCAGTTAAAATGGTAGTTACTTGGAAACATTAGAAGTGTTCTTTTTCCACTGGTCATGTTCTCTTGCTCGCTCTGAAAGGAATATGACCAGGGTTGCTGCAAAGTTGTGTTCTGAGAAGGTGGTTCCCACCTGCAGCTGGCTGGCAAAGCTCCTCTTGCACCATAAGGTCAAAATCAGAGCCAGAAGAATGCAATGAGTAATTTCTCAATGGCTTAAAATAGATGAAGCCTTCCTGGGTGACAGGTTGCAATGCCACAAACTTTCTGAATCTGTGGGTTTACACTGCGGTTAAGATCAAAGCTGGACTTATACCTGAGCTTATTAGGTTTAAAAAGCTGGCTGCCGAGTCTGCAAAACAAAAATCCCACAGTAATGTGACTTAATTAATTTAACCTGTCATCTGAGTTAACTCAGAAATTTTCTAGACTGTGTAAAGTGTTTTGAGTTCTTGAAGGGGGCTGGAACTAGATGATCTTAAGGTCCTTTCCAACACTAACTATTCTATGATTCTGTGGAAACAAATAGAATAGAACTCGAATGGAACAACAACAAACTAAAATAACCCCATCAGATTTATGAATAAAATTAATCTCTAATTTTATCCATGAATAGCTTGCCTCCATGCATTAGCTGATCTGCTTCCCTGAAGACAGTAATTACTCTGTGGGAGTTCCCAAGTTCAAAGAAGGAACTCTCTTGCTGCAAATTTGATCCTCATGCCTAGTGATCCCCATTTATTGGCCTTCGCCATCCACTGAGCCACTAGCGGGCCCTTCACTTTCTTGCAAACTCTTGATTCTGGTGTCATATAAAATTGCTTTTGGATAACTAAGATACTTAGCTTCCATTTATTAAGCATCACTGGTATATTGTAAATTTTACTGGGAGTGAAGTAGACGACTCTTTTAGATGTTAGGGAGTAGTGAATAAGCCTATAGTAGTAAATAAGCCACTGCAGCCTTACAGTTATTCCTCCTCCTCCTTCTTCTTAGGGTTTGAATGAGGTGTCAATGTGCTCGTGTTGCAGCTATCTGAGGGGAAAACCTAGCGCACTCTGTGCAAAAACACGGGGTGTATTTTATTTTTAAGAGTGAGATATCTGAATGGTCTTCCAAAAGTGAACCCTTGTTCGTGATTTTTTTTTTTTTCTCAGTTTAATGCTATTTTTAGACAAGATCCCATCTCAGAAAGCAGTACCTAATGTTAAGAGTAAGCTTTCCTGAGCACAGGTAGCACAAGAAGATGCTTTCTTCAGTTTTAGCATTTGTTTCTCCCATCCTAAGTTTCACAGAGATCTGTCTTTATAGGAAATCAGAGTATTTGCCCAATTTAACTGTTTCCAAAATCTGATGGAACTTAAAGTTTCTGGATATGCTGAATACAGGGATTAGTTACAATTATTAATGCAGTTATATAGTTAATAATTAGTTATTACTTAACTATGCTTTGTTGCATGCTACCTTCGTATCAAGTTAAATTATTGTGGAGTTACATAGGTTACTCTGAATTCAAGCACCATCACCTATTGTGAAAATCATAAATAATTTGTCTTTATTTCTGGAGAGAATTAGAAATGTTAGGGGACAGAATTCACCTGTTTTAAAAACCATTCCTTTAAAAACAGAAATCTAACTGCTGGTATTTTATAGAATGGAAAACTGGTAACCATTGGAAATGTCTGATTCCTTTAAAACTATTTCCCTTATGGTATAAACAAAGTTAGTTTAGGACATGGTCACTGTTTCTAGTTATTAATGTAGCAAGAGAAAACAACTTGCTTCTGAATATTTGCTACTTTGAGTAGCAAAGTGGACTTTAATTTTACAGTGTGCATTTGTACAGCCCATAGTTCTAGAAGAAATTAGACCCCAAAATCTGACCAGTGTAAGGGTTCATCAGCTGCATGCTGTGTTTTGAAACACAAGTGGTAATCCAACAGGCAACATAAAGGAATGTTTTCCCATCTTGTCTTTGGAGGCTTGTCAGTTTTCATTGACTCCCTTTTTAGGAAGGAGAACTTTGGCATTTGTTTTGAAGAATTCTGTATTCACAAGGAATGCGTTAAGCCTGCTATCTCGAACAGGACAGGACTCATATTAGATAATTTTGGATGGCCTCTAGCTCTAAGGCTTTTTAAAACATCAATCGTTTTGGCTTGCTCTTGTTTTGTTGGCTTCTTTGCTTCGGTCATAGGGAGAAAGAGCACCAGCTATTAACTAGTCTGTCATTTAGTCCAAATGGAAAGCAGCTAACACTCCCAGCAGTGCTGACTATAGACTGTATGCATAATGGGGTCAGCCAATATCACATGTTGATGTCATTCATTAGGTTAATTCATTTTAATGAATTCATAGGCTATAAAACAACATGAAGGGAGAATTTTCATTATCTGAAATGATTCTTCATTTTCTTAAGCATCCACTTTATTTCTTCATGATATTTTGGGGAAAGACTTAACAAATTGTCAGACTTGATAAGACCATGTCCAGCTCTAGTGTGCACTTTCCCAAATCCTCCTTGAAAAGAGGTTGACCACATGGGCTTTCTATTTCTTGAAGAGATTTATTTAGAAACTTTGCAGCAACTTTAGGCTGACATCTATTAAGAGATGGTGAAAAGTGTTTGACTTTGACAAAGGGTATGATACTGCTTTTTAGTCTCAGGCTCTGCTGGTGAGTGCAGCTGCCTTCTCAGCTCTAGCAAAACATGTAAAGGAATTAGCACAACCATGCAGAGTTAGTCACAATAACTTCTTTATTTTTATGGTGTTTGTAACTTATGCTTTGTTCTTGGCCTGTTAGTATATATATATATATATATATGTATAAGCCTGTGAACACAGCATCAGCTGAGGGAACTTGGTAAAAGTGCGTTATATTCATACTTCAAGAGAATGTTGAAACGTTAACAAAGCAGATTTATAACAGATAATAGACCATTATATACTGAAGTAACACAAGAAAATACGTGCTTGAAGATTTTTTTTCCCCACTTCCTTTGAGCAGTTTCTTTCCCCCATCTACACCTTTATACAGCTCACTAAGCCCCACCAGAAAAAGGTGGGTAAAGCTTTCTAGGACCACCAGGTTATGGTCTGTGCTTGTCACAGCTGAGCTTGGAGGAAAGCGTGTGAAAAACTCCCCCTGTGCCCAGATTGCAGCTTTGGTATACAGCTTCTCAGTGAAGCTGTGACAATGCTAGACAGCTGCTGAGGCTTTATTGTTTCTTTCTAATAAGTCAGTACCACCACTGCAAAAGTGATCCTGGCTGTGCCCTGGCTTGGTGGTCACACTGCACTGTCAGAAGTACGTGTGCCGCTTCAGACGAAATGGTTGAGGGACCTGAGCTGCAGAAAGGAGACTGGGGATAGAAATGCGCACAGGACAGGAGAAGCAGAAGTACTTCTGATAGCAGTGCTGATTTTGCTGGTTTAAAATGTTCTTTGAACCATAGGTTCATCTGATAGTCAGCCAAGAATTTGTCTTTCCACGGAGTCAGTTTGCTTTGGCATAACAAGGTTAGGCAGGAATAAGCCATTACTACTGCTGGAAGTAACAGTGATCCAGTTGATGTCCCATAAGGAGTAAATGGCACAGCAGGATTGATACCAAACCACGTAGCAGCTGAAGGACTTTCATTCCATGAAGATCACTCCATGAGGCAACTGAAGACAGAGTCAGAAGTAGCATGGACTTCCTTGTGTGATTTTCAGACAATAGCAGTGAAGTTTAGTGCCTGTATTCTGGGATAAAAAGGACTGACTTTTGACTGCCTTAGAAAAGGTTGGTGGTTTCAGTGATGTACAAGAAATCTGTAGGCTTTTCTGGTGTAGTAAAAATTTGAAGGGTGACAATATAATAGGTGCTGTGAACAGAAGTGGAATGTGTGAACATTTGTAGCACTCTACGGGTTATAAAATGCTGGTACATCTGGCTCAGTGGTAGAGGAGAAAAAGAACTCAGGGAATTGGCCTCTGCAGGGAAACACTTGAGCCAGGCTTGGAAGGCTTAGTATTATGTTCTCTTATGAGAGTCAGAATTACAGATGAGCCTCTGAAAGAAATGTAGTTATGATATATGGAGGTGACTGTCTCGCGAGGGGATGACTGCAGCGCCTGATCGGGGGGGAGGCTCGGCGTCTACGAGCTTCACCTCGGAGCAGCAACTTGCACCGAGAGAGCCTCAAGTCCTCGACAAGGCCTGCCCAGGAGCCTGCAGCTCCGCGGAGGCGAGCGGCTGACTCAGAGGGGGCGGCGCCAGGAGGACCGGCGGCAGAGCTGACTGGTTAAAAACCTGCCCCAGGGAGCGCGAGCGACCCGGAGCGTGGCGAACAGGGCGGGCAAACAGGGCGGGCTCGAAGCAGTTTGCGCGGGCAGGCGAGCGGGGTGGTGAGCGGGATGGTGAACACTCGCCGTACGGGCAAGGCTCGGTCTGGGAGCTCTGCTCTGGCTGTGCCGGTGGTGGCCAGTGTAGGCACCCAAACGGAGCCGATGGGAAGGGAGGCTGCAGTGCAGAGCTTGGGGTGTAGAGAGCGCCTGCATCGCTATCCTAAGGGAAGGGTGAGCAATGGGCAGGGCTGCACTCTGCGTTCCCTGGTGGAGGTCCTCCTGCAGCAGGTGGCTGAACTGCAGGAAGCTGTTACCAGGCTGAAAGGTGTCAGGGAAGCTGAGGGGGAGCAGCACTGCTTGCTCTGGGACCAGCCTGTTCCGGGGCCTCGAGTGTCTACTGTTGCCCATGCAGGAAAGGAGGCTGCTAACCCAGGAAGCTGGGAAAAGGTAACAGAAAAAAACAACAAAAAAAGGAGGAAGAGGGTAATTAAAAGCAAGGGGCTTCCTCGTACGTCTGTTGTCCCCACCCAGAACCGCTTTGCTGTCCTGCGGGAGGCTGATGAGCAACAGCGCTCCCACCAGGCGCAACCAGCTGGTGCACTGGTAAAGAAGGTCACTACTGGTGCTGCCAGGAAAAAGCGGCGGGCCGTAGTAGTAGGGGACTCTAATCTGAAAGGCACAGAGGCACCCATCTGCTGGCCTGACCCAGGCTCAAGGGGGGTGTGTTGTCTACCAGGGGCTCGGATCAGGGATGTTGCAGAGAGGCTGCCTGCGCTAGTCAGCCCAAATGACTATTACCCACTTCTAGTGATCCATGTGGGTGCTACTGATATAGATAGCAGTAGCCCAGAGACCATAAAGAAGGACAACAGAGCTGTGGGAGAGGTGGTTAGGGGCTCTGGAGCTCAGATTGTCTTTTTGTCAGTTCTCCAGGATACAGGGCAGGACCTTGAAAAGGCTAGGAGGATTGGGCAGGTTAATAAATGGTTAGAAGGGTGGTGCTATAGTTAGGGCTTTGGGTACCTTGACCATGGGACTCAATATAGTAGGCCAGGTCTACTGGGGGCTGGTGGAACTGGTCTGACAAAGAAGGGGAAGAGTGGATTTGGTAGGAGGCTTGCCAGGCTGGTGAAGGATGCTTTAAACTAGATGTGTTGGGGGAGGGGGTCATCATTCCATCCCAACACACCCAGTCAGTTGGCAGCACCTACAGTAAGCGTGCGGAGCAATGTAGAGATATACCAGCTGCTCCAGCCAATGAGCCGGCTTCAATTGGATCTCGGCTCAGATGCATCTGTACAAATGCCCGTAGCATGGGGAACAAACAAGAGGAATTAGAGATGTGTGCACGTCTACGGGGGTACGATATCATAGGCATCACAGAGACATGGTGGGATGGCTCCTATGACTGGCGTGTTGGAATGGAAGGTTACCGGCTCTTTAGGAAAGACAGGCCCGGTAGACGGGGAGGGGGAGTTGCTATTTATGTTAGGGATAGGCTAGAGAGTATGGAACTCTGTCTGGGGACAGGTGAGCAGTCAACAGAGAGTTTGTGCGTCAGGGTTAAAGGGAGAAAAGTGATGGGTGATGTTATTGTGGGGATCTGTTACAGACCACCTGACCAAGGGGACTTGCTGGATGAAGCGCTCCACAGACAAATAAGAACAGCCTCATGCTCGCAGGCCCTTGTTCTCATGGGAGACTTCAACCACCCTGATATCTGTTGGAGGGATGATACGGCCCGGCACAAGCAATCCAGAAGGTTCCTCGATTGTGTGGAAGACAACTTCCTTCTGCAAGTAATAGAGGAGCCGACAAGGAGAGGTGCCATGCTTGACCTCGTCCTCACCAACAGGGAAGGGCTGGTTGGGAATGTGACGCTCCAGGGCAGCCTTGATTGCAGCGATCATGAGATGGTCGAGTTTGAGATCCTCAGGACAGTGAGAAGAGCGTGCAGCAAGCTCACTGCCCTGGACTTCAAGAGAGCAGACTTTGGCCTCTTCAGGAACCTGCTCAGTAAGGTTCCATGGGATAGAGCCCTAGAGGGCAGGGGGGCCCAAGACTGTTGGTTGATATTCAAGGCTCACCTGCTGCAAGCTCAGGAGCAATGCATCCCAACTAGAAGGAAGTTCAGCAGGAGGGCCAGGAGACCTCCTTGGATGGATAAGGAGCTGCTGAGCAAAATTCGAAGGAAACAAGAGGCTTATAAAAGGTGGAAGAAAGATCAGGCGGCCTGGGGAGAATACAGGGATGTTGTCCGGCAAGCTAGGGACCAGGTTAGGAAAGCTAAGGCCCACTTAGAATTAAACTTGGCTAGGGATGTTAAGGATAACAGGAAGGGATTTTATAGGTACATTGCCAATAGAAGACAGGTTAGGGACACCGTGGGCCCTCTCCAGAAGCTATCGGGAGAACTGGCTACCCTGGATTTGGAGAAGGCTGAGGTTCTTAATGACTTCTTTGCCTCAGTCTTTACCGGCAAATGCTCTGACCACACCACCCAAGTCTTGGAAGGCAGATGCAGGGACAGTGAGAATGAAGACCCTGGGCCCACTGTGGGGGAGGATCTTGTTTGGGACCACCTTAGGAGCCTGAATGTATACAAGTCCATGGGACCTGATGAAATCCATCTGCGGGTCCTGAAGGAGCTGGCAAATGAAGTTGCTAAGCCACTGTCCATCATATTTGAAAAATCATGGCAGTCAGGTGAAGTTCCCGATGACTGGAAAAAGGGAAATATAACCCATATTTTTAAGAATGGGAAAATGGATGAGCCGGGGAATTACAGACCAGTCAGTCTTACCTCTGTGCCTGGCAAAATCTTGGAGCGGATTCTCCTGGAAGGCATGCTAAGGCACATGAAAACCAACAAGGTGCTTGGTGACAGCCAGCATGGCTTCACTAAGGGGAAATCCTGCCTGACCAATCTCGTGACCTTCTATGAAGGGGCTCTGGAACTGATGGACAGGGGCAGAGCAGTTGATGTCGTCTACCTGGACTTGTGTAAAGCTTTTGACACTGTCTCACATGACATCCTTGTCTCTAAGTTGGACAGACATCAATTTGATAGGTGGACCACTCGGTGGGTAAAGAACTGGCTGGATGGCCGCACGCAAAGAGTAGTGCTCAGTGGCTCAATGTCCAGCTGGAGACCAGTAACGAGTGGTGTCCCTCAGGGATCGGTGTTGGGATCGGTCTTGTTCAACATCTTTGTGGGTGACATGGACAGTGGGATTGAGTGCACCCTCATCAAGTTTGCCAATGACACCAAGCTGTGTGGTTCGGTTGATACATTGGAGGGATGGAATGCCATCCAGAGGGACCGTGACACGCTTGTGAGGTGGGCTGATGCCAACCTGATGAAGTTTAATCATGACAAGTGCAAGGTCCTTCACCTGGGTCGGAGCAATCCCAAGCACAGCTACAGGTTGGGCAGGGAGGAGATTGAGAGCAGCCCTGTGGAGAAGGACTTGGGGGTGTTGGTTGATGAAAAAATGAACATGAGCCGGCAGTGTGCGCTTGCAGCCCAGAAAGCCAACCGTATCCTGGGCTGCATCAAAGGGAGTGTGACCAGCAGGTCGAGGGAGGTGATCCTGCCCCTTTACTCTGCTCCCGTGGGACATCACTTGGAGTATTGTGTGCAGTTCTGGTGTCCTCAACATAAAAAGGACATGGAACTGTTAGAACAAGTGCAGAGGAGGGCCACGAGGATGATCAGGGGACTGGAGCACCTCTCGTATGAAGATAGGCTGAGAAAGTTGGGGCTGTTCAGCCTGGAGAAGAGAAGGCTGCGTGGAGACCTCATAGCAGCCTTCCAGTGTCTGAAGGGGGCCTATAGGGATGCTGGGGAGGGACTCTTCATTAGAGACTGTGGTGAGAGGACAAGGGGTAATGGGTTTAAACTTAAACAGGGGAAGTTTAGATTGGATCTGAGGAAGAAATTCTTTACTGTGAGGGTGGTGAGGCCCTGGAATGGGTTGCCCAGGGAAGTTGTGAATGCTCCATCGCTGGCAGCATTCAACGTGGGGTTGGACATAGCCTTGGATGGCATGGTTTAGTGTGAGGTGTCCCTGCCCATGGCAGGGGCGTTGGAACTCGATGATCTTGAGGTCTTTTCCAACCCTAACTGTTCTATGATTCTATGAGTCTGTGATACGTATGCTTTATGGGCAGGAGCCTATGCTATACACTTCTGCTTGGCTGGCAACTAATATCATCTCTTCCCCTCCCAACTTTTTGGTGGGCATGGGAGAGAAAAAGGCTAGTGCCAGATGCCTTTGTTCTAAACGACAAGAATCTAGTTGACAGGAATGGGGGAGTTGCATTGATAGGACAAGGGGTAATGGGTTCAAACTTAAACAGGAGAGGTTTAGATTGTATATATGGAGGAATTTCTTTACTGTGCGGGTGGTGAGGCACTGGAATGGGTTGCCCAGGGAAGCTGTGAATGCTCAATCGCTGGTAGTGTTGAAGGCCAGGTTGGACAGAGCCTTGGATGGCATGGTTTAGTGGGAGGTGTCCCTGCCCATGGCAGGGGGGTTGGAACTAGATGATCTTAATGTCCTTTCCAACCCTAACTATTCTGTGATTCTTGATTAAATCTGAGCTTCCATCATCATAAATAGCAGGGATCAGCCATGTGGGAAATAATTACAGCATTGGTTCTGATTATGGAGGAACAAAGCTTGCTTTAAGAATTCAGTTTCTCTGGCCCTCAACATGTTAAGTGCAGTGTTTGCTTCTGCTTGCCCCAGATAACTTTATTTAAGGAATTACAGAATTTGAATGTCTACAGTAGGAGCTGTATTTAGGCTGTAGTTGCTTCCCATAGCCTTTTTATTTGACCTCCTGTATTCATTTTATCTTTGTTTTAATGAATGAAGACAGTCATACATTGCAAAGAACCTTACCTAATCTGTGCAACAATATTAGCTTTCAGCTGCTTAATCTGATATTACTCGATATGTGTCTTAGAGGTACAAATACAGGTATTGTAAGAGCTTGCTACTGATTAAGCACTGGGACAGTCTCTGCTGTTTGTGGACTTCAGTCTGCTCACAAAGGGTGAAAAGTATTAATGACATGTCATTAATACAATTAATAATACATTAACAACAATACATCAGCTGTGTAAAATTGTAAGGAGTCAATGTTACCCTTCATATACATAGAGAATGTTGATGACTGAACCAGTGAGATTGGATATGAGATCAGGTCTTTTTTCTTAAGCAGTGAGAAGAACTTGGTGTGTTTCCCACAAAATACTATTTCAAAGCTTTCAACCACTGTAGGTAGCAATGATGGTTATTTAATTCTCAGCTGAGATTAAAAAACAAGGAAAATTGGAGCTTTCTGTGATGTTTTCAGTCTACAGAAATTCACTGACATGTGCAGTGTTCCTCATCTCAATGATTATGGCCAACCTCACCACATAATTTTGGCTAAGAACTTACCCTTAGTTCAGGGCATGGCACTATTGCTAACTCTTGTCTCTGTAGCTCAGAAGCAAGGGTGTTCCTCTGGAATAAGTAAGATCTGGTTGCTGCTGCTTTACCCACAGAATGGGATTTGAAACCACATTTCTCATTAACGCATCCTAGCTATCAGGCAGCATAAGGATATTCTTCTTCTGGCAGGTTATGAATAATAGCGTTCCATCAGCTCATAGTTGCACTTCTGAATTTAATCCCAAAGTCTTCCTCTGCTGGTTAGGCAAGTGTAAAATTCAGTGGAGTTACTTCAGAAATGCATTTGGATTTCTGTGTCTGCAGCTGTCGGCCCTACTCCCCTTTAACGCCTCCTGTGAAGTGCTGAGTGCTTTAAGATCATACTGGGAATTACGAGCTTGAACAGCCTCTGTGGATGGACAAATAAGAGACTTAGAAACCTACTTGTTTATTTTACAACTTAAATGACTATGAAATGCTTAGAGACAAATAAGGTGATAAAAATTACACTGTGCTAAGCTTGCACTTAGTTACTTAGCTACCTGAGTATCACTTATGATGTTTGCAATATAGAAAAGAGGAGAATGCTTGAGAGCAATGGCAGTATCTGTTGCTGTCACCTGCCTGTTATGCCATGAAAAATACTGTAGGACCATGAAAAATAGGTTGGCAATTCAGCTACAGCAGACTGTCATTTTTTTTCCCTTGGGTGGAATAGGGATACTAGGAAAGGTATACCTAGGTATAACTAGGGTTACTAGATATAGTTTACATGACTAGAATTTATAAGAGATAAAGTATCCTAATTCAAGCTGTGTGGTTCAGTTGATACGCTGGAGGGAAGGGATGGGACCCAGAGGGATGTCGACACTCTTGTGAGGTGGGCTGATGCCAACCTGATGAAGTTTAACCCTGACAAGTGCAAGGTCCTACACCTGGGTCGGAGCAATGCCAGGCACAGCTACAGGTTGGGCAGAGGAGATTCAGAGCAGCCCTGAGGAGAAGGGCTCAGGGGTGTGAGTTGATGAAAAAAAAGAACATGAGCCGGCAGTGTGAGCTTGCAGCCCAGAAAGCCAACCGTATCCTGGGCTGCATCAAAGGGAGTGTGACCAGCAGGTCGAGGGAGGTGATCCTGCCCCTTTACTCTGCTCCTGTGGGACATCACTTGGAGTATTGTGTGCAGTTCTGGTGTCCTCAACATAAAAAGGACATGGAACTGTTAGAACAAGTCCAGAGGAGGGCCACGAGGATGATCAGGGGACTGGAGCACCTCCCGTATGAAGACAGGCTGAGGAAATTGGGGCTGTTCAGCCTGGAGAAGAGAAGGCTGCATGGAGACCTCATAGCAGCCTTCCAATACCTGAAGGGGAACTATAGGGTTGCTGGGGAGGGACTCTTCATTAGGGACTGTAGTGAGAGGACAAGGGGTAATGGGTTCAAACTTAAAGAGGGGAAGTTTAGATTGGATCTGAGGAAGAAATTCTTTACTGTGAGGGTGGTGGGGCCCTGGAATTGGTTGCCCAGGGAAGCTGTGAATGCTTCATCCCTGGTGGCGTTCAAGGTGGGGTTGGACATAGCCTTGGATGGCATGGTTTAGTGTGAGGTGTTCCTGCCCGTAGCAGGGGGGTTGGAACTTGATGATCTTGAGGTCCTTTGCAACCCTAACTATTCTATGATTCTATGATTATACTTCATGGAAAAGGGTTTTAGATGCTCACTTTCTTAGTCTGCTTTTTTTGAAAACTGTAGCTCTTTTTTCATTTTATTTTCCTTTTTGAATGAGATACTGTAAACTCAAAGTTTAGGGAAGACTTGCTCATCAGAAACCAGCTGAGAAGTAAGTCAAGGATCAATACTATTTGCAAGCCATGTCTAATCAGCAGCCATTTTGGTCTACTTGTGCTGCTGGTTTTCTGTTTGATACCAGTTATCCCAGAGGAGAGGAGGAGAATCCAGAGTTCAAGACAGCTACCTTAGCCTGGAATAATCTTGATTGAATAGATACATTATGTGTAAATTTGGGTAAGTCTTGTGGTTTCTCCATGTTGGTAATACCTCAGTGGAGCTAGGTAAGGTTACAGTAAAGAGAAGGCAGATAGACAGTCCAATTTTGAAATAATGGGCTCCATGGAGATACCCAAGCTAGTAGTATGGGGAAATGTAAATTATCCAAAAGGAAGGAATCCCCTGTGGATACTTGCAAAATATGTTTTTTTGATGTCTTTGTTGCTATGAGAAAAATGTCATTGGAGAGTTTTGCTACACTGTGCCTTGGCTTAAATAACTGAGTCTGAAATATCTGAGTTATTTAGACAGTCATCTAAGAGATGTAATAGTAATTCAGCTACTAATCTTCTTACACCAGGGTAAGGTAGGAATGTGTGTCTTCGGAACTGATATTTATAATGGCTATGGCCCTTGTGCTTACAGAATGGACTCAATGCTCTGCACCTGGCAGCTAAAGAAGGCCATGTGGGACTGGTACAAGAATTACTGGAAAGAGGGTCGGCTGTGGATTCTGCCACCAAGGTAATTCCTGTCTGCCTGTAAGTTTATTCACAAGAAGGAAAAGTTAAACACGTGGGAGAATTTTTTTTTTAAGAGGTACCTCACTGATATTTAAACTGTGATTTCCATTGTGGCCTGCGAGTCTGTATTCTTTGCTGAAGCTCATAGGTAGTAAATGAAGAAGCAAAAATTGTTATTTGTACTGTCTTTTTACAGGGGAAGCATTAAAATTTTTAGCAATGCCATATTTTTCATTATTTCCAATGATGGGTCCCCATTAGAGACGGAGTGAATATAACTCAAAATAGTCGATGTTTTAAAATCTGTGAAAGTTGGACTCCTAGTGTCTAGGTTGGGTGGCTGTGCTCAGCCTTTGTATTTAGTTACCACCACTGTGCCCCTGTGGTGTTCTCTTATACTTTTTTTTTTTCATTATTTCTGATGCACAGCGTCTCCTTCAAGGTTAATGCTTGGTCCTTAGCTCAGAGGGCTTCTTGCTGAACTTGTGATCTTCAGCATTGATGGAAAAACAGAAGTTCCCTCCTTCAAAAACATCCTTAAGCCCCTCCTCAGAGAAGCTGTTGGTAGAACCATGAGGTTTTATATAGGTCTTTTGGGGTGTGGTCTGGTTTTAAGAACCTTGATTCTTTAATAAAGCCAATTAAATAGTGCTCCTAGGATGAGAGGCTGGCCTGGAAAAAATATAAGGCTCTTAGAAAAGCAGCGATCTGCTGCTGTTTTGTGAGAGATTATTTTTATTGTGCAGTATATCTCTTAAAGTTAAAACATTTGAAAAAGATGCATTTTCATTTTTCTGCCTATTAGAGAAAATTAAAAAGGATTTATCTTCTGCATTTAAGAGGCTGGTTTCTGTTACTTGATAGTCAGATCTTCCTGTTGAGTCTTGTACTGGGAAATCTCACTTTGTGTATGATTCACAGCTTGTATTTTAGGACTTTCAGATTTCAGCTGCCTTCTGCAGGGCATGGTCTCGGACCTGAATGAAAAAAACCTGCTAGCCTGGACTAAACTTTACCTAGAAGTTTGTCCTATGCCCCAGTCCCATTCCATAATTTCCCTGAGAAGTTATGTTATGATGTTATTGTTACACACCCATTCAACAAATCTTCATGGCTGCAACTCCCAGTCCTATCCCTGTAATGTTTATGGAATATCATGGAACTGTAAGGTATAATTGCGCTGAAAAAATGAACGTTATAAAGCACCGCTGGTTGAAATAATTCCTGAAGAAGGGGTCATGTCTTTTTATTTTTTCCCTCCCTATAACAGAAAGGGAATACAGCCCTGCACATTGCATCCTTAGCAGGCCAAGCTGAAGTTGTCAAGGTTCTGGTTAAGGAAGGAGCCAATATTAATGCACAGTCTCAGGTATGATGCCATTTCCTCTTTCTTCTAAATGTTACTTGGTGAGATTTTATAAGATAGATCTGAGACGTTAGTCAGTGGTTCCAAAGGTCCAAGCCTGACAAATCAATCAAATTGGTGCTTATGAAGCATTCGCTGGTAAGTAGAATAACAAATTGAAGTAACTGTATACCATTGGTACAGAAACTCGCATTGTTGTTGATGGAAATATTTCTGAGACAATTTATTAAAGCACACTAGGAATTTCTAAAATGTTTCGAATTGTAAAAATACTGCATTGTATCAATGAAGAAGACAGTTTCTCAAAGACTTGATCGATACAGTTGCTTTTCATGGTAATTTGTTGGCTAAAATATTGCAGAGAGCTTACACCAGGATTCTGAACTCTTTCTTTAAGTGATCAGAAAGAATTTTAAAGTTTGTAACATACATTTGAATTGAGGAATTTCACCTTGACCTGGCAGGCAAACCAATTGTAAAGACAACCCCGTTGTTTCCACTGATAGGAATCTTGTCTGCTCTTCCCAAAGGTACCAGAGAGAGTGGTGTTGCAGGGACTGGCTGATGGCCAGTTCTCCTGTCCATGGTTTCGGGGAGGCTGCAGTGGCAGCTGCCTGCCTGCTGTGGTTTCAGAGCTGGAAAGAATATGTGCTGGAGTTGCAGTGAGCAACATAATGCAAACTAGCTAGATGATGGTTTGTTTTCATAGAATCCCAGACTGGTTTGGGTTGGGAGGGGCCTTAAAGGTCATCCAGTTCCAACCCCCTGTGATGGGCAGGGGCACCTTCCACTAGACCGGATTGCTCCAAGCCCAGTCCAACCTGGCCTTGAGCACTGCTGGGGATGGGGCAGACACATCTTCTCTGAGCAACCTGTGTGCCAGGGCCTCACCACCCTCACAGGGAAGAACTTTCTCCTAATACCTAATCTACATCTCCCATCTGTCAGTTTAAAGCCATTCCCTCTTGTCCTGTCACTACTTGCTGTCTTATAAAAAGTCCCTTTCCAGCTTTCTTGTAGCCCGTTTAGGCACTGGAAAACTGTTACAAGGCCTCCCCAGAGCCGCCTTCTCTCCAGGCTGAACAAGCCCAACTGTCTCAGCCTGTCTTTATAGGAGAGGCGTGCCAGCCCCCGGAGCATCTCTGTGGCCTCCTCTGGGCCACAAATGTCAGTTTTTCAAGCTAACTGTCCCTATCTCCTCTGCCCTATCAAACAGACACACTATTAGTACCATGGAATAACTGACCACATCATCCTAACGCATATTTGAGACCTATTATTTCCTCTGTTTAGGATTAGAAATAATATATCAAAGGAATAGTTAAGTCGATATTTGTAAATGCTACCTTAACAATGGCAACTAGCTATGAGGAACTGAACATGTGGTACAGATGAGGACTATATGTGATAAAGAACCTGCATCTTTCTGAAGCATCTAGTCAGCTTGTGACATTCTCCAAGTAAATCATGGATCTAACAGTGTTCTAACCGAGTCCGAGTGCATCATTCAGTGGCTACAGATACCATTTCTATAGTAATGGTGTAAACTAAGATAAGGAGAAAAACAAGCCACTCTTCAGGGATCAATTAATTTCAAAATTAAATTCTCCTAGCACTTTGTGTCTGTAGGCAAGATAATGGCCCTTAGCTTAATCTCCCTAGATAGATGAGCAGAACAAGAAGAGAGTGATCGGATATAACAGTGCAGCTAGGAGCTGCCTTGCTTGCGGAGAGTTTCAGGAGGGATACCTGGGCCTGTGTGAGATGCTTTTCTCAATCCTCTTCTGTAGCACATTCCCTGAGCATTAGGATCCTACATGGACAAGTTGGTAAAAGGTTTTGATTTGTCAGAGTCCATCCTAAGTCTGGCTGGCACCACATTTTGCTTGCCCAGGCCTGAAAAACTGGGACCTGGAGGGGTTTTTTTGCTGTTTGGTGTTACAAATCTATGATGGACAGTGTAAAGCAGAGAGCAAGAGATGAGCAAATAGGTTTATAAAGTGGATGTTTGTCTGTACCTTCATTAAATTTCAAGGTAAGAGAAAGAGAAATTGAAAATATCTTTAAGATGCCTGACTCCAAGATTTTTAAAGTATTTTCTTTATTATGCTTTTCACCCCAAAGCAACAGCTAAAGAGCTCTCTCAGGACAGCTGATGGTTAAACACTCCTCATGCTCTACTTCTTTTAAAGATAGGAAATGTTGTAATTCCATTACTCAAAAAATTATCAAACTCCTTCCATAATTACATCAAAGTATGATTTCTTCATGCCTTCATCAGCATTTTCATATGTATAAGAAGATAATGTCATTAATGTTAGGATTTTGAGCATGGTAAAAGAATGTATTGTAAAAATGATACTCCCATCAAGCATTAGCACTAAAAAAAATATCAGAAAGGTTTTTTTTTAATAAATTAGGAAAAATAAATTAAAAAAGAAAAAAAATGTACCAGAATTGGAAATGGTTTTCACAGGTATTGTTTTATCATAGAATCACAGACTGGTTTGGATTGGAAGGGATGTTAGAGGTCATCTGGTTCCAACCCCACCTGCCATGGCCTGGGGCACCTTCCACTAGACCAGATTGCTCCAAGCTCCACCCAGTGTGGCCAATTTTATGTAGTATTCTAGTTTTAAATACACTTTTTGTTCACACTGGATATTCTGTGTGATGTACGTAGTCCTGTTAACCGGTATTTGCTACTTGAGTTGATTGAATCAATCTAATAGAGGACATTTTTTTATTCAGTACTGTTCCCTCATTGCCTTCAGGAAATGTGAATTGCAAGTGCTGTGATATCTATGACCTGCCTTTATGCCATGTTGTCTTACTGAAACAAGTCCTGTTGACTTGAATGGGAGGGTGAGTCCTTCATGCAATGTGATCCATCTGTGGTGGCCAATGGGTTGTGTCTTTCTGGGTATCTGTTCCAGAAGAGGTGGGCAATAGCTGCTTCAGCCAGGATATGTTCAAAGGCTCTTGCTGCTGAGGGGGCATTTCCAGTGGAAGTTGTCCCTGGTAGGGACTGCTCTGTCATGTGGACCTAGATCTGTCTTCTTTTTGGCAAATATTAAATGTACTTAGATAGTTATTATTCAGAGTGTTCAGCACTTTGAAAAGTATGTGTTAGCACTCACACACATGTTCCCATGTAATTAGTAATTTGGATATGAATGAACATATGTTGTTTATATGGTGGGTGGAAAGGATGTAATTTTTTAGTTAGGGCTCTGAGCAAACTCCTAAAATTTTGGTTCTAATTCTAATTTGCCAGCTGCTTTCCTTGGAAGATTAAATAAAAAAGTAATTTCTTTAAGCTTCATGAATGGAATGAGGATAATGAATGCTGCCTTTCTACTCGCAATAGCATCAATATGCTCAAGAAACACATATATCATCATAGAAAATAAATGTTAGAAAAATAAAGAGAAGGAAAACAAACTTCAAAATTAATAAAAAAGAGAATGTGACTTGTGATAAAAGATCCAGAAAGATTCAAGCATGCCTAACTAGAGCTTGTCAAAAAAGAAAATTTGGAAGTTATACAGAAATAGGAACAGAGAATGACTGAGCAGAATATGCTTGAATACTCAAATACTAAGGAGTGTTTTTGTGAGGAAGTATGTCATTAATGAGAAGGTAGAGAGAAAAAGTCATATCAGGAAAGAGCTTACTTAGGTAAGTCAGAAATTAACAAAAATATGAACTTAAAGGTAAAATTGAATCAAAAAGTGAGACATTATGGCTGAAATGCTCTGTTTCTCACGTTTTTTCTCAATTACATTTTTTAAAATAGATGCTGTACTGTCACTCTGAAATCTTTCAGGAACAGTTGTTGGTATTAAGAGTATATTACATTCTCTCCTTGGTATCTCTGTTATTTCAGGCTTTATTTGTTTTAGGACCCTGCTAAATGCAATTTGTTGTTAGTGATTTAATGCTCGTGAAGTTACTCAGGTTGCTCCATAACTTCCTCTTTAAAGAACTTGGTGTCTTTCTAGGTCATTCTCTCTTCCAGTGATGACAATTTGTCATAGTGACAAAATTCCTTCACTGACGATAAACTGATAGATAAAAGAAATGTATTGTTTTTTCTTTCCTTCTCTTCGTTAAGTTGCATAAACTCTGGCCTTTATCGAAAGTTTTCAGCAGTGACATCTGAAACACCACACTGTAGTTCCTTGCAATGACAAAATGTCTGAATTATCTCAGAAAATGCTATTAAAAACATGGTAACCACTGAAATTATAAACCTCATCTGTGCTATTTGAGGCTGTTAAGCATTTGGGCCTTTGATTTTATGGATTTTTTTTTTTTCTATTAGATTACTTTGCTTTCCCTTTCAGTTTCATGCTGGCCTTCAAGCTGTTACTTTGCTCGTTTTCCTCTTTTAGAAAGTCTGTTCCTCTGGAACTAATATGTCATTGCTGCTATTTTTAGAAAAGTAATTTCTGTTTTGATACAAAACCTAATTGCACAGTGATTACTAATTGAATGACTCCACTTTCACCTGCATGCATATCATTTGAGAGCTCACATCTTCCCAGAGCGTGTTGCAAGCAAATGCTTAAATGAGGGCACACCCAGAAATGGGCAGACATCTAGAAGCTGCTGGTCCCTTTTCAGCATATAATTCCACCTAGGATTTGACAAGTGTGCAGTTGGCTCAATTAGAAGTGCCTGTTGCTGCAAGTAGTGCTGAAGAAAATATATGAATATCTCTAAAGCTTTTACTTAGAATCATAGAATCATAGAAGAGTTAGAGTTGGAAAGGACCTTAAGATCATCTAGTTCCAACTCCCCTGCCATGGGCAGGGACACCTCCCACTAAACCATGCCATCCAAGGCTCCGTCCAACCTGGCCTTGAACACCGCCAGGGATGGAGCATTCGCAACTTCCCTGGGCAACCCATTCCAGTGCCTCACCACCCTTACAGTAAAGAATTTCTTCCTCAGATCCAATCTAAAATTCCCCAGTTTAAGTTTGAACCCATTACCCCTTGTCCTCTCACTACAGTCCCTAATGAAGAGTCCCTCCCCAGGATCCTTATAGGTTCCTTTCAGACACTGGAAGGCTGCTATGAGGTCTCCACGCAGCCTTCTCTTCTCCAGGCTCAACAGCCCCAACTTTCTCAGCCTGTCTTCATACGGGAGGTGCTCCAGTCCCCTGATCATCCTCGTGGCCTTCCTTTGGACTTATTCCAACAGTTCCATGTCTTTTTATGTTGAGGACACCAGAACTGCACACAATACTCCAAGTGAGGTCTCACGAGGGCAGAGTAGAGGGGCAGGATCACCTCCCTCAACCTGCTGGTCACGCTGCTTTTGATGCAGCCCAGGATACGGTTGGCTTTCTGGGCTGCAAGTGCACACTGCTGGCTCGTGTTAAGTCTCTCATCAACCAACACCCCCAAGTCCTTCTCTGCAGGGCTGCTCTGAATCTCTTCTCTGCCCAACCTGTAGCTGTGCTTGGGATTGCTCCGACCCAGGTGTAGGACCTTGCACTTGTCAGGGTTAAACTTCATCAGGTTGGCATCAGCCCAGCTCACAAGCGTGTCAAGGTCCCTCTGGATGGCATTCCATCCCTCCAATGTATCAACCGAACCACACAGCTTGGTGTCATCGGCAAACTTGATGAGGGTGCACTCAATCCCACTGTCCATGTCACCCAGAAAGATGTTGAACAAGACCGGTCCCATCGTCGATCCCTGAGGGACACCACTCGTTACTGGTCTCCAGCTGGACATTGAGCCATTGAGCACTACTCTTTGCGTGCGGCCATCCAGCCAGTTCTTTATCCACCGAGTGGTCCACCTATCAAATTGATGTCTGTCCAACTTAGAGAGAAGGATGTCGTGTGGGACAGTGTCAAACGCTTTGCACAAGTCCAGGTAGATGACTTGGTTGGCTCTGCTCCCAGTTCAGTAAGAAGAACTAGATCTGGGTTGTCAAGTAAAAAAAAAAAATAATAAAAATTCTGCAACTTCTGTTCTGTATTTTACCTTGATTTTTGGTCATGTATAGAATCTGACCAAGCTGCACTCATTGATAAAACAATATTTTGTCTGGCGACAGAATGGTACAAACTATAATATGAAGTGAGTAATGGATCTACTGAGGTTGGTCCAGGCTATTCCTTTGAGCTTTGATTACATTTCTTTGCAGAGCAGAACAATGTCATCCCATGAATGATGTGATCTTTTGCAATGTGTAATCACTTCTGTGGGTGATCCTGTAGGTACTTTACATTCAGAGTCCAGTGATGTCCTCCTTTCACAGCTGGATCGCTTCTTTACCCCAAACCTATTCTTAGTTGTTGCTTGTGTATTTTAATAGTAATGCTTTTCTGTAATCTTCCTCTCAATGAGTGTCTACTTATGTGGCATATTAGGAATTCTTGTGCCCATTCTTGATCATTTTTTTCTCAGGTGGAAGAAATAGCACCAGGTTTAGTCAGTCCAGCCTTTCCCTTTGATAAATTATCATTTGTCCCTATTGCTTTCTCTTGAAGTCAGATTATCATCTGACTCGTGTATAGACATCAGAGATGTCTGATAACTGGAATATTAGCCTGCCAAATGTGACAATACCCTGACTGCGATAGTCTCAGTAATTGAGTCCCTGTAGCAGTGATGCTGATCTGTTGTGACCATGCGTCCCCTCTGGAATAGATCCATCCTGACCCTCCTCTCCTCTAAACAAGGTCAAAGAAAGTTAGCCTCATGCAAAGAGTTGCACCTCCTAGGATGAGGGGATTTGACAAGCGTCAAGTGACTGAGGTGCAGAGAGCTGAAAAGTAAAAGATAAAATGAGGAAATATAATTCACTCCAGTAACTGTAAGGGATCTGTCATTTCCTGGAATCACTAAGAAGGAAATAATTCACTTCACATTTAAAGTTTTTGCCACTGAGTTTAGAATGGAATGTGTTCCCTGTCAGCTGCTAAGGTTGTGCTTGAAGTGCTGCTTCATTTAGGGGACTCAAAAGGAGGAGCGACATTTTAATCATCAGATTATTTAAAGTGACCCAGATACAGAAAGTAAGGATTAGATAAATCAGTCCTCCCCCAAGCTGATCTTGTTATTTAAAAGCCCTCTGGTTTCCTTTCCTCGATATCCTGCTCTAAGCTCATTGCAAACACATTAGCCAAGAAATATTTTTGTTTAACTTTGCTCCCTTTATGGTTACCACTTTCTATTTCAACACAGAGAAGATGTTGTCATGACTGTTACAGTATTCTTATCCAGACTCTCCATGAGATTGAAGCAATCCTTAGAGTAGCACAAAATTTCCATCCTTAATATGCTTTCCCAAAAAAGAGTGATAAGAGCTCATTGAATGTCCGTATTCAGCGTTACCACAAAAGCAAAGGGAGGATTTAGGTGATTTGCAGCTTGTCTCTCTCAGGATGCCCTCGGATTTGCTTTAGCGGAGATTGCTCTTCCTGCTGTTTGTAAAGATAATCTTACCTTCAGAATGGAGTGTAATTTGTGGAGTATTTTCTGCTCCATTACGGCAAAAGGTTTCAATTCCACCAACTGAGGTTTCTGCTTTTATATCAATATATACAGAGAGAGATTTTTAGATGCTGTGTGTCAAGAGGAGTCATTTAGCTGCAGTTCATTACTGATAATGTAATAAAGGATCAGTCCCATTACTCTTAACTGGAAGAAATGTCTTCTGGAGGATTATGTGGATTTTGAGAGATGTAAACAAAAGTAATACATTAAGAACAATGAAAGAATAGAGATATTTATTCATCCTGCCTTAAACTAGTCCGAGTCTCAGCTGCCTGTCTCTTACAGTGATTACCAGTTAGTAATAAACAACCTTCTTCCTGATCTTGAAGTGTGATCTCAGGCAACCCTGGAAGTGGAGTTGGGTGAGATGCCTGTGCATGTAACACTAAAGCGGTGCTTGCAAGTTGACATAGAATTACAGGGTAAGAGTGTGAACATGATAGTGATTGCTAATATTGGAGCATTTACATGGGGCTTTCCCATTTCCCCTAGTGATTCATATAGCTAAAGGAAAAATAACCTGATGAGGATGAGGCTCAGGTTGTGGTGTCACCTGCAGAAGCAGCATGGTGATCTGGAGACATGGGACTGGTTGGCTTTCTTTCAAAAACTCAGCTCTACCAGCAAAGACTAAAACTAAAGTGAATATTTGCAATATGCATCTTAGTCTATTTTACTGACTTACAGTCTCTGTTAAAGAGCTATAAAGGACAAATGGTCCAGGTTAAAATATTTTAATTTAAATAAATAATGGGGGTTCAGCTAATAATGTGATACATGGCATAAACTTTAGGAGACTACAGTAAGCCAGCCTACTAGCTGGAAGCGTGAAGGCTCACCATACCACTCTGCTGCATTGCACCCCTACCTTAATAATGCAGTCTTTGATGATGAGAACCAGGCAGTGGAAGTGTTATCTGCATATATTTCTGCGAGTGTAGACATAACTTAGTAAGAACCAAGTAAATAGAAACATTTTATTTGTAATTTTAGTGCAGTATTGTCTTCCTTCCAGCCCTCAATCATATACATAAGATTAATGGTTGTTTTCAGTACTCTTTCCCTGTAGCGTGTCTGGAAGGCAAAACCAAGACTCTGCCCTGTTGAAGCTAGTAAAGTAGATTTACCAGCCCCCCAAAATCCAGTAATTCCAGCCTTTTTCCTAAATGCTTTTCTCAGCTTTAATCTTTACAGACTATGAGGCCCTGCAAGCCTCAGCGTCTGCTGTGGGTAATGAACATAAGGATTGTCACCTAAATAGCACTGGTTGAATAATTTCACGGTAGATGAAAATCTAGTAGCTGTCTTGTGCCCTTACAGCTGTGCCACTTTACATTATATAATTCTGTGCTCACAGATGCATCCACCTGATTTGTGTGTCATCCTTTTTACTAGCACTTTCCAGCTATCTTGTAAAAGCAAATGATACCCCAGGAAAATGTGCTGCTCCTTTTGAAACACAGAGGAAAGAATCTGGTCAGAAGACATAAGTGCTTCATCAATACCAGAAATCTACGGTATTTAATTTAGCTGGTTGTTGGTGTACCCACAAGGTGGTTTTACTGAATCTTTCTCTCTCATAACATGAATATAGGAGAGAACAGAAATTCCCTCCGTGGAAGTGCTGTCAGCATCACAACAGTGCAGTAATTTTTTTTTTCCAGTTCTGATAGTAACAATGTTACTTCCAATCATCCTAAGTCATCGACGTGAAAAAGGGTAGTTTCTTCCATCCGCCTTTGCATTCCCAATTTCATGCTGCTTAGGTTGTCAACTCTTGATTTGAATATTCTCAATCTCTCTGTGGAGTAGCCTGCTTGCCTTTGACTGTATAGCAAGATGAGATTCCTCAGGCACCTTAAATTTGGCAACTTAAAATTACATGCTATGAATTTCACTTGAGCATGTCTTCACAGATTCAGCTATTGCTTATTTGTTTGAATATAAATATGGATATAATAGTCCGAATATTTCTGAGGGTTTTTTTTTTCACTTGAAAAAGAGTATGGATTATATGTTTGTTTGAATGTGGGTTATATGTTTCGCTTATGGAAAATGATGTATTTGAAGGGAACAGAAAGAGAAATATAATTGGTGAAGTTACAGATTACATATAGGGATGTGTGTACATATACATTTATTTATATATATATTAAAAAACATTATGGATTTTGATGTAAGCTAGCAAACAAGCAAAAAAGGCAACTTTTGAAAGTTAAAGTAGGTACCTTGGTCTATCCTTAATTCACCCTTTTAGGCAGAGAATCTCTCCAGCTAAGATACAATCCCCTTATGGAGAGTGTATTTTTAGACTGGCTGAAAATAATGCTCTGAGCATAATGCACAACAGAGTTCCCAGAATTGTGCTATTGATGATTCTATCAAGATGTGTGTTCTTAATTTACCTTGAAGTGTTGCATTTATTTGTAACTCTTGTATTTCATTGATTGGAATTAATTGCTTGGATCATTAGAGGATTTTTCCTTCAATCACAGAATAGTTGAGGTTAGAAGGGACCTCTGGAGGTCATCTTGTCCAGCCCACCGTTCTCACCCACAGCAGGGTACCCAAGGCCATGTCCAGATGGCTTCTGAACATCTCCAGTGATGGAGACTCCACAACCTCTCTGGTTGACCTGTGCCAGCGCTCAGTCACCCTCACATTGAAGAAGTGTTCCTGATGTTCAGAGAGTCTCTTCTGTGTTCAGCTTGTGTCTGTTGCCTCCGTCCTTTTCCTTCCCTGCATAAAGTTCTCCTGTTTGAGAGAAGGTAGAGTTACTTTCTTTTAACTGTTAAGGTGAGATGTAGATATCACTATATTAGGCCAATATCTGCGGAAAAACAGGGAAAACAGGGAGATGAGTTGCATATCACTGCACAAAATTTTAATCAGGAACTTGCCATTCTTGTGGAAGTTAAGCAATATTCTAAATAATAGAAAAAATACTGAAACAGTTATTGAACTTAAAGGGCTCAGAAATTCTCATTATTTTATGGGATAAAATGGTATATTAATGCATGACCATGAATCAGAAAATTTTATAATCTGTTTGAGCTTTTTAATCTAAGCTTGTTTCACCCTTGTCATGGAATCATAGAATCATAGAATAGTTAGGGTTGGAAAGGACCTTAAGATCATCTAGTTCCAGCCCCCCTGCCATGGGCAGGGACACCTCCCACTAAACCATGCCATCCAAGGCTATGTCCAGCCCCGCCTTGAACACCGCCAGTGATGGAGCATTCACAACTTCCCCGGGCAACCCATTCCAGTGCCTCACCACCCTCACAGTAAAGAATTTCTTCCTCAGATCCAATCTAAAATTCCCCTGTTTAAGTTTGAACCCATTACCCCTTGTCCTCTCACTACAGTCCCTAATGAAGAGTCCCTCCCCAGCATCCCTATAGGCTCCCTTCAGATACTGGAAGGCTGCTATGAGGTCTCCACGCAGCCTTCTCTTCTGCAGGCTGAACAGCCCCAACTTTCTCAGCCTGTCTTCATACGGGAGGTGCTCCAGTCCCCTGATCATCCTCGTGGCCCTCCTTTGGACTTGTTCCAACAGTTCCATGTCCCATCCTTTGTGCCAATATCAGTTATTTTTGGGACCGGCTTAAATTCTTATGAGCAGAAAGAGAAGGATGCATAGGGAGGAAAATAGAACAATTACACAAAGTACTCTCATAGTTTATGTTAAGTGCCAGGTCCTGTGATTGAAACTCTAAAGTGACCCAAAGGAAACTGAGCTGTTATATGGGCAGTATTTTCTGTGCATGGTCTTCTCTGAATGTTGCTTGAGAAGTGGGGTAGCAAAAAAATCCTAACTAATTTGGCTTTTGTTTGTGGCATTGGGCAAATAACCTTTTAATTTCCTTGATGTGAAACTAAACCGGACAGAGAAGGCAACCAAAACACCAAACGAAAACATGTGCAGTGAGATAGAGAAGCAGAGGAGGTCTGGATCAGTCAATATGATTGTGTTGACTCTCTGATATCTCAAATTGTGAGTAGAAATGAGCACTTGCTGTATATAAACAATTGTGTTAGATGTTGGTTGTCTCATCTTCCCTGGTAACCTCGGTGATCTTCTAATACAGCATCTGGCCTTACATGACCTATATGAACATATCACAGGATATGTTGTGAACTCTCATGTCTCATCTTCAAAGAGGCCAACTGAGGGAAGAGATAATATATCACAATTTTATCTCTTTTCCTTATCAGTATGAATATGAAGAGATCCAGAGGGATCTTGACACGCTTGTGAGCTGGGCTGTTGCCAACCTGATGATGTTTAACCCTGACAAGTGCAAGGTCCTACACCTGGGTCGGAGCAATCCCAGGCACAGCTACAGGTTGGGCAGAGAAGAGATTCAGAGCAGCCCTGCAGAGAAGGACTTGGGGGTGTTGGTTGATGAGAGACTTAACATGAGCCGGCAGTGTGAGCTTGCAGCCCAGAAAGCCAACCGTACCCTGGGCTGCATCAAAAGCAGCGTGACCAGCAGGTTGAGGGAGGTGATCCTGCCCCTTTACTCTGCTCTTGTGAGACCTCACTTGGAGTATTGTGTGCAGTTCTGGTGTCCTCAAAATAAAAAGGACATGGAACTGTTGGAACAAGTCCAAAGGAGGGCCACAGGGATGATCAGGGGACTGGAGCACCTCCCGTATGAAGACAGGCTGAGAAAGTTGGGGCTGTTCAGCCTGCAGAAGAGAAGGCTGCGTGGAGACCTCATAGCAGCCTTCCAGTGTCTGAAAGGAACCTATAAGGATCCTGGGGAGGGACTCTTCATTAGGGACTGTAGTGAGAGGACAAGGGGTAATGGGTTCAAACTTAAACTGGGGAATTTTAGATTGGATCTGAGGAAGAAATTCTTTACTGTGCAGGTGGTGCGGCACTGGAATGGGTTGCCCAGGGAAGTTGTGAATGCTCCATCCCTGGCGGTGTTCAAGGCCAGGTTGGACATAGCCTTGGATGGCATGGTTTAGTGGGAGGTGTCCCTGCCCATGGCAGGGGGGTTGGAACTAGATGATCTTAAGGTCCTTTCCAACCCTAACTATTCTATGATTCTATTATATATGGCACGTAAATACTGTAAGCATATAGACACTAAGGCCAGGTCTTCATGGACAAGCTTGTCACTTAAACACACTGGCTGTACTGATCAGTTTGGAAAATGCATGTTTCCAATCATTGGGTACTGCCATGCAAAGAGGCTTTCTTTGGTATCCTGCCATACAAGAAAGCTCAGCTAAGCCATACAACTGTTTGGATGATTTTCTAAATGCTATAGTAATCCCTCTGTTTCTTCAAACTGTGTTTTTCATTGGGGCTTCAGCAAAATTTAATTATACAAATTCTGAGTCATATGTAGTCTTGCCAATTTGCATTAATAACTTGAAGAATCATTGAGAGCTACTAATTTTACCAAATTAGCAAGTAAGTCAGTGAATGTAGTAGAAAAAATGGAGTGTGAAAGATACTCTATTTGTTTAGTGTTAATTTCTCATTATAACTTTATATGATAGCAGTAAACATTTTGCAGTATACATTTGTAAGAATAATAAAATCTGAGTACTCTGTCCTCGCTACAAATACTCTGATGGAATCATTGTTTGAAAATGAATGTTACATATCATTACAACATTAATTTCTATTTTTTAGATGACACACAGAGCATAAACATACAGATGTACCATAATTACACAGCTGGGCTTTCAGGAAAAATGTATTTCTCCTTTTTCAGGTCACATTTGTATGCCACAGTTAGTACTTTGACTTTAATTCTGGACTGTGTTTATACAGATTGGGATCAGAAGCTGAAGGAAAACGTATTGAAATAAAGATTCCCCACCCCTGAACCAGTAAACCTTCTGTATCCCATTCCATGTGCTAAGGGGAATGGTCAGTCTCCTGAATATGTCCATGGAGTGCCATTAACCAGAATGTTGTGGATTCAGTAGAAGCTGCTTTGTGGGGTACTGAAACAGAAGTCTAAGGGAAATATGTTTTCTTCAGTTTGCAGAGATCTAGGGTCTTGAGCTTCGGAATATCTCTAGAAGCAGAACAGAGAGACCCAGTATTGGTGTATAGATCTTTGAAACTAAAAGATGAGAAAGTGGGAAGGGGATTTTAGATTAACAAGAGTGAAGGAAACTAAGAGAAGGGTATGCTTTCGTTGTGGGTATTTCACTTTAACTGCAGGACTGTCTGAGCCAGAGAAAAATTGCTGTGTAGGATGCAGACCAACACATTGTAGAAACTATCCAGGATAGGAGGAGGCATATGGAAGACCTGGGGTCTGGGGCAAAAATGAGAAGGAAGAGCTGCAGCAGGGCTAGCAGGTCATTTCATCAGGCAAAGCCCTGCCAAGGAGGGCCCTTAATATTGGGAATCCTAAGATAGGCATTTTCTGGCCAAGAGCCGGATGTGTTGAGTTCAGGAATGCTGCAATTAGAAGCTCTGGAACCAGATCTTCATGGTGAAAATGGACTTGACCCTGCCAGCAGGAAGAATCAGGCTTGACCTTGCCAGGGGGAGAAATTCAGGTAAAGCTTTTCCAGTGTGTTTTGGTATAGGCGGTTATGCATATAGACCTTGGAATGGTGTTGCAATTTCCAAAATAAACCAGATTAAAAAGATGTATATACACAGTAGGTTTACATTATAAATAAAGCTTGAAGAGAATAAGAAAAAAGGCTACAAGTTTATGTGCAAGGATTTCATCCCCCAAGTGCTGTAGTTTCAGGTATGATTATAGCATGTGAGGAGGATATCCTTGATATAACGGACACTCTGCTGGGTCTCTGTGTGGAAAAGCATTTAGTACTACTTAGCACACAATGGTCATGAAGTCATGTACCTATTGTTTATGTCTCCTAATCCAGGATTTATTGTCCTGATCCTGTTCCAGAATTAGGGATTTGAGTTGATTGGAAGAAGTAAGATTCTTCAAAGCTTTTAAGCAAGTTTATTTTCTCTGGCTTGAAAATTCTCATATTCCCCCAATTTAGATTAGTTGGTGCAATCCTTATATTCCAGCCATGTAATAATCAGCGAGGGGGGGGTTTACAAATGGCACATATTACCAATTACTAAATGCTACATTAGACTTTAGTATTTAAATACTAATGAGGTAGGTCAAAACTTGCTACCTCATGGTACTACTGGTACTACTCATGGTAGTACCTCATAATGGTTACTTATGCCTAATAGGTTGCCATTTTGTTTCTTTCTGGAGCAGGAAGGAAAACCAAAACTGAGGCAACTCAGTTACCTGGAGTTTGACCTTTGCTACTCTGTACAAAGACAATCAAAAAGAAACCAATTTATGTGTAATTCCCACTGCCAGCTCAGTCTCTACTCCTGGAGATTTTTCTTTGTGAAAAATAGCTTCCGTAGAGAGATGTATTTTTACACCAGTGCAACAGTAGTCTTTATTACAGCAGAATGAGCTCATTGACCAGTGGCCCTTTGGTAGACCTCTCATCTACAGAATTCTTCTCTAACTCGTCATTCCATGTTTGCATCCTTTGTTTTTTTTCTGGAGCAGTGGAGAAACCTGTATTTGTCCGTACTGAGGTACCTTTCCAGCTCGTTTCTTTAGGATAACAGGAACCTTTCGAATTATGATCCTGTTGGGTGGTGTACTTGTAGATCGTCTTGTTCATGCTGTCTGTAACTCTTATAAGAGCACTCTATTCCATCCTTTGAGTCATTACTGAGAATATTGGATAATACTTGCTATGGACAGACCTCTGTGCAGTGCCATTCAAAATACATCTCAGTGTCAAGGTTTTAGCATTGCATTGCTGCTGGCTGTACTCTGGGTGCTATTTTTTAATTCTCTGTCCCAAGGTTGTTGATAGAAGTGACAGAATATTATGCAAAGCACTTTTAAAAGACTTGCTATAACATGTGTCATATATCACATGGCATATACAACATAAATGACATCTGTTGCCTGAGCAATCTTTGACATTTGTAAATGCAGAGGGGGGGGGTTGTAAAGGCATAATGCAGTTATTGTATAACAGTATTATATAGTGACTGAAAAATGATATTTCATTTCATTAGGAAATCATTGGAATCTTTCCACAGCAAGTTTGCTAGAAAGAATAATACTGGCTTCTCTGAAACAAGGCTCTTGGTTATCACAGTTTTTGCATCAATTCTGACTGCTTATGTAAATGCACAGGCTTATCATTTGCTGTCACAGCATACAAGATAAAATAAAAAAGAATTAAAAACATGTCTGAAGTCTGGTTCTAGCTGGAAGTGCCATTCCAATACAGAAGAATGCTGTCAGAAATATAGGTAATTGTGTCCTCTTATGTTATATGGTAATCTACAGGATATTAAAGACTTTTCTAAGGCCTTTTTAACAGTCTTAACTCACAGAAGAGTTATTGATCAGGCAGACAGCTCACTTCCATGCCTTCTTTTCATAAGGATTTTGTAGCTAATTAATTAAAATCATTTGCAGGAAAGTATTTTAATGGGAAGAAAGGACTTGTATTTCTAATGATTTTGACTGTAGTTTGATTAACTTAGAAGAGGTTTTTTAAGTTACTGTATTATCCAGAGCAGATTAAGGACTTGCAGCCATTTTGATGCATTTTTATAATTTAATGAGAGATGAACCTCCTGTGTTGTCAGAAAGGCAGTTGTTATTTTGCAAGGTTGAGTTTCTTTATGTTTGATGATTTGCAATGTTCTATGTATTACAAAATTTTATGTAATATGTTAAGCCTTTGTCATCTCTGCTCAACTTATCATGAGGTGTTGGCTTTATTGTCTCCAGGGGGATCATATCTTTGCTTGAATTAATGTAACAAACGGAAGAAACCCTTGCTTTCCTGTCGGCTCTCATAAAACTTTATTGACAGCTTTGCAGTCCCTGAGCATTATCAGCAAGGAATAGCTGTATGAATAATTGATGTGTCCATTGCTTCCCTAAAATATGTGTCAAAAGAAAATTAGTGTGAAAACACGGAGTTTAGTAGGTTTAAGTGATGTTAATCATTACCATATTAAGTTAAAAACCACAAAGTTATTCTGCTTGCATACTTTAAACATTTCAGGTAAAAAAAAGCACAAATGAATTTTTAGCTGTATACTTATTTGGAGTTCATTATTGTTGGTAGATTCTGTTTCTTCATGATAATATTTCCTTGTATGTTCTTCCTAGAATGGCTTTACTCCTTTATATATGGCAGCTCAAGAGAACCACATTGAAGTGGTGAAGTATCTCTTGGAGAATGGAGCCAACCAAAGCACAGCTACTGAGGTGAGATGTATTATTTTTTTACACACTGTTATTTTCCTTTGCCTTTTAATCCAGGTTTCTTAAAGACAGAAGATTCTTCAAATGGAGTACTTTGAGAACTTTCATACTTTAATTTCAAATGAGCTTTATTTATGAATCTTATTCTTTCTTTCTACATGCAGAGATGACTAGGTTGAATGGTTCTGGAAGTGGTGAAAAGTCAAGGGATGAAATCCAGCCTGATACATTTGACAGCAAAATTTCCACTGAGTTTAATAACTGCCCAGGATTTTCACCTTCAGTTTGTGCCCATTTCTTATACCCACTTCCTGGAGACTTTCCTGAAAAATGATTGAGCCTTTGAAGAGAGATCCCTAGGGCTGTAGAAACTACAGGAGGCTAGGGTAGTCAGAAGAATGGAGTGGATAGTAGATCAGTCACAGTGTAAGTGGAGAGGTACAGCATTTCATTTGAACAGATTTATGTTTTCAACAAAGCCCATGAAGACTCAAGAACCTAAAAATGTCATCACCTGAGCAATAGTGGCAAAAATTCTGGGCAAAAATTGGTGGATTGAATATTGTAGAGTGTATCTCACACTCTTGGCTGAATAAGGGGTCTTCTGGGGAAAGGTAGTTTGGAGGCTTGCTTCAGCTTCTCAGCAAGCAGCAAAGTGTGTGGAACATAATCTGGATGCCATGATTAAGATTATGAAGGCTGTGTCCAGAAGCGTGCCTGTCTATAGTGTAAAATAGTATAAAAAATATTAGTATCAACAGTCAGTTGTTGACAAGCTTCCTTTTAGATCAGGTCATGAGATTTCAGATGCATTGTGTTCTGCATAGAGACAGAGTGAAAAACAGGCAAGTGTATGTACAGAAGTGATGAGTGGAGTAGGGGCTCTGTGGTGCCAGGTTTCCAGAACCATTCCACAGTAGAAAGGTGCCCCAAGAGGTCACTTAGTCTAACCTCCTGCTCCTGTTCCACTAAGTGAGGAGCAATGGTAGCTGGACTTCCTTGCCCAGACAAGGTATTCTGCTTCTGAGGCTTGCCTGCGACTTTGTGTAACCTATGAGTATTTGTCACTTTTGGTGATTAGCATAAATTGGAAATCAAATGACTAACAAGGATCACATCAACAAGCTCAGCAGGCAAAGTGCTGTTTTGTCCTCGGGCGCTTTATTTCTGCTGCTGGACCACAGGGTATAAATGTGCAGAAGGATGGTATTAATTGCTTGGTTCTGGATTTAACTGCAGTGCTGTAAAACTGCAGTAACTTCAGTGCAAGCAAGGCAGACACCACAGTAAGAGACATGACTCCATCTGAAGACAAATTCAATCATAAGAACTTCCTTCTGCAAATGAGGTGATTTAAGGGCAATGGGAAAAACTCCTACGTCGTGAGGCCTGTGCTCATACTATCTCCTGCTCTACTCTTTCTGCCGAACGTTCTTTTATACCGAGAGGAAGGGACGAGTGAGGAGAATCTGTGCTGCAAAGTGTTTTGTGTTTGTTCTAGGCTTCGTGTTTGTTCTAGGGATATGGATGTGCCACGTGAAGTGGTAACAGGAAAGTTCCTCTCCTGCCAGAGCTTTTGCTCACATTTATTACTTTTTCCTATTCTGCACATAAACATGCCCATTCTGGATTGCCTTCACAAATGCATGAATTTAAAATGATGGGTCATTTATGCTTACTCTCCTTTCTTTTAAACTGAATCGCTAATGTTAACAGCTGCTGTACTGTCTCTTCTTTCAATGGATACTGTACCATTTGACAACAGCTCCTAAAATAATCCTCTCATGGCATGCATATATGGCGATCACATTACATGTCAGCTTTCTGAAGTATGAAATCCCGTGTGATTGCCAGGCAACATGGCAGAAACACGCTGCTTGTGAGGAAGCCAAGTGGAACTGAGGCTCTCCAGAAGCCTGTCCTGGCTGAGGCCCGGGGTCACCTGCTTGCAGATTTTCTCCCAGTGACTTTTACTGCTGTGACGGTCAGGTGCACTGCAAATTCATTCAGTAGTTGGCAGGAGTGAGATTATTATAATTAATGGTGCCTCTGCTTGAATGCAGACTTTCAGGCATCACTGGAGCTCACAGTATAGTCTGATAGTTTTTAAAAAAGGCACAGGGGAGAAAAAATATCAAATGCCCCCCACTCTGAAACTGAGTCCAAGTCAGTCTTCTGCCACCGGAAAGGTTAGCTCTCACTTTTGTAGGTTGGAAAGTAGTGGCTGTCTACACCCTTATGACTGAACTCAGTAAGTTTTGGTTTCAGGTCTTGCTGAGATGATGATCTCAATGATTTGAATGTTACAGAAGGATGGTCTGGGCCACTCTCTGCTTTCACATCTGCCCACAGTTAGTCTCCTGAACAGAATGGAGAAAATGGTACATTAAATAAGGTGGGATGTCAGCCTGAAAAAAGGATGCCAGCCAGTTACATGGAGAAGGACCTTCTGTTTAGCATCAAAGTCTGGCTGTCCTCAGTGTGGGGAGGTGGGAAAATGAAATGCTTTCTCCGAGCTGTGGTCAGTCATCCGTTCCAGGAGTGATAGGAGAGGGATGCAGATAGACGTGTGTCTAATAAGAGTGGAAGATAAAGTGTTGCAAAGCAAATGGATGATCTTGTCTTTGAAGCTTTGAAACTTGCACTGCCTTTGGATATATCTCATTTCCTTTCACACTTATATGCGTATATGTACAAAATGAGAGTAAGGATGAGCTCAGTTTCATAGGGCCTCTAATCCAGGATTTGCTCTCACGTTCACAGAGGTGAAAGGCAAATGCATTAAGCCATTTCAACACCTAATGTAGCCCCAATCTCAGAATTATCTTTACAGTTCAGCTGTTTCATCAGCTGTTCGCCCTTTTTTAATTCACTGTACAGAATTTAATCTCTATTACAGAAAGAAACCATGGTAGTATTGCTGTTCCAATGCACCTACCCAGAGTTCTACACCAAAGGGAGTGAATATTATTAAATTACTCAAGGGAAAAATTGCTTTGCCAATTCTTCAGATGTTTCTTTCAGCATATGTTACCTCTCAGTCCTTCCTAACTTTTCCTTTATTATTTTATCATCTTTCATTTTCCTATTCCAAATGAATTCTGTCTCGTTACTATGCCTTTAACAGTGTATCCAAACCAGTTTTCTCACTTTCTGGCTATAATCAACTCTTTAGTTGTTCCTAAGGTACAAAAGCAGGCAGTACTTGAGCTGAAATAGCAAGTTATGATTGTGTGACATGTTTTAAATCATTTGCAATTTGGGGCATGTGTGGAGAAGCAAGACAATTTGAAAATAACTTTGAAACCAAGCTAAAACTATGACTAAAAAGGAGAGAGATTTTTCTGATTTTGTTTTTCTGAAAGAAGTACAAGTAATTTAATGTTTTCCTGCTTCAAATTAGACTAAATTTCTAAACATGACCTGGCTTTCTTGACTCATAGTCCATGTATAACTTAAAATGGGAAACAGTAGGGAATGCAGTCAAAGTGATTCTTTCTTTTTGCAGAGATGTGAGATATTCAGAAACAGGTTCCCTGGATATTTTTCATATCTACTTTGTTCAGTGCTCACTAATCCTTACCAAAATATTGACAAAAATATACTTTGTAGCCTGTTTTAAGATGGAAAGTAATTAGGGGTACTGTAGAATGATCCTTTGCTTGCACTGGATTAAAAAAAAAGACTACTTTGAAGTGGAGAAGTGTGCTTCTGACATGTTTGAAATCCTGTCTGGGTTAAAATATTGGGCCTCCAGTGTTGTTTCATTTTAGACAGTGGTGCAGAGGTAGAAGACAGCTGGTAAGGTGCTTACCAAATGTTTGTGTGTGAGCAGCGCTGTGCAAATCACTGAAGTTGCACATGCTTCACATTACTGAGCACACCTTGTTTCCTTCTCTACCAGGATGGTTTCACTCCTCTCGCTGTTGCACTGCAACAAGGACACAACCAGGCAGTGGCCATCCTTCTGGAAAATGACACCAAGGGGAAAGTGAGATTACCTGCTCTACATATTGCTGCTAGGAAAGATGACACCAAGTCAGCAGCGCTCTTGCTGCAGAATGACCATAATGCTGATGTGCAGTCCAAGGTAACGGGGTGCTGCCCTAAAGGTAACAGGGTAGTCGCGCAGCTAAGTGCCGATGGGCAAGAAACTTGACTGCCTTCACCTTAATGGTTAAAGGTAGTTTCTTCTGTGGGGAAGTACAAGTGGCTTGACCAGTATCACCAGTGTTTAGCTGCACAACAATTGCAAACTACTTACTTTTCTGCCTTTAGTTACTCCTCCCATTTCTTTGATAACCAGGTTTCTTGTAAACCGGAAGACACTGGAATGGAAGCAGAAGCACTGCTTCCCTATTAAATAGGGTACTGGTTTGTTGCCCATGGGAACACAGGTTGTATTTAAAGTTAATGCATGCTTGAATCGCTTTTCCCATAATTAACAGCATAACTCATTTCAAAAAGCAACATTGTTCTTCATTTTGCAACCAGTCTTTAATATTGTTCCTCTTTTTCCCAAACCATGCTGCATCAGATGATGGTGAATAGGACAACTGAGGTACTGAGATCCAAAATTTTTAATTACTGTATTACTTACAATTATCTTCTCTGCTCTCTAGCAATATTTCTTTATTATTTAACACTAAAGTGAAGATATGACTCTTTTTAAATGCACAGAGATATGTGGCTCAGCAAACCTATTTTTACTCATCCTTTGTCCTAGCATTTCTTCTTATTTCTGTCACTGTTGAAGTAAACTTTTGAGAATTCACGAGTTCAAGGAAGTCTGAAGCAAGTAATGGAGCTGAGGGGACAAAGGTGCTTTTCTAGCTCTGTTTCAGTAATTATGAAATTGCACTCTCTTGGCATAACTAAATTAAGGTGTCTCGCTCAGCCAGAATAATGGTAATACTCATTTACCTTCTTTTACAATAATAAATATAATCAAATCCTCCAAGGTAGAAACTTGTTCAGAGCATATGCTTGCTTTTACCATTGTTCTTAGTAAGATCTTTTCAATAAAGATTTGAAAAATCTTCAAGGGATAGCGCGTAATCACAGTTTACCTGTCAAAGATAATATTACATTTCTCATATAGATTCTGGAAATGCCAACTCTCCAAGCACTTCCACTAAAAATCAGGAGTCTGATTGACCAGAAATGGGATTAGTCCCCTAAAGATTATTGTCGTGTTTAGGAAAAAGAGTTCTTTCCAGCAACATGCTCATTATTTAAACACCCACTTTTAAATAATGGAGTTTCTTGGTTAGATGAGGGAATGAATTTTGAATACACCCACCCGTGTGAGCAGGTGCCGTGAGGCAGCTGTTGATATGAGTTGAAAGGCTGACAGATTCTGTCTGACGTCTGCCCAAGGGCATGTTCTTCGCTGTGGTAGATGAATGTGAAGGGGCACCTCTCCTTCACCCACTATGGAAGTTCCTTCTCTGTACCTTGCCTTTTGTCACCAAGCAGATATGTGTCCTAAGTAGGTAGTTGTTAATGCAATATACATTCAATCTATAGCTAAACATAGTATCATAGTTTGTGCCCAATATCCTCAAGAAGACTATGAATTTAGTGAGTGTGTGACTCTACAATGACCAGGATCACCTATGGGCTGACAAGGAAGTAAATGGAATTAGGGTATAATAGTTGGCCAGCTGCCATAGCTTTTGGGAATAAAGTAGGTTTTGGAGTGCAACATGTGCCTACATTTCTTTATTCCACGAGTAATTTAAAATGATGAATTGTATGCTGAAAGAAATTAACCTAGTTGAAAATACAGTATAGTCTGGAAGACAAAAGTATTCCTTTTTCTGTCTCTAACAGTAAGATCTGATCAAATCAGTGTACAGGACTTCAGGGAAATCTCAAAAGCAAGGTCCCTTCTACTTGAATTACTTATGAGACTAAAAGCTTGCTCTGTGTCCTGGTTTCTGAAAAATTAATATTTTTTCTGTTGTCAAGCAATTCTGTATCTTGTAGCTAGAGCAAGTTTCACCTTCTAGTGATCAAGAGGCAGTAAGTAAATGGTGTTTTTTCTGATGTAGAGATGGCAAGATTTCTCCAGATCATTTGAGATCCAAATTGTGTACAAGTATAAATAATTATGATTCTTATACTGTTATTTATATTCTTATACTAAGTAGGTTCTCATGTACACCAAATTCTTGGTTTACATGTTGAATAACTACTGCTTTTTTTTAAAAAAAAAAAAAAATAAAAAGGAAATATCTTGTCAATGTTTCTAATTCTAGGAGCTGCAAAATAAGAGTCCCAACAACTTTTGTGGTCATTTATCCAAACCCAGTAGACAGATGCAGCCAAAAAGACCCATGTTGCTTCCAGATTGTAACAAGGAAACTTCCTTTATTTTCCTTAAGAATGGCTAATATATATCATAATGCCTAATATAATAATAATGGCTCATATATAATTTCTGCGATGAAAACTACTTTTCTTTATTGGCCACTGATTCAGGAGGCTGACTTGAGGAATGACGCACTTTTGATAACCTCTCATGTGAGAACTGCACTCTCGGCCTGAAAGACTGTGCTATATTACACTGAACTGGATAAAATTGGCACTATCTGTTTGTTTACCAGCAGCTTTTAAAATCACGTTCTAGTGAAGCTGATTATCTTGTATAAAATTATAATGAGGGCTGTTTCCCTTTGTAGAGTGGCTTTACACCTTTGCACATAGCTGCACACTACGGAAATGTCAATGTGGCAACGCTGCTGCTAAACCGAGGAGCTGCAGTTGATTTCACAGCAAGGGTATGGAGTTCTTTCTTTCTCTTCTTACTGTGAAAGCGGGAGTGTCTCTGTGTAATTCTGAGTCAGGAGTAAGTGAGCAGTAAAGTAATGAAGTTCTGTTGTGTTAAAAGATGTCTTTTTTTTTTCCAATAATTCTTAAAGTTGCAATGCACCAGGGTCCTTGGGAGTTGAGCAGCAACCAGTATTCCCTTCTGAAGGAAGCAGGCTCCTTTGTCTACTTCCAGAAAACTGATATTCTCAGAAAGTGCCAACTCACTTCAGCTTTTCTGTCAGCTTTTCTGTCAGTTAGGCATCCTCCAGAAATATATGAGGATTTATTGGCTTTTTCAGTACTAAGTATTTCCTATACCACTTTAATGTGATATTTTCACATACAAACGTTTGTGAGGACTTTCACCCGAAACAGGACCTACTCCTTTACGCTGTTGGCATTACACTGGGAAAGTTCCTTCATGTAGGAGTCACGTGTTTGTGTACCTGCTGTATGTTGTGATGATTTAAATGCAGTGTTTTGTGAATATTGACTTAGTGTTTTTGTGAATATTGACTCATTGGAACTCTGATGTATGTTTGTCTATTTGTCTGACTCTGGGACTGTGATGTTCGCTACTTTGGCAGATGTGCTGCTTTGTTTATTAAAAAACCCCAAGCAAATAAAGATTTTTGCTTAGGAAGGAATTACTAACTCTAGCTTCTATAGTGTATGCCTAGCTCTGATGCTCAAGCATATTTTTGTTTATTCTCTACAATGTGATGATCTCATCTTCTGTGGTCTGAACACAAATTCACCACCATTATATGCCTTCAAATTCATCATGCTCATTATTTGTTCTTTTCATGGCGTAGAATGGAATCACCCCACTGCATGTGGCGTCCAAAAGGGGAAACACAAACATGGTGAAACTCTTGTTGGATCGCGGAGGGCAGATCGATGCCAAAACCAGGGTGAGTCTTTCTATTCCCTGAATATGATGTTGTCCCTTTTTGGGAATGCATTGGGATTATTTGCTTGTTTGTTTTTTGTTTGCTTTTTTTTTTCATTGTTGTTTTTTAAGCCAGAGACTGGGAACATGACAATTCATTGCTAGGAATTCAGCCTCAGTAATTGTGTCTTGTTCTCTGTTCTGAAAGTGAGACTTTAGATGTGGCTGTTATAAATGACTCAAACCCCAATAGATGAGCTTAACACAGCTCCAAAAAAGTTAAACATTGATCCTCACAAGTGTACACTTTTTGAAACATGAACAAAATATAAATTGTGACTCCAAAAAATAATTTATAAAGATCTATTTTTTTAAAAATTTGAAATCCTACCTTTAGTTTTCAGATTATTTGTTTTGCGTGGACTGCTTTCTGCCTAAGGAATGACAGACATTGGTGACAAGAGGAGACAGAAATACTATTTCTTTTAGTCTCTGTATAATGTACCTATATGGGACTGTAGTGAGAGGACAAGGGGTAACGGGTTCAAACTTAAACGGGGGAAGTTTAGATTGGATATGAGGAAGAAATTCTTTACTGTGCAGGTGGTGAGGCCCTGGAATGGGTTGCCCAGGGAAGTTGTGAATGCTCCATCGCTGGCAGTGTTCAAGGCCAGGTTGGACGGAGCCTTGGGTGGCATCGTTTAGTGTGAGGTGTCCCTGCCCATGGCAGGGGGGTTGGAACTAGATGATGTTAATGTCCTTTCCAACCCTAGCTATTCTATGATTCTATGATAGAAGAAGAAATATGATGAAACTGATCTTTCTGAGGAAATAAGCCTGTTGATTGGTCGAACTTCAGGTGACATGAGAACATGTGTGCTGCACAGCAGAGGGAAGTGGAAGGACTACACTCAGCTAAGTCTTTCAGCCCCCAGACTGCTCAAAATGTGTGTCAGTCATAGCATACCTTATGAAAACTGCTGTAGTGGGCTGCCAGTCGCTCTTTATTGAAGAATCAATACTGAAGAGTGGGAACAAGTAACCTGCTCTGTGCCAGCAGCCACTCACCTCTTCTAACTAACTAACTGCAGAGAATGAGGTGACTCTCCCAGCTGTCCTGTTGAAGTGCTTCATCAATACTGTGTTCTCTATTTATGGGTGATTTTGCAATCAACCAGGACAAAAGAAAAAGCCATCAATTTATATGGGCAGGGTTAATTATTTCAAATGGAGTTTTGGAGTCAGTTATGTGGACTGAACTGCACAGGATTCGTTCTTGCAAACTGTTGTTCTTTAATTATTGATCTGCAAAATTATGTCTCCAAGTAATAGAGGGTATTTTTGAACAGAGAGTTTACAGCTGGATGGAAGAGGTTTTGTTTAACAGAGTGGAAAGGTAGAGGATATTGCAGTCAACTACCTTTCTGGTTGATTCAACCTATGCAGTCACTTTGATATTAATTACACCAGCCATTTGTTTCTTGATAAGCTAGGAACACAGTTGTGATTATTGTGGAACTCTGTATGTGGTTATAATTATGATTTCTGCTCATTTCTGAAATGACATCTCTCTTGCCTTTTAAAATTATTTTTTTTTTTATTTTAAACTACAAAGTTCTGCCTATTTTAAACTGCAAAGATGATGATAAATTCTGCTTCTCATGTAGGTGTGCAACAAATCATCCCTGGTCAAATTTTTCACAATAGGTGCCTAAAAGCTTATGGTAAAGAGGCTTGAAAGGGTAGTAACACACTTCAGTCAGGGTATTCCACATACTCATAAGCAGAGCAGTCATACAGAAATAGCCCATTTGGCCTGTGGAATGAGAATTGAATTCACCTATTTCCTGTTAAGTATTTAGATACTTGCTTCAGACAAGCTGGCACAGGTGATTATAAAGGGCATTTTGGATTTTGAGAGGTCAAGGTGTATCGCCTTCCCTGCTTACCCGCAAAGATTGATGTGCAGTTGTGAATGAAACTGGAAGAACAGGACTTTGCCCAGCGTAGGTGGACGGTGCTAATTTTGGAGTCAACTCATTGTCTTGGCTTCCTGCCCTTTATCAGCTGCTACATTAGCTCAAAAACTATCCACACAAAGATAGCAGTGAAAACCCGTGAAGGTATCCTAAAGCACACACATATCCCAGTTTAAGCATACTCAGCAACTTCCTTTTGCTTTCATCCTCTGCCTTCTTCCTGCTCAAAGGCACATGGTGGTGATTGTCTGACTGTACTTGATCGGGGGGAAGATTCCACAGCTTTGGTTTTGCCATCAGCATCTCTGTGGCATGATCTTGTCTTCATGCCAGCTGTCTATACCATCTCAGTGTCTTTTTCTTTTCTCTTGGCTTTGTCCGCATGCTTTGTGTGCTTTGCTATGGCCGTGAGTATGTAGGGTATGGAAGAGGTAGGTTGGGTGTTGCATGCCATGCATATGTGTGTTTTGTATGTTAAAGGCCTCCTCCATCTCGGTACTAACACGCTTGCCTTTCCGTACTAGCCTTTTTATTTCTGCTGAGGAACACCTGCATTCTTCCAGTAAAAACAGAAAAAGGTGGAATTAAATATACTACTAGGATCTTTCATTGCTGGATAGCTTGGGCTTTTATTCTTTGTCTCCATGCCAAATTAAAATAAGTTCTGTGGTTAAAAAAGTACTCATTGCTTTCGTTCAGCTTAATTTTAACTTGCTTTATCACATGCCATCTGATGATGCATAAATTAAGATACAAAACCTTATTTCAACCGATTTTAGATGAGCCTCAGTTTTGCTGAACTAATCTGTGAAATCTTCCTGTGTTTGGAAGTGTTCCATTGGAATGATCCATCAGGAGCCTATGTTGTCAAAAAAAAAAAAAAAAGATAAAAAATTTAAAATTACTTCCTCTTGAAAAGGAGGGAGTTATGCATGTGTCCTGCTGCTCCATAGTGAATGTTGCATGTCAGAGCAAAGCCCTGGCTGGTGCATGAATTACATATTTTTATTTTTTCTGTACATTTCATAGAATTTTGTTGCATTTCTCAGTAGAGTATGAAGATGTAGACTCGCTACTAAATCCACTTGCTATACTTATTTTAAAATAATATTTAATTCCTTTTTTGGGGCAAGTTTTACCCTTTTTCCTCAACTAACTACTAGATGGGCTTTTTAAATGTGGAATTTCATTTCTCTTTTATATTGTATCTACAGCAAAAATGGAAACTCCGTATCTACGCCAGTTTTATGTAGCCACAGGCTGTGGTCAGGAGTCAGGAACTTGTTCTTTAAAGCAACATCTCCAAAAGATGGTGGAAAGCTCAAGAGTAGTGTGGCAATTACCAACTCTCACTTTGAGAGGAGGAAAGCATTTCCAGCCTTCCAGAACCATTGTAAGGATTATTGCAGGGAGAATTATTTCAAGTATTTAAAGCAGAGCAATTTTAGCATGGCCAAAATATGGATGTTTCTATTAAAAAAAAAATATCTATATATATAGTGGAGTAGTAATAGTAAGGGTATGCAGGACATTGAAATGCCACTTTTTAAGGGGTTGTAGGAGTATTCTTTTTGCATGCAGTTTTTGTAATGTCTGTATTTTTATCATTTCTTTATATAAATTGTATAGGGAAAAAAAAAACACAAAACAAGAAGAATGTGAGGCTTTTTCAGGTTTGCATGCTTTTTTACTTTTGAAATACAGTGTATTCACAGGCCTTTGCTACCTTACTGGCATTGCCACTTTTGTGGTCTATGCAAACACACTTAGAAGGGGGTGAGGAGCATGTTGACCTGTCCCAGATGCTGAAGTTGTCACACATTTTGTATTCTTTCTATTGACTCTTGTGAACATTGAAATGAAATTTTTCTTGCTCTGGGTTTTCTCTTTAGACTCCTCTCGCAGGTTCTTGTCCAGAATATTTACAGTTGTAAAAAAAATCCCTAGAATAAAACAGAGCATCTAGTCTTGGAATGAAAGCTTATTCTTTGGGGAAAGTACACGTATTGTGTGCCTGGAGTGTGGTAGGTGGAACTGGAGAGGGTAGTAGACATGGTAATGGTGGGGACAAAGTCTGCTGTGCCAGTTGGGTTGGAGAAGAGCCATGGAAAAGAAAGGAGCTCAGCTTTCAGCTCAGCTGCAGCTGAAAGAAGTGGAAGGTTGATCATAGAGATGGATGATACAAATGGGAAAAAGGAAGGAGTCGGGGGGGGGGGGATGGAACTCAGATTTTTTTTGTTTTGGTGTTGGTGGGATTGGGTTTTTTGTGGTGAATGTGCTGAAGACACCCCTTATCACTTATTCTGGGAACCTCCTGAGATTTATTTGTAATCATGTCTCCTTTTGTATGTATGCATCCTAACAAAACAGGCATGGCACTCTGCTACTTCCACATAGCAGTGAGTTTCCTACCTTAAAGCCATTGTAGCAGGATCCTAATCCTCACTTGGCACTGTGCTACATTTACAGTATTTTTTTTTCTGCAGTCATGCTGCTGTGACATTTACTCTGAGTCTGCATGCATGCTCAGAGCGCTAATAATTCATTTGCAGTTCTTGCCATTTCTGAAGTAATGTCAAATTATGAATACCTCATCACGATGCAGATATTTGCTATTAAAAATGTAGTGGATTCATATAAAGTTTTGACGGGAGAAGGAAAAGATGTGCAGAATATCTAAGCAAGCTATATAGATAGTGAGTTATTTAGGATGATTTAAGTTAATATCTTCAGACTTAAGCAAATATGTGATATATTTTTGCTGTATTTTTTAATTTGTACTTTGGATGGCAGAGCTGGAGGAATGCTTTAAAGCATGTTTAATTCTGGCAAGACTCTGAGAGCTTTGAGCAAGAGCAAGAGGGAGCCTTGTCTTGTTAAAGAGAAGAGGTTTAGTAGTAATGAAAAATGAAGGAATGGAAAGGCCTTTATTTGTGGAGACAGTTCAGACAATTTTGCATGTCCAACATGCAGAATACTAACGTTTTGTTTATCCTTACAAAAATGAGAATATGCAGCTGCAGTTTAGAAGAATTACTTGATAATTTGGGCTTTGATGTTCATGTGCTATCATTGGCCTTCATTCGAATAAGCACCAATTTGTGCAGCTGCCCCTCTGTTGAGACACTGCCCACATGATTTCCCATTAAGAATCTCTCATAAGCACAGCTTCTTATTATCTCGATCTCTCTGGAAAGCTGAAGTAAAGCATTTTAATCACTGTGAAAACATCCAGTTATATATCTTCATTTACCTTCGGTTAAAAGATTACCAGAGATTGATTTTCAAGGAAAAAAGTTTACTTTCTGTTTTGAGAGCCATTTAAGAGGAAATTAGGAGAGATGGAATTTGGTGGCTTCCACACACACAGAGGGGATTGTAGTGTCATATCTAACAGTCATCCAGACACTAGTTACATTGCAAAGCGTGAACCAGTAGAGTACCACATGTGCAACACAGAACACCCAGTGCTGGATGCCATTTGGAAGATGAAAGCATTGAACTCCATTTATCTCCATTATGTGCTGTTTGGGATGAGGAGGTAAATATTGGGCTTCTTAAAATAGAAAATTGCTGAATTCCTTTCCTCCCAGCATGGCAGCCTTTGGGTTTATGGAATATTGATTATCTGTGCTTCCAAGTCTGTGTCTTTTCGGCCCGATGTTGTATGTTCTGTCAAATGATGCGTTTGATATTTTGTTCAATATGTGTTCTTCATTTTTTGTGATGTACCGATTAGCCATGGAATGATTAAAGAAGTACATAGGCAAATTCCTGCAATAGATTTCAGAGCACTGAGGTTCATTGCAGGTGGATAATGGTGCAGAAGAGGACTCATTTGGTGCACCAGTTTGTCTCCTAATACTGGCTAATGTCAGTTTCTCCTCATTGTGTTATGTACTAATCCTTCTACTACAACAGCTCTGTCTTTGCAATTTTTGAAAATGCATCTTTGAAGAAAATATATGAGCAAAAATCAAACCTGAAGGATTAAATATACAATGATTTTAAGATATGCATGCTGTTTTCCCCAGGACAGAAAGAGGGAAAACAAGAGGGTTATATGGAAGGCTGCAAAGCATCTCGCTTCATGTACCTGCTGGGAAGTGCACAGACAGTAAATGATGATGCATTTATAAAAGCTATGAGAGGACAGAATAGGATAGACAGCAAGTTTTTCTCTCGTTTTAGAAAGAATTGTAAGGACAGAGGAGAAATCATGCTTTGTAATGATTTAGTTCTTATTTCTATTGTAGCTAGACTTCCTTGTGGAGGTCTTCCTTGTGGAAGGCTTTTTGCCTCATGTTTTAATTCTGTTTTCTCCCTCTGGGGATTTGTCCTGGTTTTCTGAAGGGTTCGCACAATTCTACCTTTCTATTGCTGTACTATTAAATCAAGTAACATGAAAGTGACTATGCAGATAGGGAAAGTGAGCCTCCCACATTGATTAAAAATGTAGAGCACAGAAAGTCAGACGCTGGGCAGAAATCCCAAATAAATACCTTGCCTAGAAATACATTTTAGGATATACTCTCACCTCAAGAATTCTGCCTGGAATTATGTTTATGAATGGCTCTGGCAGTGAGATGAAAATAGACCTCAGTTGTGTGTATAAAGACTTGATTTAGGGCACAGAAAAAAATCCATTTTGTTGACCCAATCACCCAGGTGCTGAACAGCCTTGAATTATGTTGGCAGGTTTTATCTTGCATCTGTTGAGTTTCTTGCAAAGCTTCCATGGGATTTAGTGATGGATTTGCCTTTGTAATAGTGAGTGTCAAGGCGCACCCAACCCTTTCGGTAGTTCTGAAAACTCACTGGGAACATAGATAACGGAGAAGAAATCCTCCCTGCAGACTTTCAGGAGCTTTGTTGCGCTGCCAATTCAGAAAGGTGCTCCGTGCTTTTGAAACTGAGGATCTGCTTCTTGGAACTACCTTTTGCAGAGTGTCAGAAGGCTAGGTTTGCATAGCCTAAATGACGTTACAATTGTGATGGCACTGTGCAGTCTAGAGCTACTTTAAAGTAAACTTTTAATTTTAAGTAGTACAAGTAAAAATATAGTGACATAGACTTCCTCTAAACTCCAGCAAGGCAAACAGTACATCTGTGTATGAAGCTATCTAGGTCACTAACTCAAACTTAGGGCCATTTTTTTTGCTACTTTTTTAACCTCTAAGTAATAAAGCTATCTCTGATCAACATATTCATCTTTTAATTGTCCTGTTACTGGATTCTTCAGAAAGCACCCTAGAATGATAGTATCTCCCTCATCTGACCCAGGCAATGTGTCTCAAAAGGAGAAGGCTTTTCTCATGTTTAAAAACTATTACTACTTCACCTTTATAAACCTATCTCTATTGAACGAGTATTGACTTCTCTGAGTGCACGCTTGAACAAGATCAAGGTCTGAGGAGATGAAAAAGTGGGTTTCTGTATTTTGAGCTTTTTTCTTTTTTCTGTCATTCAGCGTAAATGTGTTTTTGCAACCATTTTAGTTGCCTTATTTTTGTTGTGTTTTTCTACATAAAGTCTGAACTGTGGCAGAATTACCTAGAATGCATTCTCCTATCAAAATGTTTCATTGATGCTTATTTTGCTACCACTGCTGTGATCATACTGAGTAGCCTTTCAGTATAGGGTGGTGTTCCGCAATGGAAAAAATATTGTGGACTTGGTGGTCTCAGAGCAATTTTAGCAGGGAATTGTTAGCTTCTTGTTCACCACTCAGTCTCAGAAACAAAAGGATTTGTTCTGTTTGCTTCTCTCTTTCTCTGTTTTAAAATTTTCTTTGTTCTGCTGCCTGTTAAAAAATAAATAAAAATATTCTAGAATAACTTTTTTAGTATGAACATTTTTTGTTTCATCCCTGCAACAAATGCAATCAAAAGGACAAGTGTTGGTTAATGGAGCATCTTTGGCCCAGCATATGTTTTCAAGGGAGAGGCAATACAATCTCAAAGCCATGCAGAGGAGAAGGAGGGGAGGAGGCAATTCATGCTTCCATTATCCTCTTTGGTAAGAGATTTCAACACGCAATGGGGCTTCCCCTCTGAAACAGTAACCTTAGAGTGTCCTTTACTGGTGCAAGGAAGAACAGGGATGAAACTTCATGTTGAGGAGCCAGCTTCAGTTAGGAGTCAAAAAGAAAAGATCTTTTTCACATGCTTGTGGGGCTGCATTCCTGAAAGGGTGCTCCTCAGAGTGCCAGGATGGACAGTTGGGGATGTGCTCATTTGTTTTCCCTCCTTTTACTTTAAGGATGGACTCACTCCACTTCACTGTGCTGCAAGAAGTGGACATGACCCTGTTGTGGAGCTGCTCCTGGAACGAGGTGCCCCTCTGCTTGCACGGACCAAGGTGTGCATCTTGCTAGAATATGTTGACAGGTCTATGTAACTTTCCACAGCATTTTTAATGTCACTGAAAGGGCAAGGAAGATGACAGGAGCATTTCTATTCTCCCAAAGGAAATGTATTAATGGGTAGAATGATCCAGAATACGGTTTTGTTACATAATTAGGGACTATCCTTTCCATATATGTGAAACATTGTACACTTCTTTGCCCCTCTCTGCAACATCATACTAAACACATGGTATACAGTGCTATGGCAAGCACTTTGCTTTTATTGCTTCTTAAGAGCTTTCTCTCTTAGATGAGAAAGGTGGGTCAGTCACTCCTGGTGGACAATACCTGGTATAGATTTCCAGTCTTTCCTCTAAGCCAATTAGGACCTGTGGCTTGCAGCTTCTCCTAATTGTTTTCATGGACTATTTCAGACTTGGAAAATTATTTTAGTTTGTTCTTAACTGGTTTCTGAAAAGCAGATGTCTAAGATTAATGTTTCCTACAAATACTGTCCCTTTGGTCAAACTAATGAGTGGAAGATACTTGTAAGGTAATAGTGAACCCCAATGAGCAGCACTTCAGAGTGCCTGACAAGGACAGCTGTTATCATTGGTTTGAAACCAGTGGAATAGAGTATTGCGATGACATGCTTGTGGTCCCCAGGAAGGTCAGGAGGGCTAAACAATTTAAGTAACACGTTAAGACTGTTGTACTGTTTACTGGGCCCCACTCCCTCATACTATGGCTCAAACAAGGGCAATTAGTGGATTCTGATCCATAGTTATCCTTATTGGAGCCTCAGGACAGTTCTCGTGATAAATCTTCAGGAGGTGTTATTACTGGCTTGCAAGCCTATCAAATAAGGATGTGCTCAAGCTAAGCATCCTTAATAGCACCAAGTAGCCCATGTCATCTGTTTATATAGGAAGGATCCACAGGGAGATGGGAATTGTAAGGGAAAGATTCTTCATCATTTCACTGATTCCTTTGGTGGGAGAAGGTGAACTTCATGTGTCAGCACCCTCACACTCAAAGGCAAGTGTTGCTGGTGAGGACAAACTACCAGCATTTTGCTGTGGCAGCATCTGGACCTCCCCACTGTGTTGAGGATTGAGCAGAGCAGGAGTGCACTACTGGATAATTCTCTCTTTCGAAGTGAGCACACCTGTTTGAATCAGTGTTTGAGTTTGTGCTCAAAGAGTCAGTTTGAGCACACTGAGTCCGTTACCTGTTCAAGTCTATATGTTACAATCTATCTTTAGGTGTGCTACTGCATTTTTACGTACCTTATTGCATGTCAAATGAAATTAGATTTAAATGCAACTTCCTCCAAATCAAACAGATGGTTACAAACTGGAGACAGATAAATATGCAAGTGTTAAAACTATTTTTACATATTAGTAGCAACAATTCTCTTACCTTTTAATTGCTTACCTTCCATGGACTTCCATATTTACAAAAAGATGTATTAAAGCCAGACAAGGCTATAAAGGTTCTTCTTCCACTGCCCTTCAAGTGTTATGGTTTGAATAAAAGGTCCAACTATGGTGGTGGTTGAAAGTATCATTTCCCAGCAGCTCAGGGATTGTTTTTTTCAATATGGTTAGCTTTTTGTTTTTACACTTGAAGAAAAAAAAAAAAAAAGCTCCTTAGTAAGCATGATGGGTAAGTAGGAGCTTTTCCTTTAATTAACATGGAATCTATGTCTTAGTGTTATGATGAGTATCCCCAAAACTGTCTTTAAAGGTCAAGGTATGTTTTATTAAATCATGAGGCAAGGCCCTTAGATTCTTTTGCTTTGATTAAATTCAGATTTTAGTTAATTATATAATGTTCCTCTGAATTTGTCTGTATTTACTGGAATGAAAGGGTAGCTATAGCTTTTTTTTTCAGCTTTTCTTCCAGTCTGTAGCTGAGATGTGTCTCTGGTTTGGTGACTGGCATTCTGCAAACTCATAATGGCATCCTTCTAATGTGTGCCACGATCTAAGTGAGAGTTACTGGAAGTTACTGTTCTGTTTTCTTTTGCCACAGAATGGACTCTCTCCCCTTCATATGGCGGCCCAGGGGGACCATGTGGAGTGCGTCAAACACCTCCTGCAGCACAAAGCTCCTGTGGACGATGTCACGCTGGATTACCTGACTGCCCTCCATGTGGCTGCACACTGTGGCCACTATCGTGTCACCAAACTCCTTCTGGACAAGAGAGCAAATCCCAATGCTCGCGCCCTGGTAAACCTGTCCCATCCGTATTGTGTAACTAAGTTTTCCAGGGCAGATAAGTAGCTCTTACCAGTAAAGCTAAGTTAGAATTGTCAGTAAACTCCCAACAACCTCAAATAGTTGCAGTTACAACAGAGGTTCTACACGTGCTGGTTACCACTATTATATCTTGTATCCTAGGCCTAGTCAGGGACCATGTCCCATGAGAAGTGGCTGTAGTGTCAGGCCTGGCAGTTTTATAGAGTTCCTAAAATCAGAGCCATTCCTAGCTGCTGCTGACATAGGCATTGGTATTTTAATGCATTAATAGTTTGGTTTTCCATACTATGTGATAGGATACACAAATAATTTCTAAGCTTTCACCCAAATCAGTAAATTACTTGGCATAGAGAAAATACAAAAAGCTAATATTTCTGCATTTATCAAATTATGACATTCCCCTCTATTAGGTGCTACTTTTCTTCCTTTTCAAAAACCAGCTGTTCCGATGCTTACAGGAAAGCAAGTATGATTCCTTTCACTCACTGATCAGACCATTGTCCCCTAACTGAGAGAAAAACATCCTATTTGGTTTCAGGAACAGCTGAAGCATCCAAGTATCTTTAATCTGTCCAAACCCAGACAAGATTTCAATTTTCACTAATGGGAAGTCTCTCTATGAACTGTTAGCTGGATGAAAGTTACGGTACCAATATATTATACTCTCGGGGGGGGGGAAAGAAATAGACTGAACACTTGAGATACTTCTGCATGGCAAGAAGTCTGCCACTGCCTGCTGTATTCACTGCCTCCACAGAACTTCCACTGCTCTGATGTCTTCCCCAGCTTCTTGCCTTAAGTATGACCCTGTGTTTTACTGTAGAGGCTCCTCCTGTCCCTTACTTCCCTTACTTCCTTGGAACTGACTTTACGTTTTGACGCAATTTTCTTCTGCACTCTTATTTTTCTTAGCCTGTCTATACCCGCCAATCATTCCTTTTCTTATTGCGTCTTTCGCAGTATCATGTTCACTTGACCTTTTTTGATGTTGTTTTCATCCTTCCTTGTTTTTCTTGCCAGTCTTCTCATTATCTTTAGCTGTACTTTCCTCAGCTACCCACACACACACATTATATGCTAGCCCCCATGTCTTTCTTTTCTTCCATAACCAGAAATACACCTCCTATTCCTTCCCTTCTCTCCCTTCCTCCCAGAGAAATACCTGAAATGAAAGGAGAACACCCTCAGGCTGTCATCTCTCTGCTCTCTTTCCTCCAGACTGTTTCCCCACCTCCCCTGTTCTCTCTCACATCAGGAACTAGTCACCTCCAGTTTGTTTATAGTTTTTAATATACTAAATGGTGCTCGTAATTTCTGTTAGTGATACGGGGGTTTTTTCTGCCTTCTCCTCTCCCCTAACAAACTGTTCCTCACTTAAATAAGAAGTAGTGAAATTAAATCAGCTCAGGCAGTAAAGTGAAAAAATGGGAACTTCTGAAACTGTAGCACTCCCTAAGAAATATATTGAGAGATATTGTGGAGGAGGTAAAGTATCTAATGTTTTTGATTCCTTCTTTAGAAATTGCGGAAGGCTAATAGTAGTAATAATATTTATTAGAGTCCTGGGATGGAATAAATTTTACAAGCGCTTCATAGGCAGATAGGAGCAGCCTCACACTTGCAGGCCCTTGTTCTCATGGGAGACTTCAACCACCCTGATATCTGTTGGAGGGATGATACGGCCCGGCACAAGCAATCCAGAAGGTTCCTCGATTGCGTGGAAGACAACTTCCTTCTGCAAGTAATAGAGGAGCCGACAAGGAGAGGTGCCATGCTTGACCTCGTCCTCACCAACAGGGAAGGGCTGGTTGGGAATGTGACGCTCCAGGGCAGCCTTGATTGCAGCGATCATGAGATGGTCGAGTTTGAGATCCTCAGGACAGTGAGAAGAGCGTGCAGCAAGCTCACTGCCCTGGACTTCAAGAGAGCAGACTTTGGCCTCTTCAGGAACCTGCTCAGTAAGGTTCCATGGGATAGAGCCCTAGAGGGCAGGGGGGCCCAAGACTGTTGGTTGATATTCAAGGCTCACCTGCTGCAAGCTCAGGAGCGATGCATCCCAACTAGAAGGAAGTTCAGCAGGAGGGCCAGGAGACCTCCTTGGATGGATAAGGAGCTGCTGAGCAAAATTCGAAGGAAAAAAGAGGCTTATAAAAGGTGGAAGCAAGGTCAGGCGGCCTGGGAAGAATACAGGGATGTTGTCCGGAAAGCTAGGGACCAGGTTAGAAAAGCTAAGGCCCACTTAGAATTAAACTTCACTAGGGATGTTAAGGATAACAGGAAGGGATTTTATAGGTACATTGCCAATAGAAGACAGGTTAGGGACACCGTGGGCCCTCTCCAGAAGCTATCAGGAGAACTGGCTACCCTGGATTTGGAGAAGGCTGAGGTTCTTAATGACTTCTTTGCCTCAGTCTTTACGGGCAAATGCTCTGACCACACCACCCAAGTCTTGGAAGGCAGACGCGGGGACGGTGAGGGTGGGGGCCCTGGGCCCACTGTAGGAGAGGATCTTGTTCGGGACCACCTTAGGAACCTGAATGTATACAAGTCCATGGGACCGGATGAAATCCATCTGCGGGTCCTGAAGGAGCTGGCAAATGAAGTTGCTAAGCCACTGTCCATCATATTTGAAAAATCATGGCAGTCTGGTGAAGTTCCTGATGACTGGAAAAAGGGAAATATAACCCCCATTTTTAAGAAGGGGAAAACGGATGAGGCAGGGAATTACAGACCAGTCAGTCTCACCTCTGTGCCTGGCAAAATCTTGGAGCGGATTCTCCTGGAAGGCATGCTAAGGCACATGAAAACCAACAAGGTGCTTGGTGACAGCCAGCATGGCTTCACTAAGGGGAAATCCTGCCTGACCAATCTGGTCTGGCTACGGAACTGATGGACAGGGGTAGAGCAGTTGATGTCATCTACCTGGACTTGTGTAAAGCCTTTGACACTGTCTCACATGACATCCTTGTCTCTAAGTTGGAGAGACATCAATTTGATAGGTGGACCACTCGGTGGATAAAGAACTGGCTGGATGGCCGCACGCAAAGAGTAGTGCTCAGTGGCTCAATGTCCAGCTGGAGACCAGTAACGAGAGGTGTCCCCCAGGGATCGGTGTTGGGACTGGTCTTGTTCAACATCTTTGTGAGTGACATGGACAGTGGGATTGAGTGGACCCTCATCAAGTTTGCCGATGACACCAAGCTGTGTGGTTCGGTTGATACATTGGAGGGATGGAATGCCATCCAGAGGGACCTTGACACGCTTGTGAGCTGGGCTGATGCCAACCTGATGAAGTTTAACCATGCCAAGGGCAAGGTCCTCCACCTGGGTCGGAGCAATGCCAGGCACAGCTACAGGCTGGGCAAAGAAGAGATTGAGAGTAGCCCTGTGGAGAAGGACTTGGGGGTGTGGGTTGATGAAAAAATGAACATGAGCCGGCAGTGTGCGCTTGCAGCCCAGAAGGCCAACTGTATCCTGGGCTGCATCAAAAGGAGTGTGACCAGCAGGTCGAGGGAGGTGCTCCTGCCCCTTTACTCTGCTCTCATGAGACCTCACTTGGAGTATTGTGTGCAGTTCTGGTGTCCTCAACATAAAAAGGACATGGAACTGTTAGAACAAGTGCAGAGGAGGGCCACGAGGATGATCAGGGGACTGGAGCACCTCTCGTATGAAGATAGGCTGAGAAAATTGGGGCTGTTCAGCCTGGAGAAGAGAAGGCTGCGTGGAGACCTCATAGCAGCCTTCCAATACCTGAAGGGGGCCTATAGGGATGCTGGGGAGGGACTCTTCATTAGGGGCTGTGGTGAGAGGACAAGGGGTAATGGGTTTAAACTTAAAGAGGGGAAGTTTAGATTGGATCTGAGGAAGAAATTCTTTACTGTAAGGATGGTGAGGCCCTGGAATGGGTTGCCTAGGGTGGTTGTGAATGCTTCATCCCTGGCGGCGTTCAAGGTGGGGTTGGACATAGCCTTGGATGGCATGGTTTAGTGTGAGGTGTCCCTGCCCATGGCAGGGGGGTTGGAACTCGATGATCTTGAGGTCCTTTCCAACCCTTACTATTCTATGATTCTATGATTTTAAGCTAGGTTTAAAAAAATATTGTAAATGTTTGCAAAATGATTTGAGGATACAAGCATTATATGAGTTCTTAGCTTTTTCAATTTATGTCTGCTTTGAAGCACTTTCAAATCAACCAGTAATTAACATTTCCCTAAACACAAACTGACTGCAGAATAATCTGTCACATGCCCCTTCCTACAAGCTAAGATTTCACTGATGAGTTTTGTTTACTGCTAGTCGATTATTTAGCAACACTTATCCTTTTCATTAGAAAATACAGCAGTTTTTCAGCATTATCCAAAATGTTACATGTGCTTTTTACTAAAATGTTTATGTGGTGAATAATGTGCTTGTTTAGCTTTGGGCACATGCTTAACCTGCATTAACTGTAATAGTACATAGAAAAAGCTTGAAGTCAAAGCCTCTATTGCAGTATAGATTATGAAGTTATACTTTGATTTGGGCTCCAATCTTGCTGAGTAAGCATCTCCAAAGAAATGAGTGTGTGCTGAGGGCAAGCACAGCACTAAAATTCTTGTCTCACAATACAAAATGCTAGGTTGCACTCTTGATCTAAGATGTTCCTGTCCTCATTCATTCCTGTATCTGCCAAATTTATTTTTAAATCTGGATGAGGACTCCACCCTTGGTTCATGACTCAGCAGGGCAGGAATAAAGGAAGAGGCGGCACAGATACTTCAAGAGTGAACACTTTGTATCATGAAACCATGGCTGAAGGAGCGATCATTTATTTAAGATACCTCACAGAATGTGCACACACACACACACACACACACACAAACATGAAAACAGTGTACTGCAAATGAATGCGTAAATGTAAAAATCAATACATAAAGTGCTTGGATTACAAGACGTTCTAAAATGACAAAGTAAGGTGCAATCCATAAGTACTCTGTCCCTTTCCTAGAGAGGTATGAAATATACTCTGTACGTTTCCAAAGACACCAAATGATTCAAAGTGATCAGTATAATTTCGTACATGTTCCTTGTGTTAGGGAAACTTGGGAAGCACTTTAAGTCATCCTCACATATATATGTGCACAGCTTTCAGAACCACATACATACATGTGTGCACGCGTACACTAGGAAGTGAGAACAGGCCTGTCTGTGTTTTGTTTTTGGCGGTGGAAGTTCAGTTTCTCTCCATTGCCTGAGAAGAAAGCAGCGCTGCTGCTCTGTTCTGCCCCAGATTACTGAGAAATGTCTGTAATTCGTAACCTGTTGTGCTTAAAGAACAAATGCTTCTGATACTCTAACACTTCTGCTCCCAGTGCGCCAGCATGGAGCTGTGTGAAAAGCGTAGCTGCATGTTTTTGACTAACATGACTATCTTTTGCACAGAATGGTTTTACTCCACTGCACATTGCCTGCAAGAAAAATCGCATCAAAGTCATGGAACTCCTGGTGAAATATGGGGCTTCAATCCAGGCTATAACAGAGGTAGAAAAATGTTTCATGTCCTGAAGAAACATTCCTTCTCTCTCTCCCTTTTTTGCTTCCTTTTTTTTTCTCTCCTGTCGTGCCTCACTTTCACTTTTTACTTAAATGAAGAAGACCCTTCCCTACACCCGTGCAGAGGAGTAAAACTGCTCTTGCTTTGTTTCGCAGTCTGGCCTCACACCAATACACGTGGCTGCATTTATGGGCCACTTGAACATAGTCCTCCTTCTGCTGCAGAATGGAGCCTCTCCTGATGTCACTAACATTGTGAGTATGGCTTTGACTAGAATCATCTGTGCAATACCTCCTCCAAAAAGGGTCTGGCCTACCATATAGCTCAACCAAAGGTCACATTTCAATGATTCTTTATTACTTTGTTGCATTTAGGACAAATTATTCCAGCACCTTTAGTGAAGCTGGGGAAATGATAATTGTCTATGCATTATAAGCCATCTGTGGTTTCATGTATTCTTCTTGAGTAGGCAGAGTTTCCCTTAGAGACAGACAAAGCTCACCAAATACATAATGAAATTATTATAATCCAAGGCACAGGGAAGACTGTGTTTCCATTCTGAAGGATGAAATTTAAGCTTAAATGGCTCTAATTTCCACTTGCGTAGCTTCACTGGCTGCCATGAAATTGCATCATTTGTATCAGTGAAAAGGTGTAAGATGCTTAAACCCTAGCAATTAAACAAAAAGTAAAAATGCTAAATTCAAGATGTTCCCCTCACACAGGAAATTCCAGGAAGTGGTGCCTTTTGAAAGAACATGCTTAAATCTAGAAAATGTGACCTTTGGAAGGTAACACAAAATGCGGAACCTGACTTATCATAGAAGTGAGTGTTTGTATACTGAGAATAGCCTAGTTACCAAGAATAACAACAACTAGAAGAACATGATGTTTTTTCTGAGCTGTATTTCACAGGTATCTTACTGTTCAAATTTGTCAGTATAAACAAATGCTCAACTTATGACCACCTGTCCTTTCACAGCGGCTTTTTTACCAGAAAATAAGGTTATAAGTAAGTGTTCCCAAAAACAGACCAACAAAAATCTAGTAATCCAGGTAGTGGTCTCATGAGTTTTTCTCAATTAGAAAAATCTAATATGGAAAGATGTTGAGCACACTGAGGTGTTTGCTTGAATCATTTGAATGAACTTTCCTTGACAAAGTCTCTTACTGCTTTCATACTTTGTAATAGAAATAATCTTTATATAAAAACTTTATTGGTGATGTGAAAGCCAACAAGGAATCATCTTGTAAGCAATTAAAAATATTGTGTTACTGGACATCTGTATGCACGGTTTAACACGTTACAACTTATTCTACACAGGGGTCTTGGTTTTTACTTGGTAAGCTGGAGTTCCCAATTGAATTAATAGCTGTTTCCAAAAGCTGAACTGCATTGCTAATTCAAGTACAAAAGGGTCTTTACAGAAATTTAATCTTTAGAGTGTGTGAAATGTAAACCTTATTTGCATTTTAAACAGATCATTCTTCAGGTAATAAAGTTTATATGAATGGCATTCTCTATTAAGATATGTAGCTAGGGCTGTGGGATTTTTGTTGCCTTCTAACTAATCATAACTGGTAATACAATGTTAATTTTAAAATGACAAGATAAATCAACTCGTGGTGAAGAGGATTTGCTTAAATTAGCAGTTCATACTAGTAGGCAAGCTCAGGCTGCTTATTTTCCTACATGTAGATGAAGGACAAGAAGAAATGATTGCTGATTCTGCTGCAGATTTTCTCGGCCAGTCGAGAAATGAACACACCAGGGTGTTCATTTTGCCAACTGCAGTTTAACTTGGTAGTCCTAGGGGTAAAAGCCTTAAAACAGTAAGGAGAAGGAACAATTAACACAAAGAAGTGGTTGGTCCTGCTGTGTTATCATAGAATCATGGCCTGCTTTGTGTTGGAAGGGAGCTTAAAGGTCGTCCAATTCCAGCCTTCCTGCCATGGGCAGCGACACCCTCACTAGAACAGGTTGATCCACCCCCTGTCCAGCCTAGCCTTGGAAACTGCCAGGGATGTTATGTCATAGCGTATAGATAAATACAAAGCTCCTGGTTGTGCAACTGTCCAGCTGCCTAACGCACTAGCTGCACAGGGACTATTTTAGTCCACTTTAGGACAGTGACCCTGGAGAATGCTGGACAGTGCAGAATTAAGCTAGAAACTCCATTGTCAAGAAATACTCAATTTCAGTTTTGCTTTGCAAAGCTGTGCAAAAAGTAAATGCTGTGAGTGTGTATCGTCCTGTAGCCATCATTATCCTGATCTGAAATTCCACATCACTCCAGTCAGCTTTGCAAAATTTCATATTCTCCTCCAAATTCTGTGGGCTACAGAAGGCTTTCCATGCTTTTCCAAACAAGATGCTTTCTATAGCTTGCAGGCAGAGCCATGCTGCTGAGCACAGATTTTATACGTTTCATATGCTGGCTCAGTTGTGCAAAGCCACTGCAAGGCCTTTTAATGCTGCCAGCTCCACACAGTGTGCAGGAAGAGACCATCTGGAAAAAATATCCCCTACCATCTTGAGGCTCACATGCCTTGCAATCCCTTGAGAGAGACAGGCTCAATATACTCTTCTTTACTGCACAGCACACAAGCTGATGCACTGTTATGTAGAAAGCTGAGAAACGTGTGACCACGGGGGTCTATACAGCAGAATTTCCATCAGCCAGGGTCAGAAGCCAGGTTCTCGGCTGGTGGAAAGGCAGGTGTCTGCATGTGTTGACATGGGGGGAATTTACACCGTCAGAACTCTGTTTCTTCATGGAGGTTTAGAACACTGAAATGTTTTTGCTTTTCTGCAGCGTGGAGAAACTGCATTGCACATGGCAGCACGTGCTGGGCAGGTGGAAGTTGTTCGCTGTCTCCTGAGAAATGGGGCCCTGGTTGATGCCCGAGCCAGGGTAGGTGTTCTGCTTAAATGTGGTTTTTTTGGCTTTCTCCTACTCAGAAACATTGCTGAAGCAGAGCAGCAATTCATTTTTTTTTTTTTTTGATCTGTTGATTCAGTATTTAGCACACCTAGAAACAGTTCTGAAAACATTAACCTGTTCATGCATAGATCTTCCAAAGAGAATGCGTGTGGTGAGCTGACCCTACTGGCAGCTCAGCCATGCTCAGTCATTCACTTACTGCGGGATGGGGGATAGAACTGAAGGGTGAAAACAAGAAAATCTTTTGGGTTGAGATAAAGACGGTTTAGTAGGTGAAGGAAAAAAGTTAAAAATAGCCCAAAACACAGCGCCAACTCCCCCCTGCCACAAGCAAAGTAAAGGCAATCATTTATCACCTCCCACAAGTAGACTGATGTCCAGCCAGTCTCTGAGCAAGAGCTCATTTGGAAAATCTCATCCCATAGTTAGTTGCTTAGCATGATGTTACAAGGTATGGATTATCCTGTGGTCAGTGGAGGCCATTACTTCCTATGATTTTTGCCAGACAGATAGCTAGATAGGTAGGATAAGCCGGGATATTGTGTTCAGGGTGGTTCTACCTGTGCTAATTATCTACTCAATTTGAGTTGTAGGAAGAACAGACTCCACTGCACATTGCTTCTCGCTTGGGAAAGACAGAGATCGTCCAACTTCTGCTACAGCACATGGCCCACCCTGATGCTGCAACTACTAATGGCTACACTCCACTGCACATCTCTGCCAGAGAGGGACAAGTTGATGTTGCATCTGTTCTCCTAGAGGCCGGTGCCTCGCACTCCATGTCCACCAAAGTAAGACAAAATGTCTGTATGCCAGTAGCACAGCACATGCCTGTTTCATGAGGAATGCACTTTCACACTGAGAAATTGAACGTGTTTGTGTCTTTTATTTTATTCTTATTTAACAGTGATCCGATAGACTGAAGTAATAAATAAGAAGTGAGTCAGATTTTCACATTTTGCTGTCATCTGAAGTTGGGAATTTGGTTCCCAGCGGAGCCAAATGCAGATAATGATAAATATATGGCCCCAGCAGGTTTAAAATGTACACAAATACCTTGGTTCTCTCTTTCCCATTGTGTTACGGGTAGGGCTTTTTTGGACAATATTAAAAGAAAAGAGGACTGTTATCATCATAACAGTTATTTTGTGTTTGTTTTTTTTCTTTCTTTTTTTTTTTTTTTTTCTTAATGAATGGGCCTGCTTATTCGTCAATACCTTGTTTAATTAAATAGTAAAATAATTCTGGTCTTGCTAGCTGAAAGGAATGTTCCTGAAACATAGAAGTGAGCATCTGTCCAGTCACACCTAATGCTGAATCTGTCTCCAGTGCATCTATAAATAAGGTGTCATTATGACACAACAGGCCATTCTGTCTGGGGTTATAAAGAAACAAGTCTGCCAAACTGTTAATGTTTTATTAGCCAAAAATGTCTACCAGTGCATTCCTAACAAAGTGATAAACACATAAGAAAATAGACAGCTGTGAACAGAACTATGTGCCAAGACATGTTTTCCAAGTTTATCACATGTGATTGAGACTCACTTAAGTCTCACTATTGTTTTAGGTCTTAAAAAAGTACACCCAGTTTTACAGCTGGAGCTAAAACATTTTTGAACAGTGGGTGTCTTCCAGGGTTTGGAAGACTAAGCCAGCAATTTTGAAACTGTGATCCACGGATTATTGGGAATGTGTGCTGTTCTCCTTTTATCCAGCCGTTAAATCACATTAGAATGGCTAAAAATACACTAAACACTTTTGTTATTTCCCATATTGCTTTGTGGTAACTGCTTTAGGACTTCAGGAGCATTTTGTAATTATGAATAGAAGATGTAGTCCACTAGAAAAATCTCTCTACAAACCTTTACAAATTCGTGAACTAGAAGTGTTTGAGATTCCTGACATAAACTATTTTGAGGTGGGATTAATGGAATAAGGTGTTAATCATAGAACCATAGGCTGTTTGGGTTGGAAGAGACCTTGAAGACCATCCCGTTCCAGCCCTCTACCACAGGCAGGGACACCTTCCACTAGACCAGGTTACTCCAGGCCCCATCCAACCCGGCCTTGAGTGCTGCCAGGGATGGGGCAGCCTCAGCTTCTCTGAGCAGCCTGTGCCAGTGCCTCATCCCTCTCACAGAGAAGAACTTTTTCCTAATGTCTAATCTGAATCTCTCCCTGTCAGTTCAAAGGCGTTACCCTTTGTGCTGTCCTACATAACCTTGTACAAAGCCCCTCTCCAGCTTGCTTGTCAGCCCCTTTAGGCGCTGGAAGCCGCTCTAAGGTCTCCTTGGAGTCTTCTCCATTCTGAACAAGGCCAGCTCTCTCCACTGGTCTTCACAGGAGAGGTACTCCAGCCCTCAGAGCAACTTTGTGGCCCTCCTCTGGACTCCTCCAATAGGTCCATATCTGTAATGATAATAAAAATAATTGCATTACATATCACTTGTCAGGAAAATAGGTCATTGTAGTTCCCTGGAATTACTGTTAGGGCAGCAGTTTAGTCTGCCACATACCTCAGGAATTTTACTTATGAACATTTTGGTTTGGGTTTTCTTTGTTTGTTTTTTTAATTAAAAGAACAGACAAAGAGCATGTTTTGACATAGACCTTACACCTGTGCTGTACTGACAGACATTATTCAAACAAATAGGAAAGGATTCTCTTTAAAAGACAATGTTTAATGTTGCCAAAAACACCGCCATTGAGTCAGATGTGAACTTTTTAGCTGCAGTTTAGGGGCTGCAGCAGAACTTGGTGACTGTATGGACACAAAGGTCCAAACACAAATGATTTTACTTCCTCTAAAAGAGGAATACAAAGTTTGGAGCATTTCTCACTGAATTTAGATGGTGTTTCATTGTTGCTGGCAACAAGTGATACAGGAAATTCTTTCTGAAGCTGTCTTCGTGTGAACCTAAAAAGTGCATCTGGTTTGTAGTAGAAATTTGAGCAAGTGCCTTCGTTGCCCACACACAGCAGACAGCAGAGTGCATGTTGCTAGTAGAGTCTCTATCAGAGAAAATGTCTGCCAGCCTGACTGCCTATATGATGTAGGGAAGAATAATACAAGGGAAAGTATTTTCTTCTGTTTTATGCTTCTTAATGTGCTTTCAAGAGATAATGCTCTTTCTAGGTATGGCTATTGATTCTTTGATGTAGGAATACAGGAATAATAAGTGCTTAGTCTTCATAGTCTGAAAGAGAGATGTCAGCGTGACCTTTAACACAAACATCTTTTCTTTATCTCCTGGAATTTTTCAGAAGGGATTCACACCTTTGCATGTGGCAGCCAAATACGGGAGTCTGGAAGTGGCAAAGCTCCTGCTACAGCGTCGTGCCTCTCCTGACTCAGCTGGCAAGGTGGTAATGAGAAATGAAAGAAAAATATCAGCAGTATTTTGTATTCTTCCTTGGGGAAGAGCTGTGTGAAACATGCACACAGAAGGAGGCTGTGTGGTGGCCTTGGCTTTGTGTGTGAGGGTCACATTCCCTAATGGTGAGGGCTAGGTTGTGAAAACCGAGTGTGTGGGATCCCTGGCAGGAGGGTGGACACGTTTCTGCGGCTCAGGAAGTGCTGGTTCCATTGAGCTGCCCAAACTCTCAAAATCCTAATGGATAAACTGGGGAGAGGGGGCGGTTCACCAGCTCTGATGCTGTGGGAGTTGCTTAGCTCTGGGGAGACCTGCGGCCCACACTCACTCCACTTCACTGCTTCTCCCGCACTAACGCCCCTCCGCTCCCCCTTTCCCCGTCCTCTCTGGCACTGACGGCTCCGTAACGTCCCACGCATCCCCTCCCCTTTCCCGCCTGACGCCGTAACCGCCCTTACAGAACGGCCTCACACCCCTGCACGTCGCGGCCCATTACGACAACCAGAAGGTGGCGCTGCTGCTGCTGGAGAAGGGCGCCTCGCCACACGCGGCTGCCAAGGTGAGTGCGTTTGTGCCGCCCGTCTGAGGGAAGCCGGGCGCTCACCCGCGGTACCGCCGGGAAAACCGCGGCTGCTCGGCTAAATGCGCCTCTCAGGGCTGCAGCGTCCGGAGTGGTGCATGGGGAGAGCCACAAGCGACACTTTCAGTCGGTTAGTTTGATAAAGATCCCGTTTTAAATAACCACACAGACCTGCCAAGGGGGGCTATCTGCTGTGACTCAGAGCATTCCCCACAAAGCCTGCGGTTAAGCAGTTAAAGGTGGGAAAGTTGCCAGAAACTGCCATCAATACCATTCTGCTTTGCCTAAATCATAGAATCACAGACTGGTTTATGTTGGAAGGGGCCTTGAAGACCGCTAGTTCCAACCCCCTGCCACAGGCAGGGACACCTTCCACTAGACCGGGTTTCTCCAAGTCCCATCCAACCCAGCCAAGTAGTTAATTTGGTCCAAAAAATCCCATTCCTCCCTCCTTCTTGCTGTTCCTAGCTGGTCCCGTGACTGACACACATATCAAAGCTCCATATGGAAATGCACCTCTATCCACATCCTCTGAAAAAGCATAATGCTGTGAAGAGTGTGCACCCATCACAGAGAATGTTGCTCATCAGTCAAAAGTGAATATTTACAACACAACTTACTCAAAATGTAGGTGCCAAACTTGGTGTTGTTTGAATTATCAGCTGAACAGTCCTGCCCACCTGAGCGAGGGGTGGCTTTGTTCTGGTTTAGATCCTGAAAATAACAGGCGGACAAAGCAATGCAATAGCAGGGCCATGTGGGACATGTCTGGCCTTGAAAATATAATGAATTTGCATCTCTAGTAACAATAGGTAACATAAAAGACTACTGTTTTGTGGTGTCTGGCTTCTTAGGTTATGTGGCTGTTGTGGTGTTAACTTTATTCTCATTTTGTTCCCTGACTGGTGCTAAGAACGGATACACCCCTCTGCATATTGCTGCCAAGAAGAATCAGATGCAGATAGCAACCACTCTATTGAACTATGGGGCTGAGACCAACATTTTGACCAAGCAGGGAGTCACCCCGCTTCATCTGGCTTCCCAAGAAGGTCACACTGACATGGTGACCTTGCTTTTGGAGAAAGGATCCAATATCCATGTGGCAACAAAGGTACAAACTGGAGACGAAGTACTGTGTATGGGACTATATCATAAGATACAAAGTGCAGTATAGGAATTATGTCAGCTTGTCGGAAATTCTCAGCTTCACTTCCTTGTGTATGTATTTGTGAGTCTGCAGAAGCGACAACAAGTGGGTGAACAGTAAAAGTGAGAAGAGGATCTCTAGGACTGGCAGATGGATTGACCAGTTAACTCATACTGTGTAATAGCTGTACTGGGAAACACACAGGAAGAGCTGCAGCTATTTGCCGTGACCAGAGGAAAATGATGCAACACCTTTCTCTGATAGAGAGGCTAGAAGAGGAAAGGCAGACCAAAAGAAAATGGTTTCTGAACCTTCAGGAAGACAGAACTGCAGTATTTCTGTGGTACTGCAACCTTGCTGTCTCTCAGGTGTTTTGCATGTATTCCTGAAGTTTTACATTAGATGCAAAGGAAGAAGAATGTAAAATTCTGGAGTTTGTTGGACCATGGATAGATTTCATGCATTCACAGAATGGTTTGGGTTGAAGGGGCCTTACCGATCATCCAGTTCCAAACCCCAAATGTAAGAACATATATCAGATACCAGAGAGCTGCAGCCTAAAATAGTTCAGTGCTTTTGCAAGGTGCTTTTCCTCATGCATTTACTGTTCAGCCTTGTTTCCAAGTGGAAGAAATTGACAGTATCTGCTGTCGTGGTTTAAGCCCAGCTGTAACTCAGAGAAAAACAGTCTCTGGAGTCTCTCCTCCCGTTCCCCCTCCCCCCCCACCCCGCTCCCAGAGGGATGGGGCGGAGAATCAAAAGAATGTAACTCCCACGGGTTGAGATAAAAACAGTCCAGTAACTAAGGTATAACACAAACCACTACTGCTACCACCAATAATGATAAGGGAAATACAAGGGAAGAGAATAAAACTGCTCACCACCTGACGACCGAGCCGTGAACTATCTCTTCCGGGTCCATGCCCCCAATTTTTACATCCTGGGCATGACGTGCTGTGGCATGGAATACCTCTTTGGCTAGTTTAGGTCAGGTGTCCTGTCTCTGCTTCCTCCCGGCTTCCCCTCCTCCCTGGCAGAGCATGAGACTCAGAAAGTCCTTGGTCAGACTAAATATTACTGCAACAACTAAACACATCGGTGTTATCAGTGCTGTTCCCAGGCCGAAAGTCAAAAACAGCACCACACCAGCCACTAAGAAGGAGGAAAAATGACTGCTACTGCGGAACCCAGGACACTGGCAAATAACAAATTAACATTATTAGCACAGTAGTAAGGGAGAAAAATCCTATGGAGGGGCTTTCCAATTTTTTTGCTTTTTTATTTTTTATGATTATACATGGCAGGTTTTTTCATGGAAAACAAATTCCTCAAAAAAGACCACATTACTGTAGATATAGGTCACTAGATTTATCCTGGCATATATGTAAGTCTTACTTAAGGTCAAAAGTCTGCAGCTTTTGTTCATACAAGTCAAAATAGAAGGTTCAAGTCTCTCACTGTGTTACGCTACCTAATTAATGAGAAAGAAGGTGATCTACATTTCTCTTACAGAATTTGTTCCCTGCCTTGTTCACAGACAAGTGCTCTGTGCGTGATCACAGTGAGCTTTTAGTTAAAAGCTGCATCCATTTCCTTGGCATCTTTGAATGGGATTTATTTTTGGAGTTATTTTCTTCTCTCTGACTTGTGCCTGCAGTTGTCAAGTTTCCCTTTCCTGTCTGAGGAGTGGGAAGCGAATGTGCTTCCCTAATTTATTAATGAGCTCCTCAGCCTCCCAAGTGACATTATTGTATAAAATCCAAGCATGATCACTGGTGCCTGAAAGTTTTACTCTGTGATTATGGTGATGTAATTACAGGAGAAATGTCAACCCTACTTTGTTAAAAAAACCAAACCACCCATACTTGGAAGCTATAGTTAGGATCTCTTTATGTTTTAAAGATGAGAGAGTGGGAAAATCTAGATTTCTTTCCTCATGTAAAATAGGCTTTATTCTTATTTTTAGCTCAATTTTTTTAATTTATTTTGTATATTCTGCCTCCAGACTGGACTGACATCCTTACACCTTGCAGCTCAAGAGGATAAAGTGAACGTAGCTGAAATACTCGCAAAATATGGTGCAAACCAAGATGCTCAGACGAAGGTAAATCATGAAGTGGCTACTGTCTTCAGTGTCCCAAAGAATGCTACCTTTGTAAAAGGAATGTTCCACTGAGCTTGCAGTTTTATTTATTTGTTCTCTTATTTTAGCTTGGTTATACACCTTTAATTGTGGCATGTCACTATGGAAACATCAAAATGGTGAATTTTCTTCTCAAGCAGGGAGCAAATGTCAATGCTAAAACGAAGGTAAAGAATTTTTCATTGTTTGCTTTTGCTCTTTATTATGAACCTGGTAACAGACCACTAGGAATACATACCTTTTCACTAGGTGCCTTTTCACTAGGAAACTGTAATTATTGTGTGGTAGGTGTCAGAATATGGTGAGTGGTGATTGTAGCGGAACACTCTGCTACATCTCATCCTGTAGTACTCACAACAAGAAAGTCAGTTAACTCTTTGGGAGTATGAAAAAGGAGATAGAGAATTATTTTCATTGTTTGTTTATTTTTCTTTGTACTTGGAAACTAAGAAATGTGAGCTTGTTTCTGATCTCATTTACACATGGCTTACACCTGTGTGCTGCCAAACTAGTAAGTAACAGTTCAGACACTTTGAGAGTGATGCCAGGTTCTATCCAAACTGCTGGGAAAAGTGTGGGAAGAATTAACACTAATCAATGTGTGGGTGGTGTAACTGGGGAGAAGAAGCAGCTGTGGTGTGGGAATGCAGCTTAGAACAGACACGTTTGGGTTTTTGGTTTTTTTTTTGAGGGGAATCTGGGCACACTGTTACTGACAAGTTGGACCCAACTGCCTGTAGCCACGGTCTGAACAAAATCCACTTCAGCAGTTGAACACCAACAGCTGAATGTGATGTGTTTTGTAGCAAGAATTGTCTACCTTCTGAGGTTGCACGTAGAGGTTCTGGTGACAGCCAACAGCATGTTACATCTCAGATACCAGTACATAACCCTTACCAGAAAGTGGAGGCTAACTCAGGAGCTGCAGAGCTTCAGCTTAATTAAAGCTGACTTGAGGCAGTCACTACTAGTTTCAGATTGAAGGTTTTGGGATCAACCTGAAGAAGCCCGTTAATACTTCTAGTGACATACTGAGTAGTAAAATCCAATGAAAATTGCAGGCTTGTGGTCTGCTGGTCCCTCTGGCCAGCTGCTCTGTTTCCAGCTGTGACCTGTGGAGTGGATTTGTTTCCCAAAGTAGCCCTGTACAAGTACTGTAGTAGTAGTAGTAATGTACGAGTAGATTTTTTTAGTGTTCACAGCTTAATGTGGTAAGAAAGAGCAAAATAAATAAATAAAAGATGCTGGCCCATCCCTGGTGAGATCACCCCAAACCAATGGGCAAAACCCAGGGATTCCAAAAGAACAGGCAATGATACTAGAAAAAACAGCTGATAATAATCAGTAAACAGCATCCAAATGATAGTTGCCAAGGCATTCAGCTTAGGTATTTGAAGACTAACTGAAAGGACAGCACCTTTAGTATTAGGTCTCACTCTCTAAGGGGCCACTGGGCTGGATTCTGAGGCCATTTCCCCAGACATTTCACTTATTTAGAATAGTTTCAGTAATGTCAGCAACTTTGTATGAGTGTGTGAGGCAGTGGTTCTCCAAAATCTCACACCTAGGGAGCAATAAAAATACTGGCAATCTGTCAGCTAGTACTGTGGACTGAGTTTAAAGAGAAAATCCATCATGACTGGATTCAAGATTGGCATGTTAAAGAATAAGTAACCCCTGTTGCAGCTTAGTCTTTAACTAGAGTAGAGAAAGCCTGCATGATGCTTTTTGCATCTCCAGTGAAAAATAATGTGGCTGAATTCTATTTTTGAAGGACTGTACTAATATTTAAGTAAAGATAGTGAATTTTCTTTGTGCTACAATCTTCCGTAAAATCCTCCTTCAATTTCTTAGTAGTCCATGCATGCATAAATATAAGAACTGTAACAGCTCTGAGCTATCACTATTTAATGAGTAGCACAAAGCATTCCTGGCATCTGTTTGTTTGCAAAAGAGGGAACTCTCAGAGTGTGTCTTTCAGAGCCTACCCCTTGGCTTTACGTAAGTGTACAGTGAGATCAACTGAGTGTTTTCTTCCAGTTTATTCTCTGCTTGCTTTCAAAGCCAACTGCAAATTTGTAAATAAACTGCCTGATTGGACTTACACAATGCCATCTCAGATCAACTAGCTGAAGTAATCTTTGGTTAACTTTCTGTATTTTATCACCTTAGAATGAATCACTGGAGCAGATAAGTGTATGGAGATAAGTGTGTTTACTAATACAGACGCTGTGTGCATTTTTTAAAGTGTAATTACAGCTTGTTCCAGCCTTTTGAAGGCAAAGTAAAGGTAAAATCAATTGACATTTGTAATGGGTATGAGTTGTTAGCCTTTTAAAAGCAAATAGTCTCAAATCATTGCTGTTAAAAATTATATTTTTTTTAAATTGGCTCAAATACTTTAAAGGCAAATCTTGGGTCTTCTGCAGAGGACTAATATGTGAGAGTAAGAAGCATGTTCTCTGCCTCAGCTGTAATCCTATGTCTTTTGTGTGCCACTTGAACTTTACTGTTCCTCATTGTTTTTCCCTCTGATTTAGGAAATGAGAAATTATCTGTCTTTCCAGAAATTGTTTATATTGTGAGATGAAAGATGATTTGTTAATAAAAATATTTTCTTCCTTTATCTTTTCATTAATCTGGAGAAGGAATGTTATTAGTTTTATTAGGTTATTATCCTTAGTGTTATTAGTGTTAGTGTTAGTTACTTAGTGTTATTAGGTTTATTATCCTTTGGTTGATTGATGACATAATTTCTTTCTGAAATATCTCAAAAAGAGTGGAAGCAAGCAAGGGGAAGTGTTTAATTACTGGTGGCTGTTGTTCTTTCATTTTTGCTTTTCATTACCACTATGGACAACAGAATGGGTACACCCCTCTTCACCAAGCTGCTCAACAAGGCCACACTCACATCATCAACGTCCTTCTCCAGCATGGAGCCAAGCCCAATGCCATCACCACTGTAAGTTGTGAAGTCTCAGTGGGAACTTGTTTCCCTGGACAGTTCTTTACTTTTCTTTCCTTTTTTAGGGCTTAGCCTTTGTTATGGTGAAAGTATTCCTCATACAGCTGGTTGTCAGATGTGTAAATGTAACTTCCTCTTCTTTTCCTTATCATTTTAAGGTAGTTCACATCAGATCTCACTCACTTTGCCCTAAGCTTAAAAGTGAGGTGGGGAAACTGATTTCTGAGCTGCAGGATCAGGATGGCCACAGCTACCTCTGCTGTGCTTGCTCAGTTGCCCTCTGCCTCACACATCTGTAAATTGATATCTCAGTAAGGATTTTTCCAGAAGAATTAAGGGGAAATCAGAACCTGGGCTTTTTTTGAAGGTGTAGCCTTACATTTCTTTCCTTCTATCTACTGGATCTGTTTCAGGTTCTTACTGAGTTCACTGACGTTAGTGCCTCCTCAAAGACTGTCCGTAACCTCTGGCACAGCTCCTGCTCTGCAGTCAGCAGGAATGCAGCTGTCCTATTTCATGTTGGTGTTGTTATTAGTCACCTCTAATTGAGTAACCTTTAAAATGCAGCCAGACTAGCCAAAACTCATGTCATTCCCCAGAGTGGATCAGGTTTCCATGTAGATACATTGTGCATGCTTAAATCAGCACTGGTACCCTATTTGGTCTTGGAATGATCACATTGACTAATCATCTGTGAAGTTATCCGAAGTAGCAGTTTATGCACCAGATCGTCAGGCAAGAAACCATTGTAGTTAGCTTCTGGAGCTGTAGGTATTGGTGGACATATTCAGTTGATAGTCTTACTCACTTTCAGTCCTCATGTTGGGGCTGTTATGGCCAAATCTAAGCCAGATTCTAGCAGAGCCTCAAAGATACGTTCACTGCACCATTTACATTTCTTCTCAGGTACTGGATCTGTCCTTGTCAGCGCATAGCAACCTCTAGTTTGAGATTAGAGAGAATTTCAACCTGAGACATCTTGCAAGGGGATATGAGAGTGGGATAGGAGCAGTTAATGTGCAAGTGACAGTAGCAGTCAAATTATTTGTGCTGTGAAGATGCTAGTTGTCATGGTTTAAGCCCAGCCATAACTCAGAAAGCCACACAGTCTCTGTCTCACTCCCCCCTTTCTCTTTCCTCCCCCCCGCCCCGCTCCCAGAGGGATGGGGAGGAGAATCAAAAGAATGTAACTCCCACGGGTTGAGATAAGAACAGTCTAGTAACCACCAATAATAATAATGATAAGGGAAGTAACAAGGGAAGAAAATACAAGCACTCACCACCCGCTGACCGATACCCAGCCCGACCGAGCAGTGATCTCACCCTTCCGGGTGACTGCCCTCAGTTTATATAGTGGGCATGACATGCTGTAGTATGGAATACCTTTTTGGTTAGTTTGGGTCAGGTGTCCTGTCTCTGCTTCCTCCCAGCTTCCCCTCCTCCCTGGCAGGGCATGAGATGCAAAATGTCCTTGGTCAGAGTAAACATTACTGAGCAGTAACTGAAAACATCAGTGTTATCAGTGCTGTTCCCAGGGTGAAGGTCAAAACCACAGCGCTGCACCAGCTACTAAGAAGGAGAAAAATGACTGCTACTGCTAAACCCAGGACACTAGTCTATTAATTTTGTGCCACTAATCCACAAATGGTGTGTTGCTCCAGGGTTCCTGAGCTAGAGTAACCTAAACTATAGATAACTAAAGCCAATACTGAAGCAGAGAGAAACCTTCAGGCTGATACCCTGCGCACTGTGCGGTGGTGTCGCAAAAGAAATCATTTCAGTGCAAAGAGCTGCACAGTGGCCTTCCATGATTCCCCTCGTCGGCCAGCATGTTGTCCTTTATTCAGTGCAAAAGAAAGTAAAACAATTCTATGTAGAGCTCTTTATAAAGAATTAAGGAACATGTCCCTTCCTCCACTCCCAAGGTAAGTGACAGAGGGACCAAGTGATGAAATGGAGATAAATAGGCCTAAGCACATACTAAATTATCGTTTAATTTCCATTTGATGAATGGCACATCTGTTACCATGGATGTTTAAGTGGCAAATAAGTTTATTTAAATGGACTTTAATTTCCCACCCCAAGCCTTAAATAAGTTGGGTTTGAGTTTGTTAAATCATTAGCTTTTATGTACTTTTGTTGGACATTAGTTTCTGTCGTAGGGGGAAATAGAAGTGTATGTTGACAGTACAGTTGTAATCTTGCATTCCCCAGAGAGAGAATTGTACCTGATAAAGACTTAACAGTCTTAACTGAAAGTGAAACTGTAATATTTTCAAATACCTTTTTTTTTTTTTTTTTTAAAGAAGAGTATTTCTGATGTGGAGCCATTTATGCAAAATAAAACACAAACTTCTGCAGACCAGATACATTGTGTATAGTGAAATTTGATCACTAAAGGGTTAAACCATACAGTGCTTTTTTTTTATTTAGCATAGCAGGCAGATGTGTGTTGTGTTACCATGGCAATCAGGGCTATAGTCTTAAAGAAGTTACAAAGACAGTCAGATGTAACGGTAAAAAAACAGTGATTTTCCTAGGCTGCGCCTTGTTTTGGATGGAAATGCTGGCTCATGCAGCTTTGAGAGTGAGCTCATTGGTTCAGTTCACAATCCTCCCTCTCATTGCGCTCTCTCCCCCCCCCCGCCCCCCCCCCCCCCCCCCCGGTCTCTTTTCTCTCTCCAGAATGGTAACACTGCCTTAGCTATTGCAAGGCGGCTGGGATATATCTCAGTGGTCGATACGCTGAAGGTTGTAACGGAGGAGATTACTACCACCACAACTGTGAGTTGCAGATGAATTCAAATGTCTCTCCTTTATTCAGAATGTTGTCTTTTTCTTCTCTCTTCAGGCTCTCCATGTATCTCTGTCCTTTTTTTGTTTCCTGGTTTTAGCACTCCTCCCCTTCTCTTTTTGTTGGATTCTTGCAGAAGTGCTCTAATGCTTTCAGTGTATCTTTTAAGCAGTGCAACACAACAGGCTTCACTGAGCTAGGTAACAGAATTGGTGTGCATACAGATTGAAAACTATTCAAAAGCAGAGTAAAACCTTTTTCTAGGTATGGTCTCAGCTGCAAACCCTCACTTTCCGGAAGTTTGTGTATTGTCATTTAGGTCCTGTCCTGTTTCTCTGATTCTCTTTTTGCATCTCGTTTTCATTCTCTCCTTATGTTTCTACACTTCCGACACCTACTGAGGCTCAACGCAGCGCACCACAGCAAGTTTCTTAGCATTTGGGCTGTACCAGTGGTGGACTGGTGCCAAGCTTAATGGTACTCACTAGATGGCTCTGAATCACATCAATAGTGTTACTCAAGTCACTTTCAGTTCAAATAGATACTGTTTTTCTGAAATACAAAAGACTCTTTCCTTATGTATTCAGTCCTGTCAGTCCTCCACACTCTTAATAGTCTGTATTTTGACTTTAGAGCTTGTGAATAGCCTGTGCTGAACAACAGCAGGTGGTTCTGTCACTTTAAACCAGGAAAAATGGATATATTCTGACACCCTGGGAGGGGAAGGTTTTATCTTCTTGGACTTTTACCTCTCATCTTTAAGTGTTCTAGCAGGTAGGAAGGGAGAAAATTAGAAAAAGTGCATAATTTAAGAAATTGATTTTAATTTAAATTTCCATTACTGCATTTTGTCTTGAAACACTATTTTTAAGTCATACTGGTTTTTGTTTGGTTTTTTTTTTTTGGTTGGTTTGTGTGTTTGCCTTTTTTTTTTCTTTTTCTTTTAATGCAAGGGAGGTGAGCAGTCTAGAAAACAGAAGATCTGGTTGTCACTTAGGAGCTTAGAGATGTAAAAATCCACAGATTATTTAGAAGATGCCACTGTTCAATCAGGGATAGGGTTAGGGGAAAGGAAGAAATCCAAAGTCTCTTCCAAAGGTAAAGAAATGGGAAAATAATTCTGGTTTTGTCATGTGCTGACAGGCCCACTGATAGCAGCAGAGGAAGATGGAATAAAAGTAACACGGCATAAGGTTACAAGTGGAGTAAGCCATTATTTATTAATGACCTGCAAAGATCAGACTGAATCAGGTTTGGACAAGAAATGACAGCATAATTCCAGAAGTCTCTTAATAAAGACTGAATGTTTTTTTTTTTATAGTTTTGATAGTAGTTGTTTCATGTTGTTTAACCAAATAGCACATCACACATGTGTGCGCATAAACACCTGTGTATCTATTCAGAGATTTAGAAAAAGAAAACCTGTGGAAAATTTTTTGAGAAACTTTAGCTCTTCAGAAGTATGGTTTTTAGCCGCAGCTGTCACCTTTGCTGTGTCCTGGCACACTTTTCCCATTTATGTCTCATACAAATAGTAACTTCCTTCCTGTTGTACATTGTGTTGCACTGTGGAACCTCATACCTTGTCATATATAGGTATTAGGTACTTCACAATAACAGGGATTACATGATGAAAAGACACCTGCGAGTTATTTACTTTGGATAAATGTTTTTTAAAACATTGAGGGTAATGGGCTTTTCTACCAGATACCAGATGCCTGAGGTTTAGGACTGAATCAAATACTGAACTTTACTTGCATACTTGACCTCTAATGCTTGCATATAAGAGAAATATGAAATCTTGGACTGTGTCTGTGTGCAAAGTACTGCTCTTAAAAGTCAGGTGGGAATGCTCAATAAAGTCAGCAAATTTTTTAGCCATGAATTTGTCTGAATCCTGTGCTTTAGGCATATAGAGAATATGATCCTCTGGTGATGGTGTTCATGGTGGGGGATGTTGATTAAACATAATTGAGAACAAGTCCTAAAAAGGACGGCTAAATAACAGGCACTCCCTGCGATAAAGTTCTCCAGATGGTGGTGAGATTTGTGTTGCCAAACCAGAACACAGCATTTAGCACTGAAAAAAAGGTGCTGTCGCCATAGCTACCTCATTCTCTGAGGTTGTAGCAGTGATACATGGTGGATCTTAGATGGGCTGACGCTTTATTGATATTCAAGTCACTGGCATTTGAGATGAGGAAATGGTCTCCAGTGCCCAGGCTTTTGGTCTAACTTTGAACAAGTTTTCCTCTTACTTGCATTAATGCTATTATCAGTGCAGCTACATGAATATAAAGCAGCAGAGGGAATAAACTGTGCTTATATTTACTCACAGATTAGATACATGTATAGGAAATAAATCAGAATAAGCCAGACTTCCAAAGTGTGGCTATGCAATGAAGTTTTGGAGTATTTACACAAACAGGTCTAGTCTTCGTGTGAAAAAATGAATATAAGAGGAGCTTTGAGGTTGTTTACAGTATACTGCCATTGAATGTACATATAGGTTTATATACCTGAATTACATACCTGGATTATTCTGTGTCACCAGTTGAAAATCTGGCCTTACAATGAAAGTCTTAAATACAGAAGCATTCAAGTAATCGAATTCTTAGTGGAACAGAACAGTAGGAAGTTTGAGAAATATATATTGAGTAATTTTCAAAGTGGGGCGAGATACAGATTTTAAATTTTGAGAGTATTTGACATTTCTAATGTGCCTATGAGTTAAAAAAAAACCAACAACCAAAACAGCAACCAACCAACCACAAATCAAACCCCATCTAGTATTATATTAAAAGTTAAAAACATTAATTCACAACTTTGATTGGGAATTGACGTAGAATCCATGATTTTTGCTGAGTTCAGTATTCCAGAGATTTTTTGTTCTTCTGAAATATGCATGTGCACACGCTTGTAATTCTGCTTTCCAAACTTTGTTTCAATTGTTAAAATATGTAATAATTTTTTGTGACTAGAGCGAAAATCAGAAATAAAGTATCATTACTTTTGTGTAAATAAATAATGTCTGCGAGCCTTAGTCAGAGACCAGATTGTTATATAGGGGCCTGTAAAAACCTAATTTAGGAATAAATTGATATCAAGATAAATGAACCCTAGTTACCAGGGACTGCAGAGGTTAAGTTAATCAAAAGACAGTGTACAACATTTCTCTAATACCTGTGGCTTGTAGGCTAGAGTACTGTAGTATTCTTTCACATCTGTGTTCTTCTAATTGGAGGGATTTTGTATGTAAGGTTAGTTGGGAACTCCAAGTTCTGGAATAAGTAAGGTTAGATACCAAGTTCTCTTAATTAAATTTTTATCATACGGCAGACAAACAAAACCTAGCATTTGTGACTCTTAGGGTTAGGGTTAACCCTTTTCATTTCTCTTTCTTCAGAATTTGGTCACCTCCTTCTGCCTTTGTTTCCTTCCTCTCCTCCCTCCCCTCCCCGCGCCCCAACTTTTCAGTTATTTTACGTGGGGAACACAGAAACTGTCAATAGAGAATTTGCAGTACACTCTGTGTAGATGCCAATTACAATAACAATGCCAGTAAATTGGTACTCACGTATTTATACTTTCCACTTCACTTGAAAAATACACAGCCCCCTTCACCTGGGTTTATTCCTTTAGCCCAGTGTCAATGATTTTTATTTTTAATTTAGGATGTGTTTGTTAACTTAATGCTGTATTGTTGAAGAGACGAGGTCAGTGTTACCTGAATGAGAGCATCCTCCCCATCTGCCATTCCTGGCTTTGTCATCCTGCTGCTGCCTGACATTTCTATCTGAGGAAAGCCTTGGAAATGCAGGGGAGGGGGGAATTCATATTGGTAGAGGCATTGGGTGAGTATAAACTAGCTTTCAACGCAAAACGTGTTACGAAAAATACTGCAAAAGAAATAGTGAATTTTCTTGAATCATGGGTAAGAGGGAATTCAGGAGGCCTGATTGGGATTGCCATTTGAAGGAAAGGGTATTGTTCTTTCCCTGTACTTCAGAAGAGTGAATTAAAACTGCTGTCACAATAGAATTAAAAAAAGTAAAGGAGGCTTTTAAAACAAATTTTCAAAGTAATTACACTGTTGGCAACTTTGTTATTTATAAAAGTGCAGTATGTTACAATAACCAAGAATGCTTCTTTGTCACTTTGTTAGAGAAGAGTAAGAATCAGGAAATACTTAATAGATTTTGTGCAACCAAAACTGCTATTGACTTTACTGCTTGATATCAATGGCAGTGGCCATTTTCAAAAAGCATATTGCATAAGGAACTTGGGATTTGGCTGACATTAATTATTCCTCTTTCACTACTTCTGCATGCAATGTTAATTTATGCTCAATAGATACCATCTCCAGTAGGGAATGAAGTACTGCCTGGGTGGGAGTTTTGCAAGGTGCTTTCTCCTGACATTCCTTTCTGTGCCAAAGGGGCACATCTGCTCCAACATACCCGAAGGACAATGTGTTGACTCCCCTCCACGGCTCCTCAGCTCAGCTTTTCACAGCTTGAACTTCCTACAGTTTGTCTCATGTTCTTCATCTTCTCCAGTGTATGTCTTGATGCTAAAAGGGTGTCCACATTCTTGATTCAGCACCCATGAACATCTTCTGTTTCCTTCTGCAAGTCAGTTATGAAGATAAAATAATATTCAAATAAGTCTTCCAGTGTTCTGTTCTGTGCTCTCAGGCTTAAGCAGTGTCCTCCCAGCAGTCCTTGATCCATACTTGCTTTGTATCATGATATTTTAAGCTTTTAGTTGCACAAAACACATCACAATCTTCCAATAACTTTTTTTATCCCTGATGTCTATGTGATTTGGGGGAATGTACATGATTTATGAAAAGGATATCATTAATATGCAGTGTAGTCACTTTTTTTAGGGGAAAGAAATGCTTCAAGTGATCTGTGTTAATCCCTCACATCTTTTTTCAGTTTAAAAATTTCACATCATTCATAACTTCATTTCCAAATGCTTTATGATTTAATAATTTCCGTATGCCACATACAACTTTCTGAAGCTCTTGTGTAGACATTACCTAATTCATTTTAAAATCATCTTGGAAACATCAAGCTGAATTGTTCTACATGCACCATTTATAAATAAATTTGCTGAGAGTTTTCTTTTCTTTTATTCCTCTGACCAGCTCATTATCTTGCTGATTTTGTACTTCTCTGCCAGAATAAATGTTACCTTTTATACAGCACTAAGAATAAGAGCTTCTGGAGTAAAAATAAAAAAGAAACTCAGGGGAAGGGGAAGCACATTTTAAAATATCTTAGCAGATCCCACTGCTGTTGCTGTTGCAAATATTCTGCTGCAAGCTTTGTTGCTTCTTTTGGGTGTTTAATTTGAGGCTTGATGATTCTGTCTTTGCAGACTGTGACAGAGAAGCACAAGCTAAATGTACCTGAGACAATGACTGAGGTCCTGGATGTTTCAGATGAAGAAGGTGAGCAGCTTTGCTGAATTCCTGTTCCATATCACTTATATAACCTGTAACACAGGCTCCAGGTAGCTGCTGAAGTGCTTTGCCATCTTCATTTTGCAGTGCTTGAAATGAAGTTCTATGTAATGGCCTTTTTTAATGACGTAATCACTATGGCATTTGAATAAAAATGCCCAGAGTTGACCAAAGGAAAATTCTGGACCCCTACATCTTTTTCAGAAAGTTTATCTGAGCCAAGTCAACAAATTAGAACATTTCTCAACTTGAGATTTTAGAATTCAAATGTAGAGCTGTCCCATGTAGATCTGCGTAGATAATTCAAATTGTAGAATTCAAATGTAGAGCTGGGTTTGACCCTCCCAGAAAGAGGAATCTGAGCAGTAAATGTTTTGGATCAATGCCACCTATTGCAGATACATATTTCTAAGAGTCCTGCCTAATTGAAAACATATGTGTAAAGATACATAAGATGGGAGGTGCGGAGACTTTTCCCTTGAGGGAGCTTTTGGCACACACAGCTCTCAGATACGGCTTGACATGAAGTATCAACATGCTTATAGGTTTGGCACTTTGTTTCAGAGCCTGTTGTATGTACAGACAGGAGGCATATGTTGCCCATGTGTACCTATGTTGTAAGTCCCAAGAAGGTGTCTGTGAACTGGAGGGATTGATGAAGTACTATGGTTTTATGCAGCACAGAATGAAGGAAATGGCTTTAAAACATCCCTTTCTAAAAGGACACAAATGACTTCTTCCAAATTTTAATCACAGGCATCTTATAAACAGACAGACGTTTGCAAGAATTTTCTAAGTTCTTTTTTACTCATGTCAGTGTTAATTAAAATTACCGTATCTTACACATGCCATTTTATTAATTCATGCAAATAATTGGTAGAGTGGTTACTTTCAGAAAATCGTAGGAACACAGGCTGCAGGGTTGGGCTATTTTCTTTTATATAAATGAATATAAACATATATATTTTTATATTTTTTTATATAAAAGAATATGAATATATATTTTTATATAAAATAATATAAATGCACTTTTGGCTCTAAGTGGGACAGGGTGTTAATGGAATTCAGGTTCCTAAGCTGCTTGTATTACTTTTTGAGATGGGATTTATGCTGATAAATGAATTACACTCTTGAGAAACTATGGCACCTAGGCTTTAGCTGCTACTTTTTCTTTAATACTTGCAAAGCTGCAAGTGGAAGCAAATAAGTGTGATTCAAAAGAAATTATTTTCTGCTGCATTATGATCAGGGAAATTATTTCTCAGGCATAGTTTTGACGCATTTCCCCTATTTGACAAACATGCAATTACGCATGTGATTACTGGCCTTAAAATTTTTATAGTCTTGTATTAATTTTGCTGAATTTTCTCCCAGTCTTTTAAAGTACTATTTAACTGTCTTTAAATTCGAAAAGCCTATTCAAAGCAATTTGTATGTTGTACAGCCTTTAAACACTCTGATGATGAACGCTTCAGTGATGGTGAAGCATATAATGGCACAGGTGCTGCTAGCAGAAGTTCCTGGAGTAAGACTGACAAACTTTCTGTTTTTTGTTTAACTCAGATTGTTTTATTTTTTGTGTTGAAGCAACATGAATTTGCTTAATCCAGGTGCCTAACACCGCTCCTTTTTGTTACTTTTGAAGTGTGGTTGTGTGTGTGTTTCCTGAAAGGTGGGAGGAGGAAGGGAAGCAAGAAAATCCCAGATGTATTACTTGTATCTAGAATATGTTGGCAGAATTTACTGTGGCCATCCAGCATGACTAATGCTCTCCCGTATTTTGAATTAACATTATCTGCCTTCTGTTACCATCTGACATCTCCTGTTTGTCAATAGCCAGCATATACAACACAGGTACTCTGGTATGTTGCTGCTCAAGGCTCAGTATTGAGCACTTCCACTGATGTATGCCTCTGTGATTGCACTGCGGGTTGTTAAGCAGGCTGGTCAGTTAAAGCACTTCATGCCATTGTCCTTGTAAAACCTGTTTCTACAGGCAAAACATTCAGGATGTTGTGAAAATTCCTAATGTGGATGGTACTTGTCACAGGAACTTAAAATGGCTGGGGGCAGGAAGACTGCAGAACTGTTTTAATAACAAGGATGAAACTTTCAGTGATGGTGTAGTCTTTATAAGAGGCTAGCAAACAGATTTCTTAAATGCTGTGTTTCTAGCTGCTTTAAAGTGACACAATATGTTCTGAAATAAGTTAACATAACACAGTAAACCAGCCAGCCTGTAATTGTCATTATATAATTATATAATTATGAAGCTGAACACAAGAAGAATACTTGAGCGAATAAGTATTTCAAGTTCCGTTGCTCATCACTGGAGATAAGTATTTTGCCTGTTGTATCTCATAGTTGTATGATGTTAGATTAGTAATACAGTATTCATATTCCTAAAAGAAAATCAAGTACAGTGGCCAATCTTTGCACTGTAAAATAAAGGACCTTACAATCTATCAAATAGCTCACTTGATGTGTGAGGTCCTCCTCTAAAAATATTTTAAAATATTTTGAATGGACTGAATGTCCCACTAGTTCTTCTTTAACTTTCATATAGCATTTGTATGTTTACCAATTTGTGTTATTATTGAGAATTCTTTACCTTTTTCTGTACCTGAAAAAAACCCCTAGTCTTTGACCAGAATCAGAATTTAAAAAAAAAAAAAATAAAAAAAAAAAAATCTTTTTTTTTTTTTTTTTAATTAGATTACTAGTTTTGAGCAGATAAGTATCAGAGCTAAGTAGAGATGCATGTTGTGTATTTTAAGGGAAAGAGAAGCGTACATGCCGGTAACAGATGAGGTGAACTTGGATTCATAAGCTTTTGTGCAAGGAACATGGAAGAAGTGAAAAAAAGGAAACTTCATAGGCTAGGAAAAACGTGATTATAGAAAAATCCTACCTCATTTGCTGTAAGCTTCTTATGTGGTCCTACATGTATTAGATATTCTATGCTATTAATACGTGTTTCCTGCTTTGTGACCATCAACGCCAAAGATGTATCAGCCAAGTTTTATTAAACAGTTTATTCATACAACACAATAGAATGCACACATGCACATGTGTGTTACTGTACTGTGTTTGTACAATAGTCTGCAGTGAAAAGTACTGTAGGATAATCATCCACTGTTATTTGCTTAGTGCATTTGCAGTACAATCACTGTTCAGAAGATGATGGCCTGATTGGCAGGAAAGATTACATAGAGTTTTTCCTTGAGGATGGGAATTACCCTACAGATTCGCCCAGGCCTAGCTGTGGAGTGGTGTTGTTTCTGAAACACCTATGTCAGCAGAACTGTTTCATGTGGACAGAGTTGTGTTAAAAACACTGTGAATTTTTACCATTGTGTCTGGCTTAGCTGTTTGTGTTGCTACAAAGTTTGGTTTCTTTAAAGCTGTTGGCACAGAAGAAGCCATTTGCACCTGAGGGATACTTACAGCAGTAAAGGGCTATTGCTGCACACATCTTGTGAAATGTATTTCAGTGTCACCTACAGAATTAGTGAAGTTAGAATCATAGAATCATAGAATAGTTAAGGCTGGAAAGGACCTTAAGATCATCTAGTTCCAACCCCCCTGCCATGGGCAGGGACACCTCCCACTAAACCATGCCATCCAAGGCTATGTCCAACCCGGCCTTGAACACTGCCTACAGTGGAGCATTCACAACTTCCCTGGGCAACCCATTCCAGTGCCTCACCACCCTCACAGTAAAGAATTTCTTCCTCATATCCAATCTAAACTTCCCCTGTTTAAGTTTGAACTCGTTACCCCTTGTCCTCTCACCACAGTCCCTAATGAAGAGTCCCTCCCCAGCATCCCTATAGGCCCCCTTCAGGTATTGGAAGGCCTGGAGATATTGGAGGTCTCCACGCAGCCTTCTCTTCTGCAGGCTGAACAGCCCCAACTTTCTCAGCCTGTCTTCATACGGGAGGTGCTCCAGTCCCCTGATCATCCTCGTGGCCCTCCTCTGCACTTGTTCCAACAGTTCCATATCCTTTTTATGTTGAGGACACCAGAACTGCACACAGTACTCCAAGTGAGGTCTCACGAGAGCAGAGTAGAGGGGCAGGATCACCTCCCTCGACCTGCTGGTCACGCTCCTTTTGATGCAGCCCAGGATATGGTTGGCTTTCTGGGCTGCAAGCGCACACTGCCGGCTCATGTTCACGTTTTCTTCGACCAACACCCCCAAGTCCTTCTCCTCAGGGCTTCTCTGAATCTCTTCTCTGCCCAACCTGTAGCTGTGCCTGGGATTGCTCCGACCCAGGTGTAGGACCTTGCACTTGCCAGGGTTAAACTTCATCAGGTTGGCATCAGCCCACCTCACAAGCGTGTCAAGGTCCCTCTGGATGGCATTCCTTCCCTCCAACATATCAGCCGAACCACACAGCTTGGTGTCATCGGCAAACTTGCTGAGGGCGCACTCAATCCCACTGTCCATGTCACCCACAAAGATGTTGAACAAGACCAATCCCAACCCAGATTCCTGAGGGACACCACTCATTACTTGTCTCCAGCTGGACACTGAGCCATTGAGCACAACTCTGTGTGTGGCCATCCAGCCAGTTCTTTGTCCACCGAGTGGTCCACCTATCAAATTGATGTCTGTCCAACTTAGAGAGAAGGATGTCGTGTGGGACAGTGTCAAACGCTGTGCACAAGTCCAGGTAGATGACATCAACTGCTCTACCCCTGTCCATCAGTTCTGTAGCCCCATCATAGATGGCCACCAGATTGGTCAGGCAGGATTTCCCCTTAGTGAAGCCATGCTGGCTGTCACCAACCACGTCATTGTTTTTCATGTGCCTTAGCATGCCTTTCAGGAGAATCCGCTCCAAGATTTTGCCAGGCACAGAGGTGAGGCTGACAGGTCTGTATTTTATAAATTATCAAGGCCCAAATTATAAAAATAAAGTAATTTATTGTAAAATAATACAAAGAGGCAGTAAGCAAAGCAGTGCTGGGTGCAAAGCAGCACTGGGTGCGCGGGGAGTCTCCGCTCCACCAACATGCATACCGGGTGGGTTAAGCAAGCAGGTATTTATTACACAAGCGGGGATATTACAAGTAGTTCAGGTACTCATTATCATAAGTTCCGTCTTTTGGCGCTTGCGCACTGCCTTCCGATAATTGTGGGCCGGGGTCTTCAAGACGAAGCAAGAAGTCCTCCCCCTGTGGGCAGGGGTCTCCCAGATGAAGTGGTCTTCCTCAGGCTGCACTTTTCATCTTTAGCAGGTCGAAGGCCTCCAGCCATGTCTGCAAGTTGGCAAGCGATAAGCAAGCCAGATGCGCGGATGAGGAGCACACAAAGCTATCAGATTTAGGGGAGACACTGCCCTCAGAGGAACCACTAATCTCATTACCGTGACGCAAACACTGTAAAAGGGCTATTTCCACTTCACGGCCTTGCAACATTGCAAAAGGGCCACCTCCACTTCACAGCCTTGTAACATTTTTCTCTAAGCTAACTGGCAAATTAATCATTCAAGTTTATTACAATTTATCATTATTACAATTTGTCAGCAAATTAACTGTTTACATTTATCACATGTAGTTACCCAGCTCATCCATTTTCCCCTTCTTGAAAATATTTCCCTTTTTCCAGTCATCGGGAACTTCACCTGACTGCCATGATTTTTCAAATATGATGGACAGTGGCTTAGCAACTTAATTTGCCAGCTTCTTCAGGACCCGCAGATGGATTTCATCAGGTCCCATGAACTTGTACACATTCAGGTTCCTAAGATGGTCTTGAACCAGATCCTCTCCTACAGTGGGCCCAGGGTCTTCATTCTCACTGTCCCTCCGTCTGCCTTCCAAGACTTGGGAGGTGTGGTCAGAGCATTTGCTGGTGAAGCCTGAGGCAAAGAAGTCGTTAAGAACCTCAGCCTTCTCCAAATCCAGGGTAGCCAGTTCTCCCGATAGCTTCTGGAGGGGGCCCATGTTGTCCTGAGTCTCTCTTTTATTTGCAGTGGACCTATAGAATCCCTTCCTGTTATCCTTAACATCCCTAGCCAAGGTTAATTCTAAGTGGGCCTTAGCTTTCCTAACCTGGTCCCCAGCTTCCTGGACAACATCCCTGTATACTTCCCAGGCCGCCTGTCCTTGCTTCCACCTTTTATAATGCTGTTTTTAACTTCGAAGTTTCCTCAGCAGCTCCTTATCCATCCAAGGAGGCCTCCTGGCCCTCCTGCAGCACTTCCTTCTAGTAGGGATGCATTGCTCCTGAGCTTGCAGCAGGTGAGCCTTGAATATCAACCAACAGTCTTGGGCCCCCCTGCCCTCTAGGGCTGTATCCCATGGAACCTTACTGAGCAGGTTCCTGAAGAGGCCAAAGTCTGCTCTCTTGAAGTCCAGGGCAGTGAGCTTGCTGCACGCTCTTCTCACTGTCCTGAGGATCTCAAACTCAACCATCTCATGATCGCTGCAATCAAGGCTGCCCTGGAGCGTCACATTTCCAACCAGCCCTTCCCTGTTGGTGAGGACGAGGTCAAGCATGGCACCTCTCCTTGTCGGCTCCTCTATTACTTGTGGAAGAAAGTTGTCTTCCACACAATCGAGGAACTTCCTGGATTGCTTGTGCCGGGCCGTACCATCCCTCCAACAGATATCAGGGTGGTTGAAGTCTCCCATGAGAACAAGGGCCTGCGGGCATGAGGCTGTTCTTATTTGTCTGTGGAGCGCTTCATCCAGCAAGTCCCCTTGGTCAGGCGGTCTGTAACAGATCCCCACAATAATGTCACCCATCGCTGTTCTCCCTTTAACCCTGACCCACAAACTCTCTGTCAACTGCTCACCTGTCCCCAGACAGAGCTCCATACTCTCCAGCCTATCTCTAGCATAAATAACAACTCCCCCTCCCTGTCTGCCAGGCCTGTCTTTCCTAAAGAGCCGGTAAGCTTCCATTCCAACACACCAGTCATAGGAGCCATCCCACCATGTTTCTGTGATGCCTATGATATCGTACCCCCGTAGACGTGCACACATCTCTAATTCCTCTTCTTTGTTCCCCATGCTATGGGCATTTGTACAGAGGCATCTGAGCTATGGTCCAGTTGAAGCTGGCTCATTGGCTGGAGCAGCTGGAATATCTCTACATTGCTCTGAACTTGTATTATAGGTGCTGGCTAGTGGCTGGGTGTGTTGGAATGGAATCATACTCCCCTCCCCCAACACTTCTTCTTTAAAGCATCCTTCACCAGCCTGGCAAGCCTCCTACCAAATCCACTCTTCCCCTTCTTTGTCAGACTAGCTCCACCAGCCCCAGTGGACCTGGCCTACTAAATTGAGTCCCATGTTCAAGGTACCCAAACCCCTGACTATGGCACCACCTTTCTAACCATTTATTAACCTGCCCAATCCTCCTAGCCTTTTTAAGGTCCTCCGCTGTATGCTGGAGAATTGACAAAAAGACAATCTGAGCTCCAGAGCCCCTAACCACCTCTCCCAGTGCTCTGTAGTCCTTCTTTATGTTCTCTGGGCTACTGCTATCTATATCAGTAGCACCCACATGGATCACTAGAAGTGGGTAATAGTCATTTGGGCTGACTAGCGCAGGCAGCCTCTCTGCAACATCCCTGATCCGAGCCCCTGGTAGACAACAAACCTCCCTTGAGCCTGGGTCAGGCCAACAGATGGGTGCCTCTGTTCCTTTCAGAGTAGAGTCCCCTAGTATTACGACCCACCGCTTTTTCCTGGCAGCGCCAGTAGTGACCTTCTTTACCAGTGCATCAGCTGGTTGTTCCTGGTGGGAGTGTGTTTCCTCATCAGCCCCCTGCAGGACAGCGAAGCGGTTCTGGGTGGGGACAACAGATGTAGGAGGAAGCCCCTTGCTTTTAATTGTCCTCTTCCTCCTTTTTTTGTGTTGTTTTTTTCTGTTACTGTTTCCCAGCTTCCTGGGTTAGCAGCCTCCTTTCCTGCATGGGCAACAGTAGACACTCGAGGCCCCGGAACAGGCTGGTCCCGGAGCAAGCAGTACTGCTCCCCCTCAGCTTCCCTGACACCTTTCAGCCTGGTAACAGCTTCCTGCAGTTCAGCCACCTGCTGCAGGAGGACCTCCACCAAGGAGCACAGAGTGCAGCCCTGCCTATTGTGCACCCTCCTCTCAGGAGGCGCTCTCTACGCCCCAAACTCTGCACTGCATCCTCCTCTCTCATCAGCTCTGCCTGGGTGCCTACGCTTGCCACCACCGGGGCAGCCAGAGCAGAGCTCCCAGAGCTCCCAGACCGGACACTGGTCATATGGAGAGTGCTCACCATCCCACTCTTCTGCCCACACGAACTGCCACGCAAACTGCCTCGAACCCGCTCTGTTTGCCCATCCTGTTTGCTGCACTCCTGGTCACTTGTGCTCCCTGGGGCAGGTTTTTAACCAGTCAGGGCCGGTGCTGCTCCTCACTCCAGTTATCCTGGTCTTCCAGCTGTAGAATGGGATAATGATAAGCTGCTCTGCCTGGCATGTTGGGAGCTGTGAAAAGAATGCCACATTTGTCTGTTTAACCTACCTTTGCTTGCGTGGAACTGACAACCTAGTTATTGTTCCTAATGTTGTTATTATTTAATGATATCTTCTGGTGCCCAAGAATATTGTCTTGTCAGTGTATAGCTCAATATTGGTGGTAACTACAGCTTGTGCTTTGATAAGCAGACTGAATTCCTTATTAGTATCTATAACTGCAGGAAATTGTGCTTAAAGTATGACTGTGTTTCCCAAGTGCCTCCACACATGGCCTTAGAGTACACTAACACTACAGCATATATGTGCAAAAGGAGCAGTTATGTCTGGGCAGAATTCATTGCTGTTGTACATAATTCCATTGAAGTAGTGGCTTAAGTAGTTGGAAAATTTAAGGAATAACTTTTCTTAAGTAAACCTGGAAGTTAAAGCTGCAGCCTTTGACTATTCTGGGTTAGGCTTAAATAAGTTGCTGTTGCTGCACTTTAAAACATTGTGAAGTCAGAGTAACACCACTGAATTAATTCACACTCTAAATTAAACATCTTATAACCAGTAGTATAAAATGTAGCCAAAGGCTGTTGATTTGCAGGAGGAATCGAAAGCTGTGTATTGAGAATACAGGTGAAACCTTCTTTAATGAAAGAAAATCTGTGCTCAGGAGCAATTAGCTGGTGAATAAGAGTTGGTTCTTAAAAAATTTACTCATTATAACCTGCACAGAAATTATGCCACTGCTTACATCCCATTTCCTAGAAAAATGTGTGCTTAGATGCCATGTAAGGTTTGTTACGCAATTGCTTGCTGGTACATTTTAAGAAGCTCATCCAAGATGTAGGGAAATTCTTCTCTGGAAAGCTGCTTTTGTTTACATGATGTTGCTGAGATTGCTTTTTTTTTTTTTTCCCTGACCAAAATGGTAGTTGATTTGTTTTTGGTTTTTGTTGTTGTTGTTGGGTTTTTTTGGGGGGATTTTGTTTTTCTGGGGGTTGTTTTGTTTTGTTTTTCTTTTAAGTGCCAGATGTGCAAATGGAAGGAAATCTAGAATAACAGAATCATTAGGGTTGGAAGGGACCCTCATGTCTTGTCAATATAGAAGGTTCTCAATATAACGGTTAGCTGTTCAGTTTTTGTCTTCTAACTTAATTGACATTGTTGCTAGGAATGTGAAAAAAAATTATAATAAAGTCTTACGTGGCTTGTTTCATTGAAATCTTTCACAGAGAATATAACTTTTTTAAATTATCTGGTATTTTCACTGGAAAGAAATTAAATTATTTTACTTTTGTTGGGGTAGAACTGCTGAAGATTACCAACTTGTGAACATTTTAGTTGAAAAATAAGAGGTTGTGGTTAGCTTGCAAAAATGTTGGCAAAAGTTTCAAAGAAACTGCTGGTTTTTATTTACATCCATTTTGTTGACAAAAAGTAGAATTGACCAGATTAGCACTAATAAATGACGCCAGTGAAATTTGTAGGTGCGACCCAAACTACAGATGCACATTTGTTAGTACAAAGAAGGAATAACGTGGGGATGACCAGGAGACACTGCTGTATTGACACGTATGTTGTTTCCTAAATTGTAATTTTATGAGCAGTGTTGAGCACTAGATTATTTTCTTAAAAGATTGAAGTTATAGGGGATGCCTGCAGTAGCTTGTTCATTGAAGTAAATCATAATCAGCATTAACCTCCCTCCCTCCCTCCCTCCCTCCCTTCCTTCCTTCCTTCCTTCTTTCCTTCCTTCTTTCCATGGTGTTATTCAGAAATGCAGATGTTAACAGAATTGTGACAGCTATTTGAAGAGATGGGCAGTAACAGTGCTGAGACCAAGGATGAACAGTAATGCTTTAACTGGGGCACAGCACATCACCCAGTGTTTTCTAGTGTGTTTTCCCTGTCAGTAAAGCTCTGGAAGTCTGAAAGGCATGACTGAAGGAAGGTGTTAATTCAATTAAATAGAAGATAAATCACTAAGTGATTTGGCTTATCAAAATCTGCCTGTAACTTCATAGATGGCCACTGCAAATTGTGGAGCATCAACTTCAAGGACCGTATTTGTCACAGACTGCTTATTCATTATTACTGTCATTAATTTGATGGGAAATGTGATGACAGATGAATGGTTTCTAGCCTGATTAAAAAAGACGGTTTCTTGTACTGCCATAAAATCGCCATCTGGTAAGCTTTGCTGTGTAAAGAAGCTCATGGTCAGCTGGATATGTAACATTTATGAATATGTAGCTTCTTTTCAGTAGATAACATGTCTGTGTTTTTTTTTTAATTGACTGAGGCTCAGGAATTAGCTGTATTAAAGTTTTTTAATGACAACACAGTATTACTGGCAGGATGAATGTGTGCTTGTTACACAGACTCAGAGTAATTCCCTCTACGTAGGCGCAGTTGCCTGCAAAGCAGGAAGTAAGACACATGGATAACTGCAGTTGTATGAAATGTTATGTTGCTGCACAATCATTTAGGCTTAAATACATATTTTTTTCCTTTCATATACTAGGAGGTGCTACTTGTACTGGGAGTTCATCTCATTAAGGAAAGATGGAAGGGTACAAGGGGTTGGCGGAGAGTGAGTTTAACCTCTAGTTCACTTGCTCAATACTAGTATGCTAGCAAGTAAGCTGTAATACCAGCAGATAAAAGGTCTGAAGATGTTGTGAAATACTTATGTATAGTCTGATTACTGTTTGCAGATGTTGACATCACATACACCAGCTCGTCTTACATAGACCCGTTATTGACAGCTCTCAGATGAGAGGCCAAAGCTGAAATAAGAGTAGAGTTTGGATTTTTTTTTTCTGAAGGAAGTGGTGAAGATTTTGCCTTTGTTTCTGCTATAGATGGAAAGTCTGGCATGATTATAAGTATCTAGTTTATTTGAAATATAACTTGAAATTCCTTTTACTCTTTGATTAACAGCACTGCCTTAATATCTTCCAAGTTTTGACTAAGCACCATTCTTTATAATGTGATATTCCCAGGAAACAGGAGGCATCATCTGCCAGAAGACAGAAAACATGCAATGATTAAATGCATTTTATTGTTTTCTGTGAAACTGTGCCCAGTTTCTCCCTCTTAATGTGGGCAGATGAAATTTTCAAGAGCTTTTGGTGTTACACTGAAAAGATTTTGGCCTCATTTTTGCGTATAATGTTTGTGTCTACAAAAAAATCTTAAGAGTCCCAAAGGTTACTTGGCTTTAGATGAGAAATTATAAATTAATTATTAGCAGAATCATCAAGATAGAAAAGCTTTTTGGATTTTTGCATGAAAACAGATATCAAGATTTCTTCCTTTAGTAGTGAGCATCTCTCCTATAGCTTGTAATACCAGTAACATTTTGGACAGGTGGTGGAGGGAAGGGGGGAAGATGCTGTACCAGAAATAGAAGCAGTAACAATAATTGTTTTATTAAGACTTTAAATAACACAAGTGGCAACTGTCCTGATGCCCAAATTAATTCTGTTTGAAACAGCATGGATACTACTTGCCTACCCTTTACAGTCCTTTGTGTTTCTTAGCATGCTAGGGCACAGTTACTGCAGCTGGAATGAGTAGCCCTTGAAGACTTCCTGTGTAACAGTTGTAGTTTCCTTCATGTAACTGAGCTTCAAGTTCTTGTCCTTTGCCCATGCAGCTTAGAAAATGAGAAATTGTGGAGATCCTGGTGGCCTCGAGTCATGCTGTGTGGTTCTGTGGGCCACACCGAGGCTGTGGCAGTTTCATACAGCAGTCATTAACCATTGGGAAAATGACTGAAATCTCCAAGCAGAAACTGTGGAAACAGTGTTGCAAATGGGAAAGAAAAGAAACATCCACGTGTTGCTTGGGAATGTGAGCTGTTTTGTTAGTCCGCTGAGGAAAAGCAAACTGTGACTCCACATAGACAGAATTTCCTGGGGAAAAGAATTTTGGACCTAAAAAAAAAATATTAAACCCTGTAATTAAGAGTATATACAAAAAGGGTACTATGTCAGATAACTAATGATCATTTAGGTTTTTATTCATTTTGAAGTACTTTTCTGATTAATGATCATTACTATCTATACCTGTGAGCTTATTTTCAGTTTCTGGATAGTGACATGTTTTTGAAATAAGAATGTTTTTGCTAATCACAAAAGGATATTGGAACATGAGTGAGACAGCCTCGTATGATATGGAGTTTGGACAATGGAGAGTTTTAAGTTAGGATTTGCTACTGTCAGGCATAAGGCCACAGGAAGCACCTTTTCAGCTGAAAATACATGGTTTAGGCAAGTAAGTGGTTGTATTTAATCATAAACTGGCAGGCTGTGATACAGTATAGTTGTGCCTGGAGAGCTAAAATGGGTAAGGGAACAGAGAGATCATGCTTTAGAGACTAGCAAAGAAATTTGCCCCTTACCAACCAGTAAGTGCAACAGTAAAAATGAGATTAAATCTAATTCATTAATCATTTTGGTATCAATATATAGTTTTGTTTTAATCTTGCTTGATGTGATGATTTCATTAAATACATTAATTGCTTGTGATTTGCAGTGTTTCCTGAGTGGAAAATGACTTCCTGTTTATTGTGCCATCCAGCTGTTTGATTCCAGCATGGAAATGAAATAAACGTGTTTGTGTGCTTATCTCTGTCCCTTTGTGACTGGTTTAAAGGTGATGACACCATGACAGGAGATGGAGGAGAGTACCTTAGACCAGAAGACCTCAGAGAACTAGGAGATGACTCTTTACCAAGCAGCCAGTTCTTAGATGGTATGAACTACCTAAGGTACAGCTTGGAAGGAGGACGATCTGACAGGTATTTGCCTGAACACATCCTTTCTTATGATAATTCTGCACACATTTTGTTCTAAATGTTTGAAATCCTGTTCTTGGAGACTGTTCTTTGTGTAAGGGAGATATGGGATGCACTTGTCAACATTTCTTTACTGGGTATGTCAGCGTGGCACTTGCCACGTTGTAGGAAGAAAGTCTGATCAGGAGGAATATTTCCAGACCGGTCCAGAAATGAATACAACTGGTACTAATACTGTATCAGAGTCTAGTGAAGATTTATTGATTCTTATTTGGTTCTTGAAAAGGCATAGCTTACTTTATTGTCTTGGTGGTCAGGCAAAGGAAGAAGAGTCTAGCTGTCTATGGAGAGGGTTTATGATTCATCCTCTTCTTCCTCATCTTTTCTGGTCATGAGTCAGGATGGGTGGAATAGGTGGACAGGGTGTTTTAGCATTAGGTAAGCTGTTTTTTTAGAGTAGTTTGCTAGCTGTAGATGTAAGGAAAGAAGCAATGCACTTGGTCATTCCACATCGGGTTGGCAGTGAATATGTTGTCAGCAAGCACATAAACTCTTTCTCTTTCATCATAGTTGAAGTAGCAGGAAAGAGAATAGTTTTCCTTCTACTGGCACAGCACAGTATTGATGTTGTAAAAAACAAATAAAAGAAATGTTGTGTATTCAGTTCAGAAAACTTATTGATTTGCTTATATTTGACAAGTTGAACTTAAGTCTAGATGTACTTGTGGAATAATAATGCCTGTGCCTTTAATTTTTTTTTTATTATATTTTAATTATTTTAAAGAATGACAGTATGGTATAAAAAAAAAATACGGAGCTTCCTTTTCAGGAGGAGAGTCTTTACTAGTGAGCATAAGTGTGGACTCAAACTGGCAGATTAACTCTCACAGTTCTGGTTTAGAACAGGCTACCCAGGCATCCCTGTTTGAAAGTGGCAGTGTCTAGTGTAGGTCAGTAATGTCTCCAGGCTTACTGCCTTCAGAATCGGCGTTCACCAAAGGGAAAAAAAAAATAAAATAAAAATAATGTTGAGGTCTTGGCAACAGAAGGAGTTTTTAACCTACCTCATTTTTCCAATCTTGATTTTTATTCTGTCAGCATTTACAAAGCTCAGTAAAATCAGTCAGATCCATTCTCTTTACTTCAGTAGGTTATGAATTGCTCTGGGAAGAAAAGATGTCAGGAAACAGTTTGCTTTGCCTCCCAGCATGTGTAAAGCCCTCATCATTCAGGTCCTATGAGCTTGGAGTCTTTGTTAGTTTTTAGACAGCTCCAGTGAATCCACTGAAAACAAAGTGACTGTGTGGCTTTTTAAATCTTGGAGAATGTTTATGAGCTACAGCAGAATGCTTACAGATCAAAACCTTTTATCATGCCCTGTCAGTGGTAATAAAATTTTTTAAGATTTTATCTAAAGTTGTGTAGAAGTGATTGGGCAGGCAAGTGTCAAGCCAGTTTCTGCTCCCATTTAGAATATTTTGGGGTTTAAGTACAGTCAATGAATATTAGTAGATTTTCACTGGCACGTAATTGATGTGTTTTATTTTGTGATGTATGAAAACCATTTCACATCCTGTATCAAGCATGATTATTTTGAGATGAAGCAAAATTCTAAAGGAAGAAAGACTAAGAGAAAAAAGTACATCTTTCTGACTCCATGGTCTCATTTTCTGTCACTGTCAGGATACTGGTTGTAAGAGATTTCACAGGGACTGCTTTTTTTTTCTGCTTTTCTGTTAATGTGATTTTTGTTGTGTTATATTGACTTTGATTTTTCAAGAAATTCGGTAAAGCAAAATAGCATTAGCAATCTAGACTCATGCAATCTTATGCATTAAACAATTTGATTTTAAAACATATATTTTTCTTTTGTAACCATCTTCCCTATTTATTTTATTTTTATGTCCCCTTCATTCTTTTTCATATGCTTTCATTAGCACCATGCCCAGGTAGGTATTACACAGCATGAAAACATGTTGTCTCTATATCATTCTATGGCACCTGTCTCTGTTCATCCATTTTGGAGGCCTGCTGTATGCCAGAAGGTTGATCTGGAGAACCAAGTGAATGACACTGCAGTTGGAGACAGTTATAGTTTCAAAGGAGTCAGATATGTCGTGGGAAATACGGATCCAACAGCGCTCTCTGTCTAGAAAGGTCACAGTGTGACACAACAACTGTCCCACAGAAACTTCCCTGATTCCTGTAAAGGTACTATTAGCAAGGACCAGGAAGGTTGCAGTAGAGCACAGCAGTCAGGAGCTGGCTGTCATCATGCTTCTGGGAAGCTTAACCATTTTCCTTCTCAATATGGAGAAGTAGTGATTGATAGAATAAAAAATAAAGAGAATAGAGTACACTAGTTGGATTCTCCCTCTGGATATTGAAATCCAGAGCTGAATCAGGCCATATCAGATCACCACTATTTGAAAAAGCTCTGATTCATTTTAAGACCCTTCCACCTTTCTAATCTATGATAGATGTGAGGAAGATTTTCAGTCTTACTGAGAAATATTTTGAAGGCCGATTTAATCAATTTTCAATTATACCAGGCTCTTTTCCCAGCTTCTGAAACAACATGCGCTTCTCACAATAGGAGATACACTCACGTGGACTAGAAATTGCTAGAGCTCTACCTAGGCTGGCGAATGGATGTCTACTGCCACATGGTCTCTCAGTCATCCAGATTAGAAACTTGGCTAGAGCATGCTGCTCTTATTTTCTGGATACCACCTAGGCTTTTTTCAGGGCTTAGAAGAGGTGGCTGACACATGCCTGTGCATAACCTAATATGCGTAAGACATACTCTTATGTTCAAGAGCTTTGTGGCATTCCTGGTTTCCAAAATTCAGTCTCTGGGGCTGGGTACTATTGACACAACAAACCACATGAATTAAGGTTTATCAAACAGATTTGGAAAAAAAAAAGCCCTGTATTCAGACATTAGTTTATCTGTGATTTAGGTTTGGGTTGGTTTTTTTTTTTTTACAGGCTCCCTGAAGACTTATTACAATAATAAACAGTACATTCTGTTCCGTGTCATTACTCTTCTGTAACTGGACTCTTATTTGAGTCAGTACCTTTATATTTAAGCCTCAGAAGCACAAACCTTGTAACTACTGGTTTAGCTGGTGCAGCACGCAGAAGAGGGGCAATGTCACCTGAAGGCTAGTTTTGAAATTAAGCATAGGACAAAGTTAAAATTTCTAATGTACTGCAGACCACAGTCATGCTTGTGCATACCTTGGCTGTAGATAAAGTCCGTACCCTCAATATATTTGGATATTTCCTGGAACTTGCATACAGGTACTACATAGTGGGCTACTTGTAGTGGTGGTAGTAGCACTGCTAGGTACTTGCAGGACTATACGGACAAAATCACCTTACAGATAGATAACTAATCAGATCTAGTACATACTTCCTTTCATTCAGTATCTGTCCAGGACATGACATTAGCTGAATAGCAGAACCTACGACTTGGATGGCGAGCCACTCACAAGCATTGCATGGCGCAAAAAAGCAGTTCTGGAAGTGTCAAGCACTGCAGTGAAACAAGGATAATGATGGCAAATGGGGTCTGCTACTGAAGCTTATTTTTCAACCAAAGAACAAATGTTTACTGAAGTACTCGTGTCGTGAACAAACAAGGTGTACTCTACTTACCCAATTCACACTAAGATGTCTAACCAATATACTCTTCAATGAAGATTCTGTTTCATGACATGTCAAGAGATAATTTATTGTTGGTTTCTTTTTCTCAAGACTTTCCTAAGGGTACTTGTGTAATACCTATCATTGCTTCCAGTTTTGTACACTCCATCTAGTATGCTAAATAGGCCATTGGTATAAGTCAGTGATCAATAGCATTGGTTATTCTTCAATGTCATATATTGTTAATAAAAATAAGAGAACCATTTCCTTCTAAAAATACATCAAAAACTGATGGAGTGAGTGTAGCTGTTGTTAAAAAAAGCTTGCTGGTCTGAATCAGATGGTAAAATATGATTTCCAGCAAGATCTGCACTTAAAGCACTTGATACTTGCTAACTGCTGCTAAGGACTTATCCCTTAAAATTTGAGGTGTTGACATAATGTATTGTTCTGATCCAATGCATAAGTCATGATAAATACTGCTCATGGATGTGTAAGCCATGAAAAATAAACCACTTCCTTTAGTGATAAGTCCTATATTCCTCAAGATACAAAACAACATCACAGAGTACACATATGACATCGGAAGGTGGTTGATCTGTTTTCAAAAATCACTATTGTAATACTGCTGCTGGTAGATATTTAAAGGACAAAACTAGTGCTGTTTGGTAGCAGAAACCCCGTTTACCTCAATATGTCCTTCTGTGGTGTCTTATTTGTCTTTTTTTTGTCTTTTTGCTAGCGTATACTGCAGTTACATTCTGAGCCAGTGCTTGGAAGCAGCTTATTTACAGCCTTGCATCTCCCATTGCTACAGCAACCAGTTTTCTGTAGGGCTGTGTGTGCTTACAAAGACAACACTGCTCACAGTTGGACTGCCTCTCTAAAGATGCTGTTGGCATACTGAGGATGAGTTTTATTTCACACAGGAGCTTGCGGCTGGCCACAATTCACGTTGCTGTGTGTACCTTCCAGGGGACAACATCAAGCTTACTTATTTACAGTCTTAAAGGGAGAGAGTAGATCATAACAAAGCTTCAGAAAGAGTCCTTTCAGCTTTTCTTCAGTTATTAGTATTCTGGTTTTCCATAGTGGTGTGCTTATGTGACTTGCTGGAAAAAGAACTTCTTTGGAGAACCTTACTTAAAAGAAATTAATGCTCTTTATTGTAAGGAAACTATCATGCCACAAAGCCAAGTATAAAGTATTTGTGAATATAAAATAAATTGTCATCTAGATTAATCTCTAGGTTCTGGATTTTGAAGCAGATCAGTCAGTCAAGACTTTGTGGCCCTTGGTCAGCAAGGCAGCATACCACAGATTTGTAAAGCCCTGTTTTCCCCTCTGTGACTGTTACTTCCCCTGGAAGCTGCATCATATTGCTAATAGCATGCTTTCTTCATTCTCCCACTCAATCTATCATGAAACCTTTACAACATCATCTGTGCTGCTGATGCATTGCTCTGGCATCCTACCAACCTACCAGCCTGCGATCCTTCAGTTCAGACAGGTCCCACACACTGAGCCATGCCTCCTACCTGAGGGACAGTGCCATGATTGACGACACAGTTGTAATCCCCAGCCAGCAGGTAAGCAAATTCTCTTTAAGTTCACTTATAAACACAGAAATATAAAAAAGATTACAGTTTTATTGTACTAATAATACCATGTTGTGTATGCTGCTTTATTTTAATATAAATCTAATTTCCATTGATATTTAATAGTATATTGTGCTGTGCAATATTAAACTCTGTTCCAGCATAAATGGCTAAGCTGTGTGAATATAGTACAGGGACTGTCTTCATAATGTTCTCCAGGTTAACTGATTTTTGAATGATACTAACAGCCATTGGGCTAAATATTCAGGTCATTTAATGAACTCAAGCCCATTGTCCTCAAAGACACCATCCTAAAGCATGCTTGTAGTTAAACAAACAAACAAACAAGTTTTGGAAAATGCCTCTTCGATAAATCGCAGCACTCATGTCACTGGAAACACTGACATATGATTACTTTGAGCAAGTACAAAATGTTTCAGTAAGTGGTTTCTGATATCTTAATGCTTTATTACTCTGTTCTCTTTAAAAATGTTTAAATGCTTTAGGCATTACTATGTAAAATATATCTTCTTATTGTTTGGTTGATGAATTGATTTTATCGTAGTAAAAAGGAGGTGTTTTTTGCTTACTAAGGTAACAACTCTGGCCAAAGAAGCTGAAAGGAATTCATATCGCTTAAGCTGGGGCCCTGAAAACTTGGACAATGTGGCTCTTTCTTCCAGCCCTATTCATTCAGGGTAAGTGTATCAATTAGCTTTTTACTAAAGAAAAGGAGAAACAGATTACCTGCAGTGGCAGCAGCTTCAACTGATGCTTAACCAGGAGTCATATTTTAATTCATTTCCTCTGAGAGCTGTCAGTAACTTGTTATGATCTCTTAGGCTCTGATGATCAAGCAAACCTGACTGGCAAGACTATCCACTGAAATAACTGCAAGTCAGTGAGCTTTTGGTCATGTTCAAGAAGAATGAATTATTGACACATGGATTCATACATTTGTGTGGATTTTATGGAGACATAAATACAGTGCCTTTTAGAAGTTGGTAATAATTGAGACCGAGGGCCTAATCTCTCTAGATGATTAGTACTTACTATGCTAGTGAAGTAGTTTAGTAAGCATCAGCTCTAGTGTTTGTCATGGTTTAAACTACAGGAACCGTGGAGTAGACAAGCAATCTAAACATCATGTGCTGTACAAATATTTGGCCACTACATTTGAGTATTCTCACAATTGACTCTTTGTAAGCTTTTTCATTTAGGCAAGCTCACTGAAATAGAGTGAGATTGGTCAAAATGCAGGCCCAGACAAATTCATACTTACAAAGTTTATCCTGGTTGCCTCAAAATCTGGGTGCATTCGTTTTAAGTGCTGTTGCTTACTGAATTTTAAGTAGTTTTATTCTTTACACTAAATTCTACACTTGTGTCCTGCTGTCAGATTTCGTAAGGCATGTGCAGGTGAATTCATAAGAAACTGATGTCATAAAAAAGCATTTAATTTCTGTGGAGCTGCACTGTACGCAGCATGGCTGGACATCACAAGGACAAAGATTTTATTCTAAATTGCAAATGAATTTGCAAAAATCTTGCAAGAGTCCATATCTTTCAAAAAATAACATTGGAGTCCCATTTGGAATGACAGTCAGTCCTGGTCTAGAAGAGAAACAATATTGTCTTATTGCAATTTCAAATTGACTGATTTGTGACACATAAGAGAAGTTTGTTTTTTAGTTGGTAGCGGGGTTTTTGGCTGTGACCAGTGCTGTTTGGATTTGCTTTCCTTCAGCTCCAGACTAACAAATCTAATGGAAATACTTAATATGTACATTATGTATGGTTTATGTGTCTATATTTATGTCTGAATGTGAGCTTTAAAATTGTTTTGGTGGTTTATTCAAACCCTAAATAGTTCACAGACTGTTTCAAAAGGATGTGTTATTTTTCACTATCAGAAAGGTAGTGATTGCAAAGGATAAACTAGATACTTTCTAGGAGAGTGGCATTTATTTCTTGGATGTGGAGTCATTTTGTATTTTTCTTTTAAAAAAATGTTAGTGATATTTAGGCCTTTCTGGATGACCAGGATGCTAGTGGTAAAATAAGAATATTGGATTTTAATAGGAGCAATACAGTCTTCAGTCTTGTATGAAATAGTGATAATAGTAGATAATTTAATCATAGAATCATAGAATCATAGAATAGTTAGGGTTGGAAAGGACCTTAAGATCATCTAGTTCCAGCCCCCCTGCCATGGGCAGGGACACCTCCCACTAAACCATGCCATCCAAGGCTATGTCCAACCCTGCCTTGAACGCCGCCAGGGATGAGGCATTCACAACCACCCTGGGCAACCCATTCCAGGGCCTCACCACCCTTACAGTAAAGAATTTCTTCCTCATATCCAATCTAAACTTCCCCTGTTTAAGTTTGAACCCATTACCCCTTGTCCTCTCACTGCAGTCCCTAATGAAGAGTCCCTACCCAGCATCCCTATAGCCCTCTGTCAGATACTGGAAGGCTGCTCTGAGGTCTCCACGCAGCCTTCTCTTCTGCAGGCTGAACAGCCCCAACCTGCTCAGCCTGTCTTCGTACGGGAGGTGCTCCAGTTCCCTGATCATCCTCGTGGCCCTCCTCTGGACTTGCTCCATGTCCTTTTTATGTTGAGGAACATGAGAATTGCACACAATACTCCAAGTGAATTTAATATGACACAATTATGTTCTTCTTACATTACCAACCAACTTGCCACTAAATATTGTAGTAAATAAACCTTTAGTAATGATTACTCAGCCTATGGCAAAAACTGTACAACACTTCATTTTTATCTTGCTTAGTCTTGTCCAGGTCATTAAATTATCATAAACAGTTGGGTGCCTCTTGTTTACACCTCTTTTTTAGGAAAATACATTGACCACTAGAGTTCTGCTTGTAACTCCTTATTTTAAAAGTGAAATAATCATAGAAGTACTGTGTGAGTGATTGTTGGATTTACTTAGCTGGAAAAACATGTATGTTTGTTATTTATGCCCCTTTTGTGACCTACACCCTCCTTCCTGTGCAGGTGTGCTCTATTATCAAGTTCTTGTGAACTAGTGACACTGCTGGCATTTCAGGTGCACACAACTGAAGTAGTATATGTCTGTCATGAAAGAAAACTCTTAGTGTTGGAAAAGAAATCCTATATGAACATTGTTAGTGGCTTAAAGCGAGGATATGGCCTCAGTTTTGCCTGGGACACTGGAAATACGTTGAATTCAGACCATGTTTTTATAAAATATCACATCAGCAAAGCATTGAACGGTATTTTATTCGGCACAGATTATCTTAATTTTTGTATTCTCTGCAATCTAAAAAAAAAAAAAAGGACAATATTCTTTCCCTGCAGTACTTAAGTGGCTAACCCCAAATTGTTGTTCGGTTCCTACTCATCTCCCATTGCAGGTGTGGATCATAGTGTAACACCCCCAAGCAGAAACGTAAATCTAGAGAGAATTGTTCTTTTGGTGTGGAAGTTCACAGGCATATGTTTCACCCTTTGCATAACTAACCAAAGCTTCTCTTATGCTTGAAATTTCAGAAGGGGAAAATGTTTTAACCATCCATTTGAAATTTAAATATAACTGTTGTTTCAGTGTGTTGATAATTTCATCAGTAAAGAAAGAAAAGCAAGATCTTAGGTTAGGGCCCTTGGCAGCTATTTCAAAAACAAGGAAATAAATATCTCTTAAGAGGTAACACTTTTTTGATGCTCACCGTCTCCTGGTCATTTTACATGCCCAGCAGTTTCCAAATAATTTCATACATTGGCTGAAGGAAAAAGTATTAATTCCTGCATTTAAACTACTTGTCAACAAATCAGGTTCACTTCTGATAAAACTGTCTGATCTAACATATTGAGCAAAGTGAAGAATCTCTGAATATGCCAGAAAGTTTGGGTACTAAATATCCAGTAAGATTTTTATCGCTTTGCTTAGTAATATTAGGGGATATTACACATAATTTCCAAATGAAGTGTTATGACAGGCAGAACTAATGCCTACATAAATGCAAATGCATTTTTCAGTTTTAATCTCATACCTCACAATATCCTATTGTAGAAGAACACATATTTCATTAAGTTGGAAGGCAAAAAGCCACTGAACTGAAAGACTTCACTTGCAGCATTTAGACATTGCTTGACAGTATCATGTTCTTACCCCACAACAGTGAAGTGTGAATGGTAAAGCTAAGGCTGACTGTAGGATTTTAAAGTATAAATTATGTGCAAAATGATGTTTTTTTCATATCTGTCTTCTGGTGACATGGTGAAAAAAAATTCCACAATTTATTTGTATAGCTTATATTTCTGAGAATTTTACTGACAAATATGTAAAGGTATGGTGGATAAGAGGCAAATCTGATATATTGTCAGGAATATGGCGCTGTGAAGAAGGACCTCTTAGTTCATGATTGTTTTTTTGTTCTAGAGCAAGATTTGTAGTAACTCTGCAGCTTTTCCAACTCTGACTTGCTTATGGTAAAACTTTGATTTAATGACAAATGTTGATTTATTTTACATAATTTGTTAAAAAGTCCCTATTTGACTAACTGATGATCCAAGTATATCTGAAAAAATTAAGCAGCTGGGGTATTATTTGTGAGTTTACCTTTGTGGAAGTTGTTGCTTCCGTCAGTGAAAAAGGGAGAAAGATGAGGGAGTGGGCAGCTTGAACTGTGACAAATAATGTGAATTATCATTCTTAGCTGCGTATCTGCAAAAAAGGAGGCTGGATCCTTGCTAACCAGGTAAACAAAATATATTTCGAGTGTTGTATTTTGAGTCCATAATGTTGTTTTCTCCAGTATGAGATTAATTTTCTGGGTAATAGTTATGGAAACAGGACCTAGCAGCGACCAGCGGATAGTCATTTCTTTAATTTAAAAGTCTGAATGATTTCAAATTATACCATGGCCTTTATGACCTTTGTTCAGAACGTTACAATCAGGCAGAAGAGTGGGTCTATTTCATGAATAGCAAGTGGCTTGTTCATGTCAGTGGAAAAAAGTGGCAACGGAGATATGTATAATAAAAAACATCATCAGACAACTGACAGTGTGGCACATTGCTAAGAGCCTAAACAGGTCAAAGTGAAAGTTTGAAATTTGTCATTTTGTAGTGCAGAACAAAAGGAGGACAAGAAACATGCTGAAATGGAAGAAAGTGGAGGACAGAATATATTAATAGGACATTTGAAGAAAAGAAAATCATGGTTTATTGTGTTATCAGAAACACTGGCTGGAATTACCTTAGATACCTTACCCCTTGATATACTATGGTCAAATTTTAGATGTGGATACCTAAACCATGCTGCATTTCACCTAATGTAGTTGTAGAAGGTGTACTCAGGCTCTAAGTGTACCTTTTAGGTATCTGACTTCCAGTTTGAGAATGTGTGTAGAGAAACCAAATCACTCTAGCTTCGTTGCTCTACTAGTAGTAACCCTTTGTAACGAAGGATGTCTGTGTAGGCTTATTTTCCATACTACTGACTCCTACCTTTTCACGTGTAATGAATATGCATATATATATGTTCATGTGTTTAATTTAGAAATCTGTTTCATTTCTCCAATATTTCAATATTTCATTTAACTCATTCTTTTTTCCCCCTTTCTTTTCCTTTTTGATGTTAAATCGTCTATTCTGTTACAGATGGTCTTCTCCATGTCTTGATCATGACAACAGCAGGTGAACTTCTGCATAATTTCTTTCTATAATACATTGCACTTCTCACCCACCCTATTTGTTTTCCTCTCTTACCTCACTTCAGGATGCTTTAGTGTTTTGATAATGCGTGTTAGCCAAGAGAAAAGAGGCTAGCAGTAACTACTGCTACACATGGCCATAGTATGTGTAACAGTAGTTACATATGGCCGTATTTATCTACTTAGACAATAAGTGTCCACTTTCTCCCATCTGCTGTGTTCTCTGTAAGAACAAAACACTGGACGCATAATAAGTCCACTACAAAGACTCTTAACAAAGCTCGTTATAGATTTCTAGATAGTTTGAATCATTGATTTAATAAACAAGACATTTTCTCTGTTGCTGGCATGATTTAATATTATTGAAAGGAAGGACTGCCCCTCTCCCCCCACTAATCTAACCCAAACCACTGCAGATAGGTTTAGTTTTAGCTGTTTTATTGCTAAGGGAGGCTTTTATCTCCCTTATCTATATAAAAACTATTGCAGATCCAGTCCCTAAGCCATATTTTCCAAATTGTGCTGCCCTATTAAAACTAGCACAGACCCAGTGTTTTTATTTTTTCATGCCAGATGCATTTTTTGTGTGACCTCAGTTAATCAGTGATTGAATCACTGTCACATTGTGTCCTGCATAGAACACCTGAAGCAGTACCTACCCAATGGAAGGAGATTACCTTCACTTGGCAAACTGTTTATTGGCACAGTGCCTTTTCATCTCCTTTAACAGAACTGTATAAAGGTGAAAATCTTCTTGAATGTTCATCTGTGTAAAATTATTAAATAAAAACTTAAACTACAAAACCATATTTTTAGGTCATGTCACACAATCTGCCTTTAGTTGACTAGTGCAGTGAAGACAATGTTACCAGAAGTTAATACTCAAGTGGTTTCCTGTGTAGGATCATGTTTTTTGCCCTCCTGGAATGTGTATTTTGCCTTGTTGATGTATGGCACAGTTGCAGCCTGGTGGAAAGCACACTGAGGTTGTTGAATGACTTGCTGTTGACTTCAGTAGGAGCTGGATCAAGGCGTTGTTTCTTAATTTCAGACTTCGTCAGTTTTCCTCTCCAGCTGAACACTTTACAATGGCTGAAGCACCCTGATTGTTTCTACTTTTTCACTCTGCGACTACCACTGAATTGCTGCTATCTCCTTGTTTCCCAGTTTCTTTCAAAAATTAAGATAATATATGCAGAAAAGTTCTTAAATGTGTCTATGATGGATGTACTCTAGTTAGAGCTTTTTCTTTCTCCCTGCTACCTGATGAGAGCATGTGTGCCTGCCTAGCTGGTCTGAAAAGATAATCGCGCCCAAACTGAGCATATGACAGTGGTGGTGTATTGATTTGGCCTACTCTGGGTTTTTGTGTTCACAGAACTATTGCCTGTTCTAGAAAGGCAATTCACAAAGATGCTGGGTTTGCATGGCTCCACAAATGATTCTGCAGAATAAGACGTGTGTTACAGTGCTAACATGCTTGCATTCACAGCCACCTGACACTGTGTCTATTCTACAAAGCTATTTACGTGACAATGATTCTTAACAAATTGTGGAATCGTAGAATGGTTTGGTTTGGAAAGGACCTTAAGATCACCTAGTTCCAACCCTCTGCCATGGGCAGGGGCACCTTACCCTAGACCATGTCGCCCAAGTCTCTCTCAACCTGGCACACGATAAAACACACAATCAGTATCACACAATAAGTACCTGCTTTCACACCGCCCTCCTCACTGCTGACATGTTCAGTTTTTAGTTTATTTTATTTGTTCAACCTGATATTATCTTTCAAATGAGCACAGATACATAATAAAACCAAATTAATTCTGCATGAATGAAATCAGCGAAGTAAATAACTTGGGCTCAGATCTAAAATGCAGCTATTCCATGAAAATATACCACAGCATTTTGTCCTTGTAAGGTGGGTAAATCCAGTGCATACATATTGTCTGTGTTTTGTTTGAGTGGAACCATTTTCTCTGCTCTCTGTAGAAGGCATGGAAACAGCCTGAAAGATTTAGGAGCCTTCTATATATGTCCTCAACCAGAACAATGCTGTAGCCAAGGTTATTTGATATAGTTACCTTTCATATGGCAAGTATGTAGTTTTCAATTGCTCTAGAATTGAAGAGAACTAAAAATCCTCCCTAATTTGTGAGTAAATTTTGCTAAATTAGAGGAGATTGGATAATGCTTGATCTACCTGCTAACCGTGAGTTTAACAGAAGCATGTATAGACTCCCCTGCAGTCTGTAACTTTTTCCTAGAAAAGAAGTGCTTTTGTTGTTTATATTTTTCTTGAAAAGAAAAGGAGAAAATAAAAGAGAAAAGAAAAGAGAAGAAAAGAAAAAAGAGAAGATAAGAGAAGAAAAGAAAAGAGAAAAGAAAAAAGAAAAGAAAAGGAGAAAAGAAAAGAAAAAGAAAAGAGGAATCCCTATTCAGCCCTCATTCTAAAAGAGTGCTGAGGAAGATCATCGTGGTGTTGCCCTGGTTTCCCTTGACATACAAATTTTGACTTTGCTGCTTTAACTAATAATCTGCTTTGATTTTGAATCATCGCTTAATTGAAAGTTTAAATTCTTGCCATGGGCTGCCAAGATAAGCTGAAATCAGTGCTAAAGAAGGATGCTTCCAGTATATATAGTTATTACAGGAAGGACATTTAGAACATCTTCTGAAATGGACTTTTGCTGATGGAAAGTACACGTTATTTTGATGCATTGCTTGATCAATCAGTTCAGTTATTTTGTCTACCTTTGTATTAAAGAGCTCACAAGAATGTTTTCCTACTAATCAGCTATCCAAAAGTTTTCTCCTATTTGTACTGTTTTCCCTCTCCTCAGTTTTTCTTCATTTCTCTTAACCAGTTAGTCTCTGCTAAGGTTTTCCTTCCCCTATTGAACTATTTTTAACCTCATTCGAAAACTGTAGCGATTGTATCTACATGGAGTTCCTATAAGTTAGTTTAGTTTCTTTCAAATTTTCTTTTTTTTTTTTTTTTTAATTTTAAATATTATAACAGATTATCATTAAAGTATGGAAGGAACATTTAGCAGCCTAATACTTTTAGGGTGCCCTCTTTCTTCTCCTCTTCAAGTGATAACCTGCAAGAGCTTTCTGATTCCATTTAATCCCTTTTATTTTTTTTCCTCTTGAACTCTTCACAGCCATTTGCATTTCTGTTTAATGAGCCCTCTCCCTTTCATTCTTTGTACGTAGTTGTCGGCAGTGCTTGTAGTAGTGCTTCCTGCAATTGGAGCACATGGAATGATCCATGTGTCCTACTTAGCAAAAAGTCACTTTTTTGCACAAGAAGGTTGGCATTAGCAGAGGGTGTCCAGTGCCCTTGGCGGAAGGAGGCTCTTTAGGAAGTTTGAAATCAGAGCAGGGAAGACTGATGCAAAGATTGAATAGGTTCCTCTCAGGAATGGTAAAGCAAAGCACTGGCTCTCTGCATGCAGCATGCAACAAAGCTTCAGGGAGTCTGTATGATTTTAGGGTTATTCATATGCTAAAATTGGGTGTTATTGTCTTTTGACCATGTGAGTTTATTGTGATAATATGCCACTTCCCAGAGTGATGCCTTAATCTACCAGTTATTCCTGCTAGTTTTGTCTGTTCATATGAGTACAATCTCTTCCTGTTTCAGCCTTGTCACTCAACAACATCTGGCCAAAGAAACATTAGAGAGAGGAAAAATAATGCATGTGTGCATGGGCAACAAAATGATGAATGTGCATTTTACTTTTCCTCTATATTAGTCATACAATTTCTTTACTTTTCTAAATACACATTTCAGAAAGAATGTTTTATGTCATATGTTGGTTTTGTATAGATTACTTACATGTTGATATACACAGTCCTTCAAAAGGCCACAGCTTTCCTAGTCCTGGAACAGTAATATCATCATCCAGATGCCTTGTTATGTAGCAGATAGGCAGAAAAAGAGGCCGCTGTGATTCAGAAAATGCTATATTACAAAATATTTGCCTGACCCTATTGTATAGCAGTAAGTGTATGAAATGTGCTGATTAAAAAAAAAAAAAAAAGGAAGAAGAAATTGGATTAGATAAGTGGATGAGAAAAGGAATGTGGCAAATGTTTGGGAAATAAACAGGTTGGTAGGGTGAAAAAGAACATATTTTTATACTTGTGTCAGCTTTGCAAGTCCTGTATCAGTGTACTATTCTTTCAGACTTTTATGCCATGGTTCTGGAGCTGAGGAATTTTGCCCGTCAGTTTCCTTCTTTTGCACAAATTCATGCTAGTTGTCCAAAATTATTATTTATTTTTTTTTTTAATTTCATAGTATATAGCTGATTTTGTCAACTGTCTTCTCCATATCTAGTGTGGCAATTGGCACTAATCTTTCTGTGTCCTCACAGAATTCTGTGTTTGTCTGTATTTGCTGTCCATCAGTTGAAGAAGTCACAAAGCCCTTCAGGAGTCCCCCATATCATCTGGGGGTCTGTTTCTGTGATACAGCCCAAATCTATTTTTTGGTGTATACCGTGGTGAACACTTCTGTTTGCCAGATTGTGTCCCATTATTTAGTAAATACAGTAGACCTTCCTTATGATAGAAACAGCTGTTTTTACCCTGAATAATAATGCCCTACTCTTTTTATTCTGTTTTGTTGGTGTCCACGTTCCAGTGATACTTACCTTGGCCTGTTTTTCCACTCTTTGGAGTAATGCTTGGTTTCAGCGATTGATTACTGATAGATGTTGTGATAGATTGACTGACAGACCCACCAGCACATTCAGTAAACTTGAGCTGAAGGAAAGAGTTGCAACTTTAAGGCCTAAACACAGAGAGCTATCCCTCTGCATCTTGAGTGCTTCCTAGAGATGAATGCCACCCTCCATTTTTAGTTGATCTGTATTAGATCCTGAGTTTTACAGGTGTGGGAACACAGGGTAAGACTGTGTGTATGAGGTGAGATACAAGTTTGTTACAGGTGGTCAAATCAAAGAGTACTCCTTCTTTAGCTTTTATGTTGGTTTTATGCCACAAGCTGGTTATCTTAATTGTTGAAGTGTGTAAGGTGTGCTTTATGAGACGGCACCATGATTTCAGCACTCTGCTTATCTCTTAGTCTGAAAGGAAGTCACTGCAAGGAGAAAAAGGATTGTATTAAAAGCAATGGAACCCATTATTGTGCTCAGAAGGGAGATTATTTGATTTGGACCCTTACCTTTTGTGTCTGTGTATTCTTCTAGCAGTTAACCATGGTTTTAGCATTGCTGAGACACATGGGGAGATAGCTAAGGAGGACATGAGACAGGTAGATGACCTAGCAGTAATATTTCAGTGATGGACAGCAAAAGAAGGCTATCTGGTTGTTAAAGTATGCAATCTTGAGTAGTATGTAAATAATGGAAATAACTGAATCCTAAAAATTGTATTCATGACATCTTACACAATGAAAAATGCAAATGTTCATTTAATTCAGTAAGTGCACTCATAGGTTTGGGTAATTGTGGGGGTGGTGTTTCTCTTGCTCCTGGTATTAGTATCAAAATGTGAAACTCTTCTTCCAGCACTCAGTGTTATTAACTACCTCTAAATGCATCCATCATAATAGAAACTTGGACCGATTCTCCGAAATGTAATTCCGAACCACTTTGATAAAGCTACTATATTATGGCAACAATTGAGCATTTAGTACCTCTTAAGCTCTTCTTTCGTCTGTGCTTGAATATGTATAAAGTGTGTGTTTTGTGAAGGAAGCTTCCAAGCTCTCAGATAATCCCCAGAGAATTAAAGCTATAAAATGTTTTCATTTTCTTCCCCCCCCCCCCCCCCCCCTTGTTAAAACCACAGAAACACCAACCTCTAAGGAATGAGATAATGGTTGTACTACCCAGACTTTTACACTAAACAAAACCTAGAGGTATATGAATGGCTGTAGAATAGGAGACTGCATGTGTGAGAAAGACTGGCATCCGTGGTGCATGGTGTGCTTCTAACTGGCGCTTGTGTCTTCTTTCCATCACCCATTTTTCTGATTTGCATGGTGTGTTGAGTGTTGTGTTTTTACAGCATGTGGAATTGCTTGTAGCTGTGTGGACAAGAAATGGATGCAATGTTTGTTGCACAGAATGGTCAAGGGAACAGTAGAAAAATACCTGTATTTGTTACTCATGTTATAAGGGCTTTTCTCTATTGCAGGTCCTTCAGTAGCATTTCTGCGGCTCCCAATGTGATGATTCTATTTTAGTGGCTAGAAGTAGGCCTGATATCGTTCTGTCTCATCTACTCTTATTTTCACTTCCAGCATCCTGGCATTCCCATCCCACATCAGGCATGATCCTAAGTCATAAATCAGTTTTTAAAAAAAATAAAAGAAATTGAAATAGTTCTACACCTTTCCCAAGAATGTGCCCAGTCTTTGTAACAAACCTGTCAAAATCTACCTGTTGGTTATATATGGCACTATTAAAAGTTCAGGACAAAAGGAATTTCATGAAATGTTTTTCTCCTTTTTTAAAGAAAAAGAAAGAAATAAGAGGGCTCTCTAAATATGGTTTTCTGCATCTGTAAGTTTCCCACTGGGACATTGTATTGCTGTGGAAAGTAATGCAGAAAGACAGAAATCCGTAAATGAACTTCTTATATAGTGACTGCAGGTACTGTCATGTCACCAAAATCCAAAATTTGCCCTCAAACAGTGAGGATGTGTTGGGTTTTCACATAAATAGGTGCTAGCTCCACTCATGTAATATGAATTGTATCCACATGTTCCGTAATGAAATTTTATTTTGTTTTTTTAAATCCAAACCCATTTTTTTTAGAAATTATAGTTTAGCAAATAACTACAAGATCATATAGATATCTTAAAATTGCCCAAAACCCCAACAATCCCTCCAATCAGAATTGGCTTTATATCCATGAGTCATAAATAATATTCTTCAATAAGATAACTAAAGAGTGTCAAATTTACAGCGGAGATGCATGCAGGTACAGAGTAGTGATATTTGCAGTTGACTTTGTCTCTAATAGGTAGAGACACATGTGCTCACATTTATTAGTGACTGCTGGTATTTGTCCCAACAGCAGCACTGTAAAATATGACTTTCTGTGAAGAACTCCTACATAGCAGGTGTTAGTTTAACTAATAAATGATCTTAGCATGATTTGGTGCTTCACATGGGAGAAAGGCTTTTTCAAATTGTACATCTTGAGAAAGCGAAAAGTACATACATAGTTTGTTATATATGTGGAACGTAACCAAAGGCACTTTGATATGGCTTGTATCTAATTTTCTTCCCCCTGATTTTTCAGCTTCCTAGTTAGTTTCATGGTAGACGCTCGTGGGGGTGCCATGAGAGGCTGCAGACATAACGGACTCCGAATCATTATTCCTCCACGGAAATGCACTGCTCCAACACGAGTGACTTGCCGGTTGGTGAAACGTCACAGGCTGGCCACCATGCCTCCTATGGTGGAAGGTGAAGGTCTGGCCAGCCGCCTGATAGAAGTGGGACCTTCTGGTGCTCAGTTTCTTGGGTAAGGGCTGTCATCTGGCCTAATGGAAAATGTTCAGTCTATTTTTGTCTGTTTGCAAGTTGCACTGAAATGGTTCCTTTATTGGAAAAGATGCTTGTAACATATGGTAACAGACCTGCTGTGTGAAATACAAATCAGTTGTTAGTTGACAATTCACAAAGCTTTTATGCCTTTTCCTTTGAAAATAGGTATTTTAACCACTAGCACTAAGATCGCTGTGCTTCCTTGCATAGAACTATTACTCAGTGTTGTGGTATTATAGTGGGAAAGGACCCTTTGCAGCCAGGAAATAATCTGCATCTAAGGCATGATTAGCACAGCACTGAGCTAAAGCCCAAATGTAAAGTCTGCTACATGTGCAACACAAGTTACTGCTGCTTATTTTAGAGACTTGTGTTGTGTTACTAGTAAATTGGACTATCGGGGAAGCACAGCGCCTTTGATTTTTCTGGGGTTAAAATTGCTAAATTAAGCAATAGGACAACCCTGGAACTTTTTGGCTGTCTTTTTTGTCCTATGCTGCAAAACCCGTAGAAAGATCAGATTTGTGGCTGCTGCTGAGCTTGTTGTAGGGGTTTTCAGCTGAAAGCAGGATTTCTCCACGCTTTCTTATTTGTTTTACCAACTGTTCTCCCTATCAACTGTGGCATCCAAAAGTGGATGATTGAAGGAACCCCTTCTATTACAATAAACAGCTTCATTCAGGAATTGTAAAAAAAGTGGCTCTCTAAACAGGAATAGTTGCAATCCATTTAGGAACAAATCGGTTGCTTTCAAATCCTATTACAACTGGCAGTCATCAGAGCAACTACCTTCATTAGTGCTTTTGCTAAAAGATTGAACTGAGGGAGAGAAAATAGGTGATTGGTAGCTTTTAACTGCCAACTGTGTTTCTATGGAGTGTGAAAGGAGAACATACCCAGAACATCTTCTGGCTGTTTCACTATTCCTGTAATCTGGTTAAAAAGCAAGAGCAGTTCTAGTACACTGCAAATGTGATGCTGAGAGCAAGCCAACCATTCCTTTTGACATATAGGCTAGCTCTTAATATCACAAGTAACAACAAATAAGCTGTTAATCAGATGCTTTATACCACTTTTCACATCTTGGTCATTTTTAAAGAGAAATAGAAGAAGAGCAGAAGAAATATTGTGCTGTCCCTTTCAGTCTTACCATTATCTTTGTCACACACAAATTGATCTTTAAGAGTGTCTCCCATTTTATTTTTAATGGTTCTTCTACCTGATGAGAATGTTTCACCTGAAAGACCAGTATATAGCATAGTTTTATTCATTCTCAGATCTTTGTGCCCATAAAGAACTGTTGCAGGAAGCAACAGTTTTCCTAGGTGTTGTGGTGGCAGTGAAATCAGAAAATTACTGTACCGTTTAAAGAGATGCATTCTAAGGTCTTAATTCTGATCCCATTGAGTTCACTTCCAAAACTTCCTTTGTCTTCCCATAAGCAAGAAATACCCTAAATCAAGGAAACTAATTTTGCTCATCACCAAATTGTCATCACTAGGATGAAACTGTATTCAGTGTACAGCCTAATTCCACTCTGTGGACCAGATGGGTGGCACTGGCATGCTGGCACAAAAAAATACATAAAGCTTATTTATGTTCTTTCTTTCTCTGCTGCTTTGGATGTACTCAGTAAACTTCATCTGCCTACGGCTCCTCCCCCACTTAATGAGGGAGAAAGCTTGGTCAGCCGAATCCTTCAGCTGGGGCCTCCTGGGACCAAATTCCTTGGGTAGGAGAGATGAAACAAATTGATGGATGCTGACCTCCCCATTCTCCTCCTCCTTCTGCAATATGATTTTTTTTATGTCATTATGCCCATGATATTGTCTCTTTCTGTCATTTGCAATTTTGTATACCTAACCCTTAGTGGACCATTTTTCAACCCTTGTGATATGTGTTTTTATTTTAGTGGTATGTTTGTATATTTTTCTTCAAGTACTGTGGCCTTCATTTTTGTTTTGGCATGGAATCTTCCTAGTTATGTGCTTGGTGTCTGTAGCGAAGCAACCTGGATCGGGACAGAAAAAAGGAATCTACTGTAGATTTTAAATATTTTTTTAATCAACTTATATGTTGGATACCACCAGCATAATAGAACACATGGCATTTGCTTGTACATGGTAACCTGTGGAAGTCCGCTAATTAGAGAAGTGTATGTACAAATATATTTGTATTTTCTCTCTTATTTCTAAGAGTACACATGTATATATATATATAGATCTAGATATATGTGCACGTGTTGTATATATGTGGCACATACAATGATACATATATTGATATCTGCTTGTAAGGCAGCAAGGCTAATTCTTATCTCCTATACTGAAATAGAAACCCAGATAATCTCCTCAGACCTCCTTTATCTTTCCCAGAGTGTAAATCAGGAATAAATTCATTGTAATATATAGAAGTAAAATTGGCACATAATACAATAGCCACCAGTTGCAATGAATTATTCTGATTTGTACTAGTATAAGTGAGATCAGAATTTGTCCCACTATCGATATACATTACAGTAGATTCTCTTTGAAATGAAGTTGCAGAGGTTAACACAGACAGTAGTGACAACTAAAATGAGCATGAGTTTTTCTATGAATTTTCAAAACAGTTGCCAAATTTCCTGTTAATTATTTTACCAAATATCATTCACACTGTGGAAAGAGGTGAATGCACTTTTTAATCTGTCCTTCAACTTTTACTGGGTCCCTGTAAAAATCTAGTGTGTGTTAGTGACCTACTCATTTAGGCTTATATGGAAGCGTTCCAGCTTAACAGGTAGAATTCCAGGTCACTTTGTAGCAGGCTGAATAGTGTGGCTGTTAATCCTGTTTCTTCCTCTCTCCCATGTGCATTTAATGCGCTGTGTTGCTGTGCCAGGCCTGTGATTGTGGAGATTCCCCATTTTGCTGCTCTGCGTGGGAGAGAGCGAGAGCTGGTGATCCTGCGCAGTGAGAATGGGGACAGCTGGAAGGAGCACTTCTGTGAATACACTGAAGATGAACTGAATGAAATCTTGAATGGGATGGACGAAGGTACCCAGTGTGAGCTTTTTCTTCTGCTTCCACGTTTCTTCTGTAGCTGAGGGTCATAGCCTTCTACCATTTATTCAGTTTAGCACCTCATGTTTGGACCACCCTAGTATTTCTGACACTACGTTCTCCAAATACTTCATTTCAGTCACACTAGAGCATAAGCGTGTTCTCCATATAGAAGCCAGCAGGCACGCTGCATGCTTGTGCTTCCCTTGCGTGCTCTTCTGAAGTAGTGGGACAAAACAAAATCCACCCTCACGAAATTGAGAATAGATGCTAGACTTATGTTTTTTAATGCTTCTTGTCATAGTGTTGAACAAAAAGCTTCCATAACAAACATCTTTCCAAAACAAGTCAATTGTCATACTAATCCTTACCAAGCAGCTACATGTGTGGGAGGAAATGTCAGTCATAGGTGCTCTTGCTTTTTGAGGGAACAGAATGGCCTTGGGCTGTCTAGGATCTGCAGAATTTGTTACTAGTTTTGATGGTTTGTTGTTTTTTTGGGTTTTTTTTAAACAAAAAAAGTTCCAAAAGTAAACCAGCCATCTCAATACTTAGAGCTGAACTCAGACTTTGGTACTTTTTTCATTTGAGCTTTAGTTTACTTGATGCTACTCCAGGCCATGGTGTAAACACTTGAAGTAGAAAGGGGCTTGGACCAATCGCTTTGCTTGCTTGCCTACCAATTTGGGGGATTTTGTTAAAATGTTTTGAATTTGCTGTCTTAAGCTCCCTTCAGTTAGTTCTGTCAGTCTGTTCCTTTCTTGATTTCTCTGTTTTATCTAACTTAAAATACTGGGGTATATTTCCTTTTCACCTTTGATTTCTAGACAAAATACTTTCATAAGTTGCAGTTCAACTGTGAAAAGCTTGAATGCACTTTGAAATTCACTGTATTGTTTGTACAAAATTCTTGTCTTCTGACCATGTTCTCTTTTGGCCTCAGTACTTGATACCCCAGAGGAGCTTGAGAAGAAACGTATTTGCCGCATCATCACCCGAGATTTCCCTCAGTACTTTGCAGTGGTATCCCGGATCAAACAGGACAGTAACCTCATTGGACCAGAGGGAGGTGTGCTAAGCAGCACTGTTGTACCACAAGTGCAGGCAGTCTTCCCAGAAGGGGCTCTCACCAAAAGAATTCGCGTTGGCCTTCAGGTGCAGAGAAACGACTACAGGGCTTATCTTTCTTTCTTTCTTTTTTTTTTTTTCCCATGTAAAATCACCTTCTTGGAATGCAGATCCAGCATATTCAGCTTATGGTGTTGTAGGTTGTTGTCTAGAATGCTTCTAGTAAAAATAATAATAACAAAAAATTCTGTTCAACAGCCAAAGCTTTGGATATTCCTGTCTGTTAACTGTCTATATGATCTTGGGAACTGCACCCAATTTAGTTAATGATGATATGAGCGTAACAGGTCACAGAATAATTTCTTAAATGCTTCTTATGAAAGGCATCAGAGAAGTACAAAGTGTTGGAATAATTGGGTCAAATCTAGAGATTCTCAGCGTGAAGTAAACCAGGCTAGCAGTTAATTACTAAAGGAGGGGGAAGTTTATCTGCTACCTCCATCCCCGACTCCTGCTGCCCACATCCACAGCTTACCTTGGCCAGGAGACTGTCCTTGCTGAAATCACCTATGAATAGTTGAATAATTAAAATAGCTCAGAGCTTGTTCTAAGGGGGACAAAAACCCAAAAGGTGACAAGGAAGTAATTTGCTACTGGTTAAGTGAATTAAATTAATACTGTAAAGGGTCTGAGAAGCACCAAGAAAGGGGATAGGAAGAGGAGGGAGGTATGGGAAAGTTGAGAAAGGGCAGTCTGCCCTTCTCACTGGCAGTCAGTTGTTCTGGCTGCAGATTTTCAAGGGAAATGGTGCCATTTAATGTAAAAACTTTAGGGTTTCATGGCAATATACAGGCTCAGTTCTTTACATACTCATTAAACTGTTCTCAAATACCTATTCTGTTATTGTCTTTTGTTTTGGAAAGGCTCAACCTATGCATACCGAACTTACGAAGAAGATTTTAGGCAACAAGGCTACCTTCAGTCCTATAGTCACACTGGAGCCCAGGAGAAGGAAGTTCCATAAGCCCATCACAATGACCATTCCCGTCCCCAAGGCCTCGAGCGATGGGGTCATGAATGGTTATGGAGGTGACACACCTACTTTAAGGCTACTATGCAGCATAACAGGTAGGATGCAAATACTAGAGCTTTTTATCTGCATCTTTAAATTGTCAGTCATTGTGGGCTGAATATCTTACACTGATGGTACACATGGAAAGCTTGGTGAAAACGTGACTGGGATGAGAGCCTGTGAAAATAAATTACTTTCCAAACAATTCCTTTATAGCAGAAATAACATTTGTTGTTTTGACTAACAAGAGATGTGTAATATAATCATAGATTTTGGGCTTGGGTTTTTTTGCATGTTCTTTACAGTTTTTTTCTTGAAAACCAACATACCTCTGCCTAGCAGTGTAAGGGTAATGCAGGCATAATGTTGCAGTATGCTTTAAGGAAAACAGTGGAGTTAAACACTTTGTACTTGCTATAACTCCAAAGTGATGAGAATCTCAGTCTCAGTTAAAAGGCAGAAATGAGCTGCATGCATTTATTCTGTTTAGAAGTTAGCATCTTTCTTAATTTTCAAACTGATTTCAAATACTGACCCAACATAAGATATATTACACACTGAAATGTGCCATGAGTCATTTCAGAGAACCCATGCCTTTACAATTTTCTGATACAAAGATGTTAGGTGGCTGCTGAAATAGTACCTGTCACCATCAAAAAAGTATTTGCATTTAAATAGAGACAAATGATCTCAATACAGAGGAATTTGAGTATATTTCTTGGAGGGACAGGAAATCTGCGAAGATCCTCTAGAAAACTTCAAGAGGGAGTTTAACTGCGTTATATCTGGGCCAATTTTGCCCTGCAGATGTGAAGAGTCTAGAACAAGCAAAAGTAACTTCTAAAATTACATCTCTCCCTCTAAATTCAGCCTTTTCTAATGTTTCTGGAACTGTTCTTCAAGGCAGACATTTGAAAATCATTTGGGCTCTTTGTTTTCTTAGGGGAATCCTGTATGATCCTACTAGCATTAGCGGAATAACATGGACCTGAGGAGAAGAGACATCTGGGCTTATTTCTGGTTTCATAATAATTAAAAACTCAGAAGAATATAAAATATTTTTAGAAGCAAGAAAGTTGCAGACTTGCTGGGTTTTAATTTAACATTTTGGTTTTTTTAATCTCATTTCAGGAGGAACCACCCCTGCCCAGTGGGAAGACATCACTGGAACAACACCACTGACATTTGTTAATGAATGTGTTTCCTTCACAACAAATGTGTCTGCCAGGTACCTATACATCAAAACATGAGTTTTATAGTCTTACTTTCAAGTGTATGTCTTTCTTTTTTTTTTTTTTTTTTTTTTCCCAGCAAGTACTTCCTTTAACCTATTTCAGTTGATGTAGTAGAAGGAACGTAGATCCTTTGTTTATGCTGTGAACCAACTGGCAAGGTATTTTGCAGCCTTCTAGCCCAGACAGATAACATACCAGAGCTGTGCAATCCTTACTGGCTGCAGAAAGAAAACGACGTCTTTGTCATTTTTATCTCAGCCATTGGTCCTTTGCAGTCACCACCTGCCATGGTCGTAGAAATGACATACTCATTTCATTCTGAAATAGTAATCACAGAATCATAGAATGGTTTGGGTTGGAAAGGATCTTAAGATATCCAGTTCCAACTCCCTGACATGGGCAGGGACATCTCACACTGGACCGTGTTGCCCAAGGCTCTGACCTTGAACAGTGACAGGGATGGAGCATTCGCAGCTTCTTTGAACAACCTGTTCCAGTGCCTCACCACCCTCACAGTAAACTTCTTCCTTATATCTAACTTGAACTTCCCCTGTTTTCAGTTTAAACCCTGTCCTGGGTTCAGCAGTAGCAGTCATTTTTCTCCTTCTTAGTGGCTGGTGCAGTGCTGTGTTTTTGACTTCTGTCCTGGGAACAGCGCTGATAACATCGATGTTTTTAGTTGCTGCTCGGTAATGTTTAGTCTGACCAAGGACTTTCTGAGTCTCGTGCTCTGCCAGGGAGGAGGGGAAGCCAGGAGGAAGCAGAGACAGGACACCTGACCTAAATTAGCCAAAGAGGTATTCCGTGCCACAGCACATCATGCCCAGGATGTAAAAACTGGGGGCAGGAACCCGGAAGAGTTAGTTCATGGCTCGGTCATCAGGTGGTGAGCAGTTGTATTCTCTTCCCTTGTTATTTTCCTTATTATTATTGGTGTTAGCAGTAGTGGTTTGTGTTATACCTCGGTTACTGGACTGTTCTTATCTCAACCTGTGGGAGTTATATTCTTTCGGTTCTCCTCCTCATCCCTCTGGGAGCGGGGCGAGGCGGGGGGGAGGAAGTAGCGGGGGAGTGAACTAGGGCTGCATGGCTGATTTGCTGACTGGGTTTAAACCACACCAAACCCATTACCCCTTGTGCTATTGTTACGGTCCCTGATGAGGGACAGTCCAATTTTCAGGTAGCTAGAAAAAAAAATGGTTTCATTTTGAATACCATTTGGCTCCCTGATGCAGAAATACTCTAACTTCCATGGGAACAAAAATCCATTATTTGGGTATTCAACATCCATCTTTGGAAAGATGTTACTTCCAGAATATCCTACAAATAGGAAATCAAACAGAAAAGCCTGTAAAATCTCTTCTAACCATCTGCTCTAGTGACGAAATTCAACTGCTGTCTTTCTGAAAACAGAATTTCATACAAAAAAATTATATATATGTATGTATTTTAGTTTGGATCCTGTTCGTGATTGATATCACAGAAATGCTCAGAAGTCTCATCCTTTGTATTAGGAGCTGCAGACCATGACCTGGAAAGTATTACATTTAGTATGTGTAGTGTAGCAAATGGTTACAAATATCTTGGAAAACTTGCCCATGAAAATCAATGAATTTCCTGAAGTGCACAAATTCAGTGTCCAGAGCAGTTATAAACCTATTATATTAGGTTTGCTAATGAGATAATTTATTGAATGTTAAAATGAGTTCAGCTCTTGCAGTCCAATCTACAGTATAACTGTAACAATAAGTGAAATAGGGTATTATTTTTCTATACTTTCTCAGGTCATAAATGGCTTTCTTCCCATTGTGTTGGATACTTTGCCTATGTACTTTTCTTTTCAGTTCAACTGAACCTTTAACAGCAGTGTCCACAAGAGGGAGATCCTAAAGTGCATTTTAGCTTCCATCCACTACCTGCAGTGCTCTGTTTAAATGGATAAATTAGAAATTAATTTAAGAAAAGATGTGGAGACTAGATGCAAAGTTTTGAGAGGTCAAAGTCCCTAAAATAGTAAGTCCCTAGCAGGGCTACACATGAAATACATCCAGAATGAGGGTGACAGTTTATGGAACTACAATCCATAGTAGCAGTGGATGTTTCCTAATCCTAATGATCACATTAGAAGTTAATGCTGTTGCTAATTTTCCATTATATAGGCAGGGTCTCAGGTAGAGATTTTCATGGGTTCTACTTCTTCATTTTGCTCTAAATGAATGTTCAACAGTCTGCTTTAACAAAGACATGATTTTAAATGCTGTGAAAGTTAGAAAATGGGATTTGTTAATGTATTTACAGTCAAAGAGTTTATTACCTTCTTTGCTGAAGGACAAGCTCACTTGAATTTCTTCACTTGTGCACTGGTCTGAAAGTGCATCTACCCTTGTGTGCTTCTGAGAATCAGTTGGTTCCTGACTGCTATTCACACTAACTTGTTTATGTGTAGTTATATAATTAATGATGGAGAACAATTTTCTCATTCATAAGACAAATGCAGTCCAAAATGAACTTGGGAAAGAGATACTTTTGTCTAAAATACCTGTGAGTTAAGCTGCAGAATTTGAGGCATAGCTGTTTCCCATTTTCTGAGCTGCAGCTTTTCTAAAAAATTAGTATCTGTTTGGGCTTTTTAGCTCCTGGTGTATGACAGCAAATCATTTGAGCATATGGTGATTTCTCAGGGGATGTAGCCTTTCCAGTTTGAGTCCAGCATAGCACAATTCTCCCACACATGAAAAGGAAAGTATCACTCTGCAGGGCCTTGATGTACCAAACATGCTTGCTTTCTTTCAAATGTCACCAGTCTGTTTTTTAACCAGTGTGTTTGTTAAATGTTCTGAAGATAAGCACAGCATGAAATTCACTGCTGTTCAACTGCAGATGAGTAAGACCAGATAAAACACGCTTGAATGGTATGCTTTTTGGGTTATAATACCATGTAATCTACAGTAAGTAATAAGCTCCCTGTTGGTTATGTCAGCTTTTGAGGTGTCTTTGACCTCTCATGACTTCCGTCTCCATCCTACAGGTGTCAAACTCAAGCATGCTTTCCACCCACACGGTGAATTTTATTTAAAAGAAATGTCATCAGCTCCACAGAGAAATTAAATTAAATGATGTCTGAGAAAGAAGGCAATACATGTTACTCCTTGTAAAATGCTTGGTGCATTTCCACTGTTACATTTTGGGAGGAGAAGTAAAATTATTTTAGTGAAAAGTTGTTCTTTGCAAAATAACAAGTCAGTTTACTTGACAAAGGTATAGGGAAAATCTTAAATGGATATTAGTGGGCAAGGTTGTCCTGGCTTGAATGGATAAAGAAAAGCTAAAGAACCTGTACTTTTCAGTAAACAGGAAGGTAGTTTTTGGTAGAAAAGGGCCTGTTCTGGGAGCTGAAGTTCTAGGCTGCGTTGCAACATCCATGGTACGTCTTAAGTAACTGTGTATGTTTGACAAATTCTGAGGTGGCTTTTCCAATTGACGTGCACTAGCAATACTTCGTAAGAGGCAGATGCTTATTTGTAAGAATTATATTAGTGAACTCAGACAATTTATGACCTTACCCTGTAATCTTAAAGTATTTCTCTGTCATGGTGGTACCCAAATGAAATAGCAGTAGCAGCTCCTGGCTTCAGATGGTGCAGAGCAAGTAATTTATTCCAGGAATGTTTCCCCATTGCTTTGAATGTGTTTGTTTGACTTGCACATATGTCACAGACTGGGAACCATTGGTGTATGCATTAGAAAGATGCTGTTGGTAAAACGATACGTTAGAAACTACAATGAAAAGTGAGTCAGTGATGATCATAACTCTGTGAGGAAAGGGTAGTAGGAATCAGACATGGACGCATCTGCTTTCAGGGTCTTCAAAATATAATATGGCTTAGATACAGAAATACATACATTTTCCTCCTGCACTTGGCACTGGTGAGGCTGCACCTTGAATCCTGTATTCAGTTCTGGGCCCCTCTCTACAATAAGGACATAGAGGTCCTGGAGTAGGTCCAGAGAAGGGCAGCAGCGTTGGTGAAGGGTCTGGAGCACAAGTCTGATGAGGAGCAGCTGAGGAACCTAGGGGGGTTTAGTCTGGAGAAGAGAAGACTCAGGGGGAACTTACTGCTCTCTAAAACTACCTGAAAGGAGGTTGTCGTGAGGTGGGGGTTGGTTTCTTCTCCCAAGTAACAAGTAACAGGACAAGCTTAAATGGCCTCAAGCTGCACCAGGGGAGTTCTAGGTTGGATGTTAGGAACAGTTTCTTCACCGAAAGGGTGATCAGGTGATCAGGCATTGGAACAGGCTGCCCAGGGCAGTGATGGAATCACTGTCCCTGGAAGTGTTCAGAAATCATGTAGATGAGTCCCTTAGTGACATGGTTTAGTGGTGACCTTGGCAGTGCTGGGGTAATGGTTGAACTTGATGATCTTAATGGTCTTTTCCAACCCAGGTGGTTCTATGATTCTATATATCGCTGGTCTTCAATATGCATAACAAAAAAACTTACAACAAAATCAAAGTTAAAAGTCCCTGACTAAATTCACATAATTTCTGATTTTGCATGCATTGCTACAAAATCATTTACATTGACCTAAAGACCCTCAGGTTTTTGTATTGTGCATAAGAAATGTACTGTTTACCTTTAAGCGAGGTGGTGGAAGACGAACAAGCATTTTGGGCAAGGCAGCTTTCTATTTCACCTGTTAGAGGTGGAGAACAGATTGAAGGGTAAGCAACACATGCCAAAAGCTGTTTCAGTCTCCTGCTCCTCATCCATAAAATCCAGGAAACTTTCACCACATTCCTGCTATGTCAGGAGTTTGTACACAGTTCACTAACACCCATGTGTTGTATCCTGATGTGTCCAGCATTGAACAAACAGGAAATTGTTCAATGCCTAGGAAGATTCCAGGGGCTAAAGAGAAAGGGATGCGATGCCCACTCTGTAGTTTAAGTGTAGTCAGAAACTTGAAGACAAATGACAGCCTCAGCATATGACTAGATACAAGCAATTATGGGGCATTACTCTCTTCATCATCAGATGTTTGTCAGCAAGCAGCTGTCAAAAGAGCCTGTATTTCTCTAGATGAAAGGCACGTATTGCAGAGTCACAGTTAGTGGGAAATCTGAGCTGTACACTTCCAGTACACCCTTCTCTACTTATATTCTGCATGAAAATTAAATAATGACATTTGATAAAGAAGAACAAATTCAGAGACCTTTTAGGCAGCTCTAGAAGGATAGTGATAAGAGTAATCATCATTTCAAACATCATCAGAGACTGTCCAAAGAGATGGAAAGCAGAAACCACTGAACTTATTCTAGAAGAGATTTAATTTTTTTATAAAAGGCGGGAAACATCTGATCACATATTCTCACTATTAGGAATCAGTTCAGATGAAAACAAAGTGTATGCCATAGCCAACCTTTGAATAGAAAAAGGAAAACATTTTTTAAATATTGTGATGATTTCTGGGATTTCTTCATTTTGGTAAGCCATCAGTGACTGTTTAAATATAAGAAGCATACTTATAAATGTAATATATTTTATAAACAGAAAAATATGAAAAGGTTCATATATGTAAATCTTCAGGTAAGATTTATGAGTCTGCCATGGGGCAACTGAACCCCTGAAATCCTTTAAAAGCCAGTCATGTCCCTGGAAGCAAAAAAGTTTCCAGCTAAGCGAGATCTTGTCAGAAAGGCAAGCAGTGGCCTGGAGTTTGTGCATCAGGAGACCCTATTGAAGGGTCTGCATCTGGTATTTAGGAGAGCAAGTTCTGGTCCAAGTGCTTTCCCTGTTGATTTTGATTCATGCTCCTGAATACATAGGGAGTACTATAAGCCTTTTTAGGCTACACATCCCAAATGCTAACTGCTTGTTCTACTTCATTCTAACTTGTATAAAATTGGTATCATTACCAGCTAATGCTGCCAAGATGGGAAAACATAATCTTCTTGCTTAAATCTTTGTGTGCTGATAAACACAACTCTATTTTCTTTTACAGATTTTGGTTAATAGACTGTCGACAGACACAAGAATCTGTTACTTTTGCTTCCCAAGTGTATAGAGAGATTATCTGTGTCCCCTACATGGCCAAATTTGTGGTGTTTGCCAAATCACATGATCCTATTGAAGCACGGTTAAGGTGTTTTTGCATGACAGATGACAAGGTGGATAAAACTCTAGAACAACAAGAAAATTTTGCTGAAGTTGCCAGGAGCAGGGATGTAGAGGTACTGTACAAGGATCTTAAACAGTTTTCTCCATTTTCTAATGTGTGTCTTCTTCTGCCACCTTATCTGCCACAAGTCCTGAAAAATAGTAGTGCCGACAAATACCACTGTGATGCAGTAATGTGTCATGGTAAGATGGAAACTCTGTCTTTTGTTAGATGTAAGGGAAAAGTAGCTGCTAGATACAAGTTAGGAAATTCCATTTCCAATGGGCACTTGCTTATCTCTTAGTCCACAGGGCTAGTGGGAAGGTTAGCTATGTTCAGCTGACTGCAACCTAAAGCTGGATTCAAGGAGATAGTAAATATGGAATTGGTTGAGTCTTGAGCTCTCTATTATGGGACCAAAGCTTCGAAAAGCTATAGGACAAAATGGAAACAATTTGTTTTTCCAAGATGCTTTTTTATGGTGGACCTCTTAAATTGTGTATTTAGAAACCAGACTGACTTTATGCTAGGAAATCAGGTAATAAAATGAAGTTGGGAGTTACCACCTAGCCCAGCAGTTTCAGGCTTTTTGTTTTCCTTTTATCTGGTGTCAGGGTCAGCATTTCTTTGATTCAGATTCTGAACTAAAACAGCTACTGCCAACTAAGAATTATGAAATCTGTTTGAGATGGCTGGTTATGCAAGCAGGAAGCATTGCCCATGGCTCTAATTAAACAAAATGCAATAGTCTGTAAGAATTTTGTTAGCTTCACTGGGGTTTTCAGGTGTACTGAAAGCCTAAAGACTGAAGTCACTCAACAGTGAGCTGAGAGGTAGCGAATAGGGGTTGTAAACACATTTTTCCCTCAGTTAGCCTAAAACTAAGTTCTATTGATGCAGGCTAGCGCTAGTTCAATCCAAATACCTCGTAGTTGTTTCTGTGGTGGTCCACAGTGATTACTTAGTTTTAATTAGCTCTATATCAAACTGCCAGGAGACAACTTGAATTTTTCAGTTACTTCCTCTTAGAGGAATGTCTGAGTAAAGATGAGTTTTGAGGGTGTTGTTCTTTGCTGCACTGTTACATTCTTGACCCTGATACTAAGTGGCTGTTGTGAAAAAAAGGGAGATAGTCAAAGCCAAATAGGGCAGGTAAATCTCAATTTACAGTAACTCCATAAATGGGTATCACTAACCAAAGAGGCAGTCAACAGTAGTCGCATTTTGTCAGCATCTTTGCTTACCAAGAAGTTTAACTAGCAGGTTTGATTAATGTTCTGCTTTACTTTGATGGACAGGCAAAAGCTTTCCTTTGTGGAAACCAGCAACATGCCTGCTAAATGCCAATTTTCTTGCTCCATTACCTTTCTCAGAAGGGATAACAAATTGGAAGTGCTTTAACTACAGGCATAGCATATTCTTCTGCTTAGTGAATGAGAATCCCACCTTAAAAAAATTTGTCCTTGCTGTTCCTGAAGCCCTGATGGGCATTTCTTGTGCAGAGCAGATAGATAAAATGTGGGCTTATAAAACTGAATGACAAGCCGAATTTCTGGAAAGTAAGGATGTCATGTAATGTGTTGGCAGTTTGAAGGGAGTATCTCCAACTGTGGTAAGCTGAGATTTAAATGTGTAGAGGGACCATATCAACAGCAATCCAAATAGGTAGGCAGTATCATTATATAGGCATTTCAGAGAGGCATGTACCTGAGGCTTGACTTTCAAAAGCTGTAAGCCTTTACAAATCCAGCTGAAATAAATAGAATCTGCTCATATATACTGTTTTTTCCCTGCTGCAACAAGCTATTACAAGTAGATTACATAGGTAATGTAATTTAGAAAGCGTTTGCAGTGGTATAGGTCCTTTGCAACTTCACAATAATTCCTGGCTGGCTTATTATCCTGCCAGGCAAAATAAGGACTTTTGATTTGTTTGCTGAAGAAAATATTTATTTGACGGTTATGATAACGCCAGATGAGCAAAGTATACTAAAATGATAGCCAGTAAAAAAATCCATATTGAAACATAGATTGAGAATTTGGCTAGGTTCATGACACTGAACACTCATTTATAGCATCATGCTGTTATTAAAATTACAGTGTATTCCATTTGGAATTTAATAATCTGAAATGTTTTCACAGATTTTAGGTAATGTACATAACGAACCTTGTAAGTGATGACAAGCCCTAGCAATTTAAGAAATTGGTTAAAGCTACTGTAGAATTATGCTTAAGAAGAAATCCTAACCACCCCACTGGAATTAATGCTGCTTTGCTTCTTTTTTATATTCAATAGGTATTAGAAGGAAAACCCATCTATGTTGACTGCTTTGGCAATTTGGTGCCACTAACGAAGAGTGGGCAACATCATATATTCAGTTTTTTTGCCTTCAAAGAAAATAGACTTCCTCTGTTTGTTAAGGTAATGTTACAATATGGGCTATGGATTGTATTTTTATTTTCTGAGTTCAGAATAAACTTTGCAGACTGAAGAACAGTCCCAAAGTACTTTATAATAATGGATTAAATGTTGACTTGGTTAGTCAAACCCACCAGAAGTGGCTATATAGAATCATAGAATCATAGAATAGTTAGGGTTGGAAAGGACCTTAAGATCATCTAGTTCCAACCCCCCTGCTGTGGGCAGGGACACCTCCCACTAAACCATGCCACCCAAGGCTCTGTCCAACCCGGCCTTGAACACCGCCAGCAATGGAGCGTTCACAACTTCCCTGGGCAACCAATTCCAGTGCCTCACCACCCTTACAGTAAAGAATTTCTTCCTCATATCCAATCTAAACTTCCCCTGTTTAAGTTTGAACCTGTTACCCCTTGTCCTCTCACTACCATCCCTAATGAAGAGTCCCTCCCCAGCATCCCTAGAGGCCCCCTTCAGGTATTGGAAGGCTGCTATGAGGTCTCCACGCAGCCTTCTCTTCTGCAGGCAGAACAGCCCCAATTTTCTCAGCCTGTCTTCATACGGGAGGTGCTCCAGTCCCCTGATCGTCCTCGTGGCCCTTCTTTGGACTTACTCCAACAGTTCCATGTCCTTTTTATGCTGAGGACACCAGAACTGCACACAGTACTCCAAGTGAGGTCTCAGGAGTGCAGAGTAGAGGGGCAGGATCACCTCCCTTGACCTGCTGGTCACGCTGCTTTTGATGCAGCCCAGGATACGGTTGGCTTTCTGGGCTGCAAGCGCACGATGCCGGCTCATGTTCATTTTTTCATCGACCAACACCCCCAACTCCTTCTCCTCAGGGCTTCTCTGAATCTCTTCCCTGCCCAACCTGTAGCTGTGTCTAAAATGTAGTAATATTTTTCTCTAAATATAATGATCTGTGCCTGTGTTCTGCTATATATAAAGGAGTCCACAGCATTCTTTCGGACACCAAAATGGTACTTCTAGGAATCCTGTTCTTTACCTAATAATCTAAACAGTCATTGACCTCAGTCTTGTTTGGTTTTCTGTATCACAGTTCTGTATATTGCAGGAAAAAATGTCAAATGCAAAAAAGTGTCATAAAGCATTGTAGATATGGCAGAAATCTATCAAAATGGGATCTTTGTACCCTTCACTTATAAATATACATAAGTCTGTAAATACAGGTATAACTGTTCTTCAGCCAGTTATTCTCCCTTCGGCTGCAATGCAAGCATCTTTGGGGGTACAGTAAGAAAAGCATGGCTCCTTTTCGGAGATTTCAAGTTATGGTTTTACCACATTTTTGAGAACAAAGGAAAAAGGAAGTAATTAATTTTGCTGAATTCCCAACTATAACCTCATTTTATCCCTTCAAGGTATATTACTGAACTATACCATTTTAGAAACTTTTCTGTGAGTAGTAGGGAAGTTTGTAAAACATAGTCAAGCCAAAAACCCCCCGTTCATCGAAAGTGAACTAATGCTATAGAGCCCATGACACAAATGTCACAGTGCACGGGGCTCATCTGCATTTTTCGTGAGATCTGCAGGAGCTGTCAGTCATGGAAAAAAGTGCTTTTGCTGTGGTCTGTGCTACCAGCAGAGAGGGGTGCTGCCACCCAGCCACCTTTGGCTTTGCATGTTTTTCTCTCTGATGGCTTTTTCCAAAAGAGGTTTGAAACCGTGTGTGGTTTTGCATCTAGTATTTTTAGTCTGTTAAAGTTAATGCATGTGTATGTAATTGTATAATTTTATTAGCTGAGAAAATGAAGAATGGGATAATGCTTTCAGTGATATTGCTCTCATGACATCACATGTATTCTTCCTGACATTATGTACAAAAGCTAAAAGTACATCTCCAGTACCCTAAGTTCCAAGTGCTTACACTTGTTTCTACTAACATCTATGAAAAAGATTTTAAAGTATGCCATGATGTGGTATCTTTTGTGGATAATAATCATCACACTTATAAATATATTCCAGCAAATTTCTTCATTGCAAGAATAGGATTTATCAATACATTGGAGAAAATTTTTGCAAGAAAAGAAATTTTAAGGGGGGAGGGGGGGTTGAGGGGTGTCAGAGAAAACATTATTTTTCCCTACATGGACTTTTTCTACCACACCTAGCCTGTTTCTGCTAAATAATTTTTAGTAGCACAAGCAAATCCTATTGCAAATAGCAAAATGACAGATGAAATGTCTCTATGCTCTACCAGGTGCGAGACACAACGCAAGAACCCTGTGGACGATTATCATTCATGAAGGAACCAAAATCGACAAGAGGCCTTGTTCATCAAGCCATATGCAATTTAAACATCACTTTACCCATTTACGCAAAGGTACTGTGAAAGTATACTGCTCTGTCATCAGCATTATAATACGAAAAAGAAATTTGTAGGAGGGCAAAATATCATTAAGGCTTCATAGGGATTTTAAAGAAGTATGAATACCACCCCAGGCATTTCAGTATTTTGGGTTTGGTACTTTTAAGTTAGCCAGTGTTAAAAGATGTTATTGAATGTTTTCTGATGACTCAGAAGTGAATGACCAAAGGGAGCCAAATTCCAATTTGCACTGCATAGCTCCCATGGTTTCATTGGTGTTGGCACTAGATCTGTGCTAATCCAGAAATTTTACTCAGATTCTGTTCAGGATAAAATTCTGTTTAGTCCCAGACAGACCTGGGACTCAGCAAGTACCGCTAGGTTCATGTTTTGTTTTACCAGAGACTTCCCACACTGTCTAACCATGTATTGTGACACCTCTCTGGAGATGAAGCTACCCTTCATACTTACAAAGTGTAAGGGTAATGTCCGTGGGTCATATGATGTTCTTCATGTATGAAGTACAGAATGACTGAAATGATTTGTCATTTTTTTCATTTGCCAATTAGAAATAATTGGCCTTTGCAATAGTGTTTTTAGCTAACTGCCTTGTATATCTGTGGTGATAGAGATAAAATGTAGCACACTTGAACTCTAGAATTTGTAAAGTTTGTAGAACAGTTGAAAGTATTTTCTTAGAATAGATTTTAATATTGCATTGACTTTTGACACCGACTTTTCTTCCTACTTCTGATCAAATCTTTCAAGAATCTACAAGCATGTCACATGATGTAAATGGTCTTTCTTCATAATATTGTTATAACAGTTATTAATGTGCTTGGGGAAGAAAATGGTCCAAGGTCAAGGGAAGAAAATTGAGAGGAATGATCTAGTGTGAGTTAGTATTTATAAATAACAAGACTGAGAGCAGCTGAATTTTCCTATATCATGGGAGGGCGCTTGATTGCTATTTAAGCTAGATCAGATATTAAGTGCTTGTTTTCTTGGAAAAAGTCAGTTTATTGCTATTCTGTGCTAATTCAGATTTTTTTTGCTGTCCTTGTCAGATTAGCTGCATGTCTTTTAGGAATGTATTAGGCTGTTTGCCCAAAATCTTGCCTGCTGCTATTCATTTTTTCTTGGCATTTTTAGCATGTAATATAATCTTTATTATAGTGTTTTTATATATTTTAAAAATAACACAACATATTTTAGCTTTAAATGGCTAATGTTCTGAACTATTTAAGTATTTGTGCTAATTTATGGATGCAAAAGCACGTATATATATTAAGTTGTGGTATGAAGGATCACTAGAAGTCTAACACCCAGAAACAACTTTTCTGTTGTAATTTGCTCAATTCTGTAGCCTTTGTGTTTTAAACTGTCAGTTTAGTTTTGCTGCTTTTTGATGTAAGAAATCAACTGCAGAAACATAATGCATTTCCTTTTTTTTTCTTAAATGTTGTCAGAAGTTATATTTTCCTACTCTCTTCTTCTAGAGCTTTTTCATTTTGTCTGCTCTGTTTTTCCCTTCTCTTTTTCCATGGCATTTCGGGACTGAAAGGAATCAGAATCAGACCAAGAACAAGAAGAAGAGGTAACGTTGCTATAATAGTATGTCATTACTTACACATACTACTAAAATACAACTAACACATAGAGCCTGGAAGATAAAATCCATAGTGAAATGAGCATATCAATTGTCAGCTCGGTGCTACAAAAACAGTGAGAAGTACATTCCAAAGTGCAAAATTTGGAATTTACAGGGTTTAACTTTCCCTGCATTAAAACTGAAGTTTTACTGCATCAGATGCACTGATTTTGGAGATCTGTAATAGTTCATTTGGCTTTCAAAACAGTTCTGTAATAATTTAGAAATCATTTTGCTCAAGAATAAGCCATACAGTGTATCTCTTTAAGCTTTATTCTCTGCAGCACAGAAAAGGGGAAATGGGATTGTTTTTTCTGATTCCAAGAACCATTCCACATCCTAAAAATAGCACAGGGTTGCTACTAAACTTGTTTAAAGTATTCAGAACCAGTAGATTGTTGGCATAGTATACTTTTTGTTATACCGTTCAGCACAGTATTAATATGCTTCCTTTAGTTAGCGGTGGGTAAGGAGAACAGCATTGGGGAACAGACTCCCATTGCTGTGGGGAGTCTGTGACCAGATTGTGATCGAATGCACTACCTGCATACCTGAAAGGGCAGCAATTCCCAAGTCTTGTCCATTTATAACATCCAATGGACTGTGTTTTACAGACTTTTGAGTCTAGTACAGAAAGAGTTAAAGCAAGTTTATTCCAAGTAATAGGTGAAGAGTTTTCAGAAACTCTGCACCTTTAGCATAAACTGAATTGCATCTTGAGACACGTGGCTGACTCCCCCCTCCATTCCCAGCCCCGTCCTGGCAGTTACAGATGTTTCTTGAGGTCTGACCTCTGTGTGAATGAGTAACATTAGAAATGCATCCCCACATTTTGAAGATGTTGAGCTGCTGGAAATGATGAGGGTGCCAGCCCTGGGGAATAGCCTGCTCCCCAAAGATGACACACGTTTTGTTTTATGAACTGCAAAACAGCTCAGAAATCTTGTGGAATGGATTGAAGTTTTAAGCTAACTCCCATTGTATTCATTCAGAAGGTAGCATTTCTTACCAGGTGATCATTTGATTTCATACCAAAAGCACACAACTGAGTCTTTAATACTCTATAATGCTGTTTCTGCATCCCTAGGGAAGTATCCAAAAGTTGTTTTTAACAAATCAATGCTCCTTAAAGTAGCAAAAAGGATACTGGAAAATTATTTTTCCAGACATCGATGACTTCTTACATTTTAATCTCAGAAACCAAAGCACAAAACCACAAGATTATTTATGGCTAAAACCATCTTCCATTTGAAATTTTTTATTTACTTCATTCATTTTTATGTTAATAATATTAATTAGTATGCTGACATAATTCCAGGCTGATTTAGAGAAACTCAAAGTAAAGGGAATTAAAGTATCTTAGAGATCCTAGGTTACCATCTAGGGTGTTCTGTACTTTAGAGGAATTACAAGGTAACTTCAAAGATTTGCTTCTTGAATTTTTAGTCTGACACTGTTTTTTAGTTGGTGTTTTTTTTTTTTTTTTTTTTTTTTGGCAAGTGCTGTGTTTTCTTTTGAGTAACAGTAAAATTGTATGGCTTTTTCAATCTATACCTAGATGCGCTCAGAAAAATCCAAAATATGGCCTGAGAGCCATCACTGCTTCCATTTAGAGGTATCATTAGCTGTTAGTGACACTGAGTCTTAGTTCTTGCTGTAGGCATTAGCAAGGCTGCAGTCATTTCTACACACACTTTTTATTTTCATCATCACAAAGTTCAGAGGTGAAAATGCAAATCATGATCTCAGAATAAATATGTACAGTGAAACTATGCATAAAGCATACTAGGTGCCTTCCAGATGGGACATCTGCCTTCACATGACCATATTTGACTCTTTTGCTTTAGACAGGAAGAGATAAGTTAATGCAAAGCAACAACATACCCAGTAATTCAAAGGTCTGCATCCTTTCTGTTGCTTTTTGCATTTAAAGAAAATATATTGCAGCATTCTGCATCTGTTATTGACTGTAACTATAGCAAAGTAACCATTTTCTGTTAATAGAAATACTAAATAAATTAAATCATACTTTTACCATTATTTTTAATCCATTTGTGGTTCCATTTAAATAAGTCAATGAATCTGTGGGCCTCCGTACATCTCGTGGATTTGACTCAAGCTCTTCTACTTCACTAGTGACTTCATATGTATCACTTATATTTGAACTTTTAAATTTCTCCCTTTATGCTCTTCCAGGTTGATATGACTTCAGAAAAAAGTAAGATTTTCTCTTTTTTAAAAAATATTATAATGCAGCTTGTATGAAAGATGGTTAAGGGATAAAGATAAGCATGAAAGAGAGCTAAGCATTAACTGCTGTTGCTAATAACATCAATACTTTTACAATGTAATAGAGAACAATACCAAAGCAGCTATGTAATTAAATACATTTTAATGTATAAATTAACAAGTAATACAGTTTAAACCAGTTCATCTAAGCATTTACTTTCCTTTGACATCCATAGTGATCCTGCTATTGCTCTTTTGCTTGTATGAATGCTCATTCCCTCCATTTTTTTGTTTTGCCCATTTCACACATCGTTGCCTCACATTTGAGATAAATAACAGTATCACTTTTAAATGTAATTAATATTCTCATAGATTTCATTAAACTCATGAAATACAACCGTGCAAAAAAGTGATACTGTCCAAAGTAATCTGCCTGTTTAACCCTTCCCCCACCCTTTACTGTGGTGAAATATGACTGGAAATGTTGACTGTTAGGTTTGGTACAGCATATATGCCTTTCATAAATACAGAATCAGACCATAATTATTATTGGAAACCGAGGGAGACTGGTGCATGAGGCCAGAGAACTCCTTTAATGAAGATACACGTCAATATAAATTTGGTCTGAAGAGCGTCTCTACAAAGAACTGTTTTCAAAAGCAGTGATTTCTTAAATCTGGTTAGGAAAAGACTGATTCCTTCTTGTTATTAGTTTAAAATGTAATGTTTTGCCTGTTTTTCTACATTGTCTTTTGAGGGTTATTTATTCGCAGTGTACTGATGTTTAAATTGGAAGGACCATAGTGCCATGATCCTGAAGATCAAATGGATGATCATTCCCTTTTGTTATAATTAACAAACACTTTTTACACTGAGAGACAGTTGTGCTGCACTCACCTTCCATGGCAGAATGAACAGCTTTGTTACACAAGCTAGAAAGATTTCAGTGCAGGTGTGAGGGAGGCCAACTGCATCATACCAGGCGAGCATTCTTGCTGCCAGCCACACATCGTTCAGATAGTACTTGCCTTTTATTTCCCTCTGAAGCTTCTTTGCTTGACTCTGTGGCCAGTGCGATTGTCATCCATGTGACGTCTATGAAAATATGCATTACTAAAGTTGCAAAGCCCCACCAATTCAGTTGTAATTAATAGACAGCATAAATATTTAACACAAGAGTGTAGCAAAATGGATATTATTTACAAAGAAATCCAGATAATTACATATTGCTTAGGTTCTTCATATTTGCATTACTACTTTTAACATTTAGAGTAGGGTGCAGAAATGCTTCAAGTTTTATGCGATGTACTAGAAATAAAAAAAAAAATACAATTGCAATTTCTAAGCATTGCATTCTATTTATAATTTGCTTCAGTCCTCCAGCATTACATTCTGTCCAACAAACATTTTTCTAGCAGACCTTCCTGAAATTAAATACTCAGGAGGCAGCTATGGCATAATGGGAGTTACCTACATCCAGCTGACTGTATATTGATTGCACAGACAAATATTTCACCACAGTATATTTTGCAATATTTTCTTTAATTTATATGATTAATTTTAGAAAGATTGTTTTTTAACTGAAGCTACATACCCAGCAGCATTTGTAACACCTTTGTTTTGCATGGAAATAACTTGCCTTACATGAGTTGTACGTATGTGTCTGGTGTGACTGTCTCTGTTTTTTGGTTGCCATACATGCCATTTTTGAAAACTCTGAAATCACTTTTAAGTTGATTCACAGTTTTTTTCTTACGATCTCTCCTTTTCTCCTCTGTCTTCTCTTTCCTCAGTCTGTTCATTAGTTGTCAATGAGGATGTTCCAAGGAAAGGACCATGCCTCTTAAAACAAAAGACTGTTTCATTGTTTAGGTGTGAAATCCCCTTAGATGAAATGCCGGTTTGCAGCTGATTCAGATCTCTACATATTTGATAATAATTTAGATTACTGCAGAATTATTTTTAACTTTTTGTTATTAAGAAAAAAAAAGTGTTAACCCAATGTTATTCTGACAGTTTGCTAACACTGGCTTTCTCTTAGAGGAAATCGACTTTCCGTCAGTTCTAATGCTTTCTCCCTATTTTCTTGCCTTTTTTTTTTTTTTTTTTGAACATTGATCTGTAACATCGAACAATCTTGAGATGCCTATCTTTGTGTAACTTCACTGTGTTTCTTCTGTTTTTAATTTTAAATTTTGATGTTGTTGTTGTTTTGGGTTTTTTAGTGGTGTCCTGATTTGTTTTGTATGGTTTTTGTTTTGGTAATGTATGTGTGGTTGTGCTATATTGATAAAGTTAAGCAAGTTATTTCCTGCCATTTTCCTTTTCAGTTTTGTTTTGTTTTGTTTTTTATTTGGTTTCTCCCCTCCCCCCGCTCTTCCCCCATTAGCTTTGCTTTGCTCTTGTACCCTCAGATCTTGTGGATCCAACATTCCTGGCCCATTTTGTTGACCTTCCTACCACTGCAACCAAAGACTCTCATTTTCAGTCAGTTCTGATTACATTTTCCAATCTCTATTTTTGATTTCCATTTTACTTTCAATGTTTTTCATTCGCATGAAAGATGACGAGACAGAATCTACAGAAACATCTATCCTGAAAAGCCATCTGGTTAATGAAGTCCCTGTACTAGCCAGTCCAGACCTATTGTCTGAAGTTTCTGAGATGAAACAAGATTTGATCAAAATGACTGCCATCTTGACAACCGACCCTTCTGATAAATCGGGATCCATTAAAGTAAAAGATCTTGGAAAAGCCAGTGAGGAAGATCCAGGAGAGCCTTTTGAAATAGTTGAAAGAGTGAAAGAAGACTTAGAAAAAGTAAATAAAATTCTGAGAGGTGGATCCTATACCAGAGAAGAACATATTTTGCAAAAGTCCCTTTCCAAACAAGAACTTTCAGAAGAAGAATGGGTCATTGTCAGTGATGAAGAAATTGAAGAGGCCAGAAGAAATGCTCCTTCAGAAGTCACTGAACCTACATGTATGCAAGTCAGGGTAGATGAAGGGACAACAAAAATAGAGAAGGCAGACGTGACAGGGATGGTAGATTACCTTACAGAGGACTTAAAAGCACACGTTTCTCTTCATGTGGTACAGCCACCAGCCTTACAAGAAGCCTTGGTAGAGGAGAGATCTGAAGCCATAGTAATAAGCAGGGATTCTGAAAAAAAAGGACAAGAATATCTGTCAGCTGGACCACGAAGTCTGCAGGAGCAACACAAGCCAGTCTTAGAAATTAAAAAGCCCCTTAGGACAAAATTAAGAGACAAGCCAAAGCAAAAGGAAGGCAAGATGCGCAGCGGCGAAGAGCAGCCAAGGCTAACGAAGCTCACTTCGGAGGTGTGTCAAGGCGGTGAGGAACCTGGCTTAATGCCGACAGTTGCTCTGGAGGCTAAAGCTGTATCCCCTGTTATAGAGGAAACTCCTATTGGCTCAATCAAAGATAAAGTTAAAGCTCTTCAGAAACGAGTGGAAGATGAGCAAAAAGTGCGGTCAAAACTGCCTGTCAGAATTCAAACCAAAGAAGGCACTGCTGAGAAGGCTTCCAAAAGACCGGTACAAGTCAAAAAGCCAGTAGTGCACAAAGCACAGCCGCCTGTTTCCCCTTCTTCTAAGACAGAAAGACTTGAAGAGACCATGTCGGTTCGTGAACTGATGAAAGCCTTCCAGTCGGGTCAAGACCCATCCAAGAATATATCTGGACTGTTTGAACACAGATCTGTCAAACAGTTCCCTGAGAAGGAAACAACACGGAGAAAAACAACAGTTCCACAAAGCGAAACGAGGCGGGTAACGAGCCACAAGACAGACAAACAGAAGGACAAACAAAGTGGAGCATTAAAAACAGAGAAAGAGCTGCAATCCAGAAAAGGAAGAATGCAACTATCTACCATTGAAACTACAAAGAAAGCTGTAGGTAAAGGCCAGGTAAAAGAGCAGGGCAGCAAAAAAACAAGTGAAACTCCCCCTCCGGTATTTGATGATGAAAGTGCCAAAGATACAGTGGCTGGAAAGGGCAGGCCTTCTGATGACCAGGGAGATACTGACTTCCAGATCAGCCCTGACAGAAAAACCTCAACAGACTTTTCTGATGTCATTAAAGAAGAACTGGAGGACAATGACAAATATCAACAGTTACGGCACCTTTCGGTCACAGAGGAGGGAGAAGTTAACTTGGAGCAAGTACTGACCAGCCCCTTCAGCATTGCTTTTCCCACAGAGTATGGGAAAGACGGGTTCCTGCCCACTCTTTCTCTGCACAGCTCTGCTTTTGATGGGAGCTCTGAAAGCCTGAAACATGAAGGTGTGGCCGATTCTCCGGGTAGTCTGCTGGATGGAACTCCTCAGATCAGCTCTGAGGAAAGTTATAAGCATGAGGGTCTAGCAGAAACGCCAGAAACAAGCCCTGAAAGCCTTTCATTCTCACCAAAGAAAACAGATAGGCCAATTGAAGAAGCTAAAGGAGCAGCTAGAGCCCACACAACAGCAGAAACATGTTCTCAGAAGGAACTCTCTCCAAAGGAAGATGAAAAAGGTATTACTGAAAGGCAGCTAGATGCTGTTACTGAGTCTCATTCTGACCATGTATCGGAAGAGCTTGTACCTACAGCCTCTGAAGAAGAGGCTGATAAGCTTGCAGAAAGTTGCTCAGCTTCCATTATGAAAGATATTAGCAGGGACACAGAATCTGCAACCACTGCACATTTAACTAAGTCTCCTGAAACACATGACACTGCTTTAGCAAAAGACAAAGATATAATTTGTGAACACCGTGTTGCAGTTAGAAGTCCCCAGAAATTGGAACTTTCACTTGCTAGCCATGATAGTGAAAACTTTAGCCCAGTTGCAGATGACTCTTTGGCTATAAGTCATAAAGACTCCCTGGAGGCAAGCCCAGTGCTAGAAGATAACTCGTCACACAAAACACCTGATTCTTTGGAGCCGAGTCCTATGAAAGAGTCTCCCTGCTGCGATTCTCTTGAAAGTAGCCCCGTAGAACAAACAACGAAGGCTGGTATTCTGGGGCAGGGTCCTTTGCCGTCCCTTCTTAGCAAAGGAGAAACCTGCCCAGAGTTGGCATCGGTGCGTTCCAGGATTCTCCGTGACCCCGAGGGAAGTGCTGATGATGACAGTCTAGAGCAAACGTCCCTCATGGAGAGCTCAGGGAAAAGTCCGCTTTCACCTGAGACTCCTAGTTCTGAAGAAATTAGCTATGAAATCACACCTAAACCAGCAGACTCACAGGCACTGTCCAACATACGAAAGTCAGCCATGATCCCTGAAGTCAGTGAAGAGCCAGAGGACGATTCGGAAACTGAGCCAAAGAAGAGATTCACCCCTGAAGAAGAGATGTTTAAAATGGTGACCAAAATCAGAATGTTTGATGAGTTGGAACAAGAAGCGAAACAGAAAAGAGATTGCAAAAAGGATTGTAAGCAAGATGAATCTGCTGCTGTTGCCAATTCAGAAGTTGCATGTAGAGCTGAAGAACCACAGTCGATGGCTGTGGAAGACAGAGATATACCTACGGTGGTGATGCCCACACCTGAATCTAGAAAAAGCTCTTCCTCTTCAGAAAGCGAGCCAGAATTGACTCGGCTGAAAAGAGAGGCCGACTCAGGCCTCTTAATGGAACCTGTGATCCGAGTGCAGCCACCCTCACCATTACCATCCAGTATTGACTCCTACTCTAGCCCTGATGAAGCAGGTTTTCAACCTATTGATTCAGAAAGGTGCTCTTTTGGGATAGGTGTGGTTAAAGTGGAAGGGGATAAGCTGATAGAAAATGACAAAGAAGAACCGCTTATATCCAGGGGCAGCTGTACAACTTTTGCTTGTCATTCTGACGGTTGTGCAGAACCTGATGAATCAAAATGTGTCTGTACAAATGACAGGGAGATCATTAGTCCTAATGCCCCTGCCATACAATCTGGGGATACTCTGTGTCATTCCATTGATGCCAGTTCTCAAAAAGAAGTTCACGTTGAGTCGTTGCTAACACTCAAGCGATGTGATACTACCAAAAAAGATGTTGATGCCACCTCATCGTTAACATGCACAGATCTCATTGCAATGGGAACTGTGCTGGAGAATGTAGATGGTAGTTCTTGTGGACACGGTACGGCCAAGTACTCTTTACCACAACATGCCAAACAGGCTGAAAGTGATACCACTGACCGTTCCTCTTCAGGAAGTGGTTTGGGAAAAGCAGATACAGATTTTGAAACATGTCCAGGGAAGATTCATGCCGAGGAACCCCTACCAGAGTATTCATCCCTCACTGCTGAAACAGTGGAATTGGAAAGCTGTGTAGCAGGTGCTGCTGAAAGTAGTATAGTAAGCCCTTATGAGAACATGTCTTCTGAACATTTCTTTACTGACCCTGAAAATAAGGTAGGAACTGGTAGAAATCTGCTGCCTAGGGAAAGCTGTTCTACCGAGGAAGGGAAAAATCAGATTGGTGAAGCTTTACTTAGCAGAGACACAGGTAGCAAGTATTGCTTTTCAGAGGAAGTATATATGGAAATAGAGTCCAAAACAGAGGATGCGTTTCAGAAAATGTCACAGGGGTCTTTGGCATCGGATTCCACAAAATTAGCAGAATCTGCCCTTGAGGATATCAGAGATGAAACAGAGAAATCAATTGGTCGAGTTGTCATCACTAAAACTGACGTGGATTCTGACATGTGGAGTGAAATACGTGAAGACGATGAAGCCTTTGAAGCTCGGGTGAAAGAAGAGGAACAGAAAATATTTGGGTTGATGGTAGACAGGCAATCACAAGGCACAACACCTGACACCACACCAGCCAGAACGCCCACCGAAGAAGGGACACCGCTTAGCGAACAGAATCCGTTTCTTTTTCAGGAAGGAAAGTTGTTTGAAATGACTAGAAGTGGGGCCATTGACATGACCAAAAGGAACTATCCAGATGAAAGCTTTCACTTCTTCCAAATGGGGCAGCAGCCTCAGGAAGAAGTTCCTTTATCTGAAAAAGTGAAAGAAGCAGCAGAGGTAGAATCTTCTCAGATGAAGAGCTCACTGGATCCATTTTCACCTTTAGAATTGGAGGGCTTGGATATACAAGAAAAGGATACCTTGAAATATTCACCCCCCGTATCTGAGTGTAGCGACATATCGGAAGAAATGATGGATGAAGGTGTTGGCACAGGCACCACAAAAGCAGATCTGAAATCCAGAATTCCAATTAAAATGGGTATTTCTGCTTCTTCAAAATCACCAAAGAAAGAAACCCCTGCCTCTGAAGCTGAGCCTTTCTCCAGAATGGAGAGCGATGTGGTTGAGAGCAGTCAGGTGCCTTCCCCTGCCTCTCCCGAGCAGTCCATAGTAGAAAATGAATTAGATTTTTCCAAAGTCACTAGGTTAGTTAGTTCTGGAGAGGGCGATGAGTCCACAGACTCTTCACCAGAGGAACAGAGATCTGTGATTGAAATCCCTACTGCTCTAATGGAGAGAGTGCCTTCTTGTGAAAGCAAATCCAAAATTCCTGTAAGAACAACTGCTGCTGCGTTGCAACAGTTGGAAAATGAGAGCTTTCCCACAGATGACTTCCTAGATGGTTTGCAGTGCGAAGAAAAAGGTGACCCAGCAAAACCAAAGTCTCAAATCCCAGTCAAAGCAGCTTTCCAAAAAACTGAACAGCAGCATATGTACACAGATGCATCTGTCCACAAGCTGGAGTCACCCAAAGCTCTGGACGTGACTGGCAAACCAACCATAAAACAAGATAACCGCAGTAAATCTGAATCTGATGCGAGTATTCCCATGGACCCGAAGACTAAGCGTTCAATAAAAGCTAGGAGTTATGCTGAGGCAGAAGCAGAGACCAGAGAGAAGGAGAGAGAGCTCAACCTTGAGCTAGACTCAGACGAGGCAACAACAGCAAGACCCAAAGTATTTTTGTCACGGTTGCCAGTTAAAAGCAGAAGCACTTCAGCCTCCCGCAGTGCTTTTAGTCCCACAAAAGAAAGTAAGGAACATTTTTTTGACCTTTACAAAAACTCCATAGAATTCTTTGAAGAAATTAGCGATGAAGCTTCTAAGTTAGTGGAAAGACTCACACAGTCAGAGAGAGAACAAGAATTAGTTTCAGATGATGAAAGCAGTAGTGCCCTAGAAGTTTCAGTTATTGAAAATGTGCCATCTGGTGAGACCCAGCAGTCAGTTCCAGAAGACATCTTTGACACCAGACCCATTTGGGATGAGTCTGTAGAGACTCAGATTGAACGTATCCCTGATGAAAATGTCCATGACCATGCTGAAGGTATTTGCTGACGACTGGGATTCCCTGTGCGACGCATGTCATGAATTAAACTTCCTGTTTTTTGTTTTCTTTGGTGTGTCTGTGGGCGTGCGTCCGTACGTGTGTGTACGTGCGTGATGTGTATGGCATTTTCTTTTAAGCTTTTGGTGGTTAGTTGTGTTGTTCGTTTTATTTTCCCAGTGAGCTGCATTTGGGTTTTTTGTGTTGTGTCTGTGTTTTTCTTGTCTGTGAAACAAATCTCAAGATTGCAAACCATGAATGCTTGTGGGAAGTGTTACCGTAATAATCAAAACCGCTTCTCAATATATGTCTTGCTTTGGTAAAGCTCAGGTCGTGCACATTTTGGCTTTTGACTTTCCCTGGCCCAGTTCTTAACTGTTAATTTTTACTAATAGTGAAACAACTGGGCATCGACTGAAACAAAGACAGGAAAATTCATTTTCTGTCGAGGTCTTACACAAAGAAAGGTACAGAAAGGTACACAATTAACTTTTTCATGGTCATTTTCTGATGATCCATAGCTCAAGAAAAATCTGTGTCACTAGTAACTTTAGTGTGAGTTTTTCTGGCATTTGCTTTTTCTCTTGCTGCTTGCGTACTACTACTGAGTAGCCATGATGGAAATCCAGCAGCTAAAAAGAAACATGCATATGTCTTTAATGCAAAGCAGTTTTCTGCATCTGAGATATTGCCATCCAGGTATGCATTCAGGGAAAATCAAAACTCAAATTCTGCCATCCTCTAAGTAGCTTCAGGGATGGGAGGAACGGTCTGAAAGCAATGAAAACAGGTAAATGAACATCCTATTTTTCCTTGCCTTCATTGTAACTACTGTGTATCAAGACCCTGTTGAAAACATTGCTGACACTTAAATTAACAATATCTCAAATACAAACCATAATATTAAGTGCCATATGGGCTCTTTGAACAAAGCTTCCCCTACAATAGAAAGAACAGAATTAGAAGCACCGGTCCAGATTAATTTGTCAAGCTTGGTATTTACTAAGGAGGCATGGAAAATCACAGCTCTTGACTTAAAGTCCTCAATGTGCTGTTAGAGTGAAGTTTTAGAATAAAATGCGTAGCCAAAATAGGCACACCAGGCACTTCAGTCCTTGTTTAAACTTTCACACGAAAGCCTGATTTTTAACTAGAAAATGTGGACGGTCCTGTGCTTTTGAAAGATCAAGCTTTTATTGCTTTGTTTTTGTTGGTTTTGCTTTTTTTTGTAAACCTGGGGATTTACAGTCCCCACTTGAGTTACCAGTTTTAACAGCCTCTCCCCATTTAGCAGTTAGAAAAAAAAAAAAAAAAGTCACTTTCCCTTCTTGGGCTCTATCACATATAGAAATGGTTTTTAACTTGTAAAAGGCAATTTCTGGTTCTCTTTTACTTTTAGATCAACAGGATGATCAGGAAAGGATGGAGGAAAGACTGGCCCACATTGCTGATCATCTTGGATTCAGCTGGACAGGTAAAATGCATGTCATCCAGAAAGGAGTGAAGCATTCCTCACTGTTTTCATGTTTCTTTCAGATGATTTCCTGATTATCTAAAGATATTTGATAGAGATATTTCAGTAGCTTACTGTCTTCTGGGTGCTAAGATTCCTATAGCCTTTTAGGTAAGAACTTTGATGCAGAGACAAGGCCTCTGCTCTTGCTGCATCACCATGGGGAAGGGCGAGAGAGATGGCGTATGTTCCTCTTCATTTCCTTGTGAAATGCAACATCTCTGGCTAGAAGATAAATGAATACAAGAATAAACATCATCTGTGTTCTGGGACTTCTGAGCTGGAAGGCCACTATAGGCATAAATTACATGAGCTTCTTTTCTACAGAACTGTCCTGAAGAAAAAGGGATAAAAAGGGTCTTATTTGTGCAATCGCTTTAACATTGTGGATCAAATAGGTCTGAACCAGTTAATAGGACTGGGTATGAGTGAAAGTAGCACAGAGTGAAATGCAGGTGTCTATCCCTGAAAACTGGCTCAAAATTGTTTACAAAGAAGAGGAGTCAGGCAGAAATCTCAGCACCATGTCAAATGGTGCAATCCAACAAAACATTGCTTCAAAAACCATTAAATTGGGTCGACAGTGTTTTGTATCTATCCCTAGAGCGGTACCATGCTCCTGAAAAGAAGCGAGGCTGTAGAAGTTAAAGATGAGTTGTGTGCCAGTGAAAAGTACATTAACTTTCTCCTTGATAATGAAGATTGTATTCTATACTGTTTTTATAAGCATATATAAGTATATATAAGTATACTCACAGTATCACCAATACTTTTGCATATGTCACTCACCTCTTCCTGCCCTGTCCTGTGTTTCAATCCATAGAGAAGACTGGGAGCATCTGTCACTCGTCCCAGCATGAAATATCTTGAATTCAGTAGGACTTGGACCTGTGCAATGTATCAGAATAGGAATATGCTGAAAATGTTCTAGAAATTAATAGACAGTTCTGAAAACAAAACTAGAATTAAGGGACGCTCGTCAAAGTAGACAGTAATGGTTTATAGCATTTTAGAGAGGGCAGGGTTTATAGCATTTTAGAGAGGGCACTGTGTAAATATTCCCATCTTAGATTATAGTGAAGATGGATTTTAGTAAAGATGACTGCATCAAATGTTAATTTGGGGGATAAAGTGACATCTGTTTTTTGTCCAAATGTATGTGACTCCCAAGGATTCGACTCTCAAATGTAGTTGCTGTATCTTTGTTGAAATTTACAGTTACACCAGTTTACTAGTCAGCCTGGAGTTGAGGTGGTACATGCTTCGAGGTTAGGGTTCCTTCCTCCCTGTTAAAATGTGATACCCTCCAAAATGAAGTCTGTGCCCCTGTATTGATAATGACAGTGGAATAAAATAGGAATCCTTCTTTCTGAAAGCAGCAGAAATTCAGAGACCAGGAATAACAGTAGGATTCTCACAAATTCCCCATGGTTTTGATTCATCCAATGACCTTTTTCAGCAGGCGGTGGCAGGAAGCTGCTCCTGATTTTGGATACAGTAAAGATGCTACAGACTTAAAACATTTCTCTTTTCTGGACTGCAGTTTGAGGCTGTGCTACGTCAGAAAGACTCTGGTTATCCTCAGTTTCATATTTTCAGTTTCCTTTTTTCAACTGTTGTAGACATTTCTTTAAATGAAATGAGTCCAGGGGACTAGTAGTACTATGCTTTAATCTAGCCCTACTACAAAATGCCATTATGTAAAGTGAAACCTCTGCTTAGATTTCGATGGTGCCTTCTAAAATATTCAACATTGCAGAGGATAGAATCTTCTGCGCAGGGTGCTCTGTAGCTAGAAATATTTTTATCTGCTTGTGTGCTATTTCTGCAACTGTGCTATTTGACTGCTCATCACAGCTAAATGTGGTCAATTACAGTGTGTGCCTCTCAGAATTAGGAACAATAGGCAGAAAAAATTAAAGCTCACATAGATTTCTAGATGTAAGCATTTCCGTCTTTGTCATGAACTTACTGTTGAACCATGCCTCTAAATATAACACAAGGTACAGAGAAGCAAAGACAATCTGGTTTCAGAGAAGTTTGTAATTTACTTTGCTGACCATGTCTGTAAAATAGATTGAAGGAAGGGAGAAAGAAAAAGGCATCTTTACAGAGGTGGATGTCTTTTTCAGAGCTAGCGAGAGAACTGGATTTCACAGAAGAGCAAATTCACCAGATCCGAATTGAAAATCCAAATTCACTTCAAGACCAGAGCCACGCACTCCTGAAATACTGGCTTGAAAGGGATGGGAAGCATGCGACAGGTTTGTTTCCTCTTACAGTCCATATAACTCTCTTCTATTTGCTAGTTAAGGTGACAGATGCTCATTACAATCACAAAAAGAGAATTTGGGTAAAATGTAGGCTATAGAAAGAATGACCATAGGCTGTACTTAAGATTTTTTTTTAAACTTGTCTGCGTAACATGGCATAACATAGGATTCTCAGAGAAATAGATCAATCTTCTTTATTTGAGGGCGAGGCAGAACATCCTATAACAAAGGCAGAGTGGAAAAAGAGAGGCCTCTTTTTCCTTAACTGGAAAATGTTCGGGGAAACTAAACAAATTGGTTGCAGGAAGCAACAAAATGAGTAGTAATTTTTATGGGCAGCCCTTTGGTTCATTTTAGATTTTACGTAGTAATGCTTCTAAATGCATCTGTATTTTATACATGACATTATGTTGCTTGGTATCCTATATATGTCCTCCCTGTGGAAAACAGAAGGGAGAGAGCTTGTGAAATTCTTTACTTGGCTACACGGTGTCATTCTAATGCCACAGATACGAATCTTACCCAATGTCTTACAAAAATCAACCGCATGGATATTGTTCACCTCATGGAGACCAGCGGCATTGACTCTGGGCAGGTCCATGGCACTTGCACATATGTGGAAATGGAGAAAACGATAGGACTGGACCACAGCGAAGGTAAAGGTCTTCCTAGCCAGGCTGCCTGGATCATCTCACCTGAGTGTTACCTTCTGTTCTGAAATATTTGACTAGGAGAATCCATTAGCTCTTACAACTGAATGCTGGAATCCCATTTTGCTAGCACAGATAATATGGATGAACGGAACCATGATGTCGCATTAGTTGCTATTTCATAGGGTATAACATCTCCCCATCAGATGACACTTTCAAAGCATATAAAGGAATTTTGTCAGAAACTACAGCAAATCCCAATGCCTGGTTTGTTGAGTTTTTTTCTTATACGAGTACTTTAATGAAAGTTCTGATGATTGCATTAGATTGGACTGTAATTTGAAGACAGAAAACTTTGGAGAAATCTTTGAATTCAAGTATCCAGGATATTGTAATTTTACTATGATGCTGCTGGATTTCTTCAATTTCCAAGTCCAGTAGATTTGAGCAATGGTTGCAAACTAAGGAAACACCTCCAGATTGCATGAAATACAATTCTCTTTTCTGGAGGTGATCTTTTTACATCCTTAATATTGAAGGACTAGCTTAGTAAAGTATTAAGTCAGCTGCAAACCATCTTGAAGAGAATGCAGGAATAGAAGGTTGCTTGCTATAATTAGCATTCTAATATCACAACCAATTACTTTTAGAATGTGTCCCTCTGTTTCCAGCCCAAATTCAGTACAGTCTTTTCCCACAAGCTCTTTTTTAGAGTTCAGTAGGTTCCTCGTGAATGTGCCTAATAAGGAAAAAGAAAAGCCCAAGCTTGTGACCCATGGAACAGAAATTGTACATTTTTTTCAGAATGAGAGCCCTTGCTTTGAGATTAAGAGTTGGGGTGGGTGTTTATATGCTTTGAAGCAAGTAAATGAGTGAGTTTTTGCACTTCCTATGTGAATATCTTTGTCCATACCTGAGTAGTTATTTTTTTCCATAAGCAGATCAATAAGGGGGTGGAGGTTGTGGGGCTGGGATATGTGTAACTAAAGCCTATCCTACTGTGCTGGGAAAAACCTGTTATGAATCTTCTTGCATACTTTGAGGGTTTCAAGATTACTGACTCTAGGTAAATTTCTGGGTGATTTGCCTTTTGCCTGTTACTGGAAAGATTCATTATTTGGCAATAGCAGTGGTAATCCAGTGTTCCTTCAGCTACTTACAGAGATTCCCGCTCCAGATGTTTAAAAATTTCAGGCAGTGTGTTCTATCCAGGGGTTTAAAATGTGCATGGAGAACATGAAGGACTTCCTGCTTTCTAATAAGACTTGTAATGACATTTGTCATCTCTCTTTTTCTTAAAGGGTTTTCTGCACTGCAAGAAGAAGTGTACAGTTCAAGATATAAGCGAGAAGAACACCACAGAATATCTAAAGACAGTGAGCCAACTGAACACCCTCCTCTTGCCTCTGAGGAAGATGGATCTGTCAGTTATTCTCCTTTTCAAGACAGCACTCCCCGGAGTGAGGCAGAAGTATCAATGGCCGAGCTCCTGAGACAAGCACATAAGGAACAAGTCGAAGCTGAATTCTCAGGGAAGCCCCAAGATGTGTCAGAAAAAACGTCTGCTTCACCACAGGAATACTTGTAAGTGTCAAGAGACGACAAGGAAACCATGATGGAACAGGTTCTTTCTTTTCTGTGTAATAAGGGGATTTTACAGTTTTCTTTGAAACAGATGAACATACTAGAATTCTCCTCCAATTGCATGCACCTGTTTGTTAGTTTGTACTGCAGGTTAAGGAGGAAACATTAAGGATTAGGTAGCTCAGTCTGTCATTTTGCAAACAAAACCATGATCCAGTCTGGTAAACATGAAAGAAGAGAGATGTAATGTAGAGGTGTTTGGGGGTATTTGCCAACCATACAGATATCTCACACGTTAGATGGCAAGTTGTGGTAAACTGAATGGAATTAACACTATAGAGAGGGGCCTTCCTCTAACTTCAGGATGGCTTTTTCACTCAAGGCAAAAATTTTTCAACTTAATTATTACTTACAAAACTCAGAACCACATATTAGGAGCTAGATTTTTAGAAGTAAATTGCAAATGGCCAAATGAACAGATGCAGGGTTTTATACAGAGAAGGCACAAGCACTTAAGGGAGCAACACACAATGAAGTATAGATTTAAAAGACTTGCACAGCAAAGCCTTGAATTCTGATCTGGGGCTGTCAGTGGGGTCAGTTTCATTTGGAAGGGAACTTGAAAAGACTCAGGTTTGTTTCTTCCCACTGTTCCTAATCACGTGTTGATGACTCCACGCAGGCTTCTTTAAGGAAGGCTAGCATATTACCAAGGATCACCTTCCAAAAAATGAGGTTCCTGTGAGTGATTAGCTTTGATGTAGAGACACAGGTCCAAGCGTTCCAAGTGCACCTGAGTCCAGCAAGTGGTCTTTGGGGGAATTCTTTTGCTTGCAATATGCTTTACACCCAGGAGCAAGTGTGAGAGGTGGAAAGCAGATTATAAGGTGGAGGACTTACATTTCAGTGATAGGGAAAAATACCAATATTTCCTAAGGATTTTCAATGAGGAAATTAATGTTTCTGAGGAATAGAGAATACACTTAAGACACTGTTGCACATACTAAATGAGAGTAGTGATACCAGGAATATTGCTCCCCTTCATGTCTAGTGTGAACTAGGAGGAAAATTGGGCTGGAAATGTAAATAACTCGTAAGAAATTATTCTACTATTATTCCTACCAAGAGAAACTATATAATAATACATGTAATCTGGTGAATAGGAAAAAAAAAAGCTGGAGCAGTACTGTTTAATGTATACTACAATGAAGTTGTTTTATACTTTTGCATATAGCTGTTTCAAGGGCAGTAGTTGGGGGAGCACAGCAAATTGTCAAAACCCAACTTTTATCAGATAAAAAGCCGTTTATGTGCAAGTTATTTTGTAAGTGTTGTTATTACCGTTGTCTACTTGTGGGATTGGTTATGGAGAAAGGAATCTGACTCCTACAATTAAAATGTAACAAATTCCTCAGTCAGTTTTTAGGATGAGCAGGGGGAAAGAAGCAAGCATACTGACGCTAGTTCAATAGCCTCTTGAAAGTTTCAGAAGGGAAAGATTTAATTTTTGCAGGCTGGCTTTTTTTCAGGCTGTAACCCCACCATTTTTTAAATCGTTGTCCTTTTAGTCTTTTTAACAATATACATGAAAAGGGAAAAGTCTCCTCAGAAGAAGATCCTAAGTGGTGAAGCAGGTAATGTCGTCACGACTGGTGCAAATTAGATGTGACTTTTCAAGCTAATGCTGGAGTTACAAGGTTACTTGATGAAACTCAGTTGGATGAGAGGTATCTTAATATTGGAAGTGGCTATTAATTACCCATATGCAACAGGAAAATATTGCATGTACATCTGCTTTAATAGATGTCTTTCTATGTATTCCATAGTGACATGTGTTATAATATGTTTAAATAACTTGTGGTATCATTTAAATCGTAGCAATGTTAAACAATGAAAATAACTTTGCAAAGTAAGATTCTCTACCAAATTTCTGTTGGGTAAGGCTCCGGAACTCTATGTGAAGGTCAGTCTCTCCTCACCTGCAGCTGTATAGCTTGAAATTAATGGAGTAGTTACTTCATATCCATCTGTAGCCATCCAGTCTCTTTCCTTCTGGAAATAATAGGTAATACATAGGTTTTGGAGGGCATGAGCAACAGCAAAGCTTACATAAATACTTTATGGAGACCAAGTTTATGGGTGCAGCATTTGGACATCCAGTTGAAGATTTTCTTGGGTGGGAAGACAAAAAAGACTCCTAGCCTGATTGCTCTGGAGTTACTGTCAAGGAGTACTGGTTATTTCTAGACTTAGCGATACAACAGACACATAACAATATGGAATTGGCACATAATGGGCCATAATTTATGGCAATTGGTAAGCATTGCACAGGAGTAACTTCCCTCTAACCTATAATTTGCAGCATCACGACTCCGGGAACAGAGTGGTCCACAGCACGGATAACTGGAAATGCAGCAGGCGAGAAATCCACCCACTTTGGCATGTTGAAGGAAAAGAGTGAGAAACCATCCCCGCAGCCCCCACTGTCTGCTCAGAGAGGTGACTCTCCCATCATCCGAGGGCCTGAGGACACCCAGCTCTGCCAGGATGACCTCTCTCCAAGGAGAACTAGTCTAGTGATAGTAGAGTCAACTGATGAACAGACAGAGCAGTTTGGAAAAGGCTATGAAGAGGAATCCTTAGAAAAGGTAAACGATGAGTTTGCTTTCACAGAATTGACACAAATGAACAAGCTTTATGTCTTGCTCTTTCCTTAAGATGAGACTATTCTGAATTGTTCTAATTAATCCCCAGCTGCAACTGAGTCTTTTCTCCTTGCCTCTGTGGTTCTAAGTGTTAGCTGTAGTCAGTTGTATAAAGTCAGTTGTTTTCAAAGCTGAAGCAAGCCACATATCCTAAATCCAGACAGGCTGAAATTTCAGTTCTGCTACCTTTATTGTCCTTTTGTCCATGTCAGTTATGTCCGTGCATGTGAGAGAGAATTAGTGTAAGTCACAGGTGCAGAAACAAACTATGTACAAATGGATGGTGAAAATCAGGTGTAGCAAGTTACAAAGGAATAAGGTTAAAAGCTTATGAAGAAAGGCACGACTAGCTCAGAGCAGCATGAAAAATGATGTGAAAAATACTGTAAAGTTAAGTTAGCAAGGTGGAAAAGAGGTGGCGGGAGGTACACTGCAGAATACTAAGGATGTACCAGAAGAAAAGAACTTGAGAATGATGTTTAGGTAGTATGCAGGCAGCAAGGAGAAATGGAGACGGGAGATGGAAGAGAAGAAAAAAAACTGTGGGAGGTAGACTATCAGTTGCATAAGACAAAGGAACCTTATGGCAATGTTGGGAGAGGAGAAAATGTCAGAGGCAAGGAAAGAAAGCAACTCTGTGGCTTTTAGTAGGGAATGTAAATGACTTGGCAGATATAGGTCTAAGAATAAACAGCTCACTTTGCTGGTTGGAAGCGGGAGAAAAGGAGAAGGTGTAATTGGGCAGGAGATGAGTTTATCGGTGAAGTTGGATCAGAGGCAACACAGTTCTACTTTAACTGAAATTGTTTCCTGTTGTGAAACCTAGAAACCACCTAGAAACCAGCTCTTCTTTCTTTACCGTTTGTACTGCCAAATGTACCGCCTCTAGAATGAAGAGTTTCAGAGCTGTGCCTCTGGAATCGCAGAAAAAGGTTCAATATAAGATGTGTGCAATGACTCAGACTTTGAAAGATTAGCTATGATGAGACTCGGAAGGATGGCTGCTGTAGGAAAAGCTGCCCTCAAAAATAATGGACTTCTTGTTCCCTTCAGTTCTTTTATTAAAGTAAACCAACAACCACTGAAAAGAAACACCTCCCTCCCACACCTTATTTATTTTCCCCTGGGTGCTTTTGTACTGTTGACAGTTCACAGATAGTTCTTTTCAGGTTCTCTTTGCCTTCTGGCTTCTTCCTTTAAATAGTTAAATCCTCCCTGTGCAGGACAGAGAACAACTTCAATGCTCATTACTAATTTTTCTTGATCTTTCCAGTGCTGGGGCTGTTCGTACGTTGTCCTGTAGTTCAAACCGGTTAGTCCTGCTGTCTATCTGCTTCACTGTGTACCTTCTGATAGGGAGAATTAAAAGGCTTTCATATAATTTTCTGTGTAAGTAATACAGAAACTATACAATACGTATGAATTCCAGAGCTGGTGTTAGTAGTATCTTCCAGTCCCCTGCAGTGCAGTGATATCACGCTGCAACTTTCAGGCTTGTCCTTGGCAACCTTCAGAGCACTAAGAGAGTCCCGTAGAATTAGTACCACAAAGATTCATCCTTTTTTTTTCACTGTTAATGTATAGTTGAGTGGCCAAAGCCTCCCGCCCCAAAGCAAAGACAATTTTAGATAAAAATGAGTCAGTACTCCTAGAACTGCATACAACAGAGCACCGCTTCCATGCTTCCACTAGGAAATAGCCAAGGAGTTAGGGAGGCTGGAGACCAGCTCAGATGAGGATGAGATGATCACAACCAGGGTCATTCGTCGCCGGGTGATTATTCAGGTACCGAGTGTTGAACGACTGCACGAGCCAACGGTGACTGGGCCCTGGTGACACCCTGTCTGCTGCCGGGGCAACCACTTTGGCTGTATTGCATCTGACACTGGAACACTCCCAACTAATGCATGGGCTTTGGATAAGCCATTCTGATACCTTTTCTTGATGGGAGGATTACAGTAATACTGCTAACCCAATGCTGAATTATGTTAGATTCCTCAGTTGGAGGGAGACGGAGGCTTCTCAGCCCCACACATGACACTGTAGACTACCATATATTTGCCTGGCCACTGCAGCATTGCTTTTCTTTGCATGCCTTTCTAAGTATTTATTTGCGGAACAAATGTTTTTTCTAACATTTCTCAGTAGTTTTTGGTTTTCAATTCTTGAACCGATTAACTGATTTTGACAGTGCTTATTTAAACTTACCCACACAAAGGCCTCACTTCATAAAGCTTTTTTCTTTGTCGTACAGGCTGATAGTATGCCTGAAATGCCACCAGAAACAGTCACAGAAGAGCAATACACAGATGAACATGGCCACACAGTGGTAAAGAAGGTATTGTCAGTTGCACCCCTTGCTACCTTCTTACTGTCCAAGATCCACAGTCATGGCAAAATTGTAAGAGTAGAGCATGGAAAGAACAAGAATTTTTCTTTGTGAGAGATTGCAATGTGTTAAGAGTTGGTTTGACTCACAAGATCATTTAGCGCTACAGTCAATAACGAGAATAAGAGGAAGAATGGTTTTGTTAAGTCTTTTGGGACAAAGCTCTATTTCCTTCTTCAGGTCACAAGAAAGATCATCCAGCGATACGTCTCTCCAGATGGCACAGAAAAAGAGGAAGTTGTAATGCAAGGAGTGCCACAGAAACCTGTTGCCATCGAAGAAGGAGATGGCTATTCCAAAGTCGTAAAACGGGTCGTGCTGAAGAGTGACAGCGAACAATCAGAGGTCAGATCTCATGCTTTCCTCATGATGATACAAAGCAGCATAAATGCCCCTTGCTTCCATTAAAACAAACACTGAGGTTTGAATGGTACTTGAAAAACCATTCTTGCAGATGGAAAGGCCTCCAAAGACAGACAGAGAAAGGTGGGGGTGGGAAAGTGGAAAGAAGGAAAGAGGACATGGATTCTGCCATTTATGGGAAGTACCAAATTCATAAAGAAAACAGCTTCATACTAAGATGACATACGGATAGAATGTGATTTTGTATTTGTTAGCATACATTTTACTTTAAGGAAAGGAGTAGCAGACATTGACAGGAAATGATCAATGTTCTCTAGGTGTCCATGACTAAGCCTTTCTGAAACTAGACAGTTACATTAGATTTCACTTTCTGGTGTGTTCTCTGCTTTGAAGAGGCAAAAAAAAAGTATTGCTTACATGCAAACTCTTTGTAGAGCCAGGTCATTAAAAAGCAACAACAACCAGCAAAAGTAAGCACCTTTCACTTTGTCTTTCCCTGCCTTAGTTCACTGTGTAGCCCTACCAATGTCTGGATGGGTACATGTAAGGTTGGAGGGCCAGAAGCTAGGCACTGGGCTTGCTTTTGGCAGGTCTGCAGTTGAAAATGACAGGTAACAAGTGAATTTCAATAGAAATGCTAAGAACAGAATTGTGGTTCTCTTGCTAGAATTCATCCTCTGAGTTAATTCTCTGGGAGGAGGGCAACAAGAAAACAAAGTAATTTGGTTTTAGTTAGCTGACCGTACCAAAAAATACAGTCTTTTTCATACGGAACCCATATACAATAAGTCTGTATTTTGTCCAATAAAATAGTGTTTGTCACTTTCCCTACTATTCTGGTCTGGTTGCTTCTGTAAGAGTTCCTCGGCTTTACAAGTGTGATTTGGTTAAGTATGGACCAATATTGCTAATTGGTACTCCCTGCGTGAATGCTGGGAGGAGTCGCAGCAAGAGCTCCACTTATTGCTTGGTATAACTCTGTTGGCCTCAGCGGGCGAGCTGGTACAGTAGCCTGCAGTGTGGTGCAGGGTAGCTGTATCCCAGAGTCATTCCTGCTGCCTCGTAACGTCTCATTCTGGAGCTGTAAAGCAGGAAATGAAAGGTAGCTTGCTGTTTTGATGCATATGTGTGGAAAGTGAGACGCTCCTATTGTTCTCTATGGCCACAATCAAGAAAGAATGACAGAGTAGCCACAAGCGTTGTTAGCATCCGTTATGTCATTCATCTCCAGTATACTTCTGCTTTCTAACCTTACAGGTGACTGTTTCTGAACCTGCTGTTTTGCCTACTGCCTCTGAGTTCCAGCCCGAGCCAGCAGAAGGCCGGAAGGTCAGTAAAGTCATCAAGAGCACTGTAGTGCAAGGCGAGAGGATGGAGAAATGCCTGGGGGATGCCAGCCTAGCTCGTGATCTTCCGTCGGCCAAAGAGGACTTTGAAGAGGTAAAAATGCCTTTTAAATGTAGAGTATTAAATGAAGGGTCGCAATGTAGCTCGGCACAAATTCTACTGTGTCAAAAGTAGAGTTTAAATAGAAAACAGAATATAAACTCAGTTATGCTCCGTTGTTATACTCAGCTGTATTAAGGGATTAGTATGTAAAGTGTGTGTGCAGGGAGGGAAGAAGGAAGCACTACAGAATTAGCTGTGAAACATTTTAAGAATCTTAAAAACCCTGTGAGGCTTTCAATGAAGCTGGAAATCATGGGTACAGTTACCCGTTAAAGCACACGCAGAGCAGTTTGGAAACTGACAGAGTCAAGTCTGCGCTCTGGGTGAGTTGATGCATTTGTCTTTGATGGGAAACAACAGTTAGCAAGTGAAGTAGGACTTTTCGCAGGTTTCCTCTTTTTCTGGTCAGTGTAGATGTTTCAGTAACAGAAAAGGGGTATGGAATGAAGGTACTATTTTCTACAAGGAACTGATAGTACTTTGCTCTATATCCATTTTGTTGTCCCTTTGAATAACATGCAGAAGGTAGTGGAGATGAACTCACCTCCAGCTTAAAGGAAAATAGAAATTCTTCCTTTTTTTCTATTAGGCTGGTTTCTATGTACTGTATTTCTAGGAACAGGAGACTGTGGAAAACTGGTGTGGCTCCATGCCCTGCCTCTTCCATTTTGGTAAACTCAAGGCCCCGGAGCATCATCCATCATTTCCACATAAACCCACCTTTGTACTGCTAGTGCTGTGAGCTAGCAGCTTGAGGTGGTGGAAGAAATGGCTATACGTGAGACAGTATTTTCTGTGATAGGGAAAAGGTGACTGTAGTAGCTGTCACCAATGGAGAGAAAGGATGAGTACTGCAAGCATGGCACAGCATGGCATAGAGTAGGGTTAATTTGCAGCAGAAAGTACTGAGATGCCTTGGTATAAATACTAGTAAAATGAAACTAGTTTAGACAAGAAGCTCTGGTCTGATCAGTACATTTAAGGAATATTTGAAAGGATGCAAATGGCAGGCATGTGCTTCTAATGTTTATTTATTCATCATTTTCTCAGCATTCAACTGCACCACTGCAGATGAGTTCTATATGTTAGAAGATACATTAGGAAGAGCAATATAACTTCTGTCCTAGGCTTTTTGGTTGTTTTAATGTGAGACTCATGTTTTCGTTTGAGGCTTTGAGCTATGCAGGTAACCAAATGAAAATCCAGCTCCCCACTTTGGTAGAGAAAGAAATCCTGAAAGAGGATGGATCAGTGATTAAAAGGTTTGGCTTGGCATGGTGTGGCATGCCAATGAATTCTTCCTAGAACAGGATTAACAAACATATAACTAATGACTGGATTGATGGGTGTGTCTGAAGTGCAACCACTTACACCAGCAGACCAATGGCAAGGCAGAAGGGCAACCAGGGGCCGGCTGGTGCACCAGTGGGACCCCCCTTAGCCTTCTCCTCCTTGTCCTATGACCCCTGCCCGGCTGCTCAATTTGTCTTGGCCTACTCTGAACTTCATCCTCTGTCTGTCTTTCCTTCCCCACTCAGTTTTCTGTTACGTAGTGGGGGGGATGTGGTGGTGTGTCCCTTCCTTTCCTTCCTCTTACACTTGTCTCCTTTATTCCATGCTTAAGAACAACACTCACTAAGTCCAGCATGCACAAGAGGACTGTGATGAAGGATCAGTATGGCCAGCATGTGCACATAGAAGAGCTGGAAGACACACCAGAAGCACTACCACAGGATGACCTCCAACAGCACCTCCAGCAGCTTCTCAGGCACCTCTGCAGAGAGGACTGCAAATAGGACAACTGAGAAGCTGTCACAACCCAGCCCTCCAGCCCCTTACACAGCATTCACCATCATTATGTGCACACATCACAACCTACATCACTACCAGAAGACACAGTTACGTCTACTTGTTTCTTGATACAGAGACTTCTTTTTTTTATCTTACCCCATTTTTCATTTCAGCATTTTGTTCAGTTTTTTGGTACACTGTAAGCTGAGTTGTGACCAAAGAGCATTCTTCATCCAGGATCATTTTCCACCGAACCATCTTTGTGCTGTGCTGGGAGTTTGTTCACATCGCTGCTTCCTGCTGCTTCTGCGTTGCCTTCCTGAAAGGACGTTTGTGTCCATGAAAGGACTTCATGCACAGACCTCTTGAACAAACTATGTACATGCATAATCACCACAGCAGCTAACATGTAAACTCCCTGTATATAGTGACAGCACTTGGACTTGCAGACTGCAGAAAGCACACTGCCGACCACTGCGAGTAGCATCACAGGTTACAAGCTCTGTTGATGCTGCGCATGAGTGATTCACAACACAAATGTTAACATGATCAATGGCAAACACATTTGCTGAGAAGGAAGCACTGCAGATCTACTGCATCCGCAAGACTTCCACTTTAGGGACTTAGTCTAGTGAAGGCTCTGAAAGCCAAGCTCAAAACCTGGAAGTTCAGCTGTTCCCCCAAAGCAACAGCTGACTGTGGCCATTCATACTTTGAAGAGCCTTGGACAGCCACTTAGACATTACCAGAAAGAGGAAAAAAAGGAAAAAAAAACAAACCGAAACACTCACTTAGGTAACCAACTCACTAGCAGCTATCTCTACGGCACACTTATGTACAGGATTAACCTCTTTTAGATCTGGACATGTGGCAGGGTGTATTTAATAATCCCAACTGCTGTAGTTTCCCGTTCTCAGCACCGCTTTGCCAACCACACCATCTCATTGATGGTACTTCCTGCTGGCCGCTGCACTGTAGATATCTACAGGAGACAGACCTACCTACCACACCAGGAGAGTAATTCAGTTTCCGTGTTTTATTGAGATTGCCTCTTATCCAACACATGCATGTGGCATCAGAAGGGCAAGCCCAAACCCTCCCATAATCCTGTCAGCTTGTCAGCCCTCTTAGCACTGAGCGAGCAGTTTTTACCTTCCAACGCTGTGTTTTGTAACAAGAAAGTGCTCACAGTCCTTCATAAGCCATTTTCTGTTCCTATATTGTTTTCTATCTCTGCATAAACTAACCGGCTGACAACCATGACAGCATGTCCACATTTTTATTTTCCTAAAAGGGAAAGTAGAATTCCAACATTGTGGGTGTTCTGCACCTTCATATGCAACAGAGGGAGCTCTGGAGTGTTGTAGCACATATACCGCACATACGTACACCCAAACTGACCGTTTTTAAACAACTGTTTGAGTTTTTATTAGTATACACAAGACCCCAGTATAAGATACCCTCTCCCCTGAGAGTAACACTTTTTCCAAGCCTATCTGACCTTCTACCCTTACATGGTCCTTTGGTTCCTTAATGACTCACTCAGTGCTCAGATCAAGGGCACTTCCTTGACATTCACAATGCTGGAAGCCCGAGATCTCTCAGGAGTTCTGGCTTTCTGCAGGTCAACCTGCCCAAGGTGCCACATAAGAGAAATAGCTAAATTAATACAATAAAATGTTTCAGCAGCCAAACCAACCGAGACCCCTGATGAAACATTCCCCACCGCATCACGGCTTCCTTTCTGACCGAGATAGCACAGGATGGTCTTCAAGGACGGGGCTCTAAAGAAATGCATTTCTATTGTGTTTGCGGTGCAGATGATGTTCTGTGTAACAACATAATGGTTATTCACCTCTTATTTTGATTTTTTGCTGTGTTATCAGAGAACTTGAATACTGTGAGAAGAAGTGAATTTAAGTTGAGAAATCAGCATCTTGTTCCCATGGTGATAACACTAATTGAATATATCTATGAGGGCATGTATTAGTTAAAAATTAAAAGAAAAATACAACACGAACAATACATAGCTGCAATGTGTACAATGGCTGATTTAACTAAATAAACATGTACAAGTGTTCAATGTAGAACGCCTCGCTCTCGTTTACTGCCAGCACAGCAGAAACAACAGCTCCCATTTGGATGCCTTACCCCAATTATCACTGTTACAGTTCCTCTGTATATTTGTTTCTGCTATTCAGCAACAACTGCTAAGTGTCCATCTTTGCAACAGTCAGACACCCTTTGAAAAACTAGTAACAGCAATTAAAAAGCATGTATCTTGCCTTGTTATCTAGTTATTTTATTGCGCCTGAAATACTGGAGTTTTCCCTCAAACATGGCCCAGACAGTTCATTACGGTCACTTAGTTTCTCAACCTGAGGAAGGACAAGAAAGAAAAGGGCATGGTGGAATTCTGCCACATCTTAAATCTGCCACATCTAACATTCTTTTAATGCACAGAAAAGTCTCATTTTTTTGCCAGTTGAAGCTTATCCAGTATGCACCATCACTGCAGCACTGTGGCTAACATAATAGCTCACATTGCCCCAGCCTTCCCCCTCTGCTACTTACTCTCACATGCTCACTCCACCTATATCTTTTATGGGGTCACATTAGTTTGAGGTTTCTTAAGCAAACCCAAGTTCTTAAACCCAGGGACAAACCTTGTGCTTTTCATGGCCTATTAAGTGGCAACATCAACTCAGGTACTACCTCACTATTCCTTTCCACCTTGAGCAAAGGCTTTATTTCTGTACACAAGTATACAGCAGCCACAATCTACTTAAAAACTGAAGAGGTTTATAAGGCTCTTTCTATTAACTAGCTTTTTTCTTTTAACCTGAATATAAAGCTCTATAAGACAGCATTGCTAGCAAAGCCTCCATTATCTTCTTAGTCTCAGACTTCATCGACAGTTTATGTCGAATGAAAATGGAAAAGGAATTAGAGGGATAGAATACAAAAAGCATAAGCACCTTCCCACTGAGTCATGAGGTTTAGACTAGATCCCCACCTTGCTTTCTAAACTGCTGACAGAGCCTAGGTTCAACTGGATCTTGCCTTGGTCTCAGTTCAACGGTCTGTGTCCAATGGCATTGGAAAAGCAATTGGAAGTATAGGGATTGAAGGTGAAAAGGATGAGAGAGACACAGCTGCTGAGCCACAAGATTCAGGTTGGACCCCCTTGCTTTCTAAACAGAGCATAGGTACAGCTGGATCTAGTCTTAGTCTCAGGCTTGATCTGTGGTTCATGTCCAACATCAGTAGATCTGAGCAATTAGTAACAATAAAAATGCAAGAACTCCAACATTGACAATCCATCATCTCCTTCACCCTATCCCAACAGGCCACAGTCACTACAAGAGCAAGGTCTCACCATGGCCACAAGACAACAAAACTCTCCTCCAGCTGTTTCAACACATCATTTCCCAAGGGGTGAGTGATACCAGCCTCACCTCTCCAGGCTTCCTGACACACTTGCCTTTGTCTGTTCTTCCTAGCAGAGAAGGCTTTATATTGCTCCCTCCACATTATCTTGCTACTGCTAGTGCTCCATGCAAAATGGAGACCATTAACATAAAATGTACAAAAGGTGGTTGAACCTTCCTGAGGCCAGATAGAATTAACCCCCACTCAGCTTTCCCGGAGCAGTAGCTGGCACTGTACAGCACTTTGATTCAATAGCCACTAGAGTGCAGCAAAAGTCTTGAATGAAAAGACAAACCCACACCACACGACTCCCATGACTTTTTGAGATCAAATGCTCCACTATCATCAAGAAACTCCCCACCCCTTATTCCACATTACAGTTATTCATATGTGTATTCTATTGCCATACATACACACAGTCTTCTCCCCTGAGACTGCAACAGTAAAAGGCCGAAAAAGGTTTTAATAAGGGAATTGGAATACTTCTAAAGAGTTAAATTTCATAAAAATCACAGAATGGTTTTGGGCTGCAACCTTAAATCTCATCCAGTTCCAAGCCCCTGCAGGGGGGCTTGGTCCCAGGCAGGGACACCTTCCACTAGACCAGGTTGCTCCAAGCCCTGTCCAACCTGGCCTTGAACACTGCCAGGGATGGGGCAGCCACAGCTGTGCTGGGCAACCTGTGCCAGGGCCTCACCACCCACACAGGGAACTTCTTCCTATTGCCTAAATGAAATCTCCCCTTTTTCAGTTTAAAGCCATTGGCCCTTGTCCTGCCCCTACAGGCCCTTGCCGAAAGCCCCTCTCCAACTTTCTTGTCAGGCCCCTTTAGGTACTGGAAGGCTGCTGCTGCTGAATAAACAGTGCAGCAGTTTCAATTTCTTAAGACACAGGTTTGTTCTGAAGATAGTATGTTTGGCGCTGGGCAATGGCTAGAAGGTGCACCTCTTGCTCTGCTGAAGTGGCTGTTGAATGCTATGGCAGGGTTAATAAGATGTTATCCTGATGAGGAAGGAGGAGCAGCTGGCCCTTTAGCCAGCCTGACCTGCAGGCAGTCACCAAACCCAGGCTGTTGCTCATTGCAGGGGGTTGGAATACATCACCTTTAAAGGACCCCTTAAACCCAAACCATTCCATGTCTTGTTGATAACTTAGCAAGAGGTGCAGTTACACTTGCTCTTTGAAATGGTAAATTATTAAAAGACCCCACCCAATGAAGATAAACATGAAGATATTGCCAGTATTGAAGCCTGAAAACAGCAGAGTTTGTGCTGGGGACAGGCTTCTAGCTTTGACAGTGTGCCACACTCTTTCTTTGCTTCCTAAATAGCACTATATTCTTTATGAGTCACTCCTAACCAGTGTTGCACTCCATCTTTGTGTTTGGCTTATGAGATTTCTGGGTCATTCACTCCCACCTTTAGCAACTAAGTTAACCCATCTTAGACAGGTGGCCTGTCCCCTCAGCTCCATACACACAGTTGTGAGCACTGTGCCACAGTTATTTGCCAGCAAAACCATCAGTAATCCTTAACTGGGTACCCCACCATCTCACGCAGGCTCTCTCTATTCCATTTTTGAGCAAATCACTAAGCCATTGACTTGGTCCTGCTACAAGGTCATGTCAAGAGACCAGCATGTGGTCTACTGGGCATGAGAAATTGCTGGATGAGGCAGATAAGGGAGTGAGGAGCTGACAAAAGCCACAGACAGTGCTGAGAGGGATGTCCATGTTTCACAGGCATGTAAGGGAATTTGGACATCGCATGCAACCACGGGAGTACTGGGGAGATGCTTCTGAGGTAACCATATCCATAATTCCCTCTAAGGGAATAACAACAATATCAATTATTATGCCATATTAACATTATTATTGTTGCTATTGTTATCATTATTCCCTCTTGATATCATAAATACTAAGTATGAGTATGGATCTAGTAAAAGTGGGACCATCCCAGGAAAAGTAATTGGGGGCAGGTTGTTTATTCAAGGGGACTTGAGGCAGAGAAAGTGAGGTACAAGAATGGCAGAATGGAGGGACAAAAAATGGGAAAAGGGACAATACAGTCACATGAATGGGGCCTGCACTTGATCACAGAAAGACAATGAAACAAAACCCCTGCTCCTGACCCTACCGAAAGAGTTGAACCTACTTCTGTGGCTAAGACGGCCGGGGGGGGGGGGGGGAGGGGGAGAGAAGGCAGGCAGGAGGCTTTCCTTGCCCCAAATGGGAACACCCAGGCAAGGTGGATCGCACTGTCATGTGCTACTGCCCATTCCCAGCCAAACAGAAAGTTCCCGTTGAGTCCCACCACTCCTACTGATGTGCCTCACCGCTCTGCATGTGGGTTTGTCAAATTCAGCAGTATTCACTTTATTTTCCACAAGAACACTGGCATTGACCATGGCTGCATATGTTACAAACTGTGGAAAACCAGTCCTTGGTGTTTTCTTTGTTTGCGAGTTTTATTCTGTTTCTTTGGTTTTGTTCGTTTCAAGTAATTAAAACCAAAAGCACTGCAGTAACAACTGTCTCGGGGTTAAATTCCAAACTGTGTTTCAGGCACAGCAGGGTCTTACGTTCTGCTTAGAAGGTATTGTTAGTTTAGCGTGTCTGTAGATGCTACCTCTCCTCTGTGTAAATCAAGGTGCTGTATATTAACCATGCATGGTGATGCTGCATCCTTATTTATGCCAGTACCAGTAGTGTCTCAAGCCCATTCGAATAATCAGAAATGCTTTTAGAAAACTCTCAAATACCTGAGAAGACTTTTCTGTAGCTTCCTGAAGCTCTACTTTGTCTTCCCAGGTACTTGAAGGTTTCCTAAGCCCATTTCCAGGAATGTTTTGAGTGCCTCCTTCGCTGCAGATAAACACTCAATTTAATAGTACTTTTAATGACAGCCATTGGCAGGCAGGGGTGATTTTACTTGCTCCCATCTCACCAAAAGCCAGACAGTCCAGAGATATGAGTCTAAATAAATGAGCCATTAGTGCCAGCTGTCTATTTCCAACTGAGTTATCTTTCTTCTGTGTTATATTACTTTGTTGTGTGGAGGGCTTTACGTCTGCTCTTGATTTCCCTGTCCCACTTATTTCAATACCCAGGTGTCACAACTGAATGGCATACAGCAGCAGGTTTTATGCATTTACTCCAAACATGCAGAGAAAACACTGACTGAAGAATCTCAGAGCCATTTCTCTGAGGTCTTTGCAGCACAGAGTCCGAAATGCACACTTTGGAGGGGTGGCAGTTAGGGGCTTGCCTAGCAATTCAGACACCAGAAAAGCTGTTGCAGGTTCTGGTTAAGTCACTTGAATGTTCAATAGTGTCCAGGTACTCCGGCTAGTCTCCTGGATAGACAGTATTTCAGCATTGAAGAGAAGGACCTGTCTGGGGACAACACTTAGAAATCAATGTTACAGAGACAGGAAAATGACTGATCCTGTGGGGTGTAGAAATACTTAGGTAGGAGGAGATAAGCAAAACTGCATATGGGAATTCAGATCCAACTTGATAGTGGCAGGACCTCTACAAATCTTAAGTTCTTAGCCCAAGTCTGCAAGCATCTTCAGCATCATTTTGCTATCAGACTTCATTTAATATTCAGAAGAAATCTTTGTTCCTTACAAATCACTGAATAGAGCCAGACGACTGCACCCAAGTCCATCTCTTACTGTACTGAGCCTTTACAACACTCATTCTCAGTGATTCTCTAACCTCACTTTTCCACGAGTTCCAGCATGTGTTTTATCTATTTGATATGGTTTCTGATACTGCCTCAGCTTTTACATCTAATCTTCAGAGGCTTTTTCACCTGTAGGCTGCCATTTGCTGGTATGTGCTGTATTCACACACACACCTTGAGGCATTAGCCTAGCAACATAAAAGAAAACCTTTTTTGCAAAAGGAACTGAAATCACCAATGTTGTATACTCAGATGTTAATGACAGCAGCCTTCCAGTATCTGAAGGGGGCCTATAGGGATGCTGGGGAGGGACTCTTCATTAGGGACTATAGTGAGAGGACAAGGGGTAATGGGTTCAAACTTAAACAGGGGAGGTTTAGATTGGATCTGAGGAAGAAATTCTTTACTGTGAGGGTGGTGAGGCACTGGAATGGGTTGCCCAGGGAAGTTGCGAATGCTCCATAGCTGGCAGTATTCAAGGCTGGGTTGGACACAGCCTTGGATCGCATGGTTTAGTGTGAGGTGTCCCTGCCCACAGCAGGGGGGTTGGAACTCGATGATCTTAAGGTCCTTTCCAACCCTAACTATTCTATGATTCTATAAAAATTACCTTTGGCAGTTTTGCATGGGCTCCAAAATGAACCTGCTGCCTCTTTTTTTCAGAGGTAAGCAATTTCTGGCTCCAGTTATCACTTTAGTTGTTTGTTGAGCTGCCTGGAGGAAAGTCACTGAAGTTCAGTGCTGGAATGTAGCTGTCTAGAGATGTATGATCCCTTAGTCTTTCACAGATTCTTGAATTTGGAATAGAAACGAATTTTTTTATCAGTCAGATGATAATTTTAAGATATGTGAGCAAGAAAAATGGTCAGACTTTCAAACCAACTTAGATAATGATTCCTGTGCTTTCACTGGAAAGGCTTCTAGGTTCATTTTATGTTTCTGCAATTTGCCTTCTTTCTCTAAATGAAAGCTGTTTGGGTTTTGGTTTTGGTTTGTTTTTTTTTTTTTTTTTTTTTTTTGTCTGAGGTTTGTTTGTTGTTGGTTTTGTTTGGATTTTTTTTTAATTATTATTTACCATGCCTCCAAACTGGTTATATTACTCTCCAGCTCTCCTCTGCTTATCAGTATTTATTGTACCTCAAGGGGTTAAGCACACTTCAAAGAAGGTGTGCGTTGTAGAAGAGGATGAGAAAACCCACACTGTGGCTGTATTCTCTCTCTTTCGTCACCTGCCACTAAATTCACTTTATTATTTGACTGCAAAGGAGAAAGGAGAGGACAATTACAGCCTAAAGAGGAAATGAAAGATGTGAATGCATTTTTCTTCCTCACACTTCCATTTCATGTCTTCATTATTTCATTCCCTGAAACCAAACCCATTTATGAGAAGCTGCAGCTCAGCTGTAAAAAAAAAATTCCTATCTAGAAACTTCTCAATGTTATCCTGAGCTATGACTCAAAAGCATCTAATCTCTTGTTCAACTGTCCTAAGCTGCTCCCAAGGGTAGACAAACTGGCTGGCAGTGGTGAAGCAAAATGAATGCTTCCCATAGATGTAAGTATGAATTTATATAGGTTGTACTCACATTTGTCATCATCGTCATCATCGCAGTTGTCACTGCTGACAACAACAACGAGCAGGTACTTTGATAAGTGGTCAAACAATTGACTAATGCCTTCTCCAAGATTATTTTCATGTGGTGGGACAGCTGATCCTGCCACACTCCTGCCACAGAGCATAACACAATGTATGCATTATTGTAGGAAAATCAGCAGCTCTGGTCAAATCCACAGCTCGGATGACCTGACCACAGCCATACAAGATGTGCGCTGAGCCCCTTCTGCTTGGACAACTGAAGGTGTGAATTATCTCAAAGTGACTTACACCCCAATAAGGTCTGGCTTTTAAATCCAGACTTGGTTTAGTTTCCTTTCCATTATTACCTTTTAATTTTCCTTGAGGGGCAACAGTGATAAAGTAAGCCTTGATGTTTTTCACAAATCCCCCAAAGACACATTGTCGTGGTTTAGCAGGTGGCCTTTGGTAAGTGTGTATCCCAATGTTTGAAAGTCCCACCACCCATTGCTCTCAGTGTAGTTTCAGACACCATGATCAAGCAGGTGGTTTTCCCAGGGCGAGGCTCATCCCTTGCATTCTAGGTGTGCTGACCCCTGAGATTTCCCCAAATGCGGGAAATTCAAATGCATAATTTGTGGTAGTGGGGGACTGCGTTCGCGCTCTCCCCTGAGTTGGTTGAACAGTCCCGTAGCGAAGGTATAACATAAATCACTACTGCTATCACCAATAATGACCAGGGAAATACAAAGGAAGAGAATACAACCGCTCACCACACAACGACTGAGCCGTGAACTCACTCTTCTGGGTTCCTGCCCCCAGTTTTTACATCCTGGGCATGACATGCTGTGGTATGGAATACCTCTTTGGTCAGTTTAGGTCAGGTGTCCTGTCTCTGCTTCCTCCCGGCTTCCCCTCCTCCCTGGCAGAGCATGAGACTCACAAAGTCCTTGGTCAGATCAAAACATTACCAAGCAGTAACTGAAAACATCGGTGTTATCAGCGCTGTTCCCAGGCCGAAAGCCAAAAACACAGCACTGCACCAGCTACCAAGAAGGAGACGAATGACTGCTGCTGCTGAACCCAGGACACACATGCTCCCCCAAATTAGACGGCAGTCATGACACAAAGAGATTTATTTTACGTTGTTTGTGCAGAAATGTTGTAGGAAGAAAGATGAAAGTGCAGCAAAAAGAAAGAACTGGCTCCTAATTATAAGAATGTATCTAGACTATGTTAAGGAGCCCACTTTTCTGAAAGGTAACAAAACATCACCATTGAGCTCTGCAAGCAGATGCTAATAGAAGGATGAAGGACAAAAGTTTTCGCTGCCCCTAACTCCCCTTTTCAATCCTACATATTCACAGGCTGAAGACACCAATTACTTGGCCGGTCACCTCCACTGTACTAGTGTCTGGACTACAACAAGCATTTTGGGCCAGTAGACAGAACCTGGCTTCTTGTAACAATGGCCAAATGACAGAATCTCACAGCAATGACCTTGTAGCAATACAGATTTTTTGTGCTTGGGGACCTGGAGTAGGACCCATAAAATTTGGTAGCATTTCCTAGTACAGGCAGTACTTGGCCTCAGCTATCTTGGGCTGGTCAATTCAACTTCTCTTATACCTTTGTCAGCCTTTATCTACAAACAGAATGCTGCAATTACCTGGTTTCCTTTGTCTTGCCCCTTCACAAAGAAATTTTGTTTTTCATGTCAGGGAAACCGATGGCAAGGATGATCTGATCCTTCACTGCAGGAGCTCACATAATATCTTCAAATTAAAGTTTATTTGTTTTAACTGAAAATAATCGATGTATTCATTTCAGTGGAATCAAGCAAGCTCTTTGGAATAGGAAGCCTGAAAAACTAAAATTATCAAAGCCCTTTAAAAAACTAATTTCTGCCAAATATGGAACAGCTAACCTTTTCTTCTGCTTCAGACTCCACATACGTGCGTGTGCATTGGGGTACTACGCTTTAACCAAGTCACTGTAAAACTGGGACCTTCTAATGACATCTTCTCCATCAATCACCACCATCTCAAATCTCCTCCATTTGTCCACAAGCTCAGAAAGATTAATCTGGCATCTAAATATCAGAGCCTAACATAAATTTCTTTTTGCTTTTGTAGGGTAGTACTGGTGGCAAGAAAACTCAGTAACTTTGGCATGTGGGTTTTCTGGGAGGGACTTTGGGTGAGTTTTTCTCTTTTTTTATTTTACTTTCTTATAGGATATACAAAGAAAATATACTGCTAATGTTCTACAGATGTATTAGCTTTGAACTGCTGACAGATGCAGGAAGTTGGTTTTAGCTACTATAATTAACTAGTATGACCTTCAAAACTCACCGGGCATTAGCTCATGCTTTATTACTGCCCTCCATTCCAGTACTGCCCTCAGAATCATGTGATGTGGCTTTTCTCAGATTTGGGAACTGCTGCCTAGTTTTAGTTCCAGGAGAGATGGGAACCTTGCTTTTCAGCAGGAACTTAACTTGGGACACCACCAGCTCAGAAAGCAGACAGGTTCCTGTGATGAAAGCTTGGAATGTGAGCGAATGCCACAAACAGTGATGTGCTACGTGCCATGCAGCCAGCATAAGGGTCTCTTTCGTAATTCTGGCCACAAACCCTTCATACGCAGACTGTAATCACTGTCATTCAGGGAATGAAACTCACTTTTGCACTTAAAACCCCATGTCATCCCTTGACTTTGTGGCCTTGGGCAAATTATAGACTTGCAGTTTTTCACCTATAAAAATAGGTAGCTGATGCTTGCCTATCGTCAATGACAAACTAAGGATTAATTAGCTAATGTTTTCAAAAGCCTACCAATCAAACAATGAAGCACGGCAACACTACATGCAGTAATACTGCCTGTTGTTCAGCTGCTGAGTGTGCCCCAGGAATAGGTCGCACAGAAAAGAGAGACACAAAAAGTTGAATTAAAAAATAAGGACAATGGAGGGATTAGTTTCAGACACAGAAGTATTTGAGGACTGGCACGTGTTGTCACTGCGCTTTTAACATGATAAATGCCATGTAGCAATAACCTCAGGATTTCTGGTGGGGGAGAGGATGAAAGGGTTTGGGAAGAGGAACAAGAAGGGTACAAGTGAAGCAGAAGGGCAGAGAGTACAGAGGCACATTCTGACAGAGTCTTTAAAAGACCCAACAAACTAGACTGCTTTCTCCTCTCATTATCAGAACATCTAGATCCTTGTGACAGTTACTTCTCCTCAAAGATGAGTGGTGTGACCTGCTAAGGCCTTTTAATGAAAACAGCATACTCCTCACACACAACCCCCAGCTCTTCCACCCTCTCAAATATCCCCCTCACATCCTTTTGGCAGACAGCAAAAGACTTGTGGGATGCAAAGTAGCTCTGCCTTGTCATGTGTGAAAAGCTGGTCTTAACTGGGAAACAGCATTTACAGGAAGGTGTCAATGTCATAAGACTCAACACCAAGATCCCCTGTTTAACTACAGAGGACTGAGTATTCTCCCATGCTGCCTCTTAGTGTACCTCAGGGTTTTTCTTGAGAAACCCATTACAAAGAAGAGATCATCAAAGCATCAACTGATGACTTTTAGGGCTTTATTATTTGTACCTGTTCACATACTGAAATTACCAAACACATCCAGCTATTTAAGTAGAGATATGTGTCACATTTCCTGTCCTCAGTTTTGTGTTAATTAATCTCTGTTGCACTTTTTGAGCCTCTGTGGCACCTTCAGGTGCCCAGAGAAAGAGATCCTTTCCTGCTGTTGCTAGGGACATTTTGACATTTTTTTTCCTTTTTCCCCTAAAGCTGCATGGAAACACAAACTAGATCCTTCCCTGCTTAATTTTCAGTGACAAAACAGAGAAAGGCTGTCTCAACTATCCATTCAGTGGTTATGACACTGACATTGCACAAGAGACACACTCAGATTCCTGGCCTAAATGAAAAAAGAGTAAAAACTCCTACTTGTGTCTTTCAGATCCCTGACAAAGTGCTCTTACATCCAGGCTCTGAAATTAGTTTGTGCATGTCTGCCTCCACCAAGAGGATTTAACTAAACCAAGTGGTTTACTCCCAACAGGAGACTGAAACAATGCCTCCCAGACCAGATCATACAGTGATGTGGCAACACCTATATGTGTTCAATCACATGAGCACGAAAATCACATTTGATGAAACACACTTTTTTTACCAATTGAACTGTGCCACTGAACTCACAGATCTGCTTCAAACCGCAGTGATGGGTTTGTGAGGCACTTCACTTCAGCTCTCATGAAGGGCCAGCACAGGCCAGCCTGCCATGCTTGCACTTCTTAGAGCATCCTGACACTCCACAGTTAACACTTCCAGCAAAGGATGAATGCATTGCACAATAAAAGTCCCTCCTCCCTTCACCCATTTTAATCACTGCCCTAAGTAGTTAGGGCAGAATTTAAAAAAATCAAAAAATAATAAAATCTATTACTGCTCTTTAGAAGGGATTTCTTTTCATGTATATTGCTGTACACATTTTGAAAACATTATTTTTTTGATGTTTTGACTACCAGCACACAGAATTCTACCATAATCAGCCACAGACATACAGTTTTCCAGGTATCGCTGATGATTTCAGATGTCTCAAATCTGAGCATTCAGAAAAGTCTTCAATCGTGTTGGGACCTGGTGAGATGAAGAAAGTTCCTGCAGGTGATCAACCAAGGCAGATCTTAGCTGGGTCCCTCTCAGATGCTGGAAACTAGTTACTACTCTGAGGTTCTTCAAAATCAACACAGATGGAGTATATTTAAGACTTTAACTACAAGATAATTTTGGTGAACTTTCTCAGAAGTCTTCAATCCACAGGTTCTCCAGGGTCTAAAAAGTCAGTCTGAAAACTACCAATACAAAGAATAGCAATGAAAGCATGGAAATTGAAATTGCCGCATCAGATACAAATGCACGTATCTACATCGTAACTGTGGGAGGAATTACTCTTTTCATCAACTTTCCATGAAGGCATGTAAGAGTACACAGTCAACTTTTGAAGCTGTTCATCTTCTTGGAACCCTTGACCACAAACTAGTATATTGCTAGATACACTGGATTCAATTACTTAAGAAATAATTGCACATTATTTCTGGTGGTAAAACTTCACTGGTGGTAAAACTGATTTAAGAAGCTTTTCTGTTCCCACCCAAAGCTTGTTCCCTGTAACATCTGTGTTGTGCTGATGCAACCTCTTGACAGATACCCTTGCAAAACCAGACCAGTGAAAAAATCTCAGTTTAAAAAAAGAAATCTTTTAACACCCCCCCCCCCCCCCCCCCCCAGTATTTGTGATCAAAAGTGGGAATGAGTATTCGGAGTGGGGGGAGCAGGCACCTTTTGAACTAGCTTTGTTCCACAGAAAAAGGAATAAAAACATAAGACTGCAATGTGAGCATCAATATTTGAGTACAACAGAGACTGAAGAACAGAAACAAAATGGGAATTCAGCATTTATGCACTTCCAGCAAAGTGAAATGGTAGCCCACAGCTGCATCCCAGGGAAACCTGCTCTGCTCCAGATGAGCTGTCAGCCAGCCCTTCTAACCGGAATTCCCTATACAAGGGGGAAAAAAAAATAAAAGCTGTATCCCTCAGCAATGCCAAAGGAACCTATAGCAGGAACAGGAGTTAAACCCAAACTTGCGATTGCAAAACTACTGCCCAGCTCTTACCCCTTCTATACCAGTGCCTGCATTTCATGAATTTTTAAGTGTCCAAGGCACTTACTTAGAATTTAACTCTCTGTGTCTGCCCAGGAGCACTCACAGGTGAACAGCAGAGTAGCCATGCTCTCAGCTCATGGTAGATTTCTAGCTCAGACCAGGGAGTAAATGTTCAGATGCCCATTTTGCCTGAGGAACATAACCAAATAAGCATTCTGAGAGCCAAGCTCCTGAAGTTCACGAATCCTGCTTCAGGGCACCGAGAAACAGAGGCATCACCTACAAGTCTCAGAAAACAAGCACTGGGGCACAAGCAAACATACAGAGACAGGGTGAAAGCAGAGTTCAAGACAAAGATTTTCTGACAAGGGAAAGAAACGAAGCTCAAACACAGCACAGCACAGAGGCTGCGCTTACAAGCAGAGCCACTAGAAAGGAATCCTGTTAAAATAGGAAACTGTGACAGTTCAGGGACAGATGGGTTAATGAGGTATCGCACAAAGGAGGAGAGTACTAGGGGTAGGAAGGACAGGCCAGCAGAGCAGGAAGACACTGGTGACAGCCAATGTGAAGGCAATTTCCAGGGACACACATGGAGCACCAGGGAGAACTCTAGTGCCAAATCTGACCCTGCATCTACTAAGCCTTATATTGGGGTTTTGTGGAACTTCGTTCAGTTAGTTTCATTCCAGGTACAATTCAGTTTCTGTGACACCATAACAGTGATGCTCTTTGCCCATAACGTCCTCTGTCATTTTGCAAGTAACAGTAGCACAGATCATCACCTGCTTCTTGCAGCAGTTTGTGGAGCACCTACCATTTTTGCTTATATTCCATAAAACTCTCTCAACAGATCCATCCATTCAGCAGAGTATGCTGCTGGGAATCCTGTGCTACAGTGTGTTTGAAGTAGTGGCTGTGAGATTCAGAGTCACCATGGGAAGCACATGTATACACCAACCAGAAGAGAACACAGGCTAAAAACGGGGCAGTAGGCACTGCTGCCAGAACTTGCAGCAACATCAATCACCATGTCTACTTAATACTGACACCCCATCTTTGCAGTTGCTTCACTCCAGGATAATCTCCCCAAATAACTTATGCAAGAGAGTGATCAGCAGTCATGAATGTTTTAATTTACTTACTTTTTCTTCACTGAAAGGGTAAGAATCCGTAATCCTGCCATCAGTCCTGGAGCTGAAATCTTGCTTCTGGCTCTGGTACTTACCTTCTCTCCAGGGCACAGGACATGGCAAGAGTTTTATATGGTGTTGAAGTTGATGTCTTCTTGTAACATGACAGAGGTGTGTGCTAGGGAGTACTCTCTTCTCCTTCCCTACTAAGGGTTTGACTTCTGTCTAGGTACCAATGTTCAGAAATAACTGCTTATAAAATGAGCTGTCAGGCACACAAACGTGGGCTCTTACCTCCACTATCAGATTGCTCGCTAATATGGTCCCTTGACTACATATGTTATTAACAATCTGTGACTGTCACTGCCTTGGTCCTGAGCAGCTGTCCTCTCACAGAGCCAACATCGAATGCCTGAGAAGGGTGGGAAAAGGAGTGGTGAAAGAATGGAGGGGTCTCCTTTTTCCTGGCTCAGGGTTGTGTTGTTTACCATGAGCTCTCTCTCAGTGGGCTGTTTATTAATAAACTTCACTCCCCCCTCCTTCCCTACCAGCTTGCCAGGACACTGGGAAATACCTGATAGTGAGCACAGAACTTGGTGATACACACTGCAATTTTCTTCTGCTCTGACATGACAGCCTTTTTCCACTACAGAAAAGGAACAGCTGTTCTGGGGGCAGCAGAAGTCAGTAATTAAAGACCTAGGTAGGCCCTTAGCTGTCAGGAGGTGTGCCACATTCCTGACAAATTCTACACTGCAACTGAATGCAACTTTTCAGAGGACATTCTGTGGCTATGCACATGCAGCCCTTGCTACCATAAGGGAAGCAAACTTGTCCCAGCCACATGCCACATTTAACTACCTAACTTTATTAATTAATTAAAGGTCATAATGCTGCAAGGTTATACGAGAGAAACTTCCAGTTAGTTCATAAGATGGTCTAGCCCCACAGCTGGGTTCTGGCAACATCTTTCAGGAAAGAATGTGACATTTCTCTAAATGCAGAAATATGGTGCTCCCATCTCTTTACCTTGTAAACTCTGTTTTCTATCAGCTTGTCTTTCTTGCATTGATTTTCCTTCCCTCACACTCTATGATTACATGTTCTCCTCTTCCCCAGACTTACTCTCTGTAGTGCCTTTTTCGCTTATGCTCAGTCTGGACAAGACTATGCTGGAAACATACAGCCTTGTGTTGCTGTTCTGCAGCATACTAGCATGAAGAACCACTGCGCTCTCCTCATTTTACAATGCATGCTGTTCTGAAAGCAGATCCTACAGCTTGTTCTGCTCAGCCATTATCTGTGCAAAAGAGGGAGGAGAAGAGAGGAAAGGCTTCTCATCTGTTATATGCAGGATTCCTTTGACGTGAGGCATAGGCAGACCTCAGGGTCTATCCAAATAATAAAACAGTTAAGTTTTTGACTAATGGTCTTTTCTAAGGTGACTTATGTTTGAAGTATGACTATTCAAATTTAAGAAGAAAACAAGCCCTGACAAGAATAAAGTAATTCCGTTTTCTGCGAGCACACGGTCTGAGGAGATGACACATTACAAAAGACTAATAGCACACTGAAGAAACAGTAATATTAATCTTCAACACAATGAACTCTGGATTTAGTATACAACTCCAGGAGATAGATGTTAAAGGGAGCGTGACCGGCAGGTCGAGGGAGGTGATCCTGCCCCTCTACTCTGCTCTCGTGAGACCCCACTTGGAGTATTGTGTGCAGTTCTGGTGTCCTCAACATAAAAAGGACATGGAACTGTTGGAACAAGTGCAGAGGAGGGCCACGAGGATGATGAGGGGACTGGAGCACCTCTCGTATGAAGATAGGATGAGAAAATTAGGGCTGTTGAGCTTGCAGAAGAGAAGGCTGTGTGGAGACCTCATAGCAGCCTTCCAGTATCTGAAGGGGGGCTATACGGATGCTGGGGAGGGACTCTTCATTAGGGACTGTGGTAAGAGGACAAGGGGTAATCTGTTCAAACTTAAACAGGGGAAGTTTAGATTGGATATAAGGAAGAAACTCTTTACTGTAAGGGTGGCAAGGCACTGGAATGGGTTGCCCAGGGAAGTTGTGAATGCTCCATCGTTGGCGGTGTTCAAGGCTGGGTTGGACAGAGCCTTGTATGGCATGGTTTAGTGGGAGGTGTCCCTGCCCATGGCAGGGGGGTTGGAACTAGATGATCTTAAGGTCCTTTCCAACCCTAACTATTCTATGATTCTATGGTTTTCTTAACTGTGTCTTGGGAGGCCATTTTTAGAAAATGGAATCAGTTTGATTTCTCTAGGTATGTGCACAGCATATATTCAAGACTTAGCAATGGTTCAGCCTCTGAAATAATCTGTGTTCCTTACTCACATTAAAAAAGTGAATGCATGGGAGCACTGAGTTCCTTTCTGATCACAACAAATAGGATCTTCCTCATGCAGTCCTAAATAGAAAACATAATTACAAAAAGCCACAAGGAGGCAGCATATTAAAACATTTGTGCTATAAAATGACATCCACAATGTTAAAACAAACAAAAAAAAAACGCAAACCCCACCTCACTCCCAAATCTTCAATCTGGTATTTAGCAAATGTGTACTTCAAGAGAGCAGACTTTGGCCTCTTCAGGAACCTGCTCAGTAAGGTTCCATGGGATACAGCCATAGAGGGCAGGGGGGCTCAAGACTGTTGGTTGATATTCAAGGCTCACCTGCTGCAAGCTCAGGAGCGGTGCATCCCAACTAGAAGGAAGTTCAGCAGGAGGGCCAGGAGACCTCCTTGGATGGATAAGGAGCTGCTGAGCAAAATTCGAAAGAAAAAAGAGGCTTATAAAAGGTGGAAGCAAGGTCAGGCGGCCTGGGAAGAATACAGGGATGTTGTCCGGGAAGCTAGGGACCAGGTTAGGAAAGCTAAGGCCCACTTAGAATTAAACTTGGCTAGGGATGTTAAGGATAACAGGAAGGGATTTTATAGGTACATTGCCGATAAGAGACAGGTTAGGGACGCCGTGGGCCCTCTCCAGAAGCTATCGGGAGAACTGGCTACCCTGGATTTGGAGAAGGCTGAGGTTCTTAATGACTTCTTTGCCTCAGTCTTTACGGGCAAATGCTCTGACCACACCACCCAAGTCTTGGAAGGCAGACGCGGGGACGGTGAGGGTGTGGACCCTGGGCCCACTGTGGGGGAGGATCTTGTTCGGGACCACCTTAGGAACCTGAATGTATACAAGTCCATGGGACCGGATGAAATCCATCCACGGGTCCTGAAGGAGCTGGCAAATGAAGTTGCTAAGCCACTGTCCATCATATTTGAAAAATCATGGCAGTCAGGTGAAGTTCCCGATGACTGGAAAAAGGGAAATATAACCCCCATTTTTAAGGAGGGAAAAATGGATGACCCAGGGAATTACAGACCAGTCAGTCTCACCTCTGTGCCTGGCAAAATCTTGGAGCGGATTCTCCTGGAAGGCATGCTAAGGCACATGAAAACCAACAAGGTGCTTGGTGACAGCCAGCATGGCTTCACTAAGGGGAAATCCTGCCTAACCAATCTGGTGACCTTCTATGAAGGGGCTCCGGAACTGATGGACAGGGGCAGAGCGGTTGATGTCATCTACCTGGACTTGTGTAAAGCCTTTGACACTGTCTCCCATGACATCCTTCTCTCTAAGTTGGAGAGACATCAATTTGATAGGTGGACCACTCGGTGGATAAAGAACTGGCTGGATGGCCGCACGCAAAGAGTAGTGCTCAGTGGCTCAGTGTCCAGCTGGAGACCAGTAACGAGTGGTGTCCCCCAGGGATCGGTGTTGGGACCGGTCTTGTTCAACATCTTTGTGGGTGACATGGACAGTGGGATTGAGTGCGCCCTCAGCAAGTTTGCCGATGACACCAAGCTGTGTGGTTCGGTTGATACATTGGAGGGAAGGAATGCCATCCAGAGGGACCTTGACACGCTTGTGAGGTGGGCTGATGCCAACCTGATGAAGTTTAACCATGCTAAATGCAAAGTCCTCCACCTGGGTCGGAGCAATGCCAGGCACAGCTACAGGTTGGGCGGGGAGGAGATTGAGAGCAGCCCGGCGGAGAAGGACTTGGGGGTGTGGGTTGATGAAAAAATGAACATGAGCCGGCAGTGTGCGCTTGCAGCCCAGAAGGCCAACCGTATCCTGGGCTGCATCAAAAGGAGTGTGACCAGCAGGTCGAGGGAGGTGCTCCTGCCCCTCTACTCTGCTCTTGTGAGACCTCACTTGGAGTATTGTGTGCAGTTCTGGTGTCCTCAACATAAAAAGGACATGGAACTGTTGGAACAAGTGCAGAGGAGGGCCACGAGGATGATCAGGGGACTGGAGCACCTCCCGTATGAAGATAGGCTGAGAAAATTGGGGCTGTTCAGCCTGGAGAAGAGAAGGCTGCGTGGAGACCTCACAGCAGCCTTCCAATACCTGAGGGGGGCCTCTAGGGATGCTGGGGAGGGACTCTTCATTAGGGACTGTGGTGAGAGGACAAGGGGTAACGGGTTTAAACTTAAACAGGGGAGGTTTAGATTGGATGTGAGGAAGAAATTCTTTACTGTGAGGGTGGTGGGGCCCTGGAATGGGTTGCCCAGGGAAGTTGTGAATGCTTCATCCCTGGCGGTGTTCAAGGTGGGGTTGGACATAGCCTTGGATGGCATGGTTTAGTGGGAGGTGTCCCTGCCCATGGCGGGGGGGTTGGAACTCGATGATCTTGAGGTCCTTTCCAATCCTTACTATTCTGTGATTCTGTGATTCTGTGTACTCCTGAGCTCCCTCCTTGCCATTATGCCTTATACACTCTTCTCTCTTCTCTGCATACCTGAAATTGGTAGCAATTCTACTGCTAACACCTTACTGCAGGCACACAGTTAAAATGGAAATCAAACTCACTTCCGGAATGGCATTTAGTGGAAAAAATGTGTAAACAAAGAAGGTAGAAGTGATATGACAAAATAAAAAACCTTCTGACAGACAAAACTGCTTTTGCTTCCTCTGGGGCTTACCAAAACATTCCAAACCTCTGAGCCTTCTCCTGTTTTTCTTTTTTGTTTATAAACACATAGCAAAATGCCACCTGAAAGGAAGCACTGGAATTTTCACCAACCCAGGAATACGCCCTGGCTCCTTCAATAGGCGGAACTCCTGGATCACTGCCATGCTGTGTACCACCACTGCTACAGGTCTGGCTTGCAACTATGCTGCCCCAGGCACAGAACCAGAGCGCTGATCCAGCTTTTGCATTTCATGACCCATGAAAGCTGGAAGTTGCCTCCTCTCCTCCACTCCCGCAGTCCTTTACTGCTGGTATAAAGGACTGTTCCCAGATGTGGCTCAGCACAGGATAAGAACGCTTAAAATCACTACAGACAGATATGAGGGCTTTTAAACTCACGTGTGTTATTTAAAATGCTTATTATTTGTGGAATATAATGTATTTATGGTCAGCAAGGCTAAACACAGACTAACTGCTCTTAACAGCATCTTGTGCTACAGGCTGAGCACATCAAACGCAGTAAGGCAGCTGCAGCAAGGTGCGAACTACCTAAAACATTTCTAAATATGGAGCTATAAATACAAGGCATGTGCAAAATCTATCACCAAAGAACAGCATGAGCTGCATACAATAGGGTCCTCACAACAGGCAGCTAAGAACTAACCCGAAGACAAACAACAATCGCAAGAGCAAAGACTCCTATTTTCAAACTGCGAGTTCAGTGCATCAAAACACCATCTGTGTCTCTGAATTCTGAATTCCAAAAGACCCACACACTTTGCAATGCAAAAATCAGAGTTCACGGGGAAATTAAAACACAAGCACAATGTCAGCAGAAATCACAAATTTATTAATCCTTAAATATACCAATCATTTACCATTATGGCAAGAAATATGTACACTGTGTCCCATGGTAAACTGCAGTGTTCCAAAATGGCAGAAGTGTGTAACTTGGTTGTGGTGGAGAGAACAAATCACAATTTCCTCACGTCTTGGTGTGGAAAACAAACTTGGTCTATAGTATTACGTCAACACCACATGCTATGTTGGAAGTATAAAAAAAACACCCTACACCTAATTTGTTAATCTTAAATACAGTTATGCCACTTGTAGCTGCTTCACAACAACAAAAAAAAAATCGGAAAAAAATGAGGCCATTACTTTTATCACAGATCCCATTGGCAGGTTAATATGGCTCAACACATTTATTGTAGATGCTTATTTTAAATACATATTGTTTAAAATCATGAAGTAATTATCAGAGAAGCTTAAGTCCATCTATCTACCATACATCCACTAGTAACAACATCAAAATGTTTAAGAACTGCTTTTGACTAGTAATCAACACAAAAAGGTGAAATGGTACAAATTAGGAAACTTTTCCATTTTAAAAACTGAAAGGGAATAAACTTAACTGCTTGTAGGGGTGTGTTCACAGCAATGTAAGGGAAGCAAAAGTAGTCCCTGTTACAAAGTTTGCATTTGGAACTGCGAGCACTCCCTGTGCAGCGGATGAGTGTCCAGCAACCAAGCCAAGGTGGTGATGCTGTGAAGACTGTTGTCCTTGGTGCTGCACGCTGTGTGAGGACGTCAAGAAACCAAGAGTAGACTGAGGGGTGAGACACTGACCTGTGGTACAGTGTGAGTGTCTTACTAGAAGACTGGTGTATCTATAACACATTTCCAGAGAAGCAAGAGCAGCAGCATAAACTACGTAGTCTTCATACTAAGCTTTTAAGGCCTAGTATTTCTGGAGTGTATTAACCACACAACTAGTCTATAGCTTAACCAAAATGTTGTATGTTTTAAAGCCTTCTTAAAAAAATTATAGTACACCCTTAGAAGTGACAAAAATCTCTATTGTCCCATTTGAATCCTCAAAAAATGCCCCTCAATCATCACTTTGTTCCTTACAATTTTTAATTTGGCTTAGTCATCCAACAGAAATCTTCAATTAGCATAGTAAGAAAGAAAAGGCAGAGACTCGAAAGAAAAAAAAGAAGCTGCTGGCTCACCAGAACATCAGCAGTTAATTCTGTTGTGATCAAGCCAGCAAGCAATGAGATTTTTCCAGTTTACACAGACTAATAAACTAAGAAGGCTTCAGGTGGTACAAAGCCAAGGTATAATCACTTCCACATTTATTAGTAATTTTGCCCACCTACACGCTGTAATTAAAATCTGCTTTACAGTAACGGAGCTGCCAGCGGAAATCCTAACCAATCCTATCAGAACTGAAGCAAAATTTTGGGACTTGGGGGAGAAAGAGGAGTCAAAACCAAGTTCTTAAAAAAAAGATGGTAAAATGTATTTTTTCCTTTCTTTTTTTTTTTTTTTTCATTTTCTTTTTTAATAAACAGGATTATTTTTAAAGTTCTCTGTCAAAACTTGGCATAAATGGAGAAAGTGACACATGTATTCTGTACCTACTGCTGTCCAACAAACATTTTTTTGTATTTTGAGCCTTGTTATTCTCTATTTGCATGGAACACCACCTTCATTGAAACGTTAACAGGGTACAGATGGTACATACAGCAACATTGTGCATCACAAATGTGTTAGACGAAGAACCTTCACAACTTCATGCACTCAGAAACATGCATGAAGAGAACGCGATGGCCAAGATGGTAATCAACCAGGTGCGCTGTGTACAGAAAATGCAAGAGCGGTACAGCTGATATTTTTAGCTAGGAGGAAGGAGAAAAGAACAAAATAGATTGCCATTACTGAAGTAACATCACTACCAGTTAATAGCACATGCTCAAGTGTTAGCCAATACTATGGAAAAAATTCTTCTCAAGATCATCTAACACAATATTGTGAAGGAAACCAAGGGGGACAAAACCCTTAAAACACTCAACAAAGCATTATTTTTCAAACAACTTCACAGGCATTTTTCATCTTTACAGCATGCCAGAGTATGTTAAGACAAAAAAAGAAACTGAGCCAGGAAGCCAAAGCGCCTTAACCGATTTCTTAGAGAGAGGGCAGCACTCAGATGTGAATCTCCGAGTTGAATTCACTTCCTCAGCATGTACATTACAGACACTGCCACGGACCCAGATTCTCATACAAAAATTGAATCGAGTAATGAGGAAGAATCAGATGAAATTTACACACAAGACATGCAGGAGCCATATGCAAAGAGAAAAAGAAAGGAACATGTAACCAAGTACTTAACTAACTCCGCTTATAGTAACGTTTGTATTACCGTAGCATCTAGGGGCCGAAGTCATGACTGAGATCCCGCTGTGCTAGGCACTGTACAAACACAGAACAAACTCATTATTTAAGTCTTCCTGCTATTTGGTATTTAACTTATAAAAGTGCAAGAAGGTATAAGTGAGGGAATATAAGTCTGGGAGCCTCAGGCCTGAATTTAGGTTTGGGAGTCAGTTTTAGGTCCAATAGCCCTTTGACTGCCCGTACCAATTTGAGAAGATAGGGATTAAAGAAAGAATATGTAAAATAACTAAAAGAAAAATGGCAATGCTTGGGCTAAAAAGGGAGCTACCAGCCTAGAGAAGACTTACTAGTCATTGCCAGTGACCTAAGCACAAGCAGTAGGACTGATCTCAGGTAGTATACTTACACTTAGGTGGAAGACACTATAAATACAAAGGAAAACGAGAGTATTGTGCAAGAAGAATCAAATAACCTTGAAGGCTGGGTAATCCAGAAATGTTACACGTAAGAAGTACAAAACTGCACACTCAGCAGAAGTTGCTAAAGAATCCTTGGTTAGAAATGACAGTTGAGGATAAATATGCGGCTGTCAGATGACCCACTAATGTGATGTAGATGACAAGAGTTTAAAAACAGTGCCAAAACGTAACAGCTGTGGCATCATTCTCAAAAGGCAAAAGAAAGACCCTGTGAAGTTAAATAAAGCCCTGACCACAACTGTACAGGGTATTTCAGAAGAAACCAGACTAATGAAAAGATAAACCTCAAACCGAAAAAAGGCAATGAGCTATTAAGGTAGCCAGGAAAATGGAGATCCTAACAAAAAAAAAAAAGCTACCCAAGACAGTATTGATTATTTACCCTACAAAAATAGAAGGTGGGAAGTGATCTCATCAGCTTTCATATAAAACAGCTCATGGTTGCATACCTATCCCCAGTATAAAAGAATGATGAAATAATAATAATAGAGGATACACTGAATATGACTCAAATTTAGACTGGAAAATTAAAGTTTCTAACCATCACACAAATGACATTTTAGAACAGTGATACAAGAAAGTCCAGAAAACCCCTCTGAATTCAAAAGGAGAGTTAGGTAAGGGATTTAAGTGATATTAATGCCAATGCTATGTAGAAGCTACATATTTAGGGCTATGTTGCAATCTCAGAGCATCTTTCCTTAAGCCTTAGCCATACTCCAAGGCTTTGAGCTGCTCCTCCTCCTCTGTGGCTTTTTCAGCTTGGATACCCTTGTGCAATTCTCAGATCTCCTCTGTCTGACCCCACAGGCTCAAAATATCCACTGACATAGACATAACCGTACAGTCTCAACAAAATTACTTCTCAGCTTCTCCTTCTTCCATCTTTAGCAGAAATCCTTATCCTTATTAGAGAGCATGAGCAGCCATAAAGAACTGACATTACACAGGTCTTAAATACTGGCAATGCTTCTGAGGGGCAAATCTCAGATCTGTACATACAATTGCATTTCCTGGAGATGTGAAGTCAAAGGGCCAAGAGTTGCTTGTTCTGTGGCAGTTAGAGCTTGGCCTTTATATTCCAGAGAAACTACCTCTGGTGAGCTTTTGTATGACCAGTATGTGCCATGCCACACAGCAGCTCATCACACATACACATGTTACAAGAACTAAGTGTCAATGCTCCTGTTACAACACTGTCCCTCAAAACCAAGAAGCTGCAGAAGCTGTTCAGTATATATCTACAAAGTATTCCTCAAATAATTCTTGTAGGAATTACTGGGTAAATTCCATAATATTCCATGAAAATAGGAAAAAGATGTCTGTTTTCTTTCCTTCTGGTTTTGGTATGTAAGAATGAGTGTCGAAAATTACCTTTCTCTTTTGGATTTTTTCCTATAAATATGATTTAAAAAAAAAAATGAAAGTGACACCACCCAGCTCCCCTTCTCAAGAAACAGAGGGGATGGAAAACAACAAAGGAAGAGATTGAATAATTCTCTAGTCCAATTCACATCTTTCTGCTAGAGACACTTACTGTCCAGGGTGCACTGGGGCAGATGAACCTGTTTCACTTCTGGTTCCTGGCTGCACACATACTCAGGTCAGGTACCCTAACAAAATGCTCCTTTATGCAAACATCAAAAATCTACACAACACTGCATTTCACAAGAAGGTAACTATTGTTTCAGTATTATCTGTCTGAACACTGGCAGTGCAGCTGGCATGTGAAAAACAATGGATGACAGGGTTTTGGCTCCCATTGGTTTCACATTATGAAATAAAATACAATAGTTATCAGTAAGTAATCAAATCACTTAAAAAACAAAAAACAAAAACAAAAACAAAAAAAAAACCCAACAAAACCAGAAACTCAAACAGGAACAAAGAAACACCCCCAAAAAATAAAAACGAACCCAAAAACCACAAACATCAAAATCATCCCCACTGAATTTGTAACACTTCATTCTATTCTATCATGTTCTTTCTTCATCAAGTATATTGTTTCATCTGAGATAAGAATACTGTTGCAAGAAGTAAAATATGGGGCATGATGAAGTTGTAAGGATGAAATCTAAGCTCTTAACATCCATGCCAGGAAATTCAGCCACTATCCACATTAAGATACCTCGCACAAATGTGATTCTATCCTATCAGGGAGCTTGCACCTGGGCAAACCAAGGCCTATGCCAGTGCTGTCTAATCTGGAAACAGCCTAACCTGAGCAAGGAGTCAGGGGGGTTGGGCTCTGCGGATACAGCAGCATTTGCAAAGACTGCACACAGAAGAATAGCAAAGGACATGAACAGAATCTCTTGAAGAAGCCTCTTTATCTTGTTATTGGAACTATGAGTGTGTTGTAATTTAGACTGCTCTAAATCTGCTCAGTGAATTCAGGTTTGCATGCATTGAGTCACGGCATGATTTCGAGAGTATGAGAGGGCATGCAGAGATGCCCAAATGAATAACAGAAAACTGATGACAAACAAGGTCTGCCGTGTACACACACAGATGTCATAACCGTCAGACAGTTACTGACAGCTTAACTTCAGCAGTTAAGCAAAGAGAGCATAGGAAAAGAGGTTAAAATGTGACAAGTACCCGTATGATTTAATTTACAAAGTAAATACATAAACTGGCTCAAAATCTACTCGCAGTGAACATAACCAGGCATGAATAAGTAGAAGCGGCTGGAAATCACAACAAATGTTACTCAGAACAGTGTTACTTTTTCAGAACAGTGATACTTTTTTCCTTGAAACTTTCTGGCACACTGCAATAGCTCCATACTTTTTATTTCCTCACGTTTTCAAATTCTGTGTAACTTGTCCCAAGCCTTATCTATATTCCAACATTTTTCTGCTCTTCAAGCTGTCAGTTCAGGGACTGAGTTGGATCAGTGGGCATCACAGTTGAAAGCAACAGCAAGAAAAGCATTACTTTAAAAATATTTGCATCAGTACTATATGCACATTACTAAATATAATACACACTGCACAAATGACCACAAGGAATTACACTATCAAGAGGACAGTTTCAAAGTTTTTAAGGCCAAAAGCAGCTATCTGACTATCTGGTCTGACCTACACAGTTTCAAGCTTTTGGTCTGAATTGTTGCTTACTTGATAGGTACTGTTGGTGACCCTGAACGGTGAAAATGAACATTCTGCCACTTTCCATCACGACGGTGCCAGACACGCGTTTCCTCTGACTGCATAGTCTTTGGCATCCCACTTCCATCCATGTACTGTGTGAGCCGGATATATGCAATGCAAGCAGCATCATCACCCACCAGGTGCACATGAGGATTGAGGATAATAGTGTGGATTGGTTTGGTACTTTTTGATAAAGCTAGGAAACAAACACACACACACACACAGAGCACAAATTACATTTTCTCTATGTATGCTAAAATAACTCATCTCACCCCACTTCATAAAATAAGAATCTCAAGATTAGCAGCTAGAGAGAAGCAATTTTTGTTTACTGATAATCTGACTGTTCACTGATAGACTGACAACTAGCCTAAGCATGTTGCACAATTCAGCGCAGTTGCAGCATATTTTCCCCTTTCCTATAAGGAAATCAAGCAAAAGTTTACTAGTACATATTATTTAATCCACGTACAAACATGGAATAAATAAAGTGGGGGCCACCATCTTGGGTTTCCTGATTGAGTTTTCCCAATACTTCACTTTGCTGCTGTGGCTAATGTCTGATATTTGTACTTAATATTTTCAGTTAAAATAATTCAGCTTTTAACTCAGTCTTGTGATGTATCTTACTAAGTGCTGACATCTACGAAAAATAAAAAGCAGAGGCAATGAAAGGAAACAATATAAGGAAAAATATGGAAAATACTTTTCTGGAGATGGAAAAGAATTTAGGAATACAATAATGCCATCTTATGCTCAGACAATTCTCAGAAATTACTGGATAAACTTCATTTATTTCCTTTTGATTCAAGTCTGCTCTAAAATGGTTACCTACATTAAATGGTCTTCCAAAATTTTATTAAAAACCACTCTACCGACAATTTTTGTTTGCTACAGCTGACATGACTGTAAAATATGTATTATATATATTGTTTTTTTATATATATATATACACACAGACACACAACCAATATCAGAAAGAGAGCTGATCAGATCCTCAGCAGTATAGACAATGCCTTCCTCAATAAATCACACTCACTAGAAGTGCTGTCAGTTGCAATCACTGTAATCACATTATTAGGGACATTTCTTGTAAGCATATTCACAGCATGATTTTATCTTTTCCCCGATGGAAAAACCAATGTATGATAATTACTTATCAATGGTTTGTTTGTATTTTCTTTTATACACCTTGGCTTTCTCTTTCCAAATACCTCAAACTTTCCTCTGCTATCCAAAGTGCTCATGAATGAGCAACACAGGAACAGACAGGAAAACACACGGAGCAGAACTCTGAAAAAAATAAAATACCCTCTTCCCCTGCCCAAATCAATTAACACCCAACAAACACAGTCCCACGGAACAGATGAAGATTCACAGAGATGGAAAAGCACTGTTTACCATTTTCAAAGTAAAACCGGTGAAAGTCCATCCCTTCTACTAGATTACCCAACGCTTCAGGTTCGAAAGATGTAAGGCCTGGATCACAGATTTTTCTGTGGAAAAGAGGAAATTCTGTCATCAACACATGCAGTTCTGGAAACACAACTTTGGGAGAGATTCCTTTTTAAAGGTTTCCTTTATTCCCACTGGACATGCTACTTACCTGTGCCATTATATTGGAAAAGAACAGAACTTACATGGGGAGAAGTAATGGAGTTCTGTTTCACCTAACGTAGTAAATTTGGCAGCTTATTTTAGGTGGACTATGAGTCACAGAAATCATCTTCTGACAAAAAAAAAACCAAACAAAAAAAACTGCCAAAGAAGGCCCCTCAAGTCAATGGTATTACAAGTAGGAATTTTTACTTGTAACTCTGAAAACTATTTCTGCACAATCCAAAGGATATTTTTTATGTCTCACATCATAATTTAAGCAAGATTTATTTATTTTTTAACTGACAAAATTTAGATAAGAAATTGGATTAAGTTTTTACTGTGAGGGTGGTGAAGCTCTGGCACAGGTTGTCCAAAGAAGTGGTAAATGCTCCATCCCTGGCAGTGTTCAAGACCAGGCTGGACAGAGCCTTGGGCAACATGGTCTAGTGTGAGGCATCCCTGCCCATGGCAGGGGAAGCTGGAATTAGATGATCTTAAGGTCCTTTCTAATCCAAACCATTCTGTGATTCTAAGTTTTCTCCTGATATCTGTACAACCGAGGATTCAGTGTGATCACACCAAACTAAGGTTTAGTACTGGTGAGTCTTTAAAATAGGACGATGTCCTAGGCTCACCTGTAACAGTTATTTTTCCCCTTCTTAGTAGCTGGTGCTGTGCTGTGTTTTCAACTTTAGTCTAAAAATGCTGGTAACACATCAATCTTTTAATTGTTGCTAAATAATGCTTACCCCAATCAAGGACTTTTCAGTCTCTCATGCTCTCCCTGACAATGAGGAGGGGCACAAGAAGCAGGGAGGAAGCAGAGACAGGATACCTGACCCAAACTACCCAAAAGGGTATTCCATGCCACAGCACACCATGTCCAGCACATAAACTGTGGAGAGTCACCCAGAAGGCCCTGGTTGCTGCTTGGGTAGGGCTGGGTATCCGTTGGCAGATGGTGAGCAATTGTATTGTGCATCACTTGTGTTTATTGTTTTCTTTCCCTTTTCCCCTTTAAGTTTTATATTCTCTCCCCTTGCTATTTCCCTTATCATTATTATTACTGGTGGTAGTAACAGTGGTTTTGTACAGGTAAGTTACATTGTCCTGAACCCAGGACAGTATAAAATTTATTCATTTATTTTTTTGCTACCACCAGTAATAATAATGATAAGGGAAATAACAAGGGAAGAGACTACAACTGCTCACCACCTGCCGACCGATACCCAGCCTGACCGAGCAGTGATCTAACCCTTCCGGGTAACTGTCCCCACTTTATATAGTGGGCACGAAGTGCTGTGGTATGGAATACCTCTTTGGTCAGTTTGGGTCAGGTGTCCTGTCTCTGCTTCCTCCCAGCTTCCCCTCCTCCCTGGCAGAGCATGAGGCTCAGAAAGTCCTTGGCCTGGCTAAACATTACTAAGCAGCAGCTAAAAGCATCAGTGTTATCAGCGCTGTTCCCAGGCTGAAAGTCAAAACCACAGCAGTGCACCAGCTACTAACAAGGAGAAAAATGACTGCTATTGCTGAACCCAGGACAGAAGGGTGTTCCTCTACTTTTCCGTTTAATTTTTTTTTTTTTTTTCTAAAAAGAGGAAGAGAAGCAGTGATGGAATTGGGCCTTTGCAGAGAAAACCTGTGAGACAAATCAGTCCATTTTCCGACAGCAAATTCTTGCCTGGTTTTCAGCAGAGGCTGGAGGAACCTAAATTCCACATGGTCTTTCATGCTCTGGGATTCTAGCAACTACAAATCTTTACATACAATAAAAATTTTCTGCTAAAAGAGTTTTCTGCTGTGTCTTCTGGATTCTAAATCACAAACATGGCTTTACATTAGTGCACCAAGACAGATCACAGTGTATTTTGCGTCAGGATTACGATCCTGTCTCAGCCGAGCAGTACACTGGATTTACACTAGCAGCTCCTCTGAAACTGGCAACCAGGCTTGTGTAAAGTTGGGGCTAAGCAGCAATGAACCCATCTTGTACTTCTTGGGGGAACCTGAGAATTAACTCCAACAGTACATAAATACAAACATGCTCATACATAAATATGCATATTTACATCTACAGTATCAAATACATCAACTCTCCTCACTCCCTCCTAAATGATAAAACTTACGTGTAAGCTTCAAAGTCCCCATTGTTGATAGCTTCAATCAACTGCTCGGTAACCTTGATAATCTCCTGCTTACGAGCTGAGGAGTACAAATACAAATACAAACATGTACATACACAAATGCAACTCAAAATGGAAGGCAAAGTGGCAGGTGACAGCTGAAAGGCTGTCAGAAGAACAGCCGTAACAAAGGGGTTCTGTCACTCCCCCTCTGGTGCAACAGCCATTTCTCTTCCTTTTCTATGACCAAAGGACATGATATTATATTGATGCTTTACACTTGTTTGGCTTCAGTGTACTCCTGTATTCATGAAGGAAATAAACACATGCCAAGATCAACCCACTTTCCTACTATGCCTCTTTTCATTTTTCCCCCACCTGCTGTTTAAAAAGCAAAACAGAACACCACCAAACTCAAACCCCAACTCTCAAATTCGAATTAAAGGAAAATTATTATTATTTTATAAGCAATGCTCTAATGTCTCATTAGAAATGTTCCAATGTTTCATTAGGCCTTTACCTTTCAGGTGTCTAATGCTGATTTTCAGGAATCTTTCTAACATTTAGTGTTCACTTTGGTCAAATGTGTACGTTTAAGTACAGAGGAATTTAGGCCTTAAGCCTATAGTCAAGATCCTCTGGTGCCAAGTTCAAGGATTACATATAATGCAATCACATCAACACAGGTCTAACTACAAGACCATGTCTCTCAGCTCTGACTTCTGCAACTATGACTATCTTCTGCTTGTAAAATGCTTAATGTACCTATATTACAATAAAACTCACTGAGATCATTTGGCAATATTTTATCTCATCTACTACAACTAACAAATGCCAAAGAGTAACAGAACAATATGTAGTTCTACTGAGAATATTCAAACTCAAGCAGTGTTCGCATATGCTTCAAAGGCAAAATTATGTGAAATAGTTTCTTCTTTATCAATCAAGAAATAAGCTCTCAGTTCACGTGTTGATGTTGATAGAAGTTACACTAAAACACTGCAGAGTAAACGAATCCCTGCACAGTGGTACAGTTATGACTAACAACAGTTACTCTAGCAAGACAAAGTTTAAGAGACTTTATAATGATGAAAAATCTCACTGATTTCACTTGTGAAACTGACTTCTAAAGACTAGTTTTTTGAGAAGCAGAAGTTTTGTATTTTTGCACTGTATATTTATCATCTGGTGAAGTTCAACTTTCTACCGACAACGTCCAACCAGAGTGACACTGCTCTCAAATACAAATTTTTGTGAGTTTAATGCTAAACAGATAAGGGAAAGAGATTTTATTGGTACATTTTCAAGGATTTAATTTACATTTGACTCCTTATTAAACCTCAGAAAATCAGTTTGGAAGACCCAACTTAAAATCTAAAGAAATGCAAGCAATCAGGCTGTAGCAGCTTCTCTTGGGCAAGCCACAGCTGCAATTCTCCTGCACACTCCTACACACGAACTAGACTATTAACACACATGCAAATATGCTTAGAATGTTAAAACCAAAGTACTGAGAGAGCTCATATTCTTCATCAAAAATAGAATGTTGGAGAGCACGGGCAGAATGCAAGTCTCCAATACTGTACTACAAGAACTTGCACTGTGGTGTTGAAGAAGCTTTCCATTTCTTTTTTGCCCCACCATCTCCTTTAGTAAGTGCACACCTAATAAATTCAGACAAGAGGTACAAAAGGAAACCAGCAAAGAAAGAAGCAATGGAGAAAAAAGTGGATATAAAGGCCTAGCAAGGCTTTCTGTAAGTAGCACTTAACTACTAGACAGCGGAAAGGGCAAGAATTTTTCAAGTACGAAGTGTCCCTCCTTGACTGTGGAAAGGAAAAAGGATTGCAATGAAGAGATGTTCGGACTGCAGATCAGCAGTGGCCCCATTGGTATATATTTAAACAACGCAGACCAACTGGACACTGTATGGCACTGTCAGCACAAGCCAAGTGGCAGGATGGTTGAACAAGAAATAATGGTGCAGTGTTACAAAAGGCTGGCAAAAACAAATCTAGAATATGCAGAGTTCGTGCAGTGAGAAAATCACAAGTTTTGCATGCAACATCTCACATACATAGACATCTCATAACGAAACTAAATAACCTGGTAACGCATTCCAATCACAGACTAGGAAATTACTATTAAATCAGACAATGAAAAATGAGGTAAAAATCTCTGATGAGCTACTACTTAATCATGAGATCATCTTATTGGGTAACAGCATAAGCAATGCAAATGTCTATGAAAGTACTGTAGTATCCACACCCAAGAGACATAAAACCACACAGACATGTAATATTACTTCTACTTGGCTAGAGACAATGGGCAATATTCCCTTTTTCATTAATATTAGTCTTTCATTTTTCAAGTTTTACCAGGAGAAGCCCATAGTTCACTTAGATGTTATATGCACTGAGATAGGGAACAGCAAACAACAAATATTATTACACAACATTCCATGATCCAGGCCCAGAGGCTTAAGGTGTTTTATTTCAAACTAATGTTGTGCAACAGCTCAATCAACCTGACTCACTGGCATCTGTTTGAGCCTTCAATAGCATGAGTTTAAAGGAATGTGAATGATACAAGTTTTGATCTCTGAATCTTTGAGATTCTTAGACTTGATTTCTAGCCTGAATGAGAATTGAAATTTATTCTGGGTCAATCAAAATGTTGCACTTCAATCACATCTTTGATGTTGTACTACATTACAAGATAGAATTTAACATCAAGCCCAGAAGGGAGAAATGGAACCATGCTGCCAAATTGCTCTGTTTCCTGTTTTTTCTTCCAAAATGTAATTGCAGTGGAACATAGGCTTCCTGATAGAAGCCACCTAATATTATAGAATACTGGTCTAGCAAAGTTCCACTGGGCACTACTAACATCTAGCAGAGCTGTGTCTGCTGAGCTGTCCATGGAATACAACACACATCCCTCAGGAAGCCCTGCAGGTCACCAAAGTAACTGAAGGAGATATCATTGGCTCAAACCAACCATGTCCAACTCTGGCACTAGCATCAGTTCTCCCAGTACTTTGGGAAAGACTTTGCAGGTCACAATACAGGCTGTGATGTCAACAGAAAAATGCTGCCAAATAATCTGCCTTCCAACTGATTTCTCTATTTTTCTACAATATACCAAGCACCACGTGAAACCGTGTATGAAAGCAACTACACTACTCTTCCCTTTCACCAACACACAAATAATTAGACAAGTAATGAGATCAATTAAATTTCTTCTGATTTATTTAACAGATATGCAATCTCACTGGCAGAAAGTGACTAACAGCCAAAGACAGACACTGGAGTTCTGGGCATTTTTTATCCTGTGTGCAATCCCCTGCCTCATTCTCAGCCCTTACTCATTTGAGAGCAAGAATTAACATTACAAGAAGAAGATGGTTAAGAACAAGGCAGTACAAAATACTCAGTAAAATCAGGTATCAAAGAACAATTGCAAATTTCAGTAGTCACTGTGATTTTACACAAACTGATTGGTTTTGGGTTTCTTTTTTATCTTAGCATTTTATACTTTCTGTATAGGTATGTGTGTGGGTGCAGGGTGACAGAGTACAAATACAGACCAAAAGCATTTCAGCCTGTAAATACATTATCTAGGAAGCAGAAGTTTAGCCTGGGAAGAAGGAACAGAAAGGAGACATGGAAGAACTGGAATACAACAAACAGAAAATTGGAAGGAGACTGGAAAGCCACAAGAAGACAGATGCAGCCATGACTTGGCGGCCACAAGCAACAGGTCAATTACTTGAGTTTTTCCTTAATGCAAAGGAAGAAATAGGGAGGGCATGGAAGAAGAACTATAGAGAAGTGAATATTGGTAGGAACAAGGTACTGCTATTGCACACATCTGACAGAAATAATGGGCACTTATTAAAATGGTAAGAAAATTACCAAATTTTAATTATTAATTTGATGGACTCCACTCTTCCAAACCTCCAACTTCTTTTTTCCATCTAAATACAGACTACAAAGTACAAAAGGTCAACAAGCGAACCACAAAAACATTAGGGAAGAGGCATCCAGCAAGGTCCCCTCTGCCAGATAACTGTCACTTACAATCAACATTTTAATTTGATTTTTTTTTTTATTTAATCCAACAGTAAACTTTGCTTGAATCAAATTCTAGGAGAATTATGCTGTTTGATGTAGAGTGGCAATTTTATGCTACTATACTTTGATGTACAGTAAGGACTTCCTAAATAGCTTTGGTTAAAGCCAACCAGCTCTCTCACTGTGCAAGTCCTTTGGCATTATGTTATGTCTGTCCTATTCTCTCCCTTTAAAATACCATTATGTGCTCAGAGTCCAAGGACTGTATCTAGCCTTATGGCATGTAATAGTTTCTCTGAGAAATGACAAAAAAGCTCTAAGATAAGGGGCCTTGAGCAACTTGGTCTAGTGAAAGGTGTCCATGCCCATGGCAAGGGGTTGGAACTGGATGAGCTTTAAGGTACCTTCCAACCCAAACCAGTCCGTGATTCTGTGATACAGGAGGAAAACTCAAAAATCATAATGGGATTCTGATAAAAATAGTTCAGCTACTTTTTCTAAGGGCTGTGCAAGAGCTAACTGAAAAGTTAAAGCCTGACCCACCTATACTGTCTTACAATTCAGCAATGGCATAAAAATATTGAATCTCTGTAAAAAAAGGATTCATTAGCAAAAATACATTGGGTGTTTTTAAAACAAGTGAAGCATGAGGGAATAACACTCTTGAAGGAAGTTGAAGGTGCTGTGCCATCTTCTTGAGAAACTAATGGTGAAAAGACTGCAGCTAATATAGCAGAAAGCTAGCATAAAATGGCAAACTTGTGAGGAAAAGACAGTAGCTTTCACATTCTTTGCTCAGAATACAGGTGAAGTAAATAAATTAAAGGCAAGACCATGGACCTACTCTCTAAACATAACCTTTACCCCTGGAGGGTCAGTGAGCTAAGACAATGAGGCATCAGCACCTCTGCTTTGGCAGATAAGACCTCTGCTTTGCCAAGTGAGCAATATAGAGGCAAAAATATGATGAAGACAAGCTATAAAAAGACCAAATAATAAGAAAAAACAAACCAGAACATTTTCTAACACTGGCTAGAACGATTTCTGCAGCACTGCTGGGGTATATATGTCATCTTTAAATGAGTTATTAACCTCTAGTTACATTTCACTACCTTTTTGCCCCACTCAGCTATAGAGTGGGGATAATCCTTCATAATTAAAGAATACTACTAACACCAATATTTAAAGAACACAAAATAAGTAACATCACCATATACTTAAAAAGCATCTAACACTATAAATGCCTTAGACCTACAAGGTGCAGGCTCACAGCTACTGAAATCAAGTATCACAGGGGGAAAAAACGTACAAAACAACAGCAAAACCTCTTCTTCTAGGAGGGAACTATGAGGCTTTCTTCTCTTCCTATAGCCTCATGCAACATTCATCAACTCAATCTACAAGATTCACACAGAAAACTGGTTATGTGGGTATTTTAATCGCAGAGAGAAGGTGTAGAATAAAAATTACTTGCAGATGTGTGAAAACAAAGTTTTCAGAAATACACGTACCATAAACTTCAAGTTCTGTGAAACACAAAAAAGAATTCCTGATAACTGACTGACCGACATACTGCCCATGATTTTTTTCAAAACTGACCCCAGTCTGTTTGTTCTGAAAATAATTTAAAACACCTTATGCTTCATTCAGATATTGGAGTACCTTTCTACTGTTATCAATACTCTAGAAGATTTACTATGTAACTACTATACTGAAGTGGTTATTAGTTACCCCCACTGATCTCATAAAAGTAGGAATACGCTTTTGTATTGTCCTTTGACTTATTTAACACAAAATAACCCCAGGAACAGTCATCATACTGCAAGGTATAAAATCTGGATTTTTAGTCTTGTCTTTCAGAAAATACCTTATCAAGCAAGTACAGTACAGACATCAGTTGCAACAGAGCCTGTGGAATCCATAGCACAGACAAATCACTTTTATCTTTCAAATAATACCCAAACTGGGGAACTGCATATCCTTTCCTACTGTTTGCTTTGGAACAGACAGTGATGAAATCCCTGCTAAGCAGTAAAGCACCCTTCCAGAACAATAAGGTAGCATCTTTACAGATTAGCACATGGACTCAAAGGTGATTAAAATGATTCTCCTTCTTACTTGCTCACAGGTTGTTTCTCAAGGAAAAAAAGCTTCAAACATTTCAGCTCAATACTCTTTAACTACGTATCTTGGTACACCTCACACTAGATTAATCTCACCACATTTTGGACATGTTTAAATACAGACAAGCGAGTTTGTCCTCTGAATTCCCTTCCCTTATAGTCAATGGAGAGGAAATAAGGACTTTCAGGGCACGATTCATCATATCCTAAAATAGATATTTAAGACAAGTATGACTCATCTGACCTATTTGCGTTGACTGAAGGAAGTCTAGACAACTAGCTCAAATATAGGCATCTACATTGGGGAGGATGTCTAAATCTGGGGAGACAAATCCAACCCATGGCGCTATCATTTTAAACTGCACAGTCCATATCAAGGTGACACTGGTCTGCTAAAATTTAATGGCATGGTATGGCGGAGCCTAGCTTCACTTCTAATCTGAACATTGTCCTAACAAATAGGAATCAGATGGAAAGCACATAGCCACTAATGTTATTCCTGCACTCTGAAAATAACAAAACTTTTGAAAAGAAAGAGGCTAGAAATTTTATCCTGTGCTGCACAATGAACTGTGGCTATGTGGATGCACCAGACATCATCCAACTTTACAGAACACACTGCTACTCCAGAAGAAGACGAATACAGCATGTCACAAAACATTTTTCAAAACCATTCTCTTCATATCAATATTTGAAAGTTCTCTGCTGATAATTTCTCTAACAATTTATTCCACAAATATTCCAAGAAATTAATTTCTGTCAAGAAAATAACAAGTGCTGCATGGACAAATGACTGCTTGAATCTCAGATCTACATAAAAATATTTAGACCCTCAGATGACAAGGCATGCTCCAGGGAACTTCTCACTCAGGAATTTCATCAAAATGTAGCACATGGAAGAGCAGAGAGCACTATCTTTCACCCCACCACTTAAACTTTGATTTGAAGTATGGCATGTGAGTTGTCATCCTACATGGAACATCTCTTTCCTAGTGCCTGCTGATTCCAAAGACTCACCCCAATTCATCAAATTATGATATGGGTGGACGGTCTGCAGAACCGATTTTTAGACTGTTGACAGTCTTTCACCTTTCTGAAAACCTGTAAGCCTACCACATGTCTAATTAAAAGAATTACTCATGAAATACGTAGGCAAATAGATAAAAAATTAGCCCAGCACTTTTCCACCCTATACTGACAAGAAAGAATAAAATAAAATGAATGCATCTCCTATTTAAACCTTTATCGTAATGTAACATCCCATGCACTACATAGTTCCTTGTGATTTCTATGAAATCAACTATTCCTAAACATGCTCTCTTCTTGGAGCTACTGTACGGTTAGATTAACATTTATACCGCATGGCAAATGTTGGCAAATGCTTATGTTTTAATGGCAAATCCCCTACAGTCTCAGAACAAAGCTGCATCATGGTCACTGAACTTACAAGATACTGCACTAAAGTTTCTCAACATGTTATACTAATCATGGAATCAGCCTGCTGTCTCAAGAAATGATGTCTAAAGCCTTGATAACTGAAACACTAACAAGCTTTGCCATTGTGCACACTTCTATTTAGATTATGTTCCTATTTAATCACTCTAATTCAGAGAAATACTGTTGTTGTTGAATAGTGTTTTACAATGGAAAATCATTAATAACCCTCAATTTTACATCTCTTTACTTTTAAATAAGCTTTAAAAGCAGTGAGCTGTGTTGAGACAACAATAATCAATATCATCCCGAAACAACGGATCTAAGAAATATGGCATTTGCTTATTTTACTCATAGGAAAACTGTCTGACATTTAAAAACATATTCCTCAGTACCTCTAGCACCTGGACTGAAATGAGGATGTTTCATTCTCCAGCACTCACTTAACTACATGATAAACCTTCTGCACCTTGTCTTTTCTCAACACACCGTATTTACATCATTTTCTTCCCATGTCTGTGACAGCAGATTAAAACCTATCAAGTTTACCAGCTAACAAATCAATATTTTTCTTTCTTAGAATTATAATGTATACTGATAATTACAATAATTGCTACTTAACAACAAAACAGAGAGTGAATTCAGTTTCATCCTACACAGAGCTAACACTCTTTTGGTTCCCACCTTCTTACCACCGTTCTGCCAGCATGGGTGTTCATCTAGCTAATCACCAGAGCCTTTCTCATTTCCCAGACACTTTTGACATAAAGAAACTACATGTGCCTCTGACCATCATCTGCCATCCTCAACTTCATAGAGTCCGACTTCACTGTTCATTTTTTTCTTCTAAATTTGCTCTTCAAAAACACTGATATGAATTCTCCTGTTATACAATTCAAAAATCGTATCACTTGAGCCTGCATTATGTTAGCAGCAAGCCCAGTAACTCCCATGTAGTGTCACAAAAAAGTCTAAGCAATATTAACTCTCACTGATTTTCCTTAATATTGCTCACTGCTTGGGAAAATTATTCATTACTATAGCTGTTCGTAGCACTTGTCTTTTTTCTGGTGAATGCAAGTGCGCCAAATGTAGACAACTCCAACAGCCTCTTTACAGTAATACTGCAGACACCCCCTTAGTCCGTACCAGTATTCTGAAACATCATTAGAGCCATCCAGAGAAAACTCTACTTCAAATTGGTGTTAGCATAAACACACCTTCTGTTAGCCACATAGCAGTTTTTACCCTAATAGCCTATCATGTTCCTTATGTCTTCTCTCAGCACTTAAGTTGTTTTTACTTGTACCTGAATTAATCCTATCCTTGGTAGACAATAACTACTTTTGGTTTTATGAAGAGCAGCTGTCCAAGGAGCACAGTGTTGCTAATGCGGATTTTATGTTATGCTGCAGATGAGGTTCACTTGGCATTTATGTCACAGGATTGACCTTTTTGTGCTACTGTCAGATGATGAGGAGGGAAAAGGAGGAGACAAAACAGATCATCTGGACAGATGAGTCTCTCAACTTACACAGTACAGAGGAAGGAGTGGAGTGGGAGAGTTCAGACTCAAGTGAAAGACTCTTTGAGTTTGCATTTTTCACAGACTTGCCCGCTGAACTGATGGAAAGAAACACAACATATGAACAAACAAAGATGAAGAGGTAGAGTGTGATCAGAATCCTCAGGAGGCACCGGCAGCAGGAGCGGCCGCTGGGACATGGCACGGGTGGTGACCAGTGAGATGGAGAAGCAATGGAAGAGGAAGAGTGGTGGGTGGAACATAACCTCTCCAAGTCACCCTCCTTTGTGAGAGCTGTGTGAGGGTCAAGTAGATACGAAGGAAGAAAAAGAGAAGGCCAAAAGAAAAATAATGATAATTAAATTACAAGCAACAAGAACTTACAAAACCTTTGAGAACACAAACAATGCTAACAATGTACTTTTGGGCACCAAAGAACAGTTGTAAAAAGGTCATAGCCATAAATGACTGTTCAGATGCCAGTGCAGATCTACCCCTCTATCCAGAACTGAGGGTTTTGAAAGAGCAGTTAAAAAATGTTCTCAGAAGTTTGAAGGGTTTTCTTTACTAAAGCATGTTCCAAACAGATTAAAGTGATTTCTTCCTACTGCTAAAGAAAATAAAAACAACAGGTATAAAATGAAATAAATTAGCAAAATATATGAAAATAAATGCCTCCTGAATGGTTAATGCTTTGAAGTGATGTATTAAGTAGCAAAGATTAGCCAAAATATACCTGATATGTATGTGTCCTATAACTCAGCAATTTTTCCCACTGGGAATCATAATTCTTACTAGTGCTTTCATTAATTTATTTCCAGAGAAAAAAAATACCATGAGAAATCTGGACTTTCTAATCATGTTACATTTAACAACTCAGCTTTATAAAAGTCTGTGTACACTACTGGCGAAAATAACAGTGGTTATTCTCCAGCTGAAAAAAACCTTACCAATCTCTTATCAAAGAGATGCTGCCAAAGAATTCCAGTTTATTACCACAGGAAGGAGAAATCCCACAAGCAATCCCAGAAGGTAGGACTGCTTACCGTCCAGTTTTCAGTACGTTCTTATGTCCACTCCTGTCCTTAAATTTGGGAGGGATCACTGTCATGCAGTTTGCCCCATGACCAATGGTTAACATCAGAGATTTCTGTTAGCAAGGAATCTGAACTTACAGCTTAAAGAAGTTTCAGACTCAGTCTAGAATTAGCTTATTCCTTGACTAATTAAAGCTCACTATTGTTTGCTAAGCTCTGTTTCTAGTAAAAGAAGTATGTTCCAGTCCTAAAAGATGCAAATGCATACAGAAGCAAGACAAAGTTACAGACGCTAAAATTTTCCACAAATAACAAGTGAAAACTAAGCCTGTTTGTGCTGTCTTCAAGCTAAAACACTTGCCTTCAAAAGTGAAAACAGGGTAAGATCCTGACATGAGTGGATAATACTGTATGCATTCCCTGATGGATATCAAGCATTTGTTCCTATAGGCACATTTGTGATAGCTGACTTAAGACTTCTTTAACTGCTACCTTCCTTAACGAATCGTAACATTTGTAATACCTTGTACAGACATGCATACACACAGTCACTCCCACAGGGCACACAGAAACACAACTGGGCTGGAGATACTAGGTCCCACACAGACTCACATTATCCACACAACTTTAGCATGTCAAATCAGTAGCAAAATAAGAAAACCACCTGATGCAGAACTGAGTGTTTTAAATACGTGTGGGGTGGTAGTCTGTACAAAGGAAGGAACCTGTACCTGTCTGTGCAATCTATGCATGGTGTTACAATAACCAGGAGGAAGAATACCAGGAAAGCGCACAGACTGCATGCCTTTGCAAAGAAGAGTCGTTCTCAGTGAGGTGTGGGGCACACTACAACACTATAAACTATATTCTAATACCATTTTTCAGTTACAAAGTGGCATTCCTATTTCCTTGCTCCTTTGCAGGAGAGCCTCTTCCCACCTTGTACTTCATGCTGCAAAGGAAATAAACAGGTTTGCAAGGTCTTTTATCACCTAAGATATAAAACACACCTTCCAGGTCTCAAATTTGATGACAAGCATCATCTTGAGCATACACATAGGGATCCAGACTGTTAGCAATCTGAGAGAATTCTCTGTGCTACCTCTGAAATCCACTCATTCCTATCAGCATCTTATTGCCAGCTGCAGTCAGTGCAGCCAGCAGCTGTTCCCTGACAAGAGAGCAGCTTTCTCACTGTTGTCCTAGAAAATCTACATCCAGAAGTCAAGTTTGGTATAGAGGGAAAATATAATTCATTAAGTGTCTTGCTGAAGCATGAAGCTTGATCTCCTAATAGCTGTCAGGGTTGCAGGCCTGCCTACTCCCTGAATCATTCTAGAAATTAGACCCTAGGGGTTACGGTTGGCTTTAATTATAATAAAACAATCTGCAAGCAGCCTCTGGTGGAAAGACTGGAAGTGTGAGAGGACTACTAAAAAGTGAAAAACAAGTAAGCTGGTAAGCAATTAACTGGGAGATAATATTGGTTGGTCTTTTTTTTTTTTATTTTTAATAAACAGAAAAGGAAATCCCTACGCACTGGAATAAAATGTGCACCTGGTGTCTGGTGAACAATAAAATGTGTACCTGGTGTCTAGTGGCACTGCTGTGTGTTAGGCCATGAACCTGCTGCTGAGACAGCTGCATCAGTGTATGAAGTTGTTGTGATCATCGAAACATCAGCAGCTCAAACTGTCATTCTTGGTGTCCCCACCTTCCCACCAAAGCAGGTGAAGAGCAATACAATGCTACTCTGCCTCCTTTCTTCCAAGCACAAGTAATATCCTTCAGCTCCTCCTCCTGCAGTCTCCAGAAAACACACAACACAGCACTCTCTGGAGTACAGCCTCAGCTCTTCACACTGCCTTAATCCATCTTATGCCTTCCGTAGCACTATTATGTGGCAATGGGTCAGGAACCTACAAATAACAGAAAACTTCACCTGCTGAACATTTTACAGCAAAGAGAAGGACATGACTAGGATCTTGTCAGACCTGTGATTACTGCAAGATCCTCTTTTGGGAAAAAAGTATATTGTGGCCATCCAATCTGCTCTTAACTGCGATGGCTACAGAATCATATTAAAGAATCAGGCAAAACATCTTCATTGTAGTTTTTCTTCTAATTATGTTCCCGAGATATAATTGTGTGCTAAGCTTCAGACAGAATTCTATAAAAATCCTACCATTATAACATCATGTTACATTGTCTCACAGAGGCCCTATAATTAAAATATTCATTTAATGAGATTAGTCTCTAAAATATACATAATGGTTTGAGGGAAGAAATACAAGGTGTTATGCATAGGGTAAATAACACTGTAGTTTCTTCTGCATCAGCCCCAGATACCTGCAACTGTCCTCCAAGGCATTACTTTGTATTCCCTCAAACCACTATCACTAGGTTGTTATTTAAAGTGAGCAGGAACTGGCTGTTAACACAAGAAGACTTTGTTCAAGTGGAGGTGAAATGAGTCACTGAAACATTGGAGACCAAATTAGAGCTAACTGCAGCTCCTACAGTACTCTAAGTCACAATTTACAGCTACATTGCTACTACCAGTGGATAGACATATCTTCTCTCCATGGAGAGAACATCGAGTATGCCAAAGCAGAGTGAATTACTGCAGTGCAGCAGCCCAGCTGAGCTCCTTGTGCTTTCCAAGAGCCGCAGCACAAACCATTGGCTGGGCCCTGCTGCAGGTCCTGCCATGTGCAAGCCTGAGCTAAGCTGCCTTGATGTAAATGCCCAAAGAATCTCGTATGCAGCATAACATAAAAGCTGCATTTTCAACCCTGCGCTGCTTGGACAGCCACTACCATCACACAGTGCTTTTGTATTTGCACTATCAGTTCATCACCTTGGCAATGCTGGTATTTTTATCAAATATGCACAGCACCTGTAGTCAGAAACTAAGCACTAAGTACTTTTTATACAATTCTAACTATCTTATGTTTGAATCTCTTTAAAATTGACAACGCCCCCACGCTCTTCAGAAGCCAGTGAAGCTCTTTAACTGATTCAGGCCTGTATTTTTGGGTGCAACTTTTCACATACACACTTTCAATGGTGACTAAGGCATTATACTTCAAACATAAAGCAAGCCCCATTATTTCAATGGTTTCCCAAGAATTCTCTTTTCCATTCTCTACATTTTATATTTACTATCACATCTAGCTTGTGTGTATCTATAATGTTTAGATGCTGAAATTGAGTCTTTTCTGTGAACCAGAGATACACAAACCTAAAACATTTTTTTAAAAGCCCTTTGTTTTAAAACACAATGTTACTGAAGTAAGTACGTGTAACATCACAGTACAATATACAGAGGGGGGAAAATGGAAACAAAAGAAGTATCTGCGAAGTTACACAATTTTATTAAAAAAAAATAGGTTTTTTAAGAAAATTCAAATAAGTGTAAGACAGAACAAAAGAGAAAAGTGAAAAAACACTGGCATCTGAACAGAATAAAAATGTAAATGGTGACATGAAAAAAGGCAAACCCAGAACACAAATGTATGCTAATAGTATTTTAAGTAAGAGTTACATAGCACAGACTTACATATTTTTATGCTACTACTATTATTACTGGAACTAGTATCTTAGTTAATAAGTGGTAACTTCATATTCTTCATTCCAAAACATCATGGCAAATGGGGTTTTGGGAAACAAAAAGTGGAAAGTTAAGTCTGAAACATGTCAGAAGTAACACAGAGGAGCATAAAAAGTTATTTCTTTTAAACAAGGAAAAATAGTACTTTATCCTATGATTCATTAGGAGTTTCTGTGTTTAATGACCTAAAAAAATACATTCACGGAACTCATGTTATGGCTTCTCTGAATGTTTCAAAGCTTAAAATCATACCTTTCACATCCTCATCTTCGATGGTTGTATTGGAACTCTCTGTTGACTCCTGTTGAGAAGTAAATATCAGTGGAATGTATAAAACAAGCCAAGCCTCACTTGCGTGCCCTTGAAAATTACAGTTAGTTACAGGTATCATGCAAAGCCTTGAAGCAGGGCAGGATGTAATTCACAAACAAATGGTCACACAATGATTAAAGACATTTCCAGCTGAAACTGATGTCAAACATTGCCAGTCTCTACAGCAGGGAACATAAATACATTTACTGCTGTTTAATGCTTTTACTTCACAGGAATGTAAAGGAAACTTTTTTTCTGTAACACCCCACTGCACAAAGTCCGTATGAAATGTTATATGAATTACCTCAGCCAAGGAGTGCTTGACATTTAAGCTTAGTGATTAAACTGACTGTGCAAAGTAAGTCATTCCATTCCAACTTTTAAACATGCAGATTCCTGCATGCTGTGATTTATAACTGTTTTTCTGCTCATATGACTTAGCAACACATACTAAAACAAAGTCTCCCAGTGATTTTAAGGGTATCAGACCAGATTCTGTCATTTTCATGCTGGTTTTGTGATTAGAAATTTTTGAAGGAGATAGAGAATTGATAACTACATGATAACAACTTTGACAAACTAAGGTATCTGTGCAGTAGTAGTATTCTTCAGACAACCAGTCATGCAGAGGAATGACTCATTATCGAACAGCTTGTACTTAAGCCACCAGACTGTTAAAAAGGCAAGGATAGTGTATCTCAACCTTTCACGGATTACCAGAAACATGAAATACTACAGGCAAATCCAGCAGGGCACTGTTAAATCTAACAGGTAAGTGGGTTCAGAAATTTGGAGAGCTTCTAAACTGGGGGCTTTTATATCAGTATTTTCTTGAAAAGCAGAATAAATTTCTTTTGCTTATTTTTTCAGTTCACAGCTCAACAGCAAAAAGCATTACCTGGTCCATTTTTATTTGAGAGACAGAAGACAGGACTAGTATTGTATTTAATTTTTGAAAGGATTTTACAATTAAGTAATAAAAGGTAAATCTGACAGTGCCCTTTATTTACTGTGTCCTCAAAAGGCTGAGCTGAAGCAATGTTCAAAATGACTAATGCATTACCCAGATCTTTAAAAAACAAAACGTATGTGCATCCATAAATAAAACTACATGAGTTAATTCACACACAAACAAAACTGAAAAAGTTGCCATGCTTTTCCTGAACTAGCTGGTGTTAGATGCTTCGCTCTGCACAGGTGTATCATGTTCTATCACTTAAAATATAGGTAAGTACTTATAAGTATACAAAAACCCCACACAACACCATGCACAAGCTCACATGGCAGATGTAGCCTCTAATACTGAAGCATCCACTCCAGTTGCCATACTAAAATGATAAGTCTTTCAAATTCAGGAGTAACTCGCTGCATTAAGTGGTTTGCTTGTTTTCTGTGACCTTTTGGGACTCTGAGTATCTTAATTGCTATGATTGTAGAATTCAGTCAAGTAGATGTAGTCATGCCAATATTTTATCTGGATTTTCTAGTCTTAAGTGGACTTCAGTGATAAAGATCAGACTAGTGTTCAAACACAGGCTGTTTCGGGCCCATGAGTTTAAACATGGGGAGCAGAAGAAGTAGTAACATGAAAATAAAAGCTTGTGTGTTCGACAGATGTGAGGTACATAGAGGAAGGGGATACACAAGCACAATACACACCATCAGCACTTTCATGCTTGAGAAATGTCTGCATGCGTTATTCCTTCACTCAGATTCAATCCTTCTCGTATGAAATAATTACAAGTAGTTAAGACTAGTTAATGAAATGCCAATTTCTTAAGTCAACACTGTAAACAGCGAAATATTTGTTGAAGAGCAAATTCTTTCCAGGAAACCTAGGAACATGTGTTATATGTAAATGATGGTATTTCCTGGCCCTTTTCAAGTCCATGCATGTAAAAAACAAAATAAACATGTTTTAGGAATCAGCTGCCAAACATAAACGTTACAATACACAAGAAAAAGAAAAGAGCATGAAGAAAATGCATAAAAATCAAAAGACCTCTTTGTCACTTGAAATGTTAAAATTTTTTTGAACTACTTGGTGATGTTATTGAAGAAAACCAAAGTCCTGTGTGAAAGACACATCACAACATGGGTGTACAAGCATGCTGAGAAACAGCACATGGGATAAACTGAAATGACATCTTTATCTAAGGTGACAACTGCATGTATAGAACTCATCAGTATGATTTTACCACTCTGACAAGAGCATTCTTTGGTTTTACTTAGGCTGCAGCATTTTTGGCTGAAATGGGAGAGATGAGGTGCTCCCTGAGCCCAGCTGCACAGGGCATTGCACGTTGCCAACTGCTACTGACTCCCCAAGAGCTTCAGAAGCTCAGCAATCAGCAGGACGCATGAAGCAGATGAACACAGACGAGAACAGGCTCAAGAGCCACCACACGTAACAAATGCAGGAACGAGATTTTCCTTGATAACCTCCTGGAAGAGCCCTATTTTCCTGCGGAATAGTGGGTGAAATGTGAGGTGTGGAAAAGCAAGATGGAGTTGATTCTTTCTGAATACCTTATTTCCATCAGGGTTGTGGATTACTGTAGTTTGGGGCTCCTAAGCAAGAACAAAATAAAGAGAAAAAGAGTACCCATTGGTAAATACATTCTCGTTAGTGTGAGGGAGTGCAAGAAGAGCCAGCTCACAAATGCTGAACACTGACAAGAGCTAAAACAAATGTTAACTGTCACCAGATGGTGAAACTGGATGTCTCAAATAGATCTCCTCAACAGCAAGCCAGCAAAAAAAGACCATCTCGCCTAATGCAGCAGCATGCAGAGACCTTATTCATGATCAATGTATACAGGGCTTTGAAGCTCAGGAGATCTGCAGAGGCTCTCTTTGCACAAGGGCATACTAAATGCTTTACACATTTTCCTCTTTGAGCCAGGCCAGACAAGGCCAGAAATCACCCCTTTACCTGAAGCATGTTTGCTTGCATTAGTATTAAGTGATCAAATAAAAATACAGATGAAACAATGAGGATTAAGGATGAGTTGATTACCTCCATGTTTTGGAAGATGTGGATTAATAGCAGTTGCTGCCCTGCAGAGCAGCATGAAAATACATAGGAGAGATCTTTGCATCATTTTAAAGTGTTCCCCAATCCTTTTCTCTTAAAAAAAAAAAAAAAAATAGAAGAAACAAAAAAAAGATTAAATCATCTTTGAAATGGCAGCTAAGCAGCATACTTTCAGCATGGATTATTGTGTGTGGCTATGTCTGAGAAGAGACTGCCATATACTCAGGCATGAAACCTGTTAACTGGTCCTTTGAACTTGCTTAGCAATGCCAGTTTTGCAAAAAAAAAATCAGGAGGAAAAATCTCTCCCAAAGTGTGTGAATTACCCACCTTTTCAAAGCTATATATGCAGGCACACAGGAAACAACACCTCGCAAGTGTTACTTACTCACTGGCATTCATATTTGTAAGTCCTGTGAAGCGTGCACGCCTAAGAAATAGGAGCTATTAATAAAAGCAAGACTGCAACGGAAACATTAATGAGCAGCACTCCACTAGTAATATATTCCTAATGGAGCTTATTAATGACTTATGTCTCCTGCAGATCTAAATGTAAGAGAAACAAGCAAAAAATGTTCAGCATTAGATGCCTCTTGATCCCAGTGAAGACTTGCAAAGTCCTGCCGTGTTTTAGGAAATGTGGAATGAAAATCTGAATAAGGTCTGTTTTATGGCAGTCTAACAATAATCCCATTAGCCCTCCTTGATACTCACACTAATACAAAGCAGAGTAAAATAATAGAGTTTTTTTTTGGTTTGTTTTTTTTTTGGTGCAGAAGGTGAGCATTAAAAAGATGGAAACAGTCATCAGGCAAAGAACTAAGAGCAATACAAAGCGCATTCTACTCGCTTTCTGGCACAGCATGCAAAAAATTCAAGTACAGTTACAAATGCTACAACTGTACCACATCCAGCTTCCATGTAACATTTTCTATCAATAAACACACTCAAATGGACTTCCTCACAAAACAAAAGAAAGCATAATTCAAACAAAGTTTTTCCAAAACCTGTTTTTAGAAAGCAAACAAGAGTAAATGCATGAAAAGGCAAAAAAGAAAGAAGAACAAACAGAAGACAGTAAAAAACTTCAAGACAGCATGAGAAGGAAGATTCCAGGTATACCAGCGCCGGGGTAGGAATATTTTCCTTGGGGCTGGTTACCACGTTCGTTTTGTTGTTTATCTGTAGGTATGCAGAAAATAGAAACAGACAGGCCTTAGAACTCACAGTAGGCACTGTATCTATATCTCACTGTATAGAACATCTATACACAGATATAGATACCTATATACAGATATTGATATGGAAATAAAGAATCACAGAAAGATGAACTTATGAACTTGAAAGAACACTAACAATAGATCCTATAGCTAGCTGCAGCTCTTCCAAACATGCTAGCCGCGGGTTTTCAGGTGCATTGTATGAAGGTCTATAGAAGATGACTTCAGCTGCAACACTTAAAAGAGCCTTTAAGTAGCAGCTAAGCATATGTAAGAAGAATAAAGAATTAATAGGGGTTTGAAGAAAGTCCTCAATAGCCACTGTGATTTCTTGACATGCAACAGTATTAATAAATTGCACCCAGTTGTTATTTCTGATTACCTATCACTGCCATAAATAATATTTCATTACCCATAGCTCTTCAGATACCTATAGATCTGTCCTGTGGGCTTCTGGGAACAGATCTGAATAAATATAGCTGATTCCAGATATGCACAATACAACTGAAGCTAGAAAGAGACTGGTGCCCCTTTAGCTTTTTCGGTATTATTTTAGAGAAAATTAATGGGTGGCTGCGATTATTTGCAGTTTCAAGAATCCTGCAGTAATGGCGTATCAGACATTCAATTTTGGTACTATAACCTATAGTTACACTATAGTATCTGCATTCTTACTCCACAAATCAGTACATATCTGATTAAGTTTACATGTAGGTCATCATGTTAGTTCTTAAGCTTAGCATAGTATTACAGCTTTACTTATATAAAATTTTAATCCAAATTAAATTATTCAGCAATAGGTTTAAATGTATCTGATTCTTTAAATCCATTTTTAAGAGTCAGCTTTCATAAACAGCATGGTATGAAAAGAACAGAAATACTAAAAACAATGTACCAAGACAATTTTACATGCGTTACGAAGCGAAGTTAAAGTATAGTAAAACTAGTTTGAAGTATGCATTTTTTTCCTTTAACAATAATTAGAAAAAAGCTATTAGGTACATTCTGGTCATGTCTATTCTAACCATAGCAGTCCAAAGCGGCATGCAAAACTAGGGGTATAAGTACATATTGTCTGGAAAGACTTTGATTAAAAGAAAAAAAGGTTCTACCGAACATTCTAGTCACAGAACTTAGTGACAAATGCATCAAACAAAGCAAAAATATCCAAAATTGTTCCGTTAATAAATTTTTTTTGTAAAAAATGTAATTAATCTCTTCATTTAAAGAAACAAACCTTAGAAATTTTAGGGTCAAAATTGGGTATTTTTTCTTCTAAAATAAAAGCCTTTCTAAACTAATTAAAAAATGGCAATATGCTAAGTCACCTATATGAAAAAGAATAAAGAAAGAGGAAGTCCTAAAACAGCGACCAAACTCAACTGCGCATGAAATATCTGACTTTTGATTTAATCCTCCCAGTGACTCTGTAGCTTCAGCTGAAGTAAACAGCTTCTTATCATCTGAGTTTGTTCTGCACTGACGGCTTTGCTAAATTGGAGCCTTCGGAAGTAAGCATCATGGGGCAAACTCACTGAACTTCATGTCCTCAGCAGATTTGGGGGATTATTCTACTTTGGTACAGGTGTGGCAGCTGACTTGTCGATTACAGGAATTATATCTGCAACTGAACAGAATCTTACTTAGGATATGTTGAGATCAGGATATGTCAGGATTTGCATTAATTAATCACAGACTGCCAATATCCTTATCTTAACCAGCATTTAGCTGGCTTTGAAGAATATAAAGCAGTCTTGCTACTCAGTATCAGGGAACACTATTTTGAAACTAAATGTTATGTAGTAGTACTTGTGATAGGACCATTTTTCCCACGCAGAATGAAAACATTTTCCTTTGATTTAAAATCAAAGTTCATGGTGCTTTATAACAGGAGGATGAGAAACAGTTATTCTTTTAACAATGGTCTTTCTACAGAAACTGTCATTAAGAGAAAATATGAGTCATCACTGAGTTCCAAGTGTTTAGTTTAAACCCCACCTTGGCCTAGTTATTGTCAAATAGATTTATATGTTCACAATTACAGCTGTAAGTTTTAGGGGTGCCTGAACTCAAGACAGGGACAGACTAAATACCTTTGTGCATAAAGTTATTTGTGGGGAGACAGGTATTAGCAAGTATTTTATATATCAACTAACTTGCTTTGATATTTATGGGACTGTGAGATGGCAAAACCTGATCTCCTTACTCAGGAAAAAACTTCAAAAAAACCTCCAACCACTTCAGTGAACAAGTTCTACAGGAGAATTGTGGAATAGTTGAAAACACATACAATGCTGCTCAACAGCATACTAAATCTTCCAAAACAAACAGAAAAATCACATATCAAGCTGTATAACTACAAGTTCCTGTTTTTATGAGAGTGTAGCCATCAAAGACTATGACTAAAAAGGCCCTAACAAAAGGCAGAGAGACACAAAGCAAAGACATGAGGCAGGAAATTAAGATTTCACCAGATTTCATACAGTCCTCTTTAGTAGCAGCTTAATACAAAAAAAGAGGGTGATACGCCAAATAAATGCCTGTTGTTGAATACATAATGGAAGTAGGTTAATCAAATTTCAATTCCAATTTTGCCTGAGTAAGGAGGGCAGGTTTAGGTCCGTTCTCCCTTGATGAAAGTCCTATAAAAATAAACAGTGCCTATTACAGCTACTCCTGAAAACTGCAGGAAATATATTCAAGACTTCTTAGTTAGATACTGAGAATACAGTATTCATTAGGAAAAGCAGAAAGAGATAATGTGATTCAAAATACAGTTGTTTCTTCTAAGTAAATGGAACTTGGTAAAACCCCTCAAACTTGAGAAAACTGTAATAAGTCTGTACACTTTCCCTCCCTCACAGAATATACACATGAGCTTCTATAACTATATGAACACATGGGGTGGTATTTTATATATACTTTAAACAGCAAAGGGAAATGATTCCAAAATAAGTAACATTTTCACATGAAACAGTTATTTTAAGGCTGAATTGTGCTTAATTCTACTTGTTGCTAGGAAGGAGAACATTTATACTAATGAATGGCTTGTCAAAAGCCACTCTCTTAGGTCTGACAGTAGGACAGGACAGACACACACAAACCCTCCAAACAGCTGGGCATGGCTGTCTTTACCAATATCATATAATGATATATCATATAATGATATTGGTAACTGTAATCATTAATGGTCTTTGGCAACATCATACAATATAAAAATATTTTAAGAAACAAAACCCATTATCTCGGAACTTAATCTCTTGTATGGTACTTCTGTAACAAAAAGTTAAAGCACACTTCACATCTGGAATATCAGAAATATCCTCACTCTACCTTTCTAGTGACCCTCACTTGGACACTGCTGCCAGTGATTCTCTGCCACTGAAAGTCTGTGTTCACCCGAAGGAAGAGACCTCTCTAACTACATGTCTGTGCAGACCTGACCAGCAATTTTTTGCTTTTCAAGGCAACTTGTAATCCCCAGGGACAGCTGTGGATGAGGGATATTTGCCTCCTCCCTACAGGCAGCAGGAACAGAAGCTGGCTGGGACATCAACGTTGATCATCACGAACATATCACAAGTCGGATTCAAACCCATAATAAACAGAAATAGAGGAAGCTGCTGTGTGGTATCACAGAGGACAAATGAAATGCAAGACCGTAGAGTAGGCTGAGGAAGGCAAGTTACTGAGACTGACTGTCAGCGACAGACCCTGAGCTGTGAAGGAAGACAGTTGGGAAACTGTAGTATGGAATGACTGGGAAATTGTTTTTCTTTTTACTCCTGAGCATTTACCATCTTGCTCTAGAATGGCTCAATTAAAGTGGTACTATTTCACTGGGCAATGTGGTTTGTGTTATATTTTATGATATTAATATCATTAACTTTTAAAATAAGGAGGTTTTAAACATTAATAGAAGGCTGTTACAAGGATACTATTTTGTTACTATTTTAACTGACTAGGGACAGCTGCATGGGCCAATATTACATCTACTTTTTTGTTTTCATATGTCCCCAGGTTAAAAAAAAAAAACACCTGAAAACTTTCTTGAAAGAATTGCAGAACAATTCACTGTGGATGGCATAGAGCAACTGCAGGCTTAAAATTCACAAGGTTATACTTTCAAGTCTTGCAGCTTCTCAATGAATGTTAACAAAACTAAATGCAACTGTTTGATTTCTAGGTGTGAATGTTTCACAGGAGGAAAAAAAATCTGTTGATAAAGATCCTCACCATCATCTGAACACTCGAACTGGACTTCCTTTTCTGAATTGACCAGTCAGAGAGAAAGGAAAAGAAGAAAACGTGACTGGTTGGATTTGAAGTTTCAATGCATGGAGTACAGTATATTTTTGTTTTGGCTTTTACAAAAAAGACAGCTTAAGCTGTGGGGGTGGAAAAATGCTATGGAGTGCACAGTATCTCAGTAACAGAAATGACAAAAATAAGACTTCCCTAGATGTAAATTTACTCCCTTTGCTCCACCTCACCATGCAGACAACAGCAGACATATAACATAGGCTGAAAACCAAAATATCAAATCCCAACAAGTGTAATTTAGGCAAAATTTTGGCAACAGTTGTTTCCACACATATATGAGCTATAACAAATACCATCGTAGACCTGTAGGAGGAACAATATTTGAAAAGGAAAAGCTGGTCAGATAGAGTACATAAAACTTCTATATTCCACAACAAAACATGTTTAGGGTTTTCCATATGAATGAGAGAACAGTACTGAATGTATGCTCCTCCACATAACTAGGTTATCCACTACTTGGCAGTGAGAAGCATTGAAATGGTAGTGTACTAACTTCATTTTACATCAGTCTCGTGATTATTTTTTTTATTAGGAGGTGTGCGCATATGTGGGAGAACAGGAAAAAAAATACTATGAATCTGGTATCTAGTTATACAATATTTTGTTAAAATAAAAAGTTAAGATTAATAGGAAATTAAAATTCAGGACAAAGACACACTCCTGAGTAAGCACACAATGCACAGAAGAATGTCTTCTGCATCATATAATGAAAGCTTGAGGCACTTATTTTAATCTTCAGGATCCTCTGAGAAAAGAAATACTTTTCATTGCTGATATTTTTTTTAATGGCTGTTTTTCAACATAATTATCCAGAATGTTCATTTGTGAAGCATCTCTCCTCCTGCAGGATCTGGTGATACGAGAATAGAAGCTCTAAACCACGTATGAAAGCTGCCAAAATGTTCCCTTCTTAGCAAGGCCTGTTAGTCAGGATGAGCTGATTTATTGATATAGTAAACCCCCTCAAGTTCTGCCAAATACAGCAAGTGCATCTGGCAGAAAACACCTTATGTGGAGCCAAGCCTACCAGTAAACTTTTGGTCTTCCATGAAATTTAATGAAAAGTCAAAAGAGAAACACGAAGGCAATAGGTCTGCAGATAAACACTGATACCTAAAAAGCTTACATGCCCACCACCAAACCCATATTTCTAGTTATAAGCTAATTAGTAACACTGAGTCATGTCCTGGGTTCTCCTCCCCATCGCTGTGTGAGTGAGCGGCTGTGTGGTTCTGGGTTGCCGGCTGGGTTTAAACCACAACAAGTCATTAAGTGCAAAATCATCCTTCATTAAAACAGCAATAAGAGCATTTTCACCAGCAGTTTTCTATTTTCCACTTATAAAAATGCTTGGTTTTCAATTACTTCATTTTATTTATTAGCTTTACCTTCTAATTTTAATCACTTTAAATATATAGTAAGAAGCACTTATTAACAGATTTGATAAAGGAAAAGAAATAACAATGATTAGTTCTAAAAACTGTCAGAAATTACAGATAGGTGGTGACTAATAAAATAGATTTTATATCACATGTTTAACCTACCTTAACTCCATCTGGCTTTTTCAGTAAACTCTTGGCTGCTGTAAAATGAGACAAGTAAATTCAGTGTGAGGTGGTTACCACTGTGTTACAGCTGTGCAGTAAACCCCCACTGCCTCCCAGCTGCAGATATATTCTCAGCTTTTATTTCCTCCTTTTGTTGCTCTGAGTATAAGAAGGAATATATTCTAGAAACTATGAATACTTCGGATTATCATACAACTCTTTTTCCATCGATTAAAGCTGTAGGTTAACTGTACAGAAGTTAAAAGCAGAGACCTTCTTGGATGGCATAGAGGAAATGGAAGCAACATGGATGAAAAACAAGCGGCTTTGGATATTTTCATTTTTTCCACTGCAATGTGTTCACAGTTGTTGATGGAGACTGTTTGATAAAACTGTGAAAACTACTGCTCTGATGGCAGGGACTTAGACCTAGTGCTTGTACAGCCCACTGCTGTCTTAATGATATTCGTATGACAGTGACATAGGAGTAACCAACATCAGATCAACCTGAAGGGCACAGTGAAGTACAATACTGTCTATTCCACCTAATGAAAAATAAGCTGCATTTTAATAAGCATCTCTGAGCAATGGCTCATCGAGGGATTCCCACCTTGACAGCACAGTCACCATGCATGAAAGACTACGAAAGTTGCAGGTAAGAAAGGAAGAACAATTTGATAGCAAAGTGCTGTTCGGAAGGAGTGCTTCCTAGGAGTTAGTAAGAACAAAGAGCAGGCTTTGCTTCAACTTCTACTGAAGAAAACCTATTATTTCCCAAATTATGTTGGACACTGATCAAATTTCTCCAAAGCAGTGCAGACTGTTGGGCAAAATTTCACCTGTCTTAAAGTTACCCATCTGTTAGGCTTTAAATTCCACCATTTAAAGCTGGCACCAAGAACAGGGCTGAATCACTCCAGATAACTAAATTTGGAGGGCTAATGTGCAGACAAGCACATCACAGCTCTGAACCTGAAAAGTTTACAGCAGAAATACAGCTGGGTGACCTACCAAATTCAAATAAACCACTCACCAAAGTGTAGAGTCTTCATGACTCACTGCCAAGTCTTGAAGAAGAATAAATCACAAAACAAGCCTGGCAGCTTTTGGTTTTCATGTTGTTTACAACCCCATCTTCCTATCAGAAAGTGTATCACGGCTTAGGGTGCAAGTTCTGTCCTATATAGGCTGTTTTGTTCAGAAGAAGAAACCCTTTTTAAAAGAGAAATGCAACTAACAATCTGGCATAATCAAAGGGAGACAGTCCTCACATGAAGCTCCCATCAGCATCTGCTCTTTAAAGCAACAAAAAAACCCCACCAAAACCAAAAACCAAACCAGACCAAAAGAATCAGACCTTGCAAGCCAGAGGTCACTCAGAGTAGCTGAGGATACTGGAGTTACTGCATATGTGGTTTAAACTTGGTTTTTGCATTTCTGGCTTATTCTCTGTCTACGTCTGCATTAAGTGCTCATTTAGCTCTGGTTCAGAGTACAGAAAATGTAAGACCACCTCAGAAACTGTACAGAAATAAATAACATCCATTATTGTGTTGTTTACATTTAAAAAAACTGGAAAATTAAGCCAGATTAATGTTTCTAATTTCATTATTATATCAGCCCTCCAAATTAAGTTTATTATTATGCACATCAGCCATCACAATTTCCACATGCCCCATGATTTACAATTAAAATAAAAATAAACATGTCTGTATTATGCAACAGGACCACTGCATATTTTTATTTACAGACACATGTAAATAAATATTGAAAATAAACTGGTTTACATGAATTTTTTGAGATAGTACACATCCTGTTGCAAAGTGTGCTTACAGGACCTGATGCAACATGGCCTTACATTTTACATTACCACAAATATTGGGAGCATTCCATGAACTTCAGAAACTCATTTCAGGAAAGTGAAGGGAAGGAGCTATTTCTAAAACCTATGTCCAAAACACCCAGAATTTCATTGCTTTTGAAGGCTGTTTTATGCTGCTAGCCCTTAGAAAAAGATGAGAAAACATAAATTAATTCCTACAGGCTGCTGTTCGTAACAAATCGTGTCCTTTTGATAAATCTGTACAGAAAAGTTTTGAGTTCCTTTAATACTTAACAAACATTATGTGTCATATGTAAACCATAAAATTAAAGCCAGTAAAATGAGGGCACCAAAAGCAAGAACTACAAGTATTGTGCTTCTGGCTTATCTGTCAAAATGTCCCTTGCATGGACTTCTTTTTTTTTTTTTTTCATTTTTTTATTATTTTTTGTTCAACGTCTTTGTTGGTGACATGGACAGCGGGACTGAGTGCGCCCTCTGCAAGTCTGCTGATGACACCAAGCTGCGCCATTCAGTTGACATGCTGGAGGGAAGGAATGTCACCCAGAGGGACCTTGACATGCTTATGAGGTGGGCTGATGCCATCCTGATGAAGTTTACCATGACAAACTGCAAGGTCCTACACTTGAGTCAGAACAATCCCAGGCACAGCTACAGGTTGGGCAGAGAAGAGATTCAGAGCAGTCCTGCGCAGAAGGACTTGGGGGTGTCGGTCAACGAGAAACTGAATATGAGCCGGCAGTGTGCGCTCGCAGCCCAGAAAGCCAACCGTATCCTGGGCTGCATCAAAACGACCATGACCAGCAGGTCAAAGGAGGCAATCCTGCCCCTCTACTCTGCTCTTGTGAGACCTCACTTGGAGTACTGTGTGCAGTTCTGGTGTCCTCAACATAAAAAGGACATGGAACTGTTGGAACAAGTCCAGAGGAGGGCCACGAGGATGATGAGGGGGCTGGAGCACCTCCCGTAGGAAGACAGGCTGAGAAAGTTGGGGCTGTTGAGCCTGGAGAAGAGAAGGCTGTGTGGAGACCTCATAGCAGCCTTCCAGTATCTGAAGGGGGCCTATAGGGATGCTGGAGAGGGACTTTTCATTAGGGACTGTAGTGAGAGGACAAGGGGTAATGGGTTCAAACTTTAACAGGGGAAGTTTAGATTGGATATAAGGAGGAAGTTCTTTACTGTAATGGTAGTGAGGCACTAGAATGGGTTGCTCAGGGAAGTTGTGAATGCTCCATCACTGGCAGTGTTCAAGGCCAGGCTGGACAGAGCCTTGGGTGACACGGTTTAGTGTGAGGTGTCCCTGCCCATGGCAGGGGGGTTGGAACTAGGTGATCTTAAGGTCCTTTCCAACCCTAACTATTCTATGATTATGTGATTATGCAGTATTTTATGTCACAGGACAAATTCCATACATTTTGGCTTTCAATGTAGTTATAATAACATCTTTCTGCATCTTTCTTTAAGCATAGATACTGCATACAAATAAAATATTTAAAGAATTGGCGGGAGCAAAGCAATTAGCATATTCTAAATTAAGCCCACAATGACAGATTTCTTGCAACTACAAGCAGTAGCTATAAATAAAACCTAAGGCAGCACTAATAGGCCAGAAAGCAGACTAAAAAGATACGGTGTTGTGACATGTAGAAAGCAAAGTGGTTCAGGACGAACAGCAATTTTGATTTAGAAGAGAGAAAAGATGTTCCTTTCACGTGCTGAAGGTCTTACCTCACAAGAAATATACATTCCACATAAAAGGAAGAAATAAAAAGGAAAATAAAACACTTGTAGCCACATTGTTGCGGACAAATGACCTTCAAAGGCATGCTTTGCAATGAAATACAACAAACAACTTGAAAAAATAAAATGTCTTCAAGAAAAACTATGGATCATTATGGTGTAAAACAAAGGTGGGAGGTGAAAAAACTCTAAAACAAAGCCAAAACCCCTTTCTGCTCTTCATGCTGAAATACTACTTCAAAGTTACTTCAGTCTTTTTTGGTTCATGAAAGTTGAAACTAATCCTTACATATACAGACAGTGGAAGTTATGAAAAGTGATGAGAAATGATGCATTTGTTTGAAATTTAGTAATAATTCACGTTTAGAAGATATGTAGCCTACAGCATTCCCACCGTTCACATGAATTGGTAGATACTGGAAATCCATTAGGCATTAACTTAACATGATTTACATAAACATAGTCTTCTGTGTTACAGGTGTGTGTTAAACATAGGAACTTAACTAAGAAAGAAATTGTATCTTAAGTACTATGCAAATTGAACAAGTTGTTCTTGCATTCATGATTATGTAAATTATTTTTGATGACTCAGTGCTTATTATTATCCAAATATTCCGAAAGCACTAGCCTGTTTCTGTCCATAAATTAACATATATTAAGCTCCAACAGCAACCACAGTGTAGGGGGATACGTAAAATTACTGGGCTTTGAATTTGGCATTTTTTTCACTATTCACTTGAAATCTCAGAAGGCAAAATGAAAAATCCAACATAGCACTGAAATTTTGGCAATACTGCTACTGAGGACAATTGTAGCTACAACAACAGCAAACTCATCTTAGCTTTTGTTACTAAAATTTGTTTAGTATAAATATCAAACTCTCCAGGGATATCACTATTAAACTATTCCATAAAGAGGAAACATCTCTTGTTATTTCCAGCTATGCATTAGAAAGAAAAGAAGGACTCATTTTACTACATTTTTTATAGTTCTTACTTAGCAAAGCAATACAGAATGGATGTGTATTTAATTTTTTTAATGTATAATACAACACAACCCTGGAATGACTTTTCAAGTATATGAAAATAAGTAAATTTTTAACTGTTGTTTGGTGATACTTATGCATGTGGAGCTGCATGCATAATTTTCCATTTTTCTGCACCAAAACAAACAGGAAAGCACTGTCTTTTGACAAGATGACACTAAAAAAGCAAAGAGAAGAAACTCACATTTTATTGAAAAATTAAGATTGTCATCTACAAGAGATTCTATTAGGCCCAAATAGTTAAAATTCTTGTTTGCTTCTGCAAAGGAAACAACTAAAGATACACCATGTTTAGATGCTCCTGAATAACATATATCTTTCTGTGCTAACAAATCCTAATTAGATCTTGATCACCACAGACATCAAAACATAAAGATCATATTAATCTGGTGCTCAATGAACATACCTGAGAAATTTCTGGTAGCCAGCATAGTTGTCAAAATGGCCCCCTGTGTACACATACATTTGCTCAAATTAACATCACACTTGTGTACAGTTCTGAATGTGAACACGACACAACAAAAAGGAAAACACACGAGTAAATTACATCAATTACTACATTAACCCTGGAAGAATAGCTTGCCTGTGCATTACCTATCATGCATGATGCCATGAGTGAATAAACTGTAATTTAATCTTAATTACACTCCTATCAGCAATTCTCACAATCTCAAATATTTACCTGTTGTGAGTACGTAAAGCACAGGGCATGAGTATTCACATGCACAGTCGTTATCAGCAAAAGACATAGCTGAATATGAAATAAAATTTCACTAACGTGCTTAGGTACTTTCATGAGTAGGAAGAAGAGTTTATTTGTAATGCGCTAATTAGAAAAGTTCGCATCTGCAAAGTTACTCTGTCTGGTCTGGTCAGGATAAAACAAGGGACAACCTAAAAGAACAGCCTTAAAGATTTTCCTTCAACAAAATATTTTTAAGGTGTATAAACAAAGATGATTGATTGTCATTCTTTTGAATTTAACAGAATTATGCTATGTTCTGTTCACTTTCATGAAGAGCCAAAGGCTGATCATGTATCAAACAGTTCATTTAACACATAACACTCAAGAAAAAAATTGCTTAGGGACCATTTGCTTTACCTATGGAGCACAAGCCAACATCCTTTTCTCTCTCCAAAATTAGCTATTAATCCTTGCAGATTTCATTCTTACCTTTAGTTTTCTTCTTGCATTGAATTTCTTCAAGCAATCTACAGTCTCTTGTCTGTGCATCATAGAGGCAACAGTAGAACGTTGCTAAGAAGAAAATAATTTTAATGCACCCAGCCACATCTCTAGCATTTTGTTTACTCTACAAGATACATATTAACAACCCATATGGTCCTTTAAGTTCTACTCCATCTGACTACCCCTTTGTTCAGGTTTCTACATATTTGGGAAATTTCCACATCAACAAAACCAAGGTCTCATTTTACTCAACCATGTGTAAAGTCCTCTTGAAAGAAACAGGGACTGAAAACCCCACAAAATCAAAACAAGAAGGGAACTTTTCTTTAGCATTAGTGATATTAGGTAAGGTACAGAAGATAAAACACTTCAGAGAAAATTCAGCATCTGAATTACCTGAATTTTCCCTGTACCTCAACTTCCTCTGCATCACAATTTTAAAGGCAAGATAACGCAGCCTGCTGGAATGGGAAAGAGCTGGGAACCAGCTATTTGTCTTGCTGTGAATTTCAAAGTATCAGCCCAGTCTAACTGCAAAGTCAAACTGTAGAATGTACTGAGAATTGGAAAGCAGTCCTGGACTCAGTAACAGATAGGCAGCCTCAGCTACCTGAAAATTGACCTTTTAAAAGTCCCTTAGTTTTCTGCCTTTACATTTCATGCTTATCATAATATTTACAGGGAAATGAAGATGTAAAGCATTCTCTAACTCAATTTTACTTTCCTATACATTTTTTTTCTCTGTGAATTTAAAAGAAAGAATGTTCTGGAATGGGTTGCCCAGGGAAGTTGTGAATGCTTGATCCCTGGCGGTATCTAAGGAAGGGTTGGACATAGCCTTGGATGGCATGGTTTAGTGGGAGGTGTCCCTGCCCATGGCAGGGGGGTTGGAACTAGATGATCTTAAGGTCCTTTCCAACCCTAACTATTCTATGATTCTATGATTCTATAATGTTTGAATTTTGGCAGTGAACTGCACCACAAAGTCAAAGCAAAGAAGTTCATTTCTGCAAAATCTTATTCTAGGATGAGACTTCAATACACGATACTATTGACTGTATTAGTATAATTACAATTTTACACTCTCCTTGTTACATAGCTGCATGAGTAAGAACAAATATCCTCTAAACATCTCACTATATGCCGAGTATGTGTCTGCCAAATTATTCTGTTAAAATCTGTGGAAACTCCTTACACAGATCCATGGATGCTTCAGTGCTTCTGATGCTGTGATACGTTTTGCTGGGTTGATAGTAAGCATTTTATTGATAAGGTCTTTTGCCTCAGGGGTCACTGTATCCCATTCTGGTGAGGGAAACTAAAGAGAAAAAAGTATGTATGCATATGTCATCTTGTACAATCTTTACACAGTTTTACCTCAGGATTTTCACTGATACTATGCCAACTCAGTAAGATTTGTGTTACTAAAGCAATATTTACTACATTGCATAAATATTGGGTATATTCATAAAGATAACCAATACAAAAATAATTTCAGAAATAATTCTTACTTCACTTTCACTCTAGAAAAGTTATTTAGGGGTACAGTTATAAATAACTCAATAGACAGCATAGGGTACATACATCGTAAGCACCAGCCTTGATTTGCTGGTAAAGCCTGTGCTGGTCTTCATCCCAGAATGGAGGATATCCCACCAGGAGGATATACAGAATGACACCTGCAGAGAATTCACAGTAGTATTAAGGGATTTCAGGAAACAAACCCTAGAAATTAACTTTGCACCTGACAGTCATGTAAAACAAATGGCTTAATAGTAATAACCCAGCTACTGAAAAATAGTGCCTATTCATACTGGAGAAAACAGTAAATGTAGATTTCACAAGATAACCTTCTTGCAGAGTGAGGGGAATAATGAGTATCTGACACTACATCAGATCAGGAACACTGAATACATGTAGACAGCTGGAGAAATAATTTTCGTGGTCACAGATGTTCTAGGAAAATGCATTTTTACCTCTGGTTTTACCACAGCTTGTACTGCTGTCTGCAATATTGTGTTTTAACTAATCTCATGCAAAGAAAATTTGGGCATCTCAATTTATCTGTACCAATATATGGTCAACAGGAAATGAAAAAGTCCATTTGCTAGTCTTGCAGAGATGATTCACTGTGACTAAAAAAAAGTGCTTTCATAAACACATCCAAGTAAGCGTGGGTAGAGGTAAATTAAGGAAACCACCAATTGTTCTTGGCTAGGTAGCTGCCACTTGCCAGAATCTTAAAATACGCTGTTTCAAGAACTGGATGATAAAGTTATTGCTCGGTACTTAACAAAACATTTCGTTTCCCAGTTTAAAACTGCAATAGTAGGATACGAGTCAGATCAGATTTCAGGCTGCTTGTTAACCAAAACTAAGCATGAATTGTTATGATTTTGAACTAGTTAGGCATCAGGCGCCCTTTATTACTTTCTCAAAGTGTGTTGTGCAGAATGCCATGATAACACACCTCCACAAATAATTAAAAAACATGCAGCTAATAGAATAACAAAAAAGTATGATGACCTCTTCTAAAAATTAATACTGCATTTTACTGAATACGTATTTGCTGATGCAGAGTATCATGTATTCGGATATCATTTCTCTCCCTTAAGATACCCTAAAGTGGACAGAACATTGTCTATCAGAATAATTTCTTACCACATGCCCACATATCCACAGGTTTTCCATAAGGATCTTTCCGTAAAACCTCTGGAGAAAGGTATCCTGGAGTACCAGCAAAGCCTGTCAAAAGGCAAGGCAACTACACTCAAAAGCTGTAAGTGCTCTGCAAAAGTCAAGTGATTCTCAGCTCAGCCCACATACACAGGACATAATTTCCCAAGCCATCGATCACTAAGCGCTTCACTGTGAACTTTTTATGGTGAAACACTTAGAAATAACAACAAGAACGCAAATGCAGACTTGGCACATCCCTTTCTGCCACCATTTCTAGCAGAACTGAGGGAAGATTAAAAGATGGCTGGTTACACATCTACACCAACACTCCAGGTTCTACACCGGTGTTAAGGATCTGGTGATGGTGCAACAGAGGAAAGCTTCCAGAAAGACTACAAGGTAGCTGAAGAAATTTCTGCATTACTGTAAGCTGTAGTGAGGCATCCAGTAGTGGGATGCAAATACATCTGGCTTAGGGTCGAAGTAAAAAATTAGCAAAGTAGGAGGAGTGATGCATCTGAGTGATTCCCTTGGAGATACTAACTGAAAGACAGAAAATTCACATCATGCATGCCAAAGACTGCTACAGGTTTGGGTTTTTTCAATCACTACTCTTAACTTAGGCTATTTTAAATTAGCCCCAAACTATAAAGATGAGGATTGTAAACAAGACTTTCATGGGATTTCTGGGAGTCTATCAGCTGTCAGCTGTGAACTGTTAAAACATAGGGTGTACTTCCACTGACTAATTAAAAAAACGGAGGGGAGCTAAGCTACAGTATTATGACTGTAAGGAGCATTTAAAGAGCCCTATTCAGTCTTAGAGGAGGGCAATTTCTGAATAAACAACATGAAGGACTAGATTTAAGAAATGCTCACATATTGAGAGACCTCTTGTTGAGAATAAAAAAAAAAAAAGGAAAGTAAAACCACTGTTCAAATGTCTTCACACACAAGTGGAAACTCAATTCCAGTTCCAGATGGTGGCAAAATACATGGTCAGAGATGTTGAGGATTAGCTTTCACAAAAGGACAGCTGGCTATTACCTAGGATGAAGACCATATACTTGGGCTCAGCCTTCTTACAGCCTTTGCTGTTCATATTTTGCACAGCTGTTTCTAATTTTTTCACTGCAAAACTCACTCCTGTGAAGTCACTCCACTTCTGGAAACCTCCTTACAAAACCTGAGAAAAAGCATCTCTGAAGCAATGTAGCCTTTAAAATTTGTATGCTCTTCATTCTTTATTCACTCTGGCTCTGCTGTATTCTCGTAGGAGAAATGGAAAAGCTATGTATAGACTCCCCTGTAAATAATAAAAACTAAATGACCAAAACCATTCTATGCCATTTCAGTTAGCATGTCTGTTTTTCAAGCATCTCTGCTTAAAATAAATGCTTGAAAATTCTTGAAAGGTAAGTATTTGGTGGCTTTAATGACGAAACACATGTCATTTCAGAAATACCACACTGGATTCCACAAAACTTATGAGATATGGCAATAATGTATAAATTGTACAGCTACAGATAAAGCAAGCCTTCGCCCTGCAGTTGGCAATCAGTTTAGAGTGGGAGGGGGCAATGAAGGAACACATTCTGTCTATTCTACTGAGAACATAGCTAAAACATTTTCATGAAAAATAAGCTTGTTTTTTTGCAGTGTCCTGATATGAGATCTATGAATTGTTAGAGTACTATCATGCAGGAAACATATCTTAAGCTCGTTCAAGAAACTGAAAACTGTATGTTCTAAACAGCTTTAAAGATAACATTCTGTATCTCTTCTTGGCTGTAGTGCTCTACATTAATATTTTTATCTTTTATTAATTTATTTAATTTATTTTTATTAATATTTTTGCTTATTTTAAAAGGGATATAAAGTTGCCTCAATTTTCAAGTTTATTGTATCTCCATAAACATTACTATGCATCACTTGAAAATAAATACAGTGCTTGGCTAACTTGATCTTCTGATGAAGATACAGGATGGGTTTAAACAGAAGTAACTGCTATGGTTTTAGTATATATTCTGAACTTGTTTAAAGCAGCAGACACAGAAGAGTACACCGTAATGATTTCAGGGAAAAAGAAAAACATACTGAAATTGTTAACTGCTCTTTATCAGGTAATTCTGTAAGTGGTCAGAGGGATCCCAATACAACTGTGCAACTTCCAGAAAACCACAGGTAACAGTAGCAATTACTTCAGCTGAAACAACTCACAAACCTGGAGACTGTGACTGTACAGTGACCAGAAAAGACTGCATCACCTTGTACTCCCATCATCACATGACTTAAGTAACTATCCAAAGGTCCAAGACATATGCAGTGGTTTGCTGAGTTCAGTGGCACACTGGTACATAGTGCATGGTACTCAGCTTACAGTCTCAAAAGCCTCTTACGGAAAGACTACATGTAACATCACAAATGGCGAGCATGTCTCTGGAGTCAAACCTGGGCTGAAGGTTAACTAGAATTTCACGACATCAACTGATGCATCTTAAACACACAGCAGAAGAGATTACTGCTCTAAGATCTGCCCTATGCTTTCATTATCCCCTTGCTAGACTTACAGCCTTCTCAACACTTTTAATGCAAGGATTCTAAACTAAAATGGCATAATAAACCATGTTAGTTTAAACAGTCTGAGTTGTACATCTTTGTTAACATACCTCCCTTCGACTCAGGAATAAAAATTCAAATGAGACGTCTGGTGAGAACATACAGAGAAGGTGGCAACAAGGAGCAAGAGCAAGCAGCTGAGAGTAAGTACACAGTAGTAGCCTTCTCCTCCTGCACAGCTGGATCCAAAAGACTAACTGTAGAAAACCTAAATTTAACGCAACCAACAAATTAATTCAGTGGAGCTACTCAAATTACTTAAGTGGTGCATATTTTAGCTCTAGATGCAGGGCTGGACTTAATTTGGGATGCAGCTAGGACTAAATCTAGCTACCATCAAGTTAACTGCACTTCTTCCAGTGACTTCAGCAAGGGACAGTGAGTCAGTGGAGCCTGCCTGCCTCCTTCCCAGTACACCTGCTGATGGGGCAGGGTGTTTCAGCTAAACCCTGTGACACTTTCTACAAACAGCCAAGTAACAGGTTTGCTTTGTCAACAGGCAAAGCATGAAAGTGTTCCCTTGCATCGGAACACACAGGGCTCTAGCCAGTTTCCTGGTGAGGCATAGTTACAGCTTAAGCAGAACAGCGACCATCACACCAGAGGACTACACCCAAAAAAAAAAGGGAAGAAAAAAAAAAAGGGGGGGGAGGAGAGGAGGGGAGACAGAAAAAGAAGGAAAAAGGGAAAAAAAGAAAAACGTACTACTGCACAGCTGTAATTGGAATCAGAGCATGCTGTGAGTCACCAAGTGCTGCCGAATCCAGTGGAAAGCTGAAAAATCTTTCAGAAGGGAGCAATAGAAAGTTCAAAATGTCAAGCACATTGTAGTTTTTTGCCTTGTTAAAGCAGTAATAAAGTTGAAAGAAGGTACTCAGATCATTACAGAAAAGTTTTGCACAGGAAGTTCCAGAAAAGGTACAGAACCCACTAGTCTTATCAAATACCAACAATAATAAAAAAGCCACATTTGACTACTTACTCTACTTTCTATTACCTCGCTGCCATCTTACCTGTTCCTTACATGTATATTTTGAAGACATTCTTTTCTACCTCCTTTCTCCCAAGTTCAGCATGGCAGTAGCTACAAGTCTAAACCAAGCACTTCACAAGAATCAAACGACCAAAATATAAAGTGCATGATTTCACAGGGAATTGCAACCTTCTGTGAGTCATCTGCATCCACACAGATGTACTCTCTACAGAAAATAACCCTGAAGTCAAGTTCATTCTGCTGATTTTTTCTTGAGATACTTCCTGTTTACTTGCTTCTGTCATTATAATAAATAAATCACTTGTGTTTTGCCTTATCTCTATCCCACTCCTGTTGTACTAGACTATTTGTTAATGTGCAAGAGCAATCTCCTCTGTGTTTTGTGGATTACTGAAATCCATTTATGTAAAGGCTGGGATTTAAAACAACAGGCTAGTTTACAGATCTACCAACATATGTCCAGCAGTACTGCCTGTGAATCCATGTGTAGCTATATCCTAGATTTCCAACACTCAGTCTCTCAGCCCACTGCCTGCACAAAATCCTTTGTGCTTTCATTCTAAGCTTTGGCAGCAACCTCACAACTAGGTTGTTCAATTTCAAATGACACTTTCTAGTTGCTCTGAGTGAGAAGACATAGCTGCTATATTTTATTCTATATTTTTCCCTCCTGGGATTTACAATTAAATTTTGTCCTGTGCTTCACATCTGTTCAGAGGGTGGTGTATGAGACAGATGCATTGCTTTTGTACATGTCCTATTACTTACAATAACCAGTATTTAATCTTTTCCACTGTTTCCCTTTGGGCACGTGGTAACTGTAACAATCCATAATTAGCATTTTGGGTTTTTTTAATTAACAACAAAAAAGAGAAAAGTTTAGTGAAATTGGAGAGAAGTGCACTGTATTTAATTTACTATCTTCCATCCTCTTAGAACCTGAGGAGAAGCATTGTGCAGGACACCTAAGCTACATTTGAGGTATCAGTTCTGGAGAACTGGTTTACACTGCCAATTGCCACCTTCAGGAGGGTAGTCACCCTCCCTTCGCAACTTTTTGTGAGCAGATCTGAAGCCCAGGATGTTCTCTCTTCACATGGTCACACGTACAGTATGGGTTTGCTTACACATTTGCATACATCTTTGTGTCACCTTCACCATCAAGAAAGCATACTCTTGATTATTCCCAGATGAAGGTAATGTTTTCAAACAGAAACTCCACTATCAACCTCTGAAGATGTAGTAAGCTGTGGACAGACAACCCTTTCCTGACTACTGTTCAAGATTCCAGATGCTTTTAGCCGCACCTTACCTTCCTGGGTTTATGCTCTCCATGATGTACTACATGAGCTGCTTATATAGTAAGGAATGTACATTTTTAATAAGCCAGCTTATTTTGACCTCAGTGGGTCAAACACCAGTTTTACAAACAGTTTCATTTGCAGATGTGAGAGAGAGTCACTTCTAGGGCAGCAATATAAAGAGTTGTGGCAGACAACTTGCACTGTCACAGCAAGATCTTGGTGTGGATGACTGTGTACAGCCTCAGGCACCCAACTCCCTTTTATTTTCATTCAAGTCACATTCCTGATTGCAAATTTTCAGGTATTTCCAGTTGACAGAAAATTATTCAGACAAAATGTTTTGATGACTGGGTGGGTACACTCAGCACTATTAACCCACAGCCTTACTCCTTAGTCACCCAAGCACCTGACTGGAAGCTGCCCATCTCCATCCTAGGCTCTACACCTGTATTTCCTTCATCTAGATACACAGGTGAAAGTGGGGGAGAAGGAGGTGGTATGCACCTACGTCAAACCTATGGGCTGACAAAAGCTAGGACAAGCAGCAATCAGGAAATCTAAGTTTCAGGGTCAAGAAATGTCAATGGCACAGACTACAGTCAAAAGGAACACTTGTAATGCTGTATTTACTAGAAGCATGAATTATAAAACCTTCTCCTTCCATCATGCCCTGTACCAGTACTGCTGTGCTGGCAAAATCCCCAGTATGAACACAGTTGTGCCAACACAAGAGACTTTTGCCAATTTCTTCTATGTTGTTTGGTAGGTGATTTACCTTTGCTAGTGAAAAGGAAGCTATGAGAAAAAGAAGACCCACTTCTTGTCAAGTTAGCTCTGAGATTTGGAAATGTAGCCACAGGTCACTTCTGAAGTGTTGGGGGATTTATTTTTTTTTTCTTGTTGGTTTTTTGTTTGTTTGTTTGTTTTTAAACACATAAGTTCTGTTGCCAAGCTTTGTTTAATTCAGTAAGAATTACAGATAACATTCTTCCTGCAAGGGAAAAAGAATAGTATTTACTTACCAAACCAAGCCTGTTGTTCTCCTTGGACTTCTATAGCTAATCCAAAGTCCGCCAGTTTTACTGCTGCTCCCTTGGATTTGCTAGCTAGAAGTAAGTTCTCAGGCTTTATTTAGAGAGAAAAAAATTGAGATGTAAAGATAAGAAAATACATTTTAGACAAGTTTTCACTTTTTCTTAGCTACAGTAGTCTGGGAAAGAAGGAAAAGGAGTGAAAGAGAGAAGAAACCCATGTGTTTTCTCCATGAAACTGCAAAAACTGCACTTCCTATTCCTACTTGGAAAGAACCACCAGGCCTGTAAAGAGCCTTCAGGACCCCATGACAGCATGACTATGGACAGCGTGCAGATCTACTAGTGAAGGAGATCAGACAGAATATCATATAGAATTGCAACACCTGTCTGCGTGACAGGACAATGCAAAGACTCCTCAGAGCCCACTACCAGAAAAATACTGAAAAATCTCAAGAAAGATGCCTTTTCTTTGATTGCTAGTCTATCCTACGTAGTTTCCAAGATTAGGCATCTGTACTGTCATATATAAATTTGTTTTGCATGACAGCTTAACAATAACAGACTTATTATTACATTTGTATTTAGAGGGTAGGTGTATTTACATTGCAAATCCTTCAGCCAAACCAGTATGCCCATGTCTGTGCCTGCAAAGTAGCTATTGCAAATAATAAAGCAAGCCTGCAAAAGTCCCTCTCTGCTTTTTATCTTTTAGGGAACGTTAGTCACATCTGAAATCAAATGCTATAGTACACTCAGAGAGTTAAAAGAAAAGGATCTGAACAGAACAGTGGTGCTCATTCCACTCTTCATAATGCATCCTTTTAACTTCGTTTAGCAAATATATCAAATGCAAATTATCCAAGAATTCAACAGATAATTTCAGAGAACTGTGAGCTCTATGGTATTGTCTTGCCATTATTTTTTAAAAAAGGTTTTGTTCTGCATTTACATAGTTACAAAACTTCACTTTCAAGGGTATTGCAGAAGCAATTTTTGTAGCAATAGGTCACAAGGAATTCACTATATCCAGCCTGGCACTTGGGAACCCAGTTCTGCAAACTCTTAAACTCTGATTTCCTTTTAAATCCAGCAGCAATCCTATAGGTTTCCAAGGAACTATTTATGTGATTACAGTTAATCCTATGCAGATACTAAGTCGGGAAACAATTGCCATCATAAGCTTCTTTCAGCAAAGGCTGTCCTTAACACACCTATCAAGTATCCAGCAAAATATGTTTGAGCCTAATTAAGACCTCAACCACTGTGATACTAATTAACAACACAACTGGCCCTGACAAACTCCTTAGTCTAAAGGTATTTTTTCCCCCACCCACCAAACTGCAAAGGAACATTTTTTCAGTTATTTACAATCATCCCTTTGTTGTTATGTCATAGAAAAGAGAGTATTTAAACCCTTTCACCAATTCATCAACTTGATGAATCTTCTATTTCCACACTTTTAAAAATTAAGATCATTCAGAATAAAATATAATCTTAATTTTAAAGAAACTTGAATTATCACTAACCACTTCAACTACATGATCTCAAACACTGAATAGCTGAGGACTCTTCTTGAGGTTCATCAGCACTGATTCAAGCAATGTCACACTGTCATTTAACTACACTAATTCACACATGCAGTCACACAGTTCTTGAAGGTTTCCTATGAAAGTGAGAGACGTCTAGTCATTACTTCTTGGAATGCACTTTCTTCTCAAAACCCCTCAAAGCAAGAGATGATCATATTTGGTTGTGACCTTCAGCAAGCCAAAAGCAGGGAAACGCCTCACCCTCTTGTTTGAACACAAGCACTAATTTACCAAGCACATACCACCTCACACCATGGGATTTCATACAAAAGAGTTTTGTGGGTTTGGTTGCTGGGTTTTTTTTGGTTGCTTCTTTTTTTTCCCATTAGGATTTTTTTGTTTGTTTTTAATTTCATTTGGTGTCTATCCTCTGCCAATCAAAGCACTCTGAAGAATTACCACTGTCATAGGCATGTTTCAACAGAAACTGAAGCAGATTTCCTGATTTGCTCCTCTGCTAAAGACAACATTGTGTGGGACTATGTGCTTAAGCAACACGCAGCTGTCATTCCAGGATGACAGGAGGCATATTAGATATTTACCATGTATTAACTTAGAATGCCTGCAATTACTTGGAAAACATTAACAGCCAGCTTGGACCACTCTGGATTCATACTTTGGAGTCAATAGTGTCTCCTCGTGCCACCAGCACAGGACTGGCTGCGATCAAGCATGTAGAATGGCAGTGTTGACCACTACTATTACTTACAAGTAAATGAACACGATTTACGCCTTACTTTTCCAAAGGTCTTCAAATCTTGGAGATCAAGTACTTATGCCTCTGTGTATATTTGCTTGAATACAACCAGGGCATCTGCTTTTTTTGGGGAATGCAAGAGGGTCATAATCATAGAACTTCACAAAAGAAGCAACGCTTCTAACTGCCAAGAGCTGAATTTCTACCCGGAAGTGCACTTTCACCATCTGTTAAAGAAAGGCTGCCACTAACAGGTTAATTCTTTCTGGTTCTTGTTCCACCACCATTTTGACTCACACCATGGATTACAAACACAGCAGCAACAAGAACTTCTGCAGGTTGTAAAAGCCTGCAGAAGCTCCTCTCTGCTACTTAATTATGCTAAAAGAAAGGTGAAAAAAATGAGTTTGTTCAAAATCTCCCCCTCACATTGCTCTCCCCAATCCCAAACATGCCATCAAATTGTGGCCTGAGTTATTGACAGAAATCCATTAAGTTTTGCAGAGTAAGGATTCATGCCAGGCCATAACCATCTTCTGCATATCTTGCCATTGTGGTCTTAGGCCTTGACATCTTCTGCTGGGACTTCACCAGACTCTTTCGTATCATTGTCTTTTTTCTTTTGCCACAAAGTAGTAACTGAAGAATGGTTTTCTGCTTCCTGAAGTTTTCACTGTCAGAAACGAAACTGGGCACACTACAGCTTGGCAAAAGCATTTTTTTTCACACAGTTTTTCCAATTTATCCTGGATTTGCCAAAGTAAGAATTCCACATTTTAGTTTGGAGCAAGGAACACCTGGATTTAATGCATTTTTAAAGAAAAAGTTATTTTGCCTGAATGTGTGAAAAGCTCCAGCAAGCATTCCTCATTTTGCCAGTTTGCATGGCTACAATCTTTTATCTCAATTCCTTCTTGTGCATGTACGTTGAGGACAGGAATGGCTGGAGCAGCTAGAGAAATGTGACATCCCTGAAATGAATTTAAATGTACTCCACGTGAACAGGCTGACATGCAAGATTTATGGATTTGATAGAGACTTGTCAGCCTCCTGTTATACAACCATGACACAGGAAAATCCAGAAGCACAAAATGGGCAGAGAATTTAGTGTATGTCTCCTTGAGTTCATTCCATCATGCTCTCTAACCTTTCAGAATGTTAACCTTTTCTGTTCCTAGAGGAAAAGAACTGGGACTTCATAAATCAGACAGGAACACTTGTTTCCTTGGGAGTGAAAGCAGAAGAAAAAAAAAAAGATGATGGCATCCTGATTCCAGCGTTATTACTAATGACAACCACTGGAAAATTCTTATCCTGGGAGGAAACTCCTGCTCCCCATAACTCATTCAGAAAGGAAACTCAGAGGCAAAGAAGCTGTGTGCCCTGGGTTCAGCAGCAGCAGTCATTTTTCTCCTTCTTGGTAGCTGGTGCAGTGCTACGTTTTTGGCTTTCAGCCTGGGAACAGCGCTGATAACACCGATGTTTTCGGTTACTGCTTAGTAATGTTTTGGTCTGACCAAGGACTTTGTGAGTCTCATGCTCTGCCAGGGAGGAGGGGAAGCCAGGAGGAAGCAGAGACAGGACACCTGACCCAAGCTGACGAAAGAGGTATTCCATACCACAGCACATCATGCCCAGGATGTAAAAACTGGGGGCAGGAACCCAGAAGTGTGAGTTCACGGCTCGGTCGTTGTGTGGTGAGCAGTTGTATTCTCTTCTCTTGTTATTTCCCAGGTCATTATTACTGGTGGTAGCAGCAGTGGTTTGTGTTATACCTTAGCTACGGGACTGTTCTTATCTCAACCTGTGGGAGTTACATTCTTCCAATTCTTCTCCCCATCCCCTCCCAGAGTGGGGGGGAAGAAAGAGGGGGGAGTGAGTAAGCCAACTGCGTGGGTTATGGCTTAAACCATGACACTGCACTAGAAGAAACTGGCATGTGTCACTGCCTTAGCCCACACGCCATTTCTTGCTGCCTTTGTAAAGGGTCTGATATTTCAGACAGTGCACCTCCATTTCATTTCAAAATAAGCTTCTTTTACTTGAGGATCTTGAAGCCTAAGAGTCCAAATAAAGTCCTCTCCTTATCCACACTAGTTTACAATCAGCTTTGAGGCAGACTTGCCTCTCTGAGCTTCCCAGTAGAAGAAAATGATCTTTATTTGTTTCTTTCTGTGCCAAAATGCTTCAAATGCAGAGAGCGTTTTTGCAGTAGATGTCTCCAACTATTCGGATGGGTAAGGGAGAGGTAATGCTCTTCTCAACACAAGAGTTTTCTTTCCAAGGCTTCTATCCCAACAGTACTGCTCATCCAGAAGGAGCTTGATTCCTTAGGTGATCATGGAGAGAGAACATTGTAGAAATTCACACTTTTTAAAGGTGTTCTGAAGTCGTCATCTGGAGGAGAAAGAGGTCTTCATGCCAGGAGCCTCAAAGCAGCTGGCCTTTCATCACTCAAATGTGTGACATGAGAGCACAAGTGTGCTTCCCAGAAGAACTCTAAGTTATACTGATGAGAGATATGAAGTTTCAAACACACCCTGCCCCAAAAGTTCTGCATGACAGAGAGGAAGATCATGTATTTGATGAATATACCAAATGCCTGAAAACCAGCTCCTGTTCTCCCTGGTACTGACACCGGGTGCCAGTGGACTGTGGATCTGGATAGTGAGGTATTGGGAAGCCTTGAGAAGATTTTCTCTAGCGGTTTGGCAGAGAAGTGATCCAGAGCAGGAGAAATACTTAGGGGTGTCGGTCAATGAGAAACTGAACATGAGCTGACTTCAGTGTGCGCTCGCAGACCAGAAAGCCAACTGTATCCTGGGCGGCATCAAAAGGAGTGTAACCAGCAGGTCAAAGGAGGCGATCCTGCCCCTCTACTCTGCTCTCATGAGACCTCACTTGGAGTACTGTGTGCAGTTCTGGTGTCCTCAACATAAAAAGGACATGAAGCTGTTGGAACAAGTCCAGAGGAGGCCATGAGGATGATCAGGGGACTGAAGCACCTCCTGTGTGAAGACAGGCTGAGAAAATTTGGGCTGTTCAGCCTGCAGAAGATGGGTGGAGACCTCATAGCAGTCTTCCAGTATCTGAAAGGGGCCTACAGGGATGCTGGAGAGGAACTCTTCATCAGGGACTTTAGCAATAGGACAAGGGGTGATGGGCTCAAACTTAACCAGAAGTTCAAGTTAGATCTGAGGAAGAAGTTCTTTACTGTGTGGGTGGTGAGGCACTGACACAGGCTGCCCAAGGAAGTGGTAAATCCCATCCCTGGCAGTTTTGCAAGACCAGGCTGGGCAGAGCCTTGGCCGACATGGTTTAGTGTGAGGTGTCCCTGCCCATGGCAGGGCGGTTGGAACTGGATGATCTTAAGGTCCTTTCTAATCCAAACCATTCTACGGTTCGTTCTTGTGCACAGGTGAAGGGGAAAATAAAAAGGAAAACGCTAAAACCAAAAAGCAAACTGTTCAAGGTCGTGGTTTTGGTAAGGCTTCCTGCTCCCCGCTTTCGCACGGCATGGGGAGGGCTCGTCGGGCAGCAGCACTCACCTTGAGGTCGCGATGGACTACGCCCATCTGATGGCAGTGCAGCACGGCCTCCAGGATCTGCTGAATGCAATGACTGCATGCAAACACCAGGGGCGCGTGTTAGTCCCAAGCGTGAACTCGCCGCCCGCACGCCCGCAATCAGGCGGGGCCGCGGCAGCCGCGGGAGCGCGGAAGGGGCCGTGCGGGGTCCGCGCTCCCCGTTCCGCCCCTCTCCGCTCCGCGCCGCTCAGAGCACGACGGCCTCAGGCACCGCCGCTGTGGGATCCGCAAGGGGCAGCCTCGGAGACGTGCTGCGGGTCGGCTGCTTTGCTTTGGTCTTAGTGTAATTTATTATTATTTTTAATGGCAATTTGTAAAAGGCAAATTGTCGGGAACGCGCAGCAATTTTGCCAATAATTCATTGGCGAGATAGTATTAAACATTTAGCATCCTCTGCACTTTTTCTGCCTTTCCTCACACATTAGCTCACGAATTGTAGCGGCCATTGAGGTAATAACCCCCCTGCTACAAGGGAGGCAGGTGAGGTCAGTGATTAACTTCTCGAGGTCCCATTTTGCCGGCAATTAGCATCACTTGCCTGAGGGCTCGTCATACTCTAACGCAGGCGTGTGCGACCGGCGGTTCTGCAACTGCAACCCCGGGCCTCGGAACACAAGTGGTGCTTAAATCTGCAAGCTGACATACATCACTGCCAAAGTTCACCTCCATGTGCCGACACAGCAATACATTGACAGCCTTAACACATAGATAGATACCAGAACACGTTCGACAGCACAGGGTAACTCCAGCGCCTTGGAAGGAGACAGGTTTTTGGCAACCATTCCCCCTTTTGCCATGATGTATATTAGGCCTGTAGACTTGCAAACTGGAAAGAGGTATCATGCATTATTTGTTTCGACTAGTTGTTTTCAGAGTGAGCAGGATAGGCAAGGAAACATTGCAGACAACCCACCCTCTGCCCCTACCCAGCAGAAAATAAATCCCCAAACTCTTATAGCCAATTGATGGGCACCAGATACTGACCTTCAGGTCTCTGTGAACTATGCCATTTAGATGACAATGATTAACACTTTCTAGAATCTGCTGTATACAATGACTGCAAAGATACAAGGGCAGAATGGAAGGGAGAACATTTTAAAGGCACATAATCACATCAAATACAAAATAAAATAAAACTTAAAGAAAAAAAGATAAAGAACAAAAACAATTTTACACCTCCTGGCACGTCTCGATTGTACATTGACCAAAGCAATGTTGGATATAGAGAGATCTCCAGCTGTAACGCATCAAAAACAAAACAAAACAGAACAAAAAAAAAAAGAAAAAAAAAAAGAAAAAAAAAAGCCAAACAAAACCCCACAAAACCAAAAACAAACCGAAAAAAGAACATGAACATAGAACACGTGACACCTATGAGACAGAATCATTATTTTGTTTTTTCATTCAGCAGTATGGAAGTCTTGTCCAGTTTCCAAAAAACTGCTATAGGAAAAATAATGTGGAGGCAATAAAACCATCACTGGCATGTTTTGGATTTTTAGAATTTTTAGGGTGAAATTAACTTTACAACAGGTGCTGACACAAGGAAATGCTCAGAAATGAAATCATACACAGAAAACAAATGAAACAAAAAAAAGTAAAAAACTTCAGAAAAGCAAAACATTTCTCATTTTGAATCTAAAGGTTTCTTAAAATCTACTAGTAGAATAAAGCCAAGTCATTCAAAAAGGTGGCATGCACTTTCATTTAAAATATCATCAAGCACTAGTTACTCATGAAATGGAAATCCACATTAAAAATGTAGAAAACTGTTTTATTTTGGTGCTTTAAATCATTTACTTAGCACCTAATTTTTCCATGCCCAAGTTTGCAAGTTTTGGCCAGCCTATGACGCCAAAAAGCACAACTGAAGTTTTCATCCTCTAGATCACTGGAACTTTTTCAGATGTTTTTTGGTATCACAACAGCTTACTTTTTTGGTTTTAAATATCATCTTGTGGCAGAAGTAAGTGACGGTAAGTAGTAGTCAAGGGCCACGGATTTGACACTGATCTAAATTTTTAACCATTTACCTTTTTAAACATTTTGACCATGGAATTCAGAAGGAATGGTCATAAATCAGTAACTGGATCCCAAGCCTGAAAACCCTTTCCTCTGCAAGCAGTTCACAACTCACTGAACTGGACTGCTTGTATGAGTCAAGACTACTTGCATGAGTAAGGACTTGCAGGAGCAGACCAGTATCACAGTCCTAGGATATACAACTATATATTTCATTAACTGTTTCTATAGGGATATACACACACACACTGTATAGATATATATACAAACACACACACGAAGGTATATATATAAATATATAAAAATACAGAGATGCATTATAACTAGATATTTCACTTATTTGGTCAAGTTTTACTGGATATATAAAATGCACATATCATATATATATATCATATATCATATATATATATGCACAGCCCCTTCCAATGTGTCACAATTCTAAAACAGAAAAAAAATCATTGCAATTTTTCCTTTTAAATCACGGGTATCTTAAAAACACACAATGACACCATATGCTGGCCTTTGGCATCAATATTTAAAATTTTGCTTGAATCACAGCGGGCAGAAAGTAATTCAGAAGTTTGTAAACATAACTCCTCTTCTTCCATCTCACCTACATTAATAATTTTGTCTTCTCTTCTACAGTGTGTTTTGCTGTGTACTGTTCTGCATTTAAATGCTTCAAGTAATAATGTTTCTAGTACTCCTACAGAAATTAGTGGGTGCAATAAATAGTAGAAGCTTCCCACTATTCAGAGAAACTTCTTGTTTGTTCGTTATTACCCTACCACTGTTGTTAATGACACTTAATGCTTCTCAGTCATCTGCCAATTAATTCTGAGGAATAACTGAAATTTAAATGTATATCAATGGTGGTGTGTGACTATGAACACACAAAACCATGAAGATTCTTTGAGAGAAATTTTCTGTGAAGAGTTTAGTGGCAGAGCCTATTTTCTTTACAGTAATTGACCACAAAGTTTAAGATTCGTAATTACATAAGAGTATTCAAGATTTATTGTTATATGAGGGCAAACAGATTCTGAGATGAAAAAATGGCCCTGATGCTTTATGTCAGCGTGCAAATTATGATAATTGCCAACTTACTCTTCAAGTTTTTCAACAAGCACTTGCAGAAAATTGCTAGAGATTTCATATTTGAGCTCAGACTATGAGATGCACAGTGTAATTGCTTATTGATGACACACAACAATGTTTAAATATGAAAAGGAAATTAGTACTTGTGGTCTGAGAACAAGAATGGTATTTAATGTAAAATTTTTTCAAGACCAGCATATACTTCAAACTTTGATCAGCACATTTAAGAATTCCTAGATGAGACAACAGAAATGTTATGTCCGGTTTGCAGAGGAGAAAACTGGGTAGGATTTTAACTATTTCACAAACTCACAAAGATTTTAACAAAGTGAGAACTGATTTAACCCTTTTCAGATCAGCAGATGTCAAGACTTCATACAAGTTCTCCACCACACAGTCATAAGCTCAAAACACCAATCTGTGCCCTTCCAAGTCTACGGGACTCTAGGACAAATTCTAGAGTTTCACAGGCTGTGCCAGTGAAAGTGATGCCAAACACCATGAGAGATGTAAGTAACTATCATATAGTTATTAAAGGCAACGTCAGAAAAACAAATTACTTACCTGGCATCTGCTTCACTATAATATTCTCTTGCAACTATATCCTCAAATAATTCACCTCCAGTGACTCTGTTAGATAAAACAAGGTAGGAATGGAGATTTCAGAAGTGAAAACATGCATTGTAAATTAACTTGACAGGGAGCAGTCAGAGAGGAGTAACTGAAATATTTGTACAGAAATGCAAGAGGTCTTGACCAGCAAGGTGAAGTGGAAAGTTTGTCCATCCAAATTATTACATGAATAAAAAGAACGTGGTGGGAGAGCAATCACTAATAGAAAATAAAAGGAAAGAGCAGCAGTTTATTGGGCAAGATACCATACATCAGTTAAGGATGTCAAGAATAAGCAGTAAAACTACAGAGTAAAGGGAGCAGACCAGCATGGGAAATTGTGAATGAAATTCAGAACACTTAAGGATAGAAAACTGCAATGTAAAGACAGACGTAAGTAAGGAGAATAAGATAATGCTAGAAAGGCTAAAAAGGAAAAAGGGCCTTTAAGCATAGGGCAAAACACAACAGAGGGATACCCATGGGCCTGAGGGTACTTCTTGTGCTTTTGCTAGAAAGAGGATTACTGAGTTGGAAGGAGAGTATCATTAGAAGCAGAGTACCTCAATCAGTTATATGGTAAGATTTTTTTTTTTTTTCTAGAAAATATTCAATTGTCTTTGTCAAGAAAGTAGAAATAGTTTGGAAAAAGTGCCCCTTCAAATAATTTAAGAGGCATTAATGGTATGAAGGAAGAACTATATGATCCCGAGGATCAGTAACAGAAACAGCCATGCACGGCTGCATACTCATTAGTTTCATTGTACAGCCAACGGTTTAATAGTAGGAAGTGGTTAAAAAGAAATAAAACTGTGTTGTTATAACCCAAAGATGACAGTCCAGAATGAGTCACCAGCAGGATGCTTGGAATGCATTTGAAAAATGGTGACAGCAATGTTTTGACACGCCACAGTAAAATCCTCCCTCATATGACACACAGTTCTGGTCATTTAGAAAAGGGAACTGAATCAGCAGTATGACCAGGAAATTACTACTAGGCTGTCCATTCACTTACTCATATCTTCTCATAGAAGCCAAGTCAGTTTAGCTTGGCAAAACAAAGTTTAAGAGGGATGAAAATAACTACTGAAGACAAAGAACAGGAACCATGCTCTCCATGGAGGAGAGCTGTAAGGGACAATACTGGTAGACTAATGAATAAGCATACAATACCTGTGAATAAATGTAAGGTTAAAATCAGGAGCACAGACTAACCAGAGCACCTTAACACGGCCTCAGCAGACAGGATGCACGAGTTATTCTGATTCCTGCTTTCAAAAACCTTCATCCTACTGATGTGCCAAAATAAATAATTCCTAGATGGGAGATCAGTGCTCGTATTTCTTTACTATTTATGAATAGAGTGACTTTTCGTATAGCACATTAGAATCTCAATGAATTCCCTAACATAAAAACTAGAGTGGGTTACAAGATGCTTAAAGATTAAGATGCTTGAAAATCTATATTACAATGAATACAGCTAAGTTTAAAAGGATAAAAAAATTAAAAGTGGGGATACTTGTAACCTCCAGAGCCATTAACTCTCGTTTGCAGATTGCTGTACTAACTGTTCATTGTGGATCTCAGTTTATTTAGTCACATTAGATGACAGAAATGACCTGTTCCATCAGCAGCACAGTTCCTTTCCTCAAGAAGGACAGTTAAAGAACTTTATTTTCATGTTTCCATTTACATTTGGGGCTGTTCAGCCTGGAGAAGAGAAGGCTGCGTGGAGACCTCATAGCAGCCTTCCAATACCTGAAGGGGGCCTCTAGGGATGCTAGGGAGGGACTCTTCATTAGGGACTGTGGTGAGAGGACAAGGGGTAATGGGTTTAAACTTAAACAGGGGAAGTTTAGATTGGATATGAGGAAGAAATTCTTTACTGTAAGGGTGGTGAGGCCCTGGAATGGGTTGCCCAGGGTGGTTGTGAATGCTTCATCCCTGGCGGTGTTCAAGGTGGGGTTGGCCATAGCCTTGGATGGCATGGTTTAGTGGGAGGTGTCCCTGCCCATGGCAGGGGGGTTGGAACTCGATGATCTTGAGGTCCTTTCCAACCCTAACTATTCTATGATTCTATGATTCTATATCATCCTTTTTCTGAGTTTACACCTTGCTGACTTGGAAAGTAATCACTTGCAGGTAACAATGCTATTCTGTACAAAAGTCTGCAATAAAAGCAGGAGGAGATAAAATACCTGGTTGCCTAATTTGTATTCTCTTTGTTTTACCTTCCAGAAACTGGTTTTGGCTCCTGTAACGCAAAAAGTTTGCTTGATGCATATTTTGACAGTCTTGATACCTCTATTTTGCATGTATATTTGTCTACCAGAGTTCTGGTAAAGAGGAATAATTCTCACTTTGTCATGAATGAAAAAACAAAGCATCATTTGATCTTACTCTTCCCTAAAACATTTATTTTGATCCAAGCCAAGAAAGAAAAAGTTTTTGTCATCAAAGTGCGTTTCAGTGGGAGACAACACCAAGCTGATGCTTGTTCTTCTTGAGCACGGAGAAAAGAGGGGGATATGCATTCTTATTTGCTGACACTAAACATTTCCTTGGCATTCATACCCATTGTTACATGATGAAAAAAGTGAAAGCAGGAACAGGGAAGGTGAATTTCACTGACAAACAATAAGTCAGCAACTCCCATGCCCTGTCACTCTGAGGATACATCAGGAGTCATTCCCAGAAAATAGCTACATGGCCATAATGAAGGAAGGTAGCACAGGGGATTAAGAGAAGCCAGAACTCACCTGCATCTCCTGAGCCTTTGACTCAGAAAATCATTATAACTGTGTTAGTGGCCTTTCCACGCTAAGAGTGCATGAGCAATGAGCGCTTGCAGCAGCAAAGGTCTGCTGTATCATGATATATATATGAGAGCCAGGAGGCTGAAGGAAGCAATTGTTCCCTGGCATTTGGCACACGTGAGAACACACCTGGATCATGTTGCCTTTTGGGGCTTCCGAGAACATGAAAAACACTGACACAATGGTGTTTAATGAAGGGCAACCAAATTCATTAGAGTTGAAGGCCCATGGAGAGGCTGAGATAGTCAGGTCTTTTCACCATTAAGACGGAAAGGCTCAGGGGAAATCTCATTGCTGTTTACCACCCTCTAATGGGTAGATACACAGAGGCAGCATGAAAGGTAAACAGACAAGCTGAAACACTGGAAACATCAAAAAGATATAAGGATTTTTCTTCTTTTATTGTTATTATAATTATTTACTATGTAAAACATGTAGGGGCCATGTTGGTAGACCCATGACACCTCCATTCCTTGGCAGAGATGTCAACAGGACCTTGAAAAAAATTTTGTCTAGTCAAGCACAAAACTACCATACTCCAGAATGGCATCACCGTGTATGTATTTCAGAGATAGGGAGTTACCAACAAATATATATATATGTGTGTGTGTGTGTATGTGCAGATACATCAGTGCATCTATTTCTTTCCTATGCAGGGCTTCTTACATGAGTACCCCACCACCACATCTTATCAGGAAGCACATCTTTCATTGTTCAATGTCCAGTTTCCACATGGATTTTAGAAGACTTCCACCTTCACATTTTGGCACAAGAACTCCTCACTCAAATGCAAGCCTGCAACAGAGTACATTAGTCTCTTTTTTTCCCTCCAAGTAAAAGCACAGCTATACAAGTGAAGCAACAGGCTTCTCCTTCAGATTGAAGGCATCCCCATGACATTAATTCAACACAGATTATTAGAAATTCAAAGTAGAAAATGCCGATGATTAGGCTTTTTTTTTCTATTAACAAAAAAAACAGTCTTCCTCTTCACTTTCTTATGTGGGATGCAGTCTGAAAGAAATTTCTAAAGAAACAGTTGCACTGAATCCCACACAGTCTGAAAGAATTCATTAAGAAAATAACATGATGGTATGTGTGGGTGGAGTGACAGTGTTACACCACAGTCAGGCTCCTGTTGAATAGAAATTAAATAAATAAATGAAAGCATGTACTTGGCCTTCAAATTAAAGAAGTACATATGGTACCTTTTTTTGTGGCAGCTCATTTACGTACATTTAAACAAATCAGTAACCCACATACTTGTAACTGCAGTGAAGATGAAGTTTCACTAAAAAAAAAATGGAATTAGTAAGCATTAAAGCTGCAATTTCTTAGTCTGAATGAAAAAATAACTGAGCAGCCATCCTTACTAATGAGGCAAATGTTCTTTAAGAATGTAAGATGTTGCTTTTCCAAAGACAATGATCAGTAGGTACAGTCATTGCCTGTGCTATTTAGATGGTTTATTTTTTTGCAAAGTAATTCATTTTGACAAAAAAACCCAAACCAAATGATTTAAACATAATAAGCTGCATATATGTGTGTGCGTGTGTGTGTGTGTGTGTGTGTTGAAGCCCTCTTTCTTTGAAGAGGATGAAACACAAAGTCATGCTGTTCTAGATTAACAGCACATGTTTGAGTCTGTTTCTATGTTTGTCCTGAACAGGACTGACAGGGAAAGTTCCAGCCAGTGCAGAATGCTTCTTGCAGAATCTAGCTTTCTGCCAAGGCTGTATCTTCTGGTTAGGTGTCGATTTTTATTGCAGAATACAGGCTTGTATTTGTTCTGTTACTACTGAGATATAGATACTGGTAACTACAACTCTTTAGTTGTTCGCATGCCTTCTAGTTCAGATTGCAATCATAATCTCCTGAGATATGTCTGTCATGATATATGAAATTTAATACAGAAGTGGACTCACTGCAATTACAGTAGGCCATAGTTTCTAAAAGTACAATAGCACAACAAACAAAAATGCCACACTAGTGATATTGTCCTTAGAACAAGGAATTCTGCATGCACTTCTTGGAAAGGTTCAGGATTAAGAAGATTTTTTCAATTCCACATAGAAGGATTTCCCCTTAAAAAAAAAAACAAAACCAAAACAACAAAAAAAGAAGAAGAAAACCCCAGTGCATATCAGAGAACAAGTATGCATGTTGTGCCCTACAGGCATTTCCAAGCCAACAGTCAGAGCACTTACCTGGGATATACACAAGTCAGATATAAGTTCCTGCTGAGCCCAGTTAGGATTGGAGCACTGAATCCTGAACATCTTCACTGCAGACAGACTATTTAATATTTTTGCATTACTGATCTGAAATCTAGCCTAGAATTCTTCACAAATTTCTTTAAAGAAACTTAGTGAGAAGATAAGCCAGAACATAACCTGAACATGAGAGCACAAAATTGATCGTGGAAGACCCAGGTTCTAACCTACCTACACTGAATAAAAGTATTTCAGTTTGCATGCTTAGAAATTAGCCGTTTCACATATCTAGGGGAAATAACACATTTTCATTTTAACCAGCATGTTGGATCTAACAAAGCTCTTGGGAGGAGTGGTGGTCATGTTTGTCAAAATCATAAACTGCCTGGAAAAAATTTGCAATTGAAATAGGTAATTCTACTCAAATAACTCAAGTTTTGCAAGATAATCCCTAATCATTCATGTTTGCCCATACCCAGAACTAAAAGCCGTAACTTTTCTGGTGACTAGAAAAGTTTGCTTGTCCCAGGCAGAATGAAGAATGTCAGTGTCTTTTTTTAAGTTGAGAGTACGGAACACACAGTTCATGTTGTCATCATTCCTTCTTCCACTGAACAGCCTGATCTGGCTGTTCAAACAAGCTCCACATATGCACAGTCACTATGTGAACAACTCACAGGACTCAACGTCCTGAAGCAAAACAGAAAGTAAATAGGAAACTTCATTTTATATACTGGGCATTTTATATTTTGAATGATGTCAAAATGAAACATTCTATTGGTAAGACATGAATTGGGAATAATATACTGAAAGAATCTTTCCCTCTAGGAAACTCAGGCTTACCTTTCAATCCCACAGTGGAGATTTTCTGTAGAGAAACTACTGTTCCATATGTTGGTTGTTTTTTTTTTTTCTTGTTCCTTTACAGATAACTGGCTTGCAGCAAGTTATTTTTTCTGAGTCCTGTGTTTGCTTAGATTTGGCAGACATCATGCGAATGTACTTACATTACCTATATTTGATACTAAAATCCACTTCAACAGTGGCCCTGCTTATTCAAAGTTTTTAACATGGAATTAATATTAATTTAATACAGAATTTAACATGTGACAAAAATCAGTTCTTGCACATGCAAATGACCAAATACGTTACTGTCCTTCCAGCTCTGTTTACATCTCTTTGTCCAACTCAGTGCACCAGAACCATGCATTTACCTTGTGAACTTGTATGTACATCTAAAAGTTTGAGTACCACATCCCCAACATGCTAAATATATGCAAAACTCATACTTACAAGTCAAAGACTAAGTAATGGAATCCTTCTTCTGATATGCTGTCATGAAGCCGCACTATCGAAAGGGGGGAAAAAAGATAAATACCAGTCACTGTTTTCATGTCTTCAACATCTGTCTTTGATTTTGGGACAGAAGGGAGGATTATAATTCTACTGTGGAGCTAGTACTGCATCTGTGCACATTCTCATCAGGGTTTTGTTGTTTTTTGTTGTGTTTGTTTTTTTTTTTTTTTAATTCTCTACCCTCAGGATCATCTTTTTTGTAAGGTGAGATAAAGAAGCCAAAAGACTGCATGTGCAGCTCACTTGTACAGCTCTTTTTAAAGTGCTGCAGAAGAATGCTGCAGCCATTTCCTACCACCTCTGCATGTACAGGCACATATGCACACACTGCACCCTGCCTTTGCCCTTCATGCTGAATCATGACTAAACAAGTACGAAAAGCACAGTCAGACTTGATCTTACTATATTGTATTAATATAATTCAACAACCTTTTTCCTAGTAAGAGCCATTAACCAGTCTTTTAAATAGCATATGCAGCAGTACCAGTCACTGGACTTTTATTATCCTGAAACAGTATTCTTAATGTCAGACAACTGTTTTTTCAGCAGTATTACATCTTGAAAGTTGTAAACAATATAAGATGGGGGAAAAAAAAAAGCCACAATTAATCACAGATTTCAGCAGAATAACAAACTTGAAGGGCTATGTTAACAAATTCCATAATCAGACAATAGATGCAGATTTTAAAAGAGAAAGCACCATTGCAAACTAAAAGCATTTGATTACACTAAAATAAATGGGGTTAAAAAGGGAGTAAGTTATATTTCAGCTCGCATTTCTATTACGTATACATATTTCTCTCTTATATTCCTACCTGCCACCCACTTCAACCACATGAATGGTGAGGAGCTGTTGAAGGGATAAATCTGTGGGCAGACTGATGCCCACCAATCCATTCTGAATTTCCACAGTGGCAGCCACCACTAGAGCTGAAAGCCTAAAGCAAAGGGACTGGGACTACTCCCTGCCCAGCTGCAGGTGCTCAGCCAGACCTGCAGGCAGCAGGGGTGGGCAGAAAGAACAACAGAGCAAGTGCTTGTGGGTCTGACAGCTCAGCAAGGCAACTACCTCCCATTAACTCCCCATGAACAGCAATTTCTGGAAAGATGTAAGACGCATGAAAGGACTTGCTAGAATCAAAAGGATGCAATGTCTAGAAAATAGTCATTAGCTTTTCCAGTGCTTGTCACAGCCAACAAACTTAAAAGTATCTCAATGATTAAAACCTCACACGATGCTTACATACACCAATGTATCCATACCCAAGTTTTCCCTGAAAATGCACAAGTCAGCTGCAGAACCTTCACTTTGAATTTGAAGGGTTCAAATCACATTGTGGTAGAACTATGAATTAAGTCCTATGTTTTTTTCTTCTTACTTTTCATGAAACAGCAATTTCCAAAACTAATTTCCCTACAATAAATGAAGCCTTGTCAGTAGTCTGATCCAAATCATTATCACTTATAGAACCAAATAAAATAATCAGGATATCCCAAACTGCTTCATGTTCAGAACTGAGCATGTAAAAAGTAAAAGAAAAGGATTTTCAGATTTTCAGAGGCCCCAGATGGTAGCTTTATGTATTAATCATTTTTTCTACAACACATGACACAAAAAGAAAAAAAGATCAAATAAACATAACTTTTTTACTTTATAATATTTAGCCCAGGGAAACATCTTGTGTTTATACAATACTGAAGAGAAAAGCAGCTCTTGGCTGACTCACTGCCCAGAGCTCATGATGATTAAGCCAAAGCCAAGTAGGTCTCAATCAGAATTTGTGGTTTTGGCTGGCTCTATAGCCTAGATTTGTCTAAGTTTTTATGAAGTGCAAGCCTTGAGCATAAAAGACCAAGGTAATACACTGCTGCCAATAAAAAATAACCCCAAAACCCTGAATCAACTTTCTTTCTGCTTGCATTCTTTGAGTTGAGATTTCAATACCCCAAACGTCTGCTCCTTAAACAAAATGTGAGATGAGACACCAAGTACTAGTCTAGAACAGTACCCTGAAAATTCTAGCTCAGAACAAGCCTGCAAAACTCTGGGCTTTTGAGCACAACACTTGGCACAGTACCATCAAAGATTCTGCTCATGAATGGAATTTAGTACAAAGCCTTGGGTGAGTCACAGATGCAACACAACATAAACCAGTAAACTCTGGAATGCAGCTAGCCCACTTTGCATATCCCTCTCCAACAAAGTTTAAAACTTTTATAGCAAATTATACCTTTTGATAGAAACTGCCGGCTCCTGAAATAGATTTGTAAGAACTCAAAGGATGTTTTTTCTGTGAACATTTTTTTAATTCAAAGCAGCATTCCTCCCTCCTCACTGCTCGCTAACAGCATTATATTCAGACAGAGGCCTTCATATTCAATTTCCTGTATCATGTACAGATATTGAGAACTACCAAATAACTTCTGGTGAGGCAGAATATTTGCTGCCAACTGCTTTCAAGGAGCTCTGAAACATGTAAAACCACCCCGATTTTTTAAATTTCTTTAGTGACTTGAAACAAAGTATCAAACCCTAAAATTCAGAAAATAAATCCATCTTAAAAGTATTACTTTGGTATTAAAAGCAGACAGTTTTGGCTTGAGCTTGGCTACAAAACAGTCAGCAGCCTATATTCATACACATATTCAGTTTTCCTGGTTCACTCTTCCTCCTGGCTCCAGCATGGATTTGCTGTCAGCCAGCTGAAGCAAAGGACTGTGTTAATTACCACTGTGTCTGTAAACACAGAATGACTTTCTAACATGCATTCATGAGAAAGTATTCTCCCAGGTAAGAATGAAGTCAATGTGAACCTACAGTCATTAAGGCAGAGTTTTAGAACTGTGTCCCTGAAGCGACAAAGTCATGGGAGTAGAATAAGCCACACTGCATTACCTATGGCTCAAGTCAGTACAAACCCGCTTTCTTTTTCTAAAACCAAAAAAATAATCATGTCTACTGTCCAGCACCACACAAACAGCATATCAAAACTAGAGCCAAGAGTACAAGTTTCACCTTGGATGAAGGCATTTGTCATATCCCTGTATATTGAGTCTGGCTGAGATGGAGCTAGTTTTCCCCAGGATGGAGCTAGTTTTCCCCAGAGCAGCCCTCACAGTGCTGTGCTATGTATTGGTAGCTGGAAAGGTGTGGGTAACACACCAGTGCTTTGGCTGCTGCTGAGCAGTGCTCCACAGCATCAAAGCTGTCTCTCCAACATTCCCTTTGCCAGGAGGCTGAGGGTGAGCAAGATCTATGATGGGGATACAGCCAGGACAGATGCACCAAAATGGCTGAAGGGATATTCCAGACCATATGATGTCTGCTCAGCAATAAAAGCTAAGAGAAAGGAGAAGGAAGGGGGGGCATTTGTTATTCATTATGTTTATCTTCCAGAGCAACCACTATACATACAGAGGCCCTGCTTCCCAGGAAGTGGCCAGCCATTGCCTGCTGATGGGAAGTAGAGAATAAGGTCTTTTGTTCTCCTTTGCTTCTGCACACAATCTTTGATTTATTAATTATTATTTTTTTCTCAGCCTGGTGAGGCAAATTCCTTACTAGCCAAACTCTAGTCTGACATGGAGTTATCTTCTTCAAGGATTGCATTCTTTTTTTCTTCCCTCCCAAATGTCTGAATCATAGACATGAGATGGGATGAATCTTCTGAATCAGGATCACATGCCCCTGATTGCATCTGAAAAGGAAAACAGACTGAGGCAGCCAGGGAAGATCAAAACTGCCTTTTGGCAAGTGCTTATGTTGGCTTCTTCAGTCAGTTTAGATACAGTGTCATGCCAATAAGCCTGATGGGTGAAAATCCAAAATAAGCGTGGGGAAAGAAGAATAATCTGTGATGAAGACAAGACAGACAGATAGACAACCCAGAATACAGGGTGCACAATAGCACAGGGGCAAGTCCAGCATGGACCAGTCTTAACTACTGCATTCTGCCTGCAATTCAGCTTTTCACTAAGAAAGAGAATGGATGTCTTGATGACTATTTCAGAAGTTATTCACAAAGTTTAAGAGGCAATTCACTGAAGCTTTCGTGCATTCACTGCAATCCTATCTAGATTTTCACACACATGCATCAGGCAGGACTCAGGCACGACAAACCCAAAGGCAGCAATTACAAAGATTATTCATCCCACATAGGAACTCCCATCAGTAACCCACACTGCAGTTCCTATTCCTCCAGAGACACAAAAAGCATTCACCAGTAGAAACAGTGACATTTATCTATTTCGAAAAGATTACAGTTAGACCTAATCATTATTAATTGGAGTTATTTCACGAGTGCTGTCATGAACAAACACATTATATGGTCGAAAGGACTGAAGAGTAATAATTTCTTCCCCCCTGCCTGCTGTAGCACTATGGGTGCTCTCCTCCAGTGGTTTACAGAGAAGGTATTTAACAATCTTTGACAACAAAGTTGTTGCCCTTCAACAAACCACCTGAAATACCCAACCGAAACCTAGGGAGCACACAACTCTTGCTTTTGGAATAATACTGTAAGGCCAGAAAAGATCAGGAATATCCCTTTGGCTTCTGCACTGATTTTAATCTGAAATACATCCCAATCACCACACTGTGACAGTCATAATAATTTAAGGGAGAACTCATATTAGCTTTATTAGGCTTTTATTTAGGTATTAGTGTGGGCAAGCTCCAGTCATTTCCTTCATCTAGCTTCTTGTGCTGAGCCTCAGTATTTTGTGCTTGATCTACAGAAAAAACATTGATATAATGATCAAGCAACCTTATCATCTTCTTTCTGAATTTCTGCCTTACAGAGAAATTTAAAAATCAATTCCAATGAAAAACAAATTGTTCCAGGTAAGAAGACAAGTCAAACAGCTGATAAAGTCAGCTAAAAAATCCTCTGGATAAAGGTACCTACTCATATCTAAAATTATTGCCTAAAATACTCGGTTTTGTGAAACTGCTGAAGTGATAATTTTGCTCATTTGGTATCTGAATTAGTTCAGATTACAAAGACAACACATTTGAGAAGACTGATCTTCAGACAGCAGGTATAGCCCGTGATCAGTACAGCAGCTGCACAAAAGTGCATAGAGGTGTCAGATTGCCAGAGCACTGCTCTGTAGGGAAGACTCTTTCCATGCAATCCCATTCATTGTGCTTATTAATAGAGCATGGAAAGGGATAACTGTAGTTAATGGTAATGTAGTTAAAGACACTAATTTTCCCTCTGAAGTGCTAAAGATTAAGATCTATGGACTGCCAGAAGCATTAATCCTATAACTATGAAGCTCAATGTCTCGAGTGCCTGCACTGTTAGGAAGTTACAAGGGTCATTCATCAGTAGTAAAGGTTTGAAAGGGGTTTGAAAGTCTCAAAAGTGTATGCTGTATTTGCTGAAACATGCAAACTACTTCTTCAAGTTCCTGCCTTCCTGCAAGAAGAGTGAGAAAGGGACAGATGTGTTTTTCCTCCATGTTGGCTTCTTCCCGAAGTGCATTAAAGTATTTATGCAGATCTTATGTGATCACTCTGTAAGAAAAACAAAAGCAACTTTGAAAAATTAACTTAATTACTAATGGAAGGAACGTAGTGGAATGACTTAATTTAATCCAGAGGTTTCTATGAATTGGTATCTGCCTGCCACTATGTGTAGGATAAACTGTGCGTTTGCAAATAAGGAGGTGAAATAAAAACTGAAACAACCTCAGTCACTGAGAAGATACAATCAGATACAGGTTTTGGTAATCTTTCCGCTACCCAATTTACATTTCAGACATTTGCCTCTCAGCATTTTCTGCTCTCTGGTCTCTGACAAAGAATGACTCATGGTCAGCAAAACTGCTTGGCTGAGAAGTGGAAGATCTGCAGCGGCTTAGCACTGTTAGGACTCAGATCTTCCTGCGAAGTCACCCTTTGTCATCTTCCCTGTTCTGCTAAGTAAGGTGATGAGGGAAGGGAAACAAAGCTATTGCAAGAACTTCACCAGAAGCTCATATGGATGCCAGGGCAGAAGTCACTACAGCAGTGACAAGAACTGAGACCAAAGTGAAAATCCATCCTATAGCTTTTAGTCTAGCTCCCCAGCTAAATATGCTTGGGATCCTAAACTAAACATGATAAACATAAAACTGTATATGGGAGTAGAGCTGTTGATGCAAAAGCTTGGGAACCACTTCTCAGGAGTGCTGTTCTTTGCACTGATGAGACATCTGCTTCCTTCAAAAACAACAAAAAACACTTTCACTGCAACTTCATTCTCTATACCTCAGTGCTCCACATTCTTCCATGACTGTCACTACTTCCTCTCTTTTGATGCATGGTATAAAGAATCTCTTCTGAGCAACCATTCCTTAAACCAGTGATGCACAACATGGTCACAACTATAGCTTCCAGACAACAAACTCAATACAAAACAACCCTGCTTAAAGTCACCACTGGGGCTACTGCTCCTATTTTGTGTAGTTTAGATAATTCTTTAAAAGCAACCCAATACAAATATCAGCCAAATCTAGTAAGAAAGCTGGCTCAATACTCAGGTATGTGGCACTGAATATCTGCTACCAGTAACAGATCAGTGTCCAGTGTCTAAGGCAGCTGAAAGCTGATGTATGCCCATAGAAGAGACCATGCAGACCCTTGTATGGAATGAAGCAGAGCGGGCAGCTGTGTGGAGCAGAACTCCTCTGTCTGAGCCACAGATGAGGGATGCTCAAGTCACAAGAGCAGCACTTGGCTCTTGACATGGATGATGTGTTCTTTCCCTCCTGCTCACATCAGGAGCTCATTAGGCAGTAAAATTAAAGTTGAGATTGCTCCTCATGTTTACCCTTCCTCATATACAATACTATTACACTGAGACCATGACAGCCTGGGGCCCTCTGTAATAAAGCTGCTCTGTTACAGTAGATGGAACTTTGGAAATGTTAATAAAAGCCATTACCTAACAATTTTAATATCTAATCTGGTAAGATGAGTACAGTAGCAATGCTCACAGGCAGCTGATTTCTGAAAGACATTAAACACAGGAACATTTTGGTGGAGTGAGTTAAGGGCAGCAGATGCCATTGTGCGATCTGTCTGGTGTGCTTTACTATGAGGGTGGTGAGACACTGGCACAGGCTGCACACAGAAGTTGTGGATTCCCCATCCCTGGCAGTGTTCAAGCCCAGGCTGGACAGGGCTGTAACCAACCTGGTCTAGGAGAAGGTGTCCCTGCCTATAGCAGGGGGTTGGTTCTAGATGATCTTTAAGGTCCCTTCCAACCTAAACCATTCTACGATTTTGTGATTCTATGATTTTGCCTATCTAAGAAAATAATCCCCTATACACACTGTTAAAAACACAAGGGGCACACTGCAATACTATTATTCAATGACTTCATGCAACTCAGCAGTGCTGTGTATGCTATTAAAAGGTCTATGTTCACCAACAGTGAATCAAACCTATATAGATTCCAAATGCATTCAAAAGAAACAACTTTTTATTACAGTGCAAATTCATGATTATTTAGGGTCAACAGCTTGAGAAAAAAAATCCTATTAATCTGCATCTCTATTGGCATAATGAAAAATGACAAGGAGAAATAATCAGGCAGCTTACTACCTGGAAAGACTGCATGGGTCCTCAAGGCACTGTAACAGTAAATCTTAACTAGTATGAAGAATCACAGAATCACAGAATCACAGAATAGTAAGGGCTGGAAAGGACCTCAAGATCATCGAGTTCCAATCCCCCCGCCATGGGCAGGGACACCTCCCACTAAACCATGCCATCCAAGGCTATGTCCAACCCCACCTTGAACGCCGCCAGGGATGAAGCATTCACAACCACCCTGGGCAACCCATTCCAGGGCCCCACCACCCTCACAGTAAAGAATTTCTTCCTCAGATCCAATCTAAACCTCCCTTGTTTAAGTTTAAACCCATTACCCCTTGTCCTCTCACCACAGTCCCTCCTGAAGAGTCCCTGCCCAGCATCCCTATAGGCCCCCTTCAGGTATTGGAAGGCTGCTATGAGGTCTCCACGCAGCCTTCTCTTCTCCAGGCTGAACAGCCCCAACTTTCTCAGCCTATCTTCATACGAGAGGTGCTCCAGTCCCCTGATCATCCTCGTGGCCCTCCTCTGGACTTGTTCTAACAGTTCCATGTCCTTTTTATGTTGAGGACACCAGAACTGCACGCAATACTCCAAGTGAGGTCTCACGAGAGCAGAGTAGAAAATGCCACATATTCTATAAATACTCTTTAGTGACCAAAACTGTCCCCCATCAGGGCTCTCACACAATAAACTTCTGTATTCTGATTAAATGCTAGTAACACTGACATCCACTGCCTCCACTAAACCCCTCAAGCCTAATGCATGCTTGTCTGTCAAACTTACCTTTGGTTAAATGCTCTTGCTACATGGAAAATAAAAAAAAAGTATTTCCCAAAGTAGATGAAAGACCAGCTTTTGAAGTGAGACTAAAGTAAATCCAGATACTGATGTCAAAGCAGATGGCCTCAAGATTACCAACTCTTTTGTCATGATGCGACTTGAGCTACAGTCCTGCTGGATCAAGCCGGACAGTTTAAACAGGTCACCAATACTTGTGAGAAATGACAGGGAGAGAGGAAAAAGGAAGAGTGCTTTAGGAAAAGTACATTTTGTGTTAAGAGGAGACTCACTAAGCTACTAAGCACCCTAAATAAACCTAAGCAGCTTTACAGTGATGCGTAAGCACAGACGGATCTCCAGGTCCAGGTTCTGTGCAGGCTTCAGGCATTACGTGAAAACAAATGAAACTTAAAAGATGGAAACCAATTTAGCCTAACATCAGAAATCTAGCTGCTAAAAACAGAACATCCCAAATAAAATTAACTAACTGAAAATACAGAAAAAAGTAAACAGGTATTCCAACTGTTATAATTCTGTACCACTAGTCTCCAGGGAGAGTAGCTGTAATAACTTTTTTCTTTAACCAACAGGTGAAGGGACCTCTGGAGATAATCCAGTCTAACCCCCTGCCAAGGCAGGGCCACCCAGAGCAGGTTACACACAAACATGACCAGGCATTTTTGGAATGTCTCCAGAGAGGGAGACTCCACAACTCCCCTGGGCAGCCTGTTCCAGAGCTCTGGCACCTTCAATGTACAGAAGTTCTTTCTCATACTGAGGTGAAACTTCTTGTGGTTTAGTTTATGACCATTGCCCCTTGTTCTGTTGATGGGCACCACTGAAAATTGTCTGGCACCATTAACAAATATAAATATCTCAAAAGAGATCTCTTGAGATACTTGTATGCATTATGAGATCCCCTCAGCCTTCTCTAGACTAAACAGGCCCAGCTCCTTCAATCTTTCCTCATAAGAAAGATGTTCCAAAGCCCTGATGGTCCCTGCGGCCTCCACTGGACCCTCTCCAGCAGCTCCTTGTCTGTCTTGTGCGATGAAGCGCAGGACTGGACCCAGATGTGGCCTCACCAGGGTCAGTAGAGCGGGAGGATCACCTCCCTCAACCTGCTGCCACACTCCTCCCAGGATACACTTGTACCTCCTGGGGAGCCAATGCAAGGGCCGGCTCATAGTCAAACTTCTCATCTACCAATACTCCCAGGTCTTCAGCTGAGCTGTTCTCTAGTAGGGTCAGCCCCAACCTGTGCTGGTACTTGGGGTTCTTCCTCCCCAGGTACAGTACCCTACACTTGCCCTTGTTGAACCTCATTAGGTTTCTCTCTGCCCAGTTCTCCAGCCTACTGAGGCCCTGCTGAATGACAGCACAGCTTAGGTGTATCAGCCACTGCCCCCAGCTTCCTATCATGGGCAAACAAATTTTTGTTGCTTTTCAGTGTGCCACAAAACAGGCATGTGTCCGTTTAGGTGTGCAAAAAGGCGCAGAGGAGTACTGTGCAATCATAACCTTGCAGTTAAAACAAACAGCTACAGTTGCACACCTTTAATTATTCATGTATGAATACAGCAAAGTTTTATATTGTTGTTTGAAAACCAGAGTACTAAAATGAACAGCTGTATCTTCATGTCTTTATTGAATATAGGATGTGTCATTTACTAGAAATCCTGCATTTGAGGTTAAGCTAATTCTTCTTTGCAGTTAAAGCCCTGAATTTGTAAGTTTAACAAGATTTTTTTGGAACACAACAAAAAGCCTTACAAATAGCATCTGATTAAGCCTTATGAGGATAGCTTCATGGATCAAAAATAAAAGTCTGACACAAATTTTTTGCTAAAAGCAAACCAACATCTCAGCTGCCAGTGTTGATGCTTTAAGCACTCATGGTTTTTAACTATTTTAGCTATTCTCCCCATGATTATCTTTCCAATCGTTATATTACCTCTACTTTGTAACACTGTGGAAATGCAGCAGGGGTGAAGAACCAGATCTATAGTCTGATGAATATATCACGTGCTGTAATTTGCCATCTTGCAAAGTTGTTCAAGGCCAGGTTGGACAGAGGCTTGGCAACACAGTCTAGCATGAGGCATTCCTGCCCATGGCAGGGGGGCTGGAACTAGATGATCCTAGGGTCCTTTCCAGCCCTAATCATTCTATGATTCCATGAAAATGCTGCATTCTGAAGCTATGGCAGCATTTGAAGGCCATGGACCTGCTCCAGAAAAAGTGTTCTAGGACAATAAAGTCAACATCATGGAAGAAACCCACACTGCTACTAAAATACATACACACTTTCATTTCCTTTGGAAGCTCCTGAACTGCCAACACTGGAAACCATGGAAGTAGTCAGGGAAAATATCACTATGTGCATCTCCACAGTCTTTCCCATGCCTCCATAGCTACAATCAGACACCAGATAGACCAGCTTTAGATCTGACCCAGTGCAGCCACTCCTGCACATCTCACGCGAGCAAAGAACCTAACATAACATGGACCACCTCAACCTTTCCATGTTTTGCAACTGTTAGTATAATATCTTGCTACATGTATTTTCTTGCGGTTTATGCCTACTTGGCTAATCTTTCAGTTCTGCGGATTGCTTCATCACACTGTTATACGTGGCTATACTTTTTCTTTATAGATGATGAAGCCTGTCTGAGTATTTCTATAAGATGACCTTTTCATTCACAAAATGTGAATTAAAATAATATCTTACAAGTGAATCAAGGTAAAAGGAAACATCTTTTTGCCCTATTATTGTTTCACATTTGATACTCTGGGAAATGAATCTATTATTTCCTTGTAAGTTTTTCTATTTGTTTCCTGAGGAAGCTGTAACTATTGTGAAAAGAGCAATTCCATGGGGCTTATTAAGACCTGATTAGTTTATCATGACAATATACTGGTCACTATGCAGTGAAAACTCCCTGAGCATATGTAGTCAGGGAGCAAACAGGCTCATGCATCCTTGCTAAATATCAAACTAAAACTATACCATTCATTTATCTCATTTTAACTCAGCATTGGGCTGTGTTAGAGCACAGAACAGCAAGAGATGACTGTAGGTGGAAAAGCTTGCCTCCTCTGACCAAGGAGCCAAGGTAGAGCTTCCCACAGAGCCAGCAGCACAGAAAGAGAGGCTTCCTAGCCTTACACCAAAGAGCTCAAGATATTGCCAAATATTATTGACTTTGCAGAAGGACTTCTGATGCTACTTCCCCTTCTAGTAGGACATGAGTTAGCACACAACAATTGCAGATAAATACTTCCATTTGTACTTAGAGCATGTTTCCTAGGGCATGCCTTTAGTGCAGATGGGAACACAGTGTAGAGGTATCCAAACTGACTTCAAGCAAGCTGGTGTGTACATCTCTGTTAGTTTAATTGTATCAACATTTAAGCTGCTCTTTGACAACAGCAAACCAAAAAGCAAGCCTAGGCATCTTTGCACTAAGCTACAGGTTACAGTGAAGATACAAAGTCTAATAGCCACTACAAGTCTGAAAAAGAGAAAAAAAACATTAAGTGTATGTAATTGGTCTCATTTCTACCTGTGTATATGATGCTGCCGACATGCATACACCTTTGAACGTAGGGAACTAAAATTTGCCGTAACCTAGATAACCATATGCTTCTATAATTAAACAAGACAACATAAGCAGTATATCAGTGACTTAAAAAAGCACAAAACTGAGAGATTCCAAGTACTATACCAAGACAGGGGTTTTCCACAGTAATCCACTCCATCTCTATCCACTGGGCTGGGCTCAAAACCATCCATATTATTTTCAGAGTGAATGTGGCTTCCCCCTCTTATCAACCAGCTACTATAGTAAGTCATGTTACCTTTATCTGAAGACAACTATAAATTACTATCATTTTTATAAGATGCAAGTTTACAAGTGAATGACGATCCCACATGATTGAAAGGGTTTGTTTTACAAAAAGCAGAGAATGCATATTAATAGATGACAAACTTGATGCTTATGATGAGAAACTGCTACTGTATTTTAATCACAGTCTCACAATAAATGCAAATTAGAGAGTTTGTCCTGTCCCATGGGACCATTTGTAAGATGGTAATTAGCTCAGTGAAAACCCACATAAACTTGGAAGTAAGAGAAACTGCAATAGAGAGCTGGAAGACAGTCTGTAGTCACAAAGCCAGGCTATTAGCTGCAGTTGAAACATCTCTTAGAATATTTCTCTTATTTAGCACATCCCCCAACTCCCAAAATATGTATCCTACAGAAGAGAGCTCCACACCATTCAGCTGCAATTACGGCTTTAGATCATCAACGCAGCAAGACTGCATAGCCAAATTTAACATCATGCTAGTGTTAACACCATCAATATTAGATTAAGTTTACATGGATGGAATACAATTAAGTAACTCTCAAGGATACCTGGTACATAAATGCACAACAAGTATATTAATTAAAAAGCATTATTTGGATGATACAATTGCTGCTACATGACTGCTATTTGCTGGTATGCAGCACAACAACAGAAGCTGCGTATTTTATTACAATACCAGAACATCTTCAATATACAAATACCAGGAGCAGTGTGGCCGTAATGAGAAGTTGGATGTATTTAAAGGAGACAGACATCTAAAGGACAAACTAAAATTAGAAGCACATTTCCACGAGCAGTCCATGAGAATACTAACACTCTGGTGAAGCCACTAAAAAAAGAACTTCCAAATTTGGAAGGTGACTGGGAGGAGAGAGGTGTCATTAAACCCCTATCAAACGGAAAGAATCCTGCATCCACAATTCTGCAGGAGTAAAAGAGTCTTCAGTGCAGAAATCTGTAAAACCCAGACTAAACTGAGCAATTACAAGGTATAATCCATTACCAGTGATGGAGGTTAGTGGTATTTGCAGGGTAACAACATTCCCTCTGTGCTAGACTGCAGCACATGAAAAGCCACGAGACCAGCCCAGCTAGCACACTTTGGAATTGCCATGGCTTTAACAGATGCTTTCACGAGCGGAGCAACAGAACAGCTTCACATTGTGATAAAAAATCTGTGATTTTTTAAAGGCAAACATTTGAAGGAGCAAGGAAAACCCTAAAGGACACCTGAAACGCTACAAGACTGGACAGTTAGAGGGGTGACTGTCAACCTGCGATTCTGATCCCTCACCCTCAAGCACGAGGGGAAGACTGCTCAGACTGGCACAAGCCATGCAGTGAAGGGCGACACCCCAGCAGAGCTATGGACACGCCAGGCTAAGTCAGCAACCCTGAGTCCTGATGAGGAGAGACTGTGGCTATTGAAAAATTATTTTGCTGTGCTAAGTAGTTTAGAAGAGAACTCCTCTTAGGGAAATATACAGGTAGACAAGAAGTTCTTCAAAATCTAGAAGCGTGTAGTGATGTTTGTGACGTGTACTGGCCAGCAGTCTCTAGCAGGCAGCTGCAGTCATCATTAGATCACCACAGTTACCAGAATCTGAGGAAGGAAAGAAGCTGTATTACATATTTTCCTCTTTCCTAACATCTCCAGAACATGAGCTGGGGATAATTTGTACTGCCACTTCTCATAAGGTGCATTCGCATAAACATAGAACACACTCTAGGTCTATGTTGCTAAAGAGAGATGAGCCACGGACTGATGTTCAGCCAGCTTCCTGGTGTCACACTGGTACAGTTTCACTGTGTTTTGTTCGTTATCTACCATGTGAAATTTTACAGTTTTAGTAATTAATCAGATTTTCCATGTTCTCAATATATAACATCAGAGATTTTATAAAATCTCTTCCTGAACAGGATTACATTGGTAGAAATGCAGAAGATGCATATGAAATGCAAAAAGCAAGAGGAAAAGGGATTTCTGCATGAGATGATGACAAGCTCAGTCTATAAAATATACTTACAAATGCACACCTTGCAACCAATTAAACACTGCATTCCAAAGCACCAGGCCCTGTTTACAGCTTTCAGTTAAATTATACTTTCACTAAGAATTTATGTTACAATATTTAAACATGCAAGTGGATGTATTTTGAAGAAACGAACAAAACCACTCTAACAGGGATGTGGTTGCATTCATGAACATCCACTTTTCCTTCCAGTGTCCAGTTTGCTGATCAGCAGAGAAGATTTTAGAGAACAAAACATTGCAAACACCTGGCTCTTTGCCCTTAACTATTTTATTCTGCAGAATATTGCCCAGGGAAGCATTCTAAGAGCAGACTAGTGCAATGCTCAGACCTAAAATTATAAGCACAAAACCAGACCATACCCTGAATTACATCCTATTTTGTGCACTTGAAGTGACCAGTAATATTAACTATTTATTATAGCCCAGCCTAAGTACTTACTAGGACAGCTTAATTTGTTGCTCGCTATCCTTTCTCTCAGGTTCTCTCCAGTAGACAGCCACCACAATGCCCAAGAGGCTACAGACAGCTGTAATAAGGGAAGGCTGGAACACATTTCCCTCCCGCCATCAGCTGCCAGCAGGGAGGCTGTTGAGATGACAGGGACAGTCTTCTGTAGGGGGCAGACAGCAAGGTAAGAGGCAACAGACACTAGCTGGAGTATGGAAAATCCCAGCTAGGCAAAAATACACATCTATTTATTTATTAATTCATTTATGTTGATAGGAAGGTGGACACACTGGAGCAGGGCCCCAGGTGGCTGTGCAACCTCCTTCCCTTTGGAGATTCTCCAAACTTAGCACAACAGGCCCTGAGTAACCTAATTTTACTGGATATGGCTTGAGCAGGGGGTTGGGACTGGATAACCTTCACAGACCCCTTCCAACCCACAAGATTCCATGACTTATAATGCTTTTTTTTTCGGGAGGCAGGGTATGTAAGTAAAGATATTTGTGCAGATGGCAGTATCCTTGAGGATCTCCTAATCAGCTTTCTGCGTTTGTATCATCTTTGGAAGAGAAGCAAAGACATTTCTAAGCTCCACAGCATGCTCTCAAAGTGCCACTCCTGATTTATGATCACTTACATCAAAACATGATCCATGGTCCAAAGTCAGGAGACCTTCATTTCACCTCTTACTGCTGCCTGCAGAGGTCGCCACCTTTCCCCCAAACCCTCAACTCAAGCACTTCTTCCTGCCCACCAGTCATGCCACCCATTCTCCTTTCCTTCTCTCTGTTCCCATCACCGAATTTATCCTTTTCTGCATGTCAGAGGGAGCTGAAGTCAGGACAGCAGAGAGGAGGGCTAAGGATGGGAGTCAGCTCTGAGGTGATGCATGAAGCCAAGCACCTTCTCCTTGGAGAGACCTCTTACAGAAGCAGGTGTGTGCTGATTCCTGCCCCCAGCCTCCCTCCTTGCTTAGCAGGCATGATGCCAAATGCTCCAAATGGGCAGATTTAGGCTGCTTGGTAAACCTGCTGCCTGAATGACAATGCTCTATTTTCTCTTGGGAATGAGAACAGGCCAAGATAAAAGTGCCCCACAGAGCGTGTTTAGTCCACAGGCACAAATATAAAGGCTCGAACTGGGTTTATAATGGAAACCACCCGACAACAATTTTGCCACCCATATAGGAGCTGCACTAATGCCATCCAAACAGGGACACCCATATCTTACTGCAACCTTTTTTCAGTTTGGGTTTGGTGTCCTGTCCCATCTCCCCTCCCCCCAGCTCAAGCAAGAGGTTCACAATATTTTTTTTCCAGCATTTGGGTACTGATCCAAGAACCAGTGCAGAATTCACCTGTTAAACTGTCAGCAACATTGTATACAGCAAAGGGAATAAAACCTACAAAATCCCCTAAAAGTGTCTGTGCTAGCTTTACTGAAAGAGCGAGCTTACTTTAGCTGAAGTAGTAGAGATCTGTGTTTTTGGAGGAAAGTGTCCAGAGGAAAATTACATATTTGTGGTTTAGCTGGGAGTCATGATGTCTATCTGTATGCATAACATGTGGTTGTAGATTCACAATAAACAAAGCTGTCAAACAAAAAAAACAAAAGTTCTCAAAGATTCATCCTGTGTGTGTAAAAAGGCAGCAATTAATTTTCATCTAGCTTATCTATATGGTTCCCTAAGTCAGCAATGCAATTATGAAACTCCTCTTTCCAGAAAGCATAAGAAAGGAAAACAGGAGATCAAAATACAAATGGGAAGTGTGGCAGTCACCCTAATACTGACCCCCAACAGCAGGTTCCTCAAGAGAGATGTTTAAATTTCACTTCCCATTTCTGTGGATTACTCTGTTTTATATTTAAAATGACTGGCTACACAAGCACCAGTGACCTTATGGAAAGATAAAATGTTTAGAAGAATCTGCATACACTATGAAAAGAATATTCAAGCATTTAAGAAAAGGAAAACGCATATAAACCTAGCCATAAGCACTCAAGGAGAAACCTTCAAAGTCTGGTTCATACTTGATTCGTGCTTTTTCATTTCCTATTTCGGCGCAAATTATGCATATAGTTTCTGAGGCAAAAAAATGGCAAAATTTGTGTCAAACCTCAGTGAAACCTCATTTTCTTGGTATATTATGGATCTTGCTACAGTTATTGGGGATATTACAACCAGCAGTGTTTCACTTGAGCTAGAATAATCCTGTCCTCTGTTAAAAGGAAAGAGAATTAACCAAGTGTGGCGAAGAGCAGTATTGTCTCTACCAAAACGCAGTAACATAGTAACCCAGAAGAGGAAGGCCTAAAGATTCAATGCCACTCTTACCAGAACAAAGGGATTATGATGTAACTGAAACAAAAAAAGCCTTAACACCTAATAAAGCTGCCTTCTCACTTTTGTGCTTTCACATTCCAACAGACCCCATTATCTGATGTTTCCTGTGTCACACATTGAAAATTACTGACACACTGGTTCTCACTAAACAACTTACAGTCTTTTAACTACTGTGGTTTTATTGATAATTCACTTTTAGGGCCACTAACAGCTCTACATAAAGCTCTTCCTCACCAAATCTTCACAACATTGGAAGTGAAAGATTTCAGTCTTTTCATCTAAACATCAATCAGCCACTCACAACTTCACCAGTTAAAAGAAATCAAATGCATATAGTAACAACAACTGCTGAGAATGAGAAAGACTGCAGAAAAGCCAACTGCAGTAAAACCCATGATGCCCTCGTGTGTATTCTTACCTGGTTCAGTCTTGTTACAGTACGTTTAATTTCACAAATGGCTACTACAAAAATAGCTTCTGTATTCTGTTGTTGCACTTCACTGTTCAGCTACATGCTGCACCCACAGCCGAGTTTAAACACTGAATCTATTATTACATAATACTCACTAAACTGGCTTTCACATGAAGTATGAAATCATATCACTGGTTTATTTGGTTTCTTGATGTTTTAATTCTCTCAAGGACTATGGTTCACCTTATTCATCATGGAAATTACAAATCTAATTATTCAACAGAATGGATGAGATTCAAAATTGCTGAAATCATCAGATCATCTAAGCAATAAAACAAATTAAAGGAAGTGAGATCCTCTACATGGATCAGTCCCACAGATTTTCTGCTCCTCTGGAGTAAAGTGCATGAATATTTTAAATATATATATACATAAGCTCTCTCTATATATTTATATGCATAGATAATACATTCCTGAGGACCATGTTTATTGATCATAAACTTAAATAGTTAAGGATTTGCTTGACTTCCACTGCATCAGGAAAGAATGGCACTATTACCTTTTAAGTCTGTATTAACACGTTTTTGATGTAAAGTGTGAAACCTGACATTAAGTTCAGAAAAAATATTATGTTAGAAAACTTCATCCACTAAACTTTAACAGGCCCAATTTTTATTCCATGTCTGGTTTATACAGCAACTTAACTAATGCCAGCCGAACTACTCCCAAGTTTGCCACAGTAAGTAAAATTCAATTCAGAATTTACTAAATCCACATTTGGTGTATATTAATAGCATTTCTCTTTAGATTTTTGTAAATTTATGTGATATCCCATGCACTAACCTGGTGAATATAAAACATGAAGGACAAAGAAAACCCACATGTCTTTAATTACCCTCTGTCCAAAAAGGACAAGACAGTACGGAATTTATTATTTTCCCCCCATATGAAGGATTTAACAACTTCTATGCTCATGTTTTGTGGGGACAGATGAGAAAACCCCAAAATGCAGACTTGTCCTCCTCTCCTTCAGGCAAAGGGCTATGCTCCTGAATAAGCAAACTGAACACAGGCATGAAGAGTTTGATGAGGAGCAGTGCCAAGCCTGGGTGCCATCAATTTCCTCAGCAATTTAGGAGAAATTCCCAGCTCAAAGTACAGAAACCAGAGCAGACTGCGAATAGAAACCAATACATTTATGAAATCAGTTTAGTGATCTGTCTTGTTTTCTGGTGTCCCAGACAATCTAGCCTGCCTCATGACCTGGTGCAAAGCCATCTTTCCTTGGTAAGAGCTGGTTCATACTCCCATATGCTGGTCCAGCTATAGCTCTTCAAAGAAGAAAGACTTCTCTGCCTTCCAAAGCATGGCAACTCATGCTAGTTGGCAATACCACAGCACCAGCTCACTGAGGCCACACAAGCAGATCCACATGCAACTGGCTCAAGCCTGTTACAGCTGACATGACACCATTTCTGCTTGGGAGTCCTAGTTTACCTCTAAATATCCTGACTTAGAAAGCTGTTCAGGGACAACCTGTCATGTTGCCAAAAGGACTTCATTTATCACCCAAAGGGCCGCCACATGTCAGTAAAATCTACTGTGGTCTTTTGGGAAGGGATGAAGATTGATCACACTCAGACCTGAACCTGATGTAGTCGGGTAATGGATCCTGTCTGCTTCCCATATCTTATAAACCATTTTAAAGCAAAGGGAAGAGGTAGAAGCAGGCAGGGAACTACGTACAGTAATGAAGTCAGACAAGGACAATTAGGGGACTGGAGCACCTCCTGTATGAAGATAGGCTGAGAAAGTTGGGGCTGTTCAGCCTGGAGAAGAGAAGGCTGCGTGGAGACCTCATAGCAGCCTTCCAATATCAGAAGGGGGCCTATAGGGATGCTGGGGAGGGACTCTTCATGAGGGACTGTAGTGAGAGGACAAGGGGTAATGGGTTCAAACTTAAACAGGGGAAGTGTGGATTGGAGATAAGGAAGAAGTTCTTTCCTGTGAGGGTGGTGAGGCCCTGAAATGGGTTGCCCAGGGATGCTGTGAACGCTCCATTGCTGGCAGTGTTCAAGGCGGGGCTGGACATAGCCTTGGATGGCATGGTTTAGTGTGAGGTGTCCCTGCCCATGGCAGGGGGGTTGGAACTAGATGATCTTAAGGTCCTTTCCAACCCTAACTATTCTATGATTCTATGATTCTATGTTAGCACTGCCATGTGAAAACCAGGATATTCTGGTTTACTTGATTTTACTACGCTGCACATACCATTTTCCTGTGTACAGCTTTTGACAAGTGCCAATGTAAAAACAGCAGAAGCCCTTCCAGTAGCTACAGAGAGACAGTGTAACTCTGATTTAGAAAAACACTCTCCAAACTTAGCAAAACCCCTGCAAGAACAAACTCAACCTGGCAACCCCCCGCATTTTTACCAGGTTTGAATCAGCAGTTTTTCAGATTGGGTCACAACTGCACATTCAGGCTAATGCAGTTTTTATCATTTGTTGGGACCACATAAACCAAAACTACCAAAGCAGACTCTAAATCACCACCAAAAGTAATAAGATGGTGCAACAGCAATACACCATCAAAAATATATAGATTGTCAGACTAGAAATCAGAATGCTAAAAGACAGCTTACCTAATGTTAAAAGAGGACTAAGAAGTCCAAGTTCACCAAAAGAAGATAAAGTCCAGAAAATGGGACAATGACAGTGGATTTCTTGGTGAAGAGATGATTATTTTCCCTACAAATTTTCCTCCCAAAATTCTAAATTAAAAACTTCTAAGCATTAGTATACGTAACAGCTGTAAAAGTAATAGATACACAAGATGATAGATCCTTTCTGGGTATTTGTTCAGTAACGGAGGTAACCTTTTAATACAGCTGGATGTGCAAACTCACAATGGAAAAGCACTAGGCTCTCCAAACACTAAAGCTTAACCTTCATTTACATCTTTCATTTTAAACTCTATTATGTTACTAAACTGTAATAAGTAAAAATGAAAACCTATACACACTAATGTTATAGTCATCTAAGGTAGAATCATAGAACAGTTAGGGTTGGAAAGGACCTGAAGATCATCTAGTTCCAACCCCCCTGCCATGGGCAGGGACACCTCCCACTAAACCATGCCATCCAAGGCTATGTCCAGCCCCGCCTTGAACACCGCCAGCGATGGAGCATTCACAACTTCCCTGAGAAACCCATTCCAGGGCCTCACCACCCTCACAGTAAAGAATTTTTCCTTATCTCCAATCCAAACTTCCCCTGTTTAAGTTTGAACCCGCTATCCCTTGTCTTCTCACTACAGTCTCTAATGAAGAGTCCCTCCCCAGCACCCCTATAGGCCCCCTTCAGATACTGGAAGGCTGCTATGAGGTCACCACGCAGCCTTCTCTTCTCCAGGCTGAACAGCCCAAACTTTCTCAGCCTATCTTCATACGGGAGGTGCTCCAGTCCCCTGATCATCCTCGTGGCCCTCCTCTGGACTTGTTCCAACAGTTCCATGTCCTTTTGATGTTGAAGACACTGGAACTGCACACAATACTGCAAGTGAGGTCTCACAAGAGCAGAGTAGAGGGGCAGGATCACCTCCCTCGACCTGCTGGTCACGCTCCTTTTGAGGCAGCCCAGGACACGGTTGGCTTTCTGGGCTGCAAGCGCACACTGCAGGCTCATATTCAGTTTCTCGTTGACTGACACCCCCAAGTCCTTCTCCGCAGGGCTGCTCTCAATCTCTTCTCTGCCCAACCTGGAGCTGTGCCTGGGATTGCTCCGACCCAGGTGGAGGACCTTGCACTTGGCATGGTTAAACTTCATCAGGTTGGCATCAGCCCACCTCACAAGCGTGTCAAGGTCCCTCTGGATGGCATTCCTTCCCTCCAATGTATCAACCGAACCACACAGCTTGGTGTCATCAGCAAACTTGCTGAGGGCGCACTCAATCCCACTGTCCACGTCACCAACAAAGATGTTGAACAAGACCGGTCCCAGCAGCGATCCCTGAGGGACACCAGTCGTTACTGGTCTCCAGCTGGACACTGAGCCATTGAGCACTACTCTTTGCGTGCGGCCATCCAGCCAGTTCTTTATCCACCGAGTGGTCCACCTATCTAACTGATGTCTCTCCAACTTAGAGAGAAGGATGTCATGTGAGACAGTGTCAAAGGCTTTACACAAGTCCAGGTAGATGACATCAACTGCTCTACCCCTGTCCATCAGTTCCGTAGCCCCATCATAGAAGGCCACCAAATTGGTCAGGCAGGAGTTCCCCTTCGTGAAGCCATGCTGGGTGTCACCAACCACCTCGTTGGTTTTCATGTGCCTTAACATGCCTTCCAGAAGAATCTACTCCAAGATTTTGCCAGGCACAGAGGTGAGACTGACTGGTCTGTAATTCCCTGGGTCATCCATTTTCCCCTTCTTGAAAATGGGGGTTATATTTCCTTTTTTCCAGTCATCAGGAACTTCACCTGACTGCCATGATTTTTCAAATATGATGGACAGTGGCTTAGCAACTTCATTTGCCAGCTCCTTCAGGACCCGCGGATGGATTTCATCAGGTCCCATGGACTTGTATATGTTCAGGTTCCTAAGATGGTCTCGAACCAGACCCTCTCCTACAGTGGGCCCAGGGTCTTTATTCTCACAGTCTCTGCGTTTGCCTTCCAAGACTTGGATGGTGTGGTCAGAGCATTTGCCAGTGAAGACTGAGGCAAAGAAGTCATTAAGAACCTCGGCCACCTCTAAATCCAGGGTAGCCAGTTTTTTTGGTAGCTTCCGGAGGGGGCTCACATTGTCCCTAGCCTGTCTTTTATTTGCAATGTATGTATAGAATCCCTTCCTGTTATCTTTCACATCCCTTGCCCAGTTTAATTCTAAGTGGGCCTTAGCTTTCCTAACCTGGTCCCCATCTTCCCGGACAACGTCCCTGTATTCTTCCCTGGTCTCCTGCCCTTGCTTCAACGTTTTATAAGCCTCTTTTTTCCTTTGAATTTTCCTCAGCAAGTCAGATATGAAATGGATATAAAAATTGTACTGTTGGGATGCAAAAATAGGTATGTTGATCGTTAAGAAGTTTAGTCTCGTATTCTTTCTCATCCTGATGAAGTAACTAAATACTAAGTATTTTCCTAGTTAGGTACTAATTGGACACCTACATTAGAAATACAAAAGCCATGATCTACAGAAGTTCTTCTCTGGAAAGATAACTGGAAAATAAGCTTTGGTTCTAGCACTGGTTTACATTATTTTCTTTAAAACTCCATTTCTTTAAAGAAAAAAGAACTTGCTCATATGAAAACTACAATGTGCTTGTTTGCTCACAGGCTGAAATGTAAAAAAGTGATTTACCTCAGCTCTGCTGCATTACTCAGACTGGAGGGAAAGTATAACAAAGGTAACTAAAGAGGGGGTTTTCCACCCTGAAGTATATGGTACAGTCTTAAGACTTGAGAGATAATTAACCAAAGAGACTATACAACACTCTGAAAGGGAGTACTATTATTTCTGTATTACTTTAGAAATAAAGTTACCCTGAAACTGACTCCTCTGGACTTTTAGAAGGGAGATTTACTCCAGCTACCTAGGAGGAATAAAGAAGCTTGAAAGGGAACAGATTACTGAATTCTAACTTCAGAAATCTCCTGCCCTGCCATAAGGATGTAATTCAAAAGACAAGTAATTAAGAAGAACTACATAGAAGGAAAATAAGGAAAACAAAAACCACTGACATCATCTCTGAGAAACTGCCCACCCAACTAAACTAGACCTCTCCTCTTCTATAGAGATCACATTTGAAAGAAATATTTTTTACCATTTTTTAGTTAATTTTCTTTAATTCTACACACACTGTGTCTAAGATGACAATTTCCTTTTCAAAAAATCCTTTATTTTCTGGGCTATCAGAAATGAACCGAAGGCAGTAAATTCAGGAAAAATACAGATGAAGAAAACAAAATGCATTTTATATCCGTGGACTTGGTAATATGTTTAAACACGCACACTTTATGTCATACATGCAGTGCAAGTAAAACTTGTTTACAGGGGTTAATCTTTACCATTTTGAGACATATAAAATACAGCATAACCTCTGCTCTTACTGTCAATTTACCATACTCTGGTACACTTCCTTTTTCACTCTTAGTGGTTTGTACTGTGATACAGTATTATTACTCACTAGAGATGACTATTTTAAAAAGAGATGTGATAGAGACCCAAGAATAAGAACTCAGTGGGGTACAGGCAGTGTGCATTTAGAATGATTTTAGGGTTAACATTTAGCTAGCTGAGGGCATGGCTACAGGAGAAGGGGTGAAAGCAAACCACTGCCAGGGCTGGGCTGCAGCCCTAGGGCAAGGGAGAGTGTAGGTGCCCACTGTGTTGGAGGCTGAACACCCAGCTCAGCAAGCAAACATGAACCTCTTTAGCCCAGTAGCTTACATGATAGAGGACTTCAGAGGCCTGAAATAGTCACTGTATATAGCAATTACATGTCCCTCTTCTTCAGAGCACATTTATGACCTTTCTCCAAGAGAGAAAGCAGATACAAAGTGGCCATCACTCAAGCAATTATGCAGACAAGGAACTATTGTAACCACCCTAATTGGATGAGGTTGTTTTCAGTCAGACACACAGACAGGGCTGGCAGAACAGCTGAAAGGAGAAACAGAACAATGATAGAATATAATGCCTGCTGCTGAACTCTTGTCATATTAATTCCAAGCCATGAAAACCTCTCAGATCTAGAACATACCATCTTTTCTGAAACAAGATAAAAGTAATTTGTATGCAGTCCTGTGACTAAACTGTGTACCTTGGTGCAGGTAGTGATGCATAGAATTTGTGCTGATTTACAGATCCCTACCTGGCTGTCACCAAAACTGTCACTGCCTGCTTGCACTTCAAATCATACATTCACAAAAACTACCACTCTACATAGAATAGCTGGGCTGTCACAGAGGACCTGGACTACATCCTAATACTGGTCCAAGCAACTCAACAAACATGTGATCTCATGAAATTAATTTAGGCATTTATTTCAACTGAATTCTTTTGTGCACTTCAGCTCTTCCACTTCAACAATTTATTATGACTTCTTTTTATGTGTCCTCCCTGGCTAGCTCAAACTCGCAAATATACTCCAGTTACAGCAAGGTACAGGTAAATGATTCTAGAGTCAGGATGGCACCATGTGTAAACACTGCTTTCCATACCTGCAGAAGAGCTGTATCTCCTCCCCTCAACAAGCTGTACATTCCCTTGTCTTGCATTACTTTACAATGCAAAAATTTTGGTTGGGATAAAATAACACAGATACCAGTACTTTTCCTCTTCAGCCAAATTTGCAGGTGAAAGCACTAAGCTTTTGAGATTGCATCACAGAGCTTTTTCAGAGAGTGGAGATTTCCTTTTGAATTGTGGTACATTTGTTTTCAATTTATGGTTATTATTAAGAGGAAGGAGCTGCTTCTTTCCCAGGCATGAAAAAATTACATTAGTCTAAAAATGTCATGAAGATCAGTATTAGTTAGTTGAAAATGAAAAGGAAAAAAACTAACTAGAAGGAAGAGCAAGAAAGTTGCCAAGTGCTTTTGGTTTACTGCCCCTCTACTCAGCTCTTGTGAGACCTCACTTGGAGTATTGTGTGCAGTTCTGGTGTCCTCAACATAAAAAGGACATGGAACTGTTGGAACAAGTGCAGAGGAGGGCCACGAGGACGATCAGGGAACTGGAGCACCTCCCTTATGAAGATAGGATGAGAAAGTTGGGGCTGTTCAGCCTGGAGAAGAGAAGGCTGCGTGGTGACCTCATAGCAGCCTTCCAGTACCTGAAGGGGGCCTATAGGGATGCTGGGGAGGGACTCTTCATTAGGGACTGTGGTGAGAGGACAAGGGGTAATGGGTTTAAACTTAAACAGAGGAGGTTTAGATTGGATATGAAGAAGAAATTCTTTACTGTAAGGGTGCTGAGGCACTGGAATGGGTTGCCCAGGGCAGTTGTGAATGCTCCATTGCTGGTGGTGTTCAAGGCTGGGTTGGACATAGCCTTGGGTGGCATGGTTTAGTGGGAGGTGTCCCTGCCTATGGCAGGGGGGTTGGAACTAGATGATCTTAAGGTCCTTTCCAACCCCAACTGTTCTATGATTTTATGATTTTACGATTCTATGATTCTATGTGTTTTTTTAAAACAGTGAGATTACTACTTTTTCTGACAACAACTTTAAGGGACATGTATGGCGACAGAGGAAGAAGATGGGCAGAAAAGTCTTACCCTTCCAAAAAGTCTCAAGTACAGGGAATATTCTTGTGAGAGATACCCTTGGCATTATAATTCAGTGTCTGAAAAACCCAGATACAACTCCCTAAAGATCCAGGTACTTCCCTATTTCTACTGTCTCTAAAACAAGGACAGCTTTCCACGAAAGCTTGAGTAGAAAACATATAGTTGTGGAAATAAAAGGAGAAGACTTTTTTGCGTTTTTCTATAGAAGAACAGAATCTCAAACACAAAATAAACCAGGATAAAATAAGCATCTCAGTAAACCAACACTAACTGTCCACATTGGTCTGTCTCAATTTGCAACATATGTTGTTAGATGAAATTCTTCTGAAGGTCTCAAAGAGTCATGAGCAGTTCTGCAAATAACTCCTCCCACACACTGCTCAAAAAAGTCCCTAACACCTGGCATAGACAGCTCATTGATGGCAGAGCAATAGCTCAAAGAAAATGAGAACGGTACATGCTGCTTTACATGATCTTCTGGGATATTACATCCCATAGCAGAATTAGACAGGAGCACCACCATATAAAGGAATATTATCTAGTCTTGCCTAGAGGTATTTCCACTTGACTTCTCTGAGCTATTATTTGTATTTGTTATTTTGCATTTTCCCTCAATTTTCTAAACTGGTATCTACTGTATAAAGCAATTAAATGTTCCTACCAATATTGGGATGCTTCAAGAGGCGACAGATTCTAGCTTCTCTTTCCAGTTTCTGGTGATCTGCAACAAAGGAAATCAAATGAGTTGCTTTTAGTATGAAGATTAACATAGTTCAATGTATTTGCTTTTCAGAATCACAAAAAAACCTCAATGAAACAACACTATTTGATGTGAACTTTAACAAATACATACTTTATTTAGATCCATTAAGATTTAACATTCAAACCATTTGCAATATTGAATTAGGCTATGGCATCCAACCACTTTGATGGACTACCACAGGCAGTTGCATTAGAAAGCCGCCAATTTAACGGAGAGAACAGGAAATAGGCATGCCACAATCTGTAATTATCAGGCAATAAATCACATTACAACATGAATCAAAATAAGGACAACCTGCACCTCTTGCATTGCCTGAAATCCTACCTGCCAACTGCTTTAATGATACCTAGTGCACCAGGTATACAGTTCAACATGAGGCAGCTGACCTGACAAGTGCCAGCCCTCCTCCCACTGCCATAGAATGCTACAGCAACTGCCAATAACCAATGACCAGCAGTTATTATTTTCCCAGCATCCTCTCAGGATGATTATTCATTAACCTGAAGATACCCTGCACATGTAGGTCCTGATGTACTACTATCTGTTGGTGCCCCCTCTCCTGGCCATTTGACTTTTTTTTAACCTTTGGGTAGAGAGCAAGCTTTAGGCCTGAACCTGTACACCACAGAGCCCTAATGACACTTCTGGAGATAGAATACCACCTGCATCAAGTTCCAGTTTACTTAAGCTATTTGTGGTGTTTTTTTCCCCATGTTACACACTTGTGTATTTGCTCCAAACACTACCATCTATAGCACTACTGCATTTTGGTTAACATTAAGTAATGTAGTACTTGTTTTATATAATACACATGAGTTTTCAAGGGATTAATAAATTATTTATCCTGGAAATACCTAAAAGTCTTCAGGTATGTTAAAATGTCTAGTGTCAGGCAGTATAAAACACACACAGGTAAGCCGGCAACAAAATATGCCATTTGGAGATGATAAAAATAGCCAGCTACTGCCTCATGTAATCCTGTAACTTCAACAGACTTCCACTGCATATATCCTTACTTTCTGCAGCATAATTTCAATGGCTTCCAAGAATAAAGCTTTTGTCAAGAGGCAGAAAAGCACCACAGATTCAATCTTATGATATTAGCTAAAATAACTTTTCAAAATTAGAAGATAAATAAACTGTAAAATGTTCTTGCAGATGAGGCTCTTTTGCTTTTAACTAGCTCCAATCTGATATTCAAGGATATTGTAATAACCAATGCTTCATAAGGACTCATACTTAAAACGTCACACAGGTAATTTGGGCTGTGGCATCTCTGCAATCCTAATTAACCTAACAACTAAAACGGGAAATTCTTCACTGCCCTTCCATCCCATAAAAACAGCAGATTGCACAGTAAGCTTTGAGTGGAATAACCAGTATTTAGAGAATACAAGAATTTTAATCTACAAAATAATATTAGACATCAAAATATGACAGCAAGAATGAAGAAATTACCTGGTTTTGTAATATAACTCATACAGATATATTAGGGTAACTGTTCTCTCTCATAATACCATCAGTGTAATTAGGTTATCTTTCCAAGCCAGTAAATCATAGATAAAACCTCTGAAAACCAATTTAATATCAGTCGCTTGGACAAAAGTCAGAATGGGCCTCAAGAGAAAACATACTGCAGATACCCCCTCCTGAGTGCCTGAATACAGTAATGTGGTCCTGACATCCTCCTTTTAGCTAATACTTGACTCCACAAACTGCCTCAGCACTCCTCCTTTCACCCTTCTCTTCTGTGGGGAGCCCTCACCTTCCCTTTCAAGCCAACCACAATGCAGAAACTTCTTCGCAAAACAGCCAAGAGGGGACAAGCAGATCTGCAGCCATACTTAAGCACAGGCAGTTACCAGGCTCTGTAGAAAGTGCACTTCCAGCTCTGCTCTTCCCAATCCAGCATTGGGTGCTACTCCTTTTAGAGAATTTAATCTAAGCATAGATCAGCAGAGTCACCTCAAAAGTGGGAAAATTAAATTCTAGGCAGATGGCTGTGTCAGCGCAAGGGAGACAGAGCAGCACTGCATGACAAGGGTGGCATCAACAGCCCCAGCAAAAACCACGTGAGCTCTGCTGGGATCCATGATCACAACCAAGGCATCTTGCCACCAAAATTACTTCTATATCCTAGTTGTTCTAGTAGTGATTACTATTGATTAACATGGGATTGATTACTAACATTGATTACCAAAGATTGAACTGGGATCTTGAGGGCTGCTCTCCTGCCACTGACTGTGCCCATAAGCAGCTAGCCAGCTTCCGCTGCCTGTCTACACAGTGTACTGAACAATCTAACTGCAGGCACAATCTCCCAAGTGTGAGAATGACAGAAGTAAAATGACAAATGGCAACAATTCCAATCTTTGGGGATACTTCAGTGCTTATAAAAGCAATGATGGCTAAAGGAATATATCAAAGATTAACACACTCAGTAAGATGACACTTGCCTCCTGTGTTTAAAAGTGCATGGGAATAAAGGATAAGCAGGGCAGAAAAATCTGAACCTTCTCCTACAGAAGATGTCTCCGGTGTAGCATGCAGCCTTACAGCAGAGAGACACTTTGCAGACGGCTCTGGGCCTGACACATTCAGACCCACCTCCTTAAAGCCAACCTCATACCAGACAGGGTGAAGAGAGACAGACTGACCTATTTTACATGTATTTGGAAAGCAGACTGTTAAATCACGGCAAATAGTGACAGAAGAGATATATTAAGTCTCCAGCTCTCCTGACAGATCTTGACCATAACTGTCCTCAATTAATGAGCACTATGTTACTGATAGTTCACACATCCAACTGTTTTGGGCATAGTAAGTACAGACTTAAGCAAAATTAATGATGTCAACAGAAGTCGCCAACAGACAGCAATGAATCTGAATGCAAGAACTGCTGTAAAAATTATAGCTGTTCAACTACTGCAATGAATTTTAAATCAGGACAATGTCAAGAAATAGTGGAGGAACACATTGTCTTTACCCACTAAATTTTGTGTGTTAAAATCAAGCAAACCTGTATTTGTGACATAAGCACTACCATGCAGCTCCAGCAGACAGGATACTAGCGGAGGGGTGCCAAAGCCCTGTTCCAAGAACAGAGTACCAGGTTTCACACATAAACTGGCTGATGACTCATCAGCACAGACCTGAAGTGTAAAGAAAAACACCAAAAAAAGCATGAAAACAAGCAGAAACCATAACTGGGTTGCTTACAGGCATATTGTTTTGCGTAAAACATACGCAGCATTTGTGCAGAGCCTGCTCATGAATCAAGAGGGGATCTAAATGAAAGGTCCACTGACTACAAGAATAAAAAGGTAGCAAAAATAGTATTTAATCTGAATGTTAAGGAAATATCAAAATAACCTGGACACAGTTGTCAGCAAGATTTAAATCCTATAATAATGAAAAAAGGAAATATGAGGACACTGGTAGAGAAATACATGAGTTAGAACTATACATAAAGGCACCTTATTTACTTTCACATTCTCTGAAATTAAGAGAGATTTCCAAAGTTGAATAATGATAAAGGAGGCACCGATTAAATAGCAGAGATTAAGGCAAACATGGAGTTCTGCTGCTTTAGCAATTCCGTCTAAAATAAGGGGGAAAACCAGTCACAATGCAAAATGTCAGCTTCTACAGGCAGAAATATGAGAAAAATAAATATAGAAACATATAACAAATGTACTTTCTCAGAAAAATCCAAGTACTTGGTTTCCACATTGCAAATCTTACAAAATTATAGAATCATAGAATAGTTAGGGTTGGAAAGGACCTCAAGATCATCTAGTTCCAACACCCCTGACAGGGGCAGGGACACCTCCCACTAAACCATGCCATCCAAGGCTATGTCCAACCCAGCCTTGAACACCGCCAGCAATGGAGCATTCACAACTTCCCTAGCCGACACATTCCAGTGCCTCACCACCCTTACAGTAAAGAATTTCTTCCTCATATCCAATCTAAACTTCCCCTGTTTAAGTTTGAACCCGTTACCCCTTGTCCTCTCACTACAATCCCTCATTAAGAGTCCCTCTTTCCAGCATCCCTATAGACCCCCTTCAGGTATTGGAAGGCTGCTATGAGGTCTCCACGCAGCCTTCTCTTCTCCAGGCTGAACAGCCCAAACTTTCTCAGCCTATCTTTATACGGGAGGTGCTCCAGTCCCCTGATCATCTTCGTGGCCCTCCTCTGCACTTGTTCTAACAGTTCCATGTCGTTTTTATGTTGAGGACACCAGAACTGCACACAATACTCCAAGGGAGGTCTCACAGGAGCAGAGTAGAAGGGCAGGAGCACCTCCCTCGACCTGCTGGTCACGCTCCTTTTGATGCAGCCCAGGATACGGTTGGCCTTCTGGGCTGCAAGCGCACACTGCCGGCTCATGTTCATTTTTTCATCAACCCACACCCCCAAGTCCTTCTCCGCAGGGCTGCTCTCAATCTCTTCTCTGCCCAACCTGGAGCTGTGCCTGGGATTGCTCTGACCCAGGTGGAGGACCTTGCACTTCTCATGGGTAAACATCAACAGGTTGGCATCAGCCCACCTCACAAGCGTGTCAAGGTCCCTCTGGATGGCATTCTTTCCCTCCAACGTACCAACCAAACCACACAGCTTGGTGTCATTGGCAAACTTGCTGAAGGCGCACTCAATCCCACTGTCCGTGTCAACGACAAAGACGTTGAACAAGACCGGTCCCAGCAGCAATCCCTGAGGGACACCACTCGTTACTGGTCTCCAGCTGGACACTGAGCCACTGAGCACTACTCTTTGCGTGCGGCCATCCAGCCAGTTCTTTATCCACCGAGTGGTCCACCTATCAAATTGATGTCTCTCCAACTTAGAGAGAAGGATGTCATGTGAGACAGTGTCAAGCGCTTTGCACAAGTCCAGGTAGATGACATCAACTGCTCTGCCCCTGTCCATCAGTTCCGTGGACCCATCATAGAAGGCCACCAGATTGGTCAGGCAGGATTTCCCCTTAGTGAAGCCATGCTGGCTGTCACCAAGCACCTTGTTGGTTTTCATGTGCCTTAGCATGCCTTCCAGGAGAATCCGCTCCAAGATTTTGCCAGGCACAGAGGTGAGACTGACTGGTCTGTAGCTCTCCGGCTTATCCATTTTCCCCTTCTTGAAAATTGGGTTATATTTCCCTTTTTCCAGTCGTCGGGAACTTCACCTGATGCAAATCATTACAAAAAAAGTAATATGTTGACAAGAAAAATATACCAATTTGCTAGAAAAATAAGTACTACCCTGCAAACTGTTTGAAATAACTGAACCAAAGTAACAACTTCTGAAGGCAAGTAACATGCATCTGAAGCATACTTACATATCAGTTTATTAGAAGGGAGCTCTTCAGTACATTTTCCGCTCTGTTAGGAATGTTATTCTCACCTATTTTTCATGTAAATAGAACTCATAAAAAGCTAGCAGTTTTCATTCAAATCATGCCAATGATGACTTAACTTTTTAATATAGTATTATTTGCTAAAAGTTTCTAAGACTTTTTGAAGACCATAGAGACGTACAGCACAACTCACTTTGTTTTCTGTACAATAACTGTACTCTTTTAAATGAAGAATGGTTTGGGTTGGAAAGGACCTTAAGATCATCTAGTTCCAACCCCCTGCTATGGGCAGGGACACCTCACACCAGAACACCGCCCAAGGTTCTATCCAACCTGGCCTTGAACACTGACAGGGATGGAGCACTTGCCACTTCTCTGGGCGACCTGTGCCAGTGCCTCATCACCCTCATAGTAAAGAAGTTCTGCCTTATAGCCAACCTGAACTTCAGATATTTAGAAATTTAACAAGCTATTAAGCATCAATTGATAAGGAAATTAAACTCAATCCTTACTGCAAAGCAGTCAGCTATATATGTTTAAAACAACAATAACAACAGTTTCAAAATAAAATATAAAAAGCAAACTCCATCTTTAAAATAGCTAGCACAAGTTTGCATAACACTTTTTAAATATGGAGGAGGGAAAAAAAAATCAAGAAAGTAAAATTCATTAATTTTTCTATAATTTGTACTTCCCAATACTCCCATGAGAATTCTCTTTGAGGCCTCAAAGCCTATACCACTTGCATGAGAAAATTTGTCAGCTTAACCCTCTTCAGCATTATTGTGTTAATAGTTATTTTTAAGTAATTCTAAGTTTCATTAGTTCAGAAAATAAAAAAAAAATGCTTTCCAAATCTGGAAGACGAACTCAGAGTTCTTCTATAAACTCAAACTCTTACAGAGGTTTTAAGTCAATATTTTTAACTTCAGTTGCAGCAAGTCTGAAACACAAGCACAGACATCTACAGTTACAACATCTTAATGCCCATCAGCTTGGCTGAAACTTAATCATGGCTTGACCAATTACCGTATTACCCACAGCACACGGGAAGACGGTCTGGAACGCAAACTAAACTAAGCTTGGTTTAGAAGAAAGATGGAAATACAGTCAGTGTCTTGGGGAGGGAGGAAATATCAAGGGACTACTGGTCATGTCATGTCTGCCTCTGCTCTACCACCAGCACTACTTTAAAAGGGTCTTCTGTACTACCTCAAACTATAGTTATAGGATTACCCAATATAGCTAGAAACCTGGAAGGTGTCACAGAGTCTTCTATGAAGTGCCAAATATACCCTACATGGACTCCTCAGGAATAACACAGATACCACAAAGCACTTCATCTCAGATTTTGAACACAGACATTGAAATTGCTTTGCTATAAATTCCTATGCCACAGCTACTGAAGTGACACTATATACAATTATTTTCTTACATGTGGAGAGCTATTTGGCTGTGAACGTCATATATTTGGCTGTGAACAATCATATATTAAGCAGGACACCAAGTAGAATGTAGGTGGATAGCACTATGCGCGTGAACAGAGGGTCTGAGCAAATCCTATTCTGTATTTAGTTGTGTGAACAATGCATGTATCCAATTAGAGTTGTGTGTGTTAATGACAGACAAGTAGAATGCCTATATATACTGAGCTATCTGCGCAATAAACTTTGGCACAGCCTGATCATATTGGTCTGTGTGCTGCGTCCGGGACTTCTGCGTCAACAAGTGGCGCCCGAACAGGGACCCTCAGATCGGCGTTGGATAAAACCGACGAGACCGACAGGAAGGAGGGGGCAGAAGCCAGCCAATATCGGGTGCTGCCCCGGCACTCGGAAGTCGCTAGCGCAAAAGGTTTTGGGAATCTCACCCTGATCAGGTGAGCGGCCGGGGAGGAGATGGTGTCCACACTGACCAAGGAAGAGTCAGAAGTGGTGAAGCTCCTCCAACACATTCTCTCTATGAGAGCAGCGATTTATGATGAGCCTGCCTTGAAAGCTTTGCAGTATTGGGCAAAGGGAAAGGATTTAATCCCCTCAGTGGATGCTGCCTTTCAAATCGCAACTTGGAGAAAATAGGAGCAACGCTGTGGGAAGAGGTAAGTAGGGGATCCAAGGAGGCAAGTTAATACCCCACTGTGTGGAGACTAATCACTGATTCTTTAAAAAATATGCAAGCAGAAGAGCTTTTTCCACCTCCATGGAACAAATGGGAAAAAACAGAACCGATGGATGGGCCAGGGGATACGAATTTGCATCTTCCTTTATCACCTTCGCGGCCCCTGGCCTCCCTCCCCCCAGAGCCCGATCCTCAAGATCGTCAAGGTTGGGACAAATGGACAGGATTGTTAGATGAGAAAGTACAGACACTTCATGATGGACTTACAAATTTACAGCTCTCCGACACAGCTAAGTCAAAAGATGAGATGGTGGAGCCCAAACCCCCCCACCACCACCACTCCCCCCACCCCTCCGACTCTCCGCCAGTTGCTGCTGTGGCTGCAAAGACTGAGGATAGGGATGAAGGCGATCCTTTTGCCCCGGACCCTGTTAATCCCGAGAAAAAGCCTACTCTCAGATCACCTGAAACCTGCGGGAGAAAATGTTTTAATTGCATTTGTTAACAATGAAACTCCAGAACACATTAATGAGGAGCCTGTGCATTTTCATCAGACTGTTGTTGCTGCTCCTGAGATTCTGATGCCTGATAATTCTGATGCTGACCTGGATAGTCCTTTTAACCCAAGACCTGTTGATCTGGAAAAGAAGCCTGATTTAGATCCCCCAGATCCTCATGATAAATGGACAGTTATAAAGGGAAAAGTAAGATGGGTGGGGGATGCAGATGTATTGTGTGCTTATAGTCTCTCTGTGATATTCATGTGCTAAAAGTTAGCAAATGTAACTACGTCTGTGTTTCTATTGACCCTTGCAGACCTGTATAGATCCTGCTGGCCGCTTCTCCCAATGTAGGCTGGCCACCTGCATTGGAATGAGTGTGCATTTTGGTCAGTATAAAAGCCCAAGCCTCATGCAATGTGAGGGAGGCAGAGCCTCTGCGGGGACGCCCGCTGAGACTGAGCCTGCCACCCTGCACTGCGATGATGCTGCTCGGAGCTGGTTTCCTGACTGTCTTCACAGGGTCGTTGCACTACGTTTTGTACGTGGGACCATGTAGTGGGAGTAATGATTGTCTGCATTTTGTGTTTCACATATTGTAGTTGTGTGGAGTGTGTTTGTGGGATCCCATGAATGTGTGTATGTGTGTGTCTGTTGAGGGCAGACAGTGTTCTGTGTATTTTTTGTTATTGGGTTCATGTAAAAGTTTTTAACGGGTAGCAGATTAACATTTTGGGCAAGAAAGGGTTAACAGAAAAAGTGGTGCTGCGAGCAGAGATTCATGGCTGCTGCTCAGCAGGCTGGCAGCTGTAGCTGCTGCTGGACAGGCAGGTATTTATGGCTGCTGCCGAGCAGTCCTGCTTAGTGTGTTTAAGGTAACCTAGGGGAGAATCCAAGATTTCAAACACGAACTGCTAACAGAAAACGCAAGAGGAGTAGCGCACTCCCAAGCTTTGCCAACCTCCACCCAAACAGCACCAGGGTGGCAGAGATAAAAAAAAGAAAAAAATGGGTAATGACACAGGAAACTCTTTGACTGTTAACACGGTGCAGTCTGCTTCTGCACCTGCTTCATATTGCTTTTTTATCAGAATGCCTCTTTAAAGAATCATTTTAACCTGATTTACTTCTCAAGAACTGATAACATGGGGGAAGGGATATATTTGTGTTCTACCTACAGGTCCATGGAGGCTGCCTGCAAAGTTTCTCAAGCCTTGCCATGAGCTGGACAGGACAGTGGAAAAACCCAATGCCTTAGCTACAGGAGCCTGAATATATGTGCATGTAAAGTAGCTCTTGTTAGAGGCTGTGATTTTGTGTATAAAACCACCTGTACTTACGAGCCAGTTGCTAATAAGAAACTACACCTTGTATTGTATGGATTTGTCACTTGTAAAAGAAATGTCAGAGTATGCAAATTTGCAGCAGCTGCTAGAAAATGCTAAGGCAAAAACCAGAAAGATTCTAATACAATGACAGTGCTATAAAGCAGGTAATGGAACAAACTAAGAGGGTGGGAGAACATCACTGGTGGAAAATTTTCCTTGGCTGGTCCCTCACTGCCAATAGCATCTTCAACATGCTGCTGCACCCTGTAGTGTACATATTGCTAACGTAAATCTGTATGTGCTTTGCCATAGTAGTGACTTGCTACTAGATGAAGCAGGTGAACCTCTGCACTGACAACAAGGTGCCACAACTGACGTTGGCCAAATACCTCCTATCACAGTCAAGGGCAAGACTGGGTTGGCCTCTGTGTTCGCCACCAAGAACCTTTAGTTCTGCTGTTGGCTGCAACCCAGCAGGCGTTGAGTGGTGGGGACACATGCCATGCCAGACCTTGATGTGAGGGATGGCCTCTCCTGTTATCAGAGAACTATACAGGAGAGAAAGGCAGGCCAAGCAGCCTGTGGTTGGCATATGTTGGAGATACGATCTAGTCCAAATCCCCTGCTCAAGTAGGGTCGTCTAAAACAGGTAATATATATAAAATAAAAAAAAAAAAAAAAAAAAAAAAAAGAGGGAAATGTAAGGATTTTCTTCAAACAGTTTGCAAACGTAATTTGTACAAAAATTTTTAAATTTGTCTAGTTTTGAGTCTCTTTCTACAATATAGCATTTGTGATATCTGACAGCTGATTAAAGGTATTGGAATGATTTTAGTGATAATCTTGACCATAGTTATGATTGTACCTTGTATTTTGCAATGTATTCGTGGTATGATTTAAAAATCGGTAAAACAGCTTTGGCTCATTCAAGAAAAGAAAAGGGGGAGATGTGGATGATTTCTTGTTAGAGAATGGACATATGCCTGCTCTGAATGAAAGCCAAGCATGTGCAGCTGGCCATGTAGCAGGGGTAACTCCTGGTTACCTCTGTGCAGCCGACCACGGAAAAGAAGCAACTCCCGGACAGTTAATGAAACAAGAACGCAGGCCTGGAAGATAAGAAGGGGTTAAGATAAGAAGGTTGCTGAACTGGACTGTAAATCTTGCTTGCTTACAAAAAACACACTTTAGGTTCTCACAAGTGCAAAAGTTACAAGTACTCTCAGAATGGGATTGGTTTCAAAAGCTGTTACAGGGCTGGGGTATTAGTGGTTGGCTAGGAGTACTAATCAAACAAGGTTTAACAGTTTCAGCGGTATTGATTATTATTGTTTAAATCTTTTGTTGTTTGTGGAAGTGCATTATCGGTATGCTATCTCGTGCTGTGAATCAGGTCTGGATTGCTCAAAAACAAAAAGAGGGATTTGTGGAGAGCTATTTGGCTGTGAACAGGCATGTGAGCAATCCAGACAACTGCTTGAGAATTGTAAGGTAGTAACTCACAGGCACTGAGGCCTCACCTGGGGGTTACTAAAGTTCGTGTACGTGCAGAAGCCTTGAGAAAGTTGGCACGGAAAGCTAGTGAGAGAGATGTGCAGGAGGAACTGATAACTGTAACCTTGAATCACATGCTGCAATAGTTAACCAACCATTAAGCTGTTACTAACACTTAGCTGAGAGATATAAATCAATCATATATTAAGCAGGACACCAAGTAGAATGTAGGTGGAGAGCACTATGCACGTGGACAGAGGGTCTGAGCGAATCCTATTCTGTATTTATTCGTGTGAACAATACATGTATCCAATTAGAGTTGTGTGTGTTAATGATAGACAAGTAGAATGCCTATATATACTGAGCTATCTGCGCAATAAACTTGGCACAGCCTGATCATACTGGTCCTGTGTGCTGTGTCCGGGACTTCTGCGTCAACACTTACACACTAGACATTCTCATTTAACTGTTACCATAGGACATCTAGGGGCACTCTGAAACCCCAGTGCTGGCAGGTACCACTTGAGTAAGGCAATCTGGAGTACTAACCCCTACAATGCACGGTGAATGCGATATAAATGTTCCTCCAGCAAACAGACAGTAAATTAAACAAGGTGAAAAAAACAGATAAGCAAACATGACTTCACAATTTACCAGGTGAAATAAACTCCTTAGTGACAGAGCATAAACTAGATGACTAGATGTAGTGCTCTCATTTAACTGAAAACAACAAGTCCAAACCTGCAAGATTCTGTCAGCCCTTGGTTCCCACTGATGTCACAGATTTTAGCATAAACTGCATAAAAAATAAACGTTATCTGCACGATTCATGTGCTGAAGTACTTTGAAACAAAACCCACTGTAACTGAACAATGTGCTTAATTTATTCAACCACATAAATTCTTCTTGCATACTGAACCGCATAGTGCTAACTGATGCTTCAGCTAGTACGTTTATATGAAGGAAATACATTTCCCTTGAGTTAACAAATTACTACCATTTTTTAGAAACAAAGCTTCCCATTGCACGGCCTGCCAATTAAGAGCACCCAGTGAAACAACTGCTACTCACACTTTCAGCTTACGCGTCAAGGCAAGAACATGCACATTGTACCATACACCCACAGTACTCAGTCAGAGGTAGCTGAGCCTATGAATACTGTTTCAGACCGTGCCACAAAACAAGAGGATAATTCACAAAATGATCACGTTCTAGTAAAAGGGTAAACAACACACCATGATGGGATTGGGTTAATACTCAGCTCTCATTTAGAGCCATGATAGTGTGCTCAAATAAATACTAAAGCCGAACATTTTCAGGTATTCAGTTAGGCTAAACTGCTACTGCATGATTTAAGAATAACTCTACTGATTTAAAAAGCACACCTCATTTTTTGTAAATCACAATAAAAACATCTTACTCAGGATATAATAAACATTCAGGGCAATGTAGAGATATTCCAGCTGCTCCAGCCAATGAGCCAGCTTCAATTGGAGCTCGGCTCAAATGCCTCTATACAAATGCCCGTAGCATGGGGAACAAACAAGAGGAATTAGAGATGTGTGCACGTCTACAGGGGTATGATATCATAGGCATCACAGAAACATGGTGGGATGGCTCCTATGACTGGTGTGTTGGAATGGAAGGTTACCGGCTCTTTAGGAGAGACAGGCCTGCTAGGCGGGGAGGGGGAGTTGCTATTTATGTTAGGCATAGGCTGGAGAGTATGGAACTCTGTCTGGGGACAGGTGAGCAGTTGACAAAGAGTTTGTGGGACAGGGTTAAAGGGAGAACAGCGATGGATGACATTATTGTGGGGATCTGTTAGAGACCACCTGACCAAGGGGACTCGGTGGATGAAGCGCTCCATAGACAGATAGGAACAGCCTCACGATCGCAGGCCCTTATTCCCATGGCGGACTTCAACTACCCTGATATCTGTTGGAGGGATGGTACGGCCCGGCACAAGCAATCCAGAAGGATCCTCGATTGTGTGGAAGACAACTTCCTTCTGCAAGTAATAGAGGAGCCAACAAGGAGAGGGGCCATGCTTGACCTCGTCCTCACCAACAGGGAAGGGCTGGTTGGGAATGAGACGCTCCAGGGCAGCCTTGATTGCAGCAATCATGAGATGGTCGAGTTTGAGATCCTCAGGACAGTGAGAAGAGCGTGCAGCAAGCTCACTGCCCTGGACTTCAAGAGAGCAGACTTTGGCCTCTTCAGGAACCTGCTCAGTAAGGTTCCATGGGATACAGCCCTAGAGGGCAGGGGGGCCCAAGACTGTTGGTTGATATTCAAGGCTCACCTGCTGCAAGCTCAGGAGTGAAGCATCCTTACTAGAAGGAAGTACTACAGGAAAGCCAGGAGACCTCCTTGGATGGATAAGGAGCTGCTGAGGAAAATTCGAAGGAAAAAAGAAGCTTATACGAGGTGGAAGCAAGGACAGGCAGCCTGGGAAGAATACAGGGATGTCGCCTGGGAAGCTAGGGACCAGGTTAGGAAAGCAAAGGCCCACTTAGAATTAAACTGGGCAAGGGATGTGAAAGATAACAGGAAGGGATTCTATAGATACATTGCAAATAAAAGACAGGCTAGGGACAATGTGGGCCCCCTCCGGAAGCTATCAGGAGATCTGGCTACCCTGGATTTGGAGAAGGCTGAGGTTCTTAATGACTTATTTGCCACAGTTTTCACTGGCAAATGCTCTGACCACACCACTCAAGTCTTGGAAGGCAGACGCAGAAACTGTGACAATGAAGACCCTGGGTTCACTGTAGGAGAGGATCTGGTTCGAGACCATCTTAGGAACCTGAACGTACACAAGTCCATGGGACCTGATGAAATCCATCCACGGGTCCTGAAGGAGCTGGCAAATGAAGTTGCTAAGCCACTGTCCACCAGATTTCAAAAATCATGGCAGTCAGGTGAAGTTCCTGATGACCGGAAAAAGGGAAATACAACCCCCATTTTCAAGAAGGGGAAAATGGATGAGAGGGGGAACTACAGACCAGTCAGTCTCACCTCTGTGCCTGGCAAAATCTTGGAGGAGATTCTTCTGGAAGACATGCTGAGGCACATGAAAAACAACGAGGTGGTGGGTGACAGCCAACATGGCTTCACGAAGGGGAAATCCTGCCTGACCAATTTGGTGGCCTTCTATGATGGGGCTATGGAACTGATGGCCAGGGGCAGAGCAGTTGATGTCATCTACCTGGACTTGTGCAAAGCCTTTGACACTGTCCCACATGACATAGAATCATAGAATCACAGAATAGTAAGGGTTGGAAAGGACCTCAAGATCATCGAGTTCCAACCCCCCTGCCATGGGCAGGGACACCTCCCACTAAACCATGCCATCCAAGGCTATGTCCAACCCCACCTTGAACGCCGCCAGGGATGAAGCATTCACAACCTCCCTGGGCAACCCATTCCAGGGCCTCACCACCCTCACAGTAAAGAATTTCTTCCTCAGATCCAATCTAAACTTCCCCTGTTTAAGTTTAAACCCATTACCCCTTGTCCTCTCACTACAGTCCCTCATGAAGAGTCCCTCCCCAGCATCCCTATAGGCCCCCTTCAGGTATTGGAAGGCTGCTATGAGGTCTCCATGCAGCCTTCTCTTCTCCAGGCTCAACAGCCCCAACTTTCTCATCCTATCTTCATATGGGAGGTGCTCCAGTCCCCTGATCATCCTCGTGGCCCTCCTCTGCACTTGTTCCAACACTTCCATGTCCTTTTTATGTTGAGGACACCAGAACTGCACACAACACTCCAAGTGAGGTCTCACGAGAGCAGAGTAGAGGGGCAGGAGCACCTCCCTCGACCTGCTGATCACACTCCTTTTGATGCAGCCCAGGATACGGTTGGCTTTCTGGGCTGCAAGCGCACACTGCCGGCTCATGTTCATTTTTTCATCAACCCACACCCCCAAGTCCTTCTCCATCCCTGTCTCTAAGTTGGAGAGACATCAATTTGATAGGTGGACCACTCGGTGGATAAAGAACTGGCTGGATGGCCGCATGCAAAGAGTAGTGCTCAATGGCTCAATGTCCAGCTGGAGACCAGTAAGGAGTGGTGTCCCTCAGGGATCGCTGCTGGGACCAGTCTTGTTCAACATCTTTGTTGCTTACATGGAGAGCGGGATTGAGTACGCCCTCAGCAAGTTTGCCAATGACAACAAGCTGTGTGGTTCGGTTGATAAGTTGGAGGGAAGGAATGCCATCCAGAGGGACCTTGACACGCTTGTGAGGTGGGCTGATGCCAACCTGATGAAGTTTAACCATGACAAGTGCAAGGTCCTACATCTGGGTCGGAGCAATCCCAGGCACAGCTCCAGGTTGAGCAGAGAAGAGATTCAGAGCAGTCCTGCGGAGAAGGACTTGGGGATGTTGGTCGATGAAAAAATGAACATGAGCCGGCAGCGTGCGCTCGCAGGCCATAAAACCAACCGTATCCTGGGCTGCATCAAAAGGAGTGTGACCAGCAGGTCAAAGGAGGTGATCCTGCCCCTTTACTCTGCTCTCGTGAAACCTCACTTGGAGTATTGCGTGCAGTTCTGGTGTCCTCAACATAAAAAGGACATGGAACTGTTGGAACAAGTCCAAAGGAGGGCCACAAGGATGATCAGGGGACTGGAGCACCTCCCGTATAAAGATAGGCTGAGAAAGTTGGGGCTGTTGAGCCTGGAGAAGAGAAGGCTGCGTGGAGACCTCAGAGCAGCCTTCCAGTATCTCAAGGGGGCCTATAGGGATGCTGGGGAGGGACTCTTCATTAGGGACTGTAGTGAGAGGACAAGGGGCAACGGTTTCAAACTTAAACAGGGGAAGTTTAGATTGGATATGAGGAAGAAGTTCTTTACTGTAAGGGTGGTGAGGCACTGGAATGTGTTGCCCAGGGAAGTTGTGAATGCTCCATCAGTGGCGGAGTTCAAGGCCAGGTTGGATGGAGCCTTGGATGGTATGGTTTAAGTGTGAGGTGTCCCTGCCCATGGCAGTGGGGTTTGAACTAGATGATCTTCAGGTCCTTTCCAACCCTAACTATTGCATGATTCTATGATTCTATGATATGTTGCTGGATGCACTGTAATATAAGAAGGCTACATCACTGAGTCATCATTATGATTATTACTGATTGCACTTTAATATTCCCAGATTTTCACCCCAACTGAAACAGTATATTGACTGACACCAATTAGGTGGTATCTGGTGTCACATAAATTATAATAATGAGCTGTCTGCATTTACCTTCTTCAGTTGCTTGTGTCATATCAGTTGTTATTATACCTAAGAAATGCTAAGAGAACAGAGGTACCTCACTCCATGTACGTTGTACCATGAAAAAGCAGAAAAAACATTACATATTCCCTGGGTCAGGGATGTAAGTGGACATTAATGTCCAGAAGATGATAACTGCACTACCAAAAAAATAAGGTAATTCTTAGCATTGTTGAAGGAGTGTCAGAAACCTTCTGAATCAGTCTGCAGTGGGTGAGTTTTGGGGTGGGGTGGGGGGACCAAACGCACATTTAACCTCATGGGTTATCCAAGAAGACTACTCGTCTTCAAAGTCTGCATGTTTCTTCTACAAGTTTCAGGAAATACTGTGTTCCTTCTTTCCTCCACTCAGCTTATTTACAAGTGCTGCACATGAACATCTATTTCCCTTACCCTGTTTTAAGCCAGGTTTCAGTTACTGGTGATCAGAAGGTGAATGTCAAAGGCCAAGTCAAACTGAAACTTACAGCACTGGGCTCCCAAACTTCTGAAGCGTAAGAAGGTGCTGCCACTGCACCAGGAGTTGAAGAGGAAAGTGTCCTGCCATGACCAGTACAGCCAGAGAAATTACCCAGCAGGCAGCAAAATCCCATGAACCCTGAGAAAGTTCGTGATAGCCTCTAGCTTAAAATATTTATGCTACAACAGCAGGAGATGAAAAGCTCTAGAAAACAGAAATTCAATAGTAGGTCACCTACTAAAAAGTTATTTCCTCTCATTTTTGACAGTATATAATTCATCAGCTAAAACTGTGTTCACCTGCCAGTATGAAAGAGGAAATTTTTTTTCAGTAAGAAGAAGCCAAGCTTTAAAGCTAAACATACAATAAAAAGGGCATGCTTAAGTACATTTATATACTTGCTTCCTTTGCTCTCATCTAATTATCTAAATTTAATTACAAAAAGGTCTCCTACACTGTCTACATAATAAACTGCAAGAAAATTAAATGAACAATACAAATAAGAAGCTCAAAAAGCAACAAAGCAAATACAGAAGCAGAATTTATAAATTCTACATTAATTTTTGAAAGCAGGTCTCCATTTGTGAACTGTGGCAACTATCACAGCACCAACTCATTATCAAGGCTGGGAAAAGATCACTGCCTCTGAAACACTGATAGAATCAGAAAGAACGTAGTAGTGAGGAAAATACTGGTTTATTAATTGAAAAAACCTTGCAGCCAACTACAAACAGCTTTTATGCAATACATAGTAAAAAAAAAAAGGAAGGTTTCTGTGAAACCTGAAACAGAATATGGATGTATAAAATTTGGGGTACTGACTGACTATATGAATGTAATGCCTTGATCCTAATTCATATGACAATATTCTACTAGACCAAAATCTCATACTACAATTTATGATGTCTGCATCAGAAAATTAGACTGTCTGGATAGAGTTTATATCGCATAGGCAAATAAAATAACAAACTGTTTAAGAAGCATCAAAATGTACTTTCTTACAAAAACTTACTATGCCTATTTCTTGGATTAAATCATAATATATTTTATAATCAAAGAGGGATGAAATTAATGTCTTCAGCATAAATGTCTTCTACTGTGGTGTAGCGATTTTAATCCAAAATGCTGATCCTGCATGATCACCCAAATTGAGCTTATCACTGTGGCAGAAATGTCTACCACTTCACCATCTACCAATAAAGGTATCGAAAATCCAAACTTCCTCAAAGCAAAGCCTCTTTCTTAGAATAATCTGTAATAACTTTTGCATTTCCTGGAGCACCTCCCGTATGAAGATAGGCTGAGAAAGTTGGGGCTGTTGAGCCTGCAGAAGAGAAGGCTGCATGGAGACCTCATAGCAGCCTTCCAGTATCTCAAGGGGGCCTATAGGGATGCTGCGGAGGGATTCTTCATTAGGGACTGTAGTGAGAGGACAAGGGGTAACGGGTTCAAACTTAAACAGGGGAAGTTTAGATTGGATCTGAGGAAGAAATTCTTTACTGTGAGGGTGGTGAGGCCCTGGAATGGGTTGACCAGGGAAGTTGTGAATGCTCCATCACTGGCGGTGTTCAAGGCCAGGGTGGACATAGCCTTGGATGGCATGGTTTAGTGGGAGGTGTCCCTGCCCATGGCAGGGGTTTGGAACTAGATGATCTTCAGGTCCTTTCCAATCCTAACTATTCTATGATTCTATGATTAGAGTTTGCACAGTGAGCAATGTAGGCGCATCTCCCCAGTGCTAACTTTCACATCTTTAAGCCACTTACACTGTCTGTACCCCCAGACAATGTCTTTTTTCCTCTCATATATTACTATTCAGTGTGGGATGATGCATGTTTTCTCACATGGCTTGCTCCATCTTTCTGAGGATGGTCTCTACAAGCTGCTTCCTACTCTGTGAAATATAGTTCAACACTCTTCAGGTTTTCCCATGTTTTAATTTAGACAGCTAAATTAAGAGAAAACAAGGAGCTCTAAGCCCCAAGAGGCTCTCCAGATGGCATTGTGGCATGCCTTAACACCTACCCTAGACCACCTCGGCCTTCTTCCATTCTTCCATGGAGATGAGAAGACAACAGCAGAAATTCCAGCAAGGGAATGCACTAGAACACAGCTGTACTTTATTTCTAGTGTATTATTTTAACAAAACAAAAAACAACAACGAGATTTTTTTTTGCTCCCTCTCCTTCACAGAAAAACAAAGCTCCTATTAAAATGAAACCTTGGGATATATTAAAATCTTTCCCCATGTTGTTTTTGTTTCTATTAGAATTTAAAACTTTATGGTTGCTGAACGTAACCTCTGGGCACCTAAAATCTTACCAGAATAAGCTCTTCTATCCTAACAACAGAGATGAAGAGACTACTCCCTGAGACAAAAGGTGTTTGAAGCTTTTGAACCAAAAGTGTTTCAAGCATCAGAGAGCTTTGAGCCTGCTTAGGAGATGAAGCCCTTGGCTATAAGACATTATGCTCCACATAATCGCTATGCAATCCAGTTGCCAGGTAGAACCCAACCACCCAATCTTTCAGCAGTTTCCGGGCTCTGCAAAGACACACCTAACTCCTGGTAACATTTAGGCAGTTTTCATGGGCACAACATAGGTGCAAGGCACCTGAGGTCAGCTAACACCCTGTGTCAGGTCTGACCCTTATTCACCATATCCAGCCCATTCGTAAAATGAAGGGTTTAGAACTTAAAGGTCTTCCCCAACCTAGTTGATTCTATGATTGTATGAACTGAAAACAGCTTAGTGAGTCTGTGAAGGTTTCACTGGGGAAAAAACCCTTTTCTTCATGCTCCTCTACCACAGGAGCACCAGGTTTTTTTTCTAACCTAAGCAAGGAAGGGAGGCACATAACAAGCTGATGCTCTCCTATGCATAGATATTCCAAGCTATGCAACAAGGACGCAGCTATGAAGCTCTTCCACCCCAGACCACCACCACATCTAGTGCTGCTACAGACTTCCAGGCCAGGACCTCTCCTATTTTGCACTGGTTCCCTGTATTCTTACGTTTTATTAATTCATTCAGAAGAATGTATCTTCCTGAAGTAGAAGTTCTGGGGCCAGTTCCCAAGTTGCATTGACACCATGAAGTGCCAAGGCCATGCTGACGCACAGGAAAAAATCAGACTTGCAGCAATCCTGCCCACTTCCCACAGCCATGGCAGAGCCTGGCCATACCTCGGAACAGCAGGCAAAGCATGCTTCCTACCTGCATCAGATACCTTTTTTAAACTCTGTCTGAGATAGTAATAAGGCCCTGGAAACAGTCTAGTTCTATTTCTTAGAACTCATCATTTCCATAAGTTGAAGTCATCAGCGGGTGTCCTGGCTTCGGCTGGGATAGAATGAATTTTCTTCCTAGTAGCTGGTACAGTGCTGTGTTTTAGATTTGAGAATAATGTTGATCACACACCAAAGTTCTAGCTGTTGCTAAGCAGGGTTTACACAGAGCCAAGGACTTTACAGGTTCTCACCTCACAGCAAGTAGGTGAGGAGCACAAGAACATGGGGGAAACACAGCCAGAAGAACTGACTCCAACTGATCCAAGGACTATCCCATCCCATCCTGCATCATGCTCAGTATATAGATGCAGGGAAAGCTGGCCAGGGCTGCTGCATGGGAACTGGCTGGGCATCACTCAGTGGGTGGTGAGCAACTGCATTGTGCATCACTGGTTTTGTACATTTTAATTCTTTTATTATCATTATCATTATTATTATTTTTCCTTCCTTTTCTGTCTTGTTAAACCCATGAATTTCACTTTTTTCTTTTCTTCTTCTCCCCCATCCCACTGCAGGCAGGAGTCAGCAAGCCATCGTGCGGGTGCTTAGCTGCCTGCTGGGTTAAATTGTAATAGTGGGGACCAATAATATTGCTAAGCCCCTGACTGAGCTGATTCTGATGAAAGATAAATTTAAAGAACTTTCGCAATTTGCAGTCATTTTCAGCCTCTAAGACACAAGAACCACATTTATTTATGTAACAGTTCATCACACAGCCCTCTGTATTGTCCATTAGTGAGTTCATGCTACGGAAATGCTCGCAGATAAACCTTCCTTACCCTCTCCACTATGCTTAAAGAAGGTAAATGCTAAGGAATACAGTCCTTCAGTTCCCAAAAGCACTTTTTCAAAATTAATGCCCTATCATTTACTCCCTGCTCCTGGGGAAGTATCTGCCAAGTCAGGCTTTACTTATTCCTCTCTTCCTAGTATTTATAGCCAAGAAAGTGGGACATTCTTATAATAACCAGTCACAGACACTGAGTACTCCTCTGACCCACCCCTCCTCATGTTTCCTGAAGTTCACACCAGGTGTCCATTGCTATAAAGTCATCTTTCCCATGGATACCTCGGTCCATAATGGGCAAGAACATGCACCAACCAATAGTAGAGCCAACTCTTTTATTAGGCCATTGGTCAAAACATCAATAGACCAGAAATCAGGGCATAGAAATCCGCCTCCCGTTATTTCTGTGGTTCTGTCTGCATACACACTTCTATTCAATCAGGTTTCTGAATATCAGAAAAAAGCAAAAGATATTAATCCAAGATGCTTTGTGAAATAATCAATAAAAGCCACACCTGTTGATTTTCAAATTCTCCCCCAGGGCACTAAGAAAACAAAAAGACACATTTGTGCTCAGCTGGGAAGGCTATCAACAATAGCAGTTTGCAGTTCACTAATGCTCCTGCAGGGCTTTCTTCCACTTCCCACCCACTTTCTGGGTTAATATTTTAGCTTTCATGGTGTGTGCAAATTTGATAAACAGACACAGAGACTTCACTCCTACCTAAAGAGCACAGACTATAGAGTCAGATGGTAAAGTATCTCCGTGCCACTTTTCAAGACACTTTAGCTCCTGATTTCTATGACAACAACCAAAAAAAAAAAGCTGCAGGATATTCCTGTGTTTCTTCTTTTTCTAGCACCAATGCTGAAATGGGGGAGCCAGCGATATACTTTAAAGTGAGGTGACAAAAGGAGTACAAAGAACATTTGACATTAATAGCAAAGCACTGAGCTAAGAAGATTTTACTTTTTTGACATGATTTGTGTTTAATGATATCATACTTGAAAAATCATGGCAGTCAGGTGAAGTTCCCGATGACTGGAAAAAGGGAAATATAACCCCCATTTTTAAGAAGGGAAAAATGGATGACCCAGGGAATTACAGACCAGTCAGTCTCACCTCTGTGCCTGGCAAAATCTTGGAGCAGATTCTCCTGGAAGGCATGCTAAGGCACATGAAAACCAACAAGGTGCTTGGTGACAGCCAACATGGCTTCACTAAGGGGAAATCCTGCCTGACCAATCTGGTGACCTTCTATGAAGGGGCTACGGAACTGATGGACAGGGGCAGAGCGGTTGATGTCATCTCCCTGGACTTGTGTAAAGCCTTTGACACTGTCTCCCATGACATCCTTCTCTCTAAGTTGGAGAGACATCAATTTGATAGGTGGACCACTCGGTGGATAAAGAACTGGCTGGATGGCCGCACGCAAAGAGTAGTGCTCAGTGGCTGAATGTCCAGCTGGAGACCAGTAACGAGTGGTGTCCCTCAGGGATCGGTGTTGGGACCGGTCTTGTTCAACATCTTTGTGGGTGACATGGACAGTGGGATTGAGTGCGCCCTCAGCAAGTTTGCCGATGACACCAAGCTGTGTGGTTCGGTTGATACATTGGAGGGAAGGAATGCCATCCAGAGGGACCTTGACACGCTTGTGAGGTGGGCTGATGCCAACCTGATGAAGTTTAACCATGCCAAGTGCAAGGTCCTCCACCTGGGTCAGAGCAATGCCAGGCACAGCTACAGATTGGGCGGGGAGGAGATTCAGAGCAGCCCTGCGGAGAAGGACTTGGGGGTGTGGGTTGATGAGAAAATGAACATGAGCCGGCAGTGTGCGCTTGCAGCCCAGAAGGCCAACCGTATCCTGGGCTGCATCAAAAGGAGCGTGACCAGCAGGTCGAGGGAGGTGCTCCTGCCCCTTTACTCTGCTCTCGTGAGACCTCACTTGGAGTATTGTGTGCAGTTCTGGTGTCCTCAACATAAAAAGGACATGGAACTGTTAGAACAAGTGCAGAGGAGGGCCATGAGGATGATCAGGGGACTGGAGCACCTCTCGTATGAAGACAGGCTGAGAAAATTGGGGCTGTTGAGCCTGCAGAAGAGAAGGCTGCGTGGAGACCTCATAGCAGCCTTCCAATACCTGAAGGGGGCCTATAGGGATGCTGGGGAGGGACTCTTCATGAGGGACTGTGGTGAGAGGACAAGGGGTAATGGGTTTAAACTTAAACAGGGGAGGTTTAGATTGGATATGAGGAAGAAATTCTTTACTGTGAGGGTGGTGGGGCCCTGGAATGGGTTGCCCAGGGAGGTTGTGAATGCTTCATCCCTGGCAGCGTTCAAGGTGGGGTTGGACATAGCCTTGGATGGCATGGTTTAGTGGGAGGTGTCCCTGCCCATGGCAGGGGGGTTGGAACTCGATGATCTTGAGGTCCTTTCCAACCCTTACTATTCTATGATTCTATGATTCTATATCCAAAACGAACAAAAGAGACGAACAGGATGATTCTAAGAATGCAGAACGGATTTTCTCAAACACTGGGAACTTTTAAACAGTTCTTCACAGCACACATTCACACAATGCTAAGTTCAAACTAATAAATCCTATCTTTTTCCTCCTTTAAACTCTGATTTGTTGGAATTTAAACAGTCAGCTGGCAAGTGACTCTTCTGGGAGAAGTGACTCAGAAAAGCAAGAGAAGCAACAGTAAGAGTCTGAAAATGCTGCATTGAGCCAGCAAGCCACACTGGCACAAGAGAAAATAACTTTAATCAACAGTCCCTAGAGAACAAAAACTTACTCCTTATATGCATTTTGCCATATTTCTGGGTTAAACTCCCTCACCAGGTTAGAGGAGATAAATCTCCACTTATTTATGCTTTATCATAGAATTCCAGGTTGGAAGGAACCTCAAGGATCATCTGGTCCAACCTTTCTTGCAAAACCACGGTCTAGACAAGATGGCCCAACACTCTGTCCAAACAAATCTTAACAGTGTCCAACACTGGGAATCCACCACTTCCCTGGGGAGATTATTTTGATGGCTGACTGTTCTCATTAGGAAAAATTCTCCTCTTGTGTCCAGTCAGAATGTCCACAGGAGTATCTTCTGCCCATGACCCATCACCTTTTCCATGTGAATCCTTATAAAAAGGGAAATAATCTTTATAGCTACCCTTTAAATACAGGAACATGGTGATAAGGTCTCCCCTGAGTCTTCTTTTCTCAAGGCTAAACAAACCCAGCTCCCTCAGCCTTTCCTCACGTGGCTTCTCAGTCTTCTAATCATCCTCACAACACTTCCCTGGATCCTCCCCAGCCTGTCCACACCTTTTTTGTACTGCAGGGACCAAAGCCAAACAAGTATTCCAGGTGTGGTCTCAGAAGCACAGAGTAGAGCACTTCTCTAGAAGTAGAGGGATGAAGACTTCATTATCTCTGCCAGTGATGTCCTTGTTGGCTTTCCTTGCCACAGCTGCACACTGTTCGCTCCTATTAAGCTTGTGTCCACCATGATGCCCAGGTCCATTTCCATAGAGCTATTCCCCAGCCAAGAAGATCCCAGCCTGCACTGCACTCTTAGATTGTGTCTATTCAGGTGCAAGACCTTACACTTGTCCTTAATGAACTCCATGAGGTTCTTGTTAGTCCACGCTTCCAGCCTATCCAGGTCTTCCTGTGGGGTGGCTCTCCCTTCCAATGCATCTACATCCCCACCCAGTTTGTGTTCAGTGTCATCGGCAAACTTCGTCAGGGTACACTTGATCCACGCCAAGTGCAAGGTCTTATACCTGGGTCAGAGAAATCCCAGGCACACCTACAGGTCGGGCAGAGAAGAGATTCAGAGCAGCCCTACGGAGAAGGACTTGGGGGTATTGGTCGATGAGAAACTGATCATGAGCCGGCAGTGTGCGCTTGCAGCCCAGAAAGCCAACCGTATCCTGGGCTGCATCAAAAGGAGCATGACCAGCAGGTCAAAGGAGGTGATCCTGACCCTCTACTCTGCTCTTGTGAGACCCCACTTGGAGTACTGTGTGCAGTTCTGGTGTCCTCAACATAAAAAGGACATGGAACTGTTGGAACAAATCCAAAGGAGGGCCACAGGGATGATCAGGGGACTGGAGCACCTCCCATCTGAAGACAGGCTGAGAAAGTTGGGGCTGTTGAGCCTGGAGAAGAGAAGGCTGCGTGGAGACCTCATAGCAGCCTTCCAGTATCTGAAGGGGGCCTATAGGGATGCTGGGGAGGGACTCTTCATTAGAGACTGTGGTGAGAGGACAAGGGGTAATGGATTCAAACTTAAACAGGGGAAGTTCAGATTGGATATGAGGAAGTTCTTTCCTGTGAGGTGGTGAGGCACTGGAATGGGCTGCCCAAGAAAGTTGTGAATGCTCCATCACTTCTGGTGTTCAAGGCCAGGATGGACAGAGCCTTGGGCGACATGGTTTAGTGTGAGGTGTCCCTGCCCATGGCAGGGGGGTTGGAAGTAGATGATCTTCAGGTCCTTTCCAACCCTAACTGTTCTATGAGTCTATGATTCTTTGATCCCACCTTCCAGATAATTTATGAAGATATTAAACATTGTTGGTTTATATACTATACAGACATATATGCACAATCATACATAGTAATTTAATGTATCATATAATTTAGGTATTATATAAACAGTACATCTACTGAAATTAAGAGGCTTTAAAACTCTTCTGTGCTAATGCCAACAGAAAGGCCCTGAGAGCCAGTAAAAGCAAGCTTTGTCACCTGTGACAACCAATCTTCACGTGACATTTAACTGCACAGTGCTGCATCTTGTACCATCTCCTTAATCATCTTCATGCAAGACTTACATTTGCCTTAGCAGGAAAACCTGAACGTACATTTCATCCTGAATCTTCTTACTACCTCCTTCTGTCTCAACAGCAGTATTATTTTCCTTTGTGACTCAAACTTGCAAATTCTTACAACTGATAGACAGATCTTCAACCCTTAGTCTCTTTGAACCAGTATTTGGTTTTGGTAACAACTCTATATGCAAAGCCTGAGCACATTTAAAAGTAGAATCATACAGCTTCTTTTCAGACTGACCATTTCTGTCTCCTATTGCCTCAGTCTCAGTTTCCCATTTCTGGCTTGAACACTGTGACTTCACGCAGTACAGCCTCCCAGAACTCTTACCTCCCCTCATCTGGCACATCAAACCATCTGCTCCCTACCACTTTTACTAGGTAACCCTCCTGGAATTCCTCAATTAGCTTGTCCCCTTTTGCACAATGTTTATACACTAGGTTTTGAAAGCTCTTCTAGTTTTGTCCTTGCAGCCACTTCTCTCTCTCTGTAGGAGCTGAAGCAGAGCACATGTGTAAGCCAACCAAAGCACTGGGGCTCTTTAGCACAACACATTTCAGCCAAATGGCAGCTTCCATTTTTTCAGATTTTACACAGGAATATGTAACACTTCAGCAACAGGAGTTTCAGAGTGCTTACCGCCTTTTGCATCAGGCTATTTGACAGGTATGGAGAATGCAATCTGAAGAAAACTCAAAATGCCTCATACATCTACCTTCTGAAATACTGAAATTGTCTGTAAATACAAAATGCTGCTGAACCAGGAGTTTAGTTCCATAAAGCATCTGTCTGAAAACCTTTCTACATATCCCCTTGTGCAGTAAGTGTGAAAGCTATATGAGGTATTCCCAAAAATCCCACATTTGGCTGACTCATTCAGAAATCCCCAAAGTACAAGGACACTGGCAGCACAAGTGAGTCAGCATGTACAGCCGAAGGAAGTGACAGCTTCATCCCACATGGGGGACTCTTCAAACTTGGTGGGCAGCTTCATGACTTGTTGCTTCCAAATGGAACCTGACAAATTTATTAGATTTGTGTAACGGCCATCAGATGGCTATCTTCTGTTAAGTATAGAGGCTTTATTTTCCAGTACTATATTCCAACAAGTCAACACAAAGAAGTCGGTCTGCAAAACACTAAATCCTCAATTACTTGCTCCCATATATTTTCACAACCCGTTTATAACACTGGGAATGTTATACAACTGCTCCTGAAGGAATAATTCTAAACCATAATTACGGAAATATTTTGTTTTACATTTCTTAACTCATTTCCTGCAGAAAGTTGCAGTGAGTTTGCAGAAAACAACAGTATTTGGAAAGCTAATTCTTAGGAATTGAAAGTTCAGAGAGGGACTCTTCATCAGGGACTGCAGTGATAGGACAAGGGGTGACAGGTTTAAACTTAAACAGGGGAAGTTCAGGTTAGATACAAGGAAGAAGTTCTTTACTGTGAGGGTGGTGAGGCACCGGCACAGGCTGCCCGAAGCAGAAAATGCTCCATCCCTGGCACCGTTCCAGGACAGGCTGGACAGAGCCTTGGGCGACTTGGTCTAGGGTGAGGTGTCTCTGCCCACAGCAGAGGGTTGGAACTGGATGATCTTTCGGTCCTTTCCAACCCAAACCATTCTAGGATTCTATGATTCTATCTATATGAGGGATTCCTGGAATTTCAGTTATTGATTCAGGAGTTTAACAAGCACTGTAACAAGTACCCACTTGCCCTCAAATACTTCAGTGGAGAAGGAGGAGCTTCAGCACATACTTGAATGCCTTGTCGAGCTGAAGTCCTTCAGAGCCCATCCTAACAAGGAGTAGTTCAATCCATTAAATACACTATGAGCATTATAAACTCTGAACAGACTTTTGTTTGACAACTAAAATTTTGAAGGCACTTTCAAGTATCTGTCTCTAAAATCATGCTCTGAAACATACATGACACATACTCATTTTCTCTCCAAATGTTATAAGCAAATATTTTCTAATAGTAAAGAGAAAAAATGCAGCTTACTATAAACACCCAAACCAGTCGGCTACAGCAGTATGTCAACTACAGCAGCAATTGATTTTTTTAAACTTGAAATAAACCATGGCATACACCAGCCAACAAAAATGAGTAATTCATTCCTACATATAAGGAGACTAAGTCATGATGACTGCCTAGGATATGCACTTGGACAGACACAACGAAGTTCCTGATTTTGAAGCTGCTGCAAAGAACAGCAACTGAACTCTGACTTTAAGTTCTTTACTTTGCCAATGTTTATTTTTAGAAATCATATCAATGTTCACCATCTTCTGCCTTGACGTAACTTCTAGAAGAAGATATTGCATTAATTGTCTGGGAGAGAGAACCTTTTTTAATTCCTTGAACAGAAGATGATCAATGAGATGTTTGGTTCTGACAGCTTATGGGTGCTAGAACATTCCACACTGAAGAGAAAAGGAAAGAGAGTAGTCCCAGGCAGAAATTCTCTTGTGCAGAAAAGGTCAACAATTTTTATTTCTAATACTTCCTGTAGTCAGTGCTACTTTAGAACTGAACATTACACATTACTTGTTCTACCAGAGACTAAGGGCTTCTTTTATGCAAATCCACTTGAAATCACTGACATTTATCTTAATAAAAGCTCAGGGACTTTAATCCCCTAGGAGGAAACAACTGTAGAAGTAGAATCAACTCCAGGAAGAACAAAAACAATGGTTTCGCAACTATCATTATGACTCACAGGAAATTTATAGAGCACATCAAAGCCAAAGCTTTTCATAACAAAAAGAAATGCTAAGAATACATAAGCACATGCCTACAGGAGTATTTCTTCAAAACCAACAGGAGGCTGTACTAGTGCTATAGGTCTAAAGATACTACTGCATTAACAAAAATATCCTAATGACTAAACCTCAGTATTTACCAAATAGTAGGTAATAAAGCAGGAATTTATTTCTACATGGCCTATAAAAAGCTAACACAGTAATAACACTAAACTCACCAAGGAGTTCAACATTAAATAGTGATTTGATTCTCTTCCTTCCAGTAACTGATTGGAAATGAAAGTAGTTTATGACTAACCCACCATATTAATTCTTTTCTGTTTTCCTAAGTTGCCAAGTCTTTGCTCATAAGAATAACAAATCTCCTCAAATACCATGTGTACAAATAGGCTTAACCATTTGAAGCTTTATGTTACAGCCATCTTTAATACCAGGATTCTGATGCCATCACCTCCAAGCTAAATGAGTACGGTCTGATTTTCAAAGTGGATCCTCTTGACACTGTTTTTAGAATCACCGACTTGTAACTCAATTCACTGAGTTTGTAAAACTCAGTATGTTTTTAAAAACTGTAAGTCTTGCAGAGACATACTGTTAAGAGATAACGTACCTAAACAGAGTCTCTTCTCGAAGAAAGTAAGTCTCAGAGGTGGTACTGTTGAAGTACCACCATAGTAATTTCAGTTAGTGTTAACTGGTGAATCCTTTATTGAAGGTTACTAGTCTAACTCACATTAATCTAGAATTCTGTCACAGAGTTTGAATAGATCTCTTATTCTTTCAGCTTGATTTCCTAACCCCAACGTAACTGACTGAACCATGAAAAGACAAAAGCACCCAACCCAGAAGCAAAGGATAAATGCCAAAATCCTCCAAGTGTTTTGCCTCCTAATTTGTCTTATTTCAGAAAGACATTTACACCAAAATACCTTGCCTGATTCAACACTTGCCGCCATTTCACTCTTTCTACAGACAGTGAATCAAGATGCTCCCAGGCAAGTAAGCTTGAGGCTCCTTTTTTATTTCCCCCAATTAAGGTGAGGATAGAATAAACATTATTACTAAAATCAGCCACAACCAAAGTAAAAGCAAGCACTATGAGGTATTTAAACTTCTGCTTTTGGCAAATTTCTGGCATTTACTGTGGAAACAAGCTGTCTGCCTTAAGTGTGCTTCTGCACTCTGTGCCATACATTATATCCAGAGGACAAGCAAAGAAACTGTAGCCTACAGAAATCCTCTATCAGATTAAGCCATCTAGTGCTGCGTCAGGAAGTCCCATAAGTCAAGCTCTCCTCTTTAATGGTCAGTGGTTACACAAAACCTGCCTAAAGGGATTTAAGCTTTTTCCCACTCTTAAGGCAACAGACACTTGGGTATTTGCACGTGTAGTGTTAATTCCCAAGCTGCTAGCCTTTTCCCTAGCTACTGAGCTTCTTGGAAAACACTGTAGAACTGGGTTATCTCTCTGTTGGCAAAATGAATAGGGTAAGTAAATTGCTCTGTGCTTCAGGAAAATAAAAAATATTCTAGAGTACATGGAGCATGAGAGCAGAACACAACTGTGAGGAAAAGCTGTCAAAAGGAGAAAAAAATCTCATCATCTTACTATGTAAAAATACACTTGATGCATTGCAGTTTCTCACAGTGTCAGGTTCACCCCCGCTACAACTTCAGCATTAATGATACGATCAATCTTTTAAAACCACATGCAGCTTTCAGGGGTGAACCAAACCCAGTCAATAGGCCATCCTTAGTTAATGAATGCTCATCCCTTGTTTTGGGGAAAAAAAAAAAACAAACCAAAAAACTCCAGGGAAGATATTCTAATATTTCAGAGAGTTCAAATGCTGATACAGTGACTATTAATAGCTGTCTGAAAGGGTCAAACCGGAGTATTTTAAATGGTAATCATTGCACAGTATTTTACTGATATTGCACAGTATTTTACTGATATTGCAAAAGACAACAAGAAAGCCATCAGTGTACTGGGAAACTACTGAATTTGATTAGCCTGATGATTTAGTGAGACTAAGTATATAATAATATATTTACAGCAACATGATTTGGTCAAAATATCCATGTTGCTGCTTTAGGTCAGAAATTGCAATTTACTCACCAGAAAAACTCTTGACTAGATAGAGGTTATTTCCAACAAGAAAAACTGGTGTTCTGTTCAATTCCCCTTCCCTCCAGTATCAGCCTCTAGGATTGGCTTTGTTTTTGCTAGGATCTGCAGCATATCTCACAAAGTTACTTAGCAGAAATACTTTAAAGTATGACTGTTAAGTACCACTACTAATGACCAGATTTCACGTGTTTTCCATGGTACAGCTGAATATTCTACTCGCCATATACACTTTTCCGCAAGCTGAATATAACCATAGAAAAAAAACCCTCTCTCTTCTGAAACTGGAGGACAGAAGTAACCCAGCCTCCAGTTGTGTTACTTAATGAAAACTACCACTTCAAATTAAATTGCTGGTAAAGCACTAGGGAAATAGTACCACTGTTATACCGAATTTATAAAACAGAAATTCATTACTCGTTGACTGTATTCGCCCACAGCCCTTTCGGCTAATTCCAAGAGCTCACAGCCACTGTGTGCACAGAACAGCTCCAGGAGATGGCAAAGCTTTGTAGTTTAGGAGGGAAAAAGGACCACAGCACTTCTTCCAAAATATCCATGAGAACTGACAAAGAAAGTACTGACAATGCACAAAAGCAAATCTCAGCAATTTCTGCTTCTTCCCAATACAGCTCATCAGTTTCAAAACCAAATCTGCACTTTAATTCCTTCCACCACCTCTCACACACCTGCAGCAGTAATTTCTCTGCTGCCTATGGCTTCTGAAAGAACAAGACTGTGACAGAAATGTAGCTAATAAAATAAACTCTTCAGAATAATTCATTAACAGATGACTTCTTCTCTACACTGCACTGGTGAGGGCACCCCCTGTGTGCTATGTCCAGCTGTGGGCTCCTCAGTACAAGACAGCTCAGAAGCTATTAACAATAGCCCAGTGAAGGGCCGCACAGATAATGAAGGGACTGAATCATCTCTTTTACAAGGAAAATGATGCCCATCTGAAGGGCCAGAAGGAGGACACAGCAAACTACATGCCTGCCAGTGTGACCACAGTGCCAGGGGAGGTTATGGAGCAGATCACCTTGAGTGCCATTACACGACATGTACAGGACAACCAGGTGATCAGGCCCAGTTAGCATGGGTTTGTAAAAGGTGGTCCTGCTTGTCTAACCTGATCTCCTTCTATGACAAGGTGAGCCACTTAGTGAATGACAGAAAGGCTGTGGATGCTGTCCTACCTACAGCTCTTGACATCATTTCTCACAGCATTCTCCTGGAGAAACTGGGTGCTAATGGCTTGGACAGGTGTACTCTTCATGGGTAAAACACTGGCTGGCTGGCTGGATCCCAAGGCGTGGTGCCAAACACAGTTAAATTCAGCTGGCGGCCAGTCACAAGTGGTGTTCTCTAGGGCTCAGGACCGTTTAATATCTTTATCAATCATTTGGATGAGGGGATCGAGCGCATCCGCCATCAGTTTGCAGATGACACCAAGCTGGGCAGGAGTGTTGATATGCTTAAGGGCAGGAAGGGTCTACAGAGGGACCTGGACAGGCTGCGTCAGTGGGCGAAGACCAATATTATGAGGCTCAACAAGGCAAAGTGCCAGGTCCTGCACTTGGGCCACAACAACCCTATGCAATGCTACAGGCTTGTGGAAGAGTGGCTGGAAGGATGCCTGGGGGAAAGGGACCTGGGGGTGTTGGTCTGCCAGCTGCCAGCTGACCATGAGCCAGCTTGTGCCCAGGCAGCCAAGAAGGCCAATGGCATCCTGGCTTATATCAGCACCAGTGTAGCCAGCAGGACCAGGGCAGTGATCATCCCCCTGTACTCACACTGCTGAGGCTGCACTTCAAATCCTGTGTTCAGTTTTGGGCCCCTCACTACGAGAGAGACTGAGTTGCTGGAGCAGGTCCAGAGAAGGGCAGTGGAGCTAGTGATGGGTCTGGAGAACAACATCCTATGAGAAGCTGAGGAAACTGGGGTTGTGTAGTCTGGAGAAAAGGAGGCTGCAGGGAAACCTTATTACACTTTGCAACTACCTGAAAGGAGCTAGTAGTGAGATCGGCATTGGCCTCTTTTCCCAAGTAGCAAGGGATAGTATGAGACTGCTCAGGTAACTACAGGTGAAAGAATATCTGTTAGCTAAATAGGATGTCCATCATGACCAGAATCTCGCTATCACAGAGAGCAGGATTAGGCTGACAGCCTAAAAGACTTTAATTCCCCAGACTAGGCATGGACCAATGTTGATTTCTGGCACTTACTGTTGCACCTACTGAATACAACATGCAACAACATCTAACACAAATACAGCTGACTAGATTTTCCTTTGGAATCTGCCTGGTTTGCTCCTCAGGCAACACAAAAGGGAAAGTGTCTGCAAACAAGCAAAAAATTTCCTTTTCAAAAGGGAGATCTGTTTCCACCTTTGCTCCAAATTTTCCCTTAAACAAATGTATCAACGATGAGAGAATATTACAGAGAGAAAGCATTAGTATGCTGTGCAGCATCAGCCTATCCCAGATACATGCACACAAGGGCTAAAGCAGCTTTCACAATTAGCAAGTCCTACACAGCTTCCTTGCACCACCCTCTCACTTCTACATGAGTACAACAAACTATGCATAACTGAGCAATAGTGCCATGGAAAACATTACTCTGAATTGCTTAACTTCCACATTCCTCAAGTCTGATTCAGAAACTGTACTGCTGCTAAACTGTGTGCAAGGTCATTATACATCATGTACGAACACAGTTGTTTTGAGTCTTCATCCACCCAGCTCCTACATGCACAGTACTGAAGTAAAACCTGTGCAATACAAGGTAAATACCAAGAATCCAACTGTGGCCTGGAGGTATGACAGAGCACCAGAATCTTGATTACCACTGGAAATAATAGTACTGCAACTGTCCCCTCCACAGCAATGTCCACTGATATCTGCATGTTCCTGAATTTAGTCCTGAGCAAGGACAAACAGCCTTCAAAAGACAGACTTTCTAAAATTAAGGATTTCGAGGAGCTCTTACTCAGAACAGGGCTACTAGGCCCCTTGGTAAGCACACAAAGCCAGACACTCACACCCTTCCTTGGCAGAGGGCCAGTCGCTATAGTAATTACTCCGGGAGAGCTCTCACTGATGGAACTGGTCCACAGTGCAACTTATGAGTCATGCTACAAAAACTTGGCTCCTGTAGTCGTTTCTCGTCTAATTAAAATTCACTCAAACATCCCACAATCTGGTTTTTACCATAACAATATCGGTACCTGTGTTTGCTGCCAAAAGACTGTTCAGCACACAAACTGGCTCTTAAGGTAGCACATACACATGATACTGAAAGTGACATGCAAAATGGTCCATTTTGTTGCCTCTCTCCTCATAGGACCCAGTTACAGGCAGCCAGAAATGAAGCTCCTACCATTTTTTTTTATTTTTTTTTTTTTTAAGAATCGATGGAAGCAGCAGTACTATAGTGTAAAAGAAACACATATGCAAAAAGTAAACTGAGTCCATGTATTTTAGGCTAGCCTAAAAGATTTTTGAACATAGTTTGCCTTCACTTTTTCCTCCCACAGGAGGAGGAAATCCCTTCCATTGCCTTTTATTTTTTATTGGCTGTTTTGAAGCAATGTTAAGTTCATTTATTTTAATTGGTTTTATTTCTGCTCAAACTCTGTTGAGAAATTCCTCAATTGCTACTTCTCTTTTTCAAATGCAGTCCAAAAATACCAGTGAAGATTTGGTGACCTGTGCAACTATCCAGCATACAGGAATGAGACAACATAATACAGGAAGATTTTTCTCTTGCAAAAAAAGATACCCTGGGTTTGTCTCTTTATGCAACCTTGTGGATCAAGCCACAAGCAAAGCCAGTGTCACTGTCATGCAAGATTGTCAGACAGCTGCTAAAATGAAGTTAGACTTAAAAGTTTCTTCAGAATAGACTAAATACATAAAGAGATTAAATACTTAGTATTACTGTCTTGGCCTTTGGAGAAAAACAAAATGCAGTCAGCAGCAGCAGCGATACATAAAAAGTAAAAACAACATTCCTGTTGAGAATAAAAACCTAGCCCATTTTTTTTATCTATAAACAAAGTACAAAAGACTTAAAAGAACAAACAAATACATTTAAGTCCCAAATTAACAGGTTTCCTTTACAAGCCTATGTGCTCACTGAGTCAGCCTTGCCTTTAAAAACAGACTAGCATTCTGCTAATTTAATATTCTGTATTATCAGAGAACTTGACTACAGAAGTAATTAAAGTCCCAATCCATGAACTCTTCCTGCTTAATGTTGAGAACGGAACAAAATAAAAACTACAAAACAAAACATAAAAACCCCCCACCAAAACCAAAGCCATGGGGACATTGTGCATATCTAAACACAGAAAGCAACCTAGAGAACAAACGCTGGTAGTTACACCTTCTGTTCCATGCCCAGAATTATGCTTCCAGCCCTTCCATGTGCAAGCAGTAGCTGAAGGTTCTTCAAGCTGGCTGAAGCCACCGACACTCGTCACGCTTTGCTTAGAGTAGCTTAGAAATACACCTGGCTGAGGAAAGGGGAAAACTACCTGCTATGGCTTCTTTACTGAAATGTAAGGCTTAAGAGAGCTAACTGAATCATTTAAGGACGGAGGGAAGCTGCTTCTAATACTGATATATCTTAAGTTCTGTGAATTGCAGACACATGAACACCATTAGTGACTCTCATGTCTGAGATACTGGCTGATATTGGCGTATGTACTGCCAGCACTGACAGCTAGCAAGAAGATAAAACCTGGAGAGGAAAAGTAGTGACTTTTCTGCTAGACTATAAATGCTGTTCTTCAGACCTTTAAAAACACAGAGGCAACTGACTCTTCTATTACTAGCAAGTATCTCCTTCTGTAGCATAATCATTTATCACCTGTGATTTCCAAATTAGGCTACTAATTTAATTCTAAGTGTCAACCACTGCTATATTTCATTCACAGTTTTGGGCGCAGATGCCTTCGCTTTGGACCCCTGACTATGCCAAGTCAAGATAGGCTTGAAATGGTCACACTGTGACCACTTACACAGAGCTTTAAGAGAAACTATGTCAGCATGCAAAATACTTAGGTATTGTCACTTTACCACTGGGAACCTTAAGACTTCACCTTTGCGAGGGCCATGTAAGAATAGCACAAATACTTTTGCCAGGCTTTCAGAGACAGTGGTCCATTTTCCATCACTGTCCATTAATCATAACAGGCCAAGAAAATCACAGTCCATACAGAGTAAGAGCACAAAGTCTAGTGAAAAGATTACTAAAATTTACTGTGCAGTTTCACAGCAGATCAGGTATAAGTACACAGAAGTTAAACTTCAGTCTGCTGGGTTTCAGTGCAAAACCAGTCAGCTTCCTCCTTTACCTACCACAAAGCATTTCTAGACCTGCTTTCTGTACCTCTGTGAATAACCTCATGCCCTATACCAGGAAGGAGTCACAATCAGCTTAATTTATAAATTCTCTGTAAAATAAAGTTTAGGAAAACTTCTCTCTCAAAAGGAGAAAGGTATTTCTTATCTGGGTCCCAGCTTCTCAAGATAAAATGTGAAAATATTATCATCAGCAATCAGTGAGCTAGACAGATAGCAAAGCTCTCAGGTGAACTGACAGCTTTGGATGCAAGATTTGCATTTTCCTCTTAATTTTCAAACTGGAACAAGTTTATAAAAAGCAAAGCACAGTTCTATTGTGTATCCTATTTCTAGGGCTTCCCTTTCCCACCTACAGGCTTTGGGCCTGCATCCACTTTTGTACATTTAGAAATCTCTCCTACACTCATAAATAATTCTACATGTAAGTTTTAAAAATAATGAAATACCACTTCACGAAAAGTACAATATAATCAGCTGTGGCTACAAAGACAGAACAAATTTGGGTCTGTCTGAAGAAAGACCTGGTTCATTAGAAAAACCTTTAAGGCTTTAAGGTTCATTAGAAAAGCTATCTCAAGACCTCCTACTAACAGTGAAGAGCTGTTCTAGATTACAGTACTAAAGAAGTGTACATTAGTAAGGTACTTTTTGAGATGATTGTTGGGTTGGTTTTTTTTTTATCCAGTTTCTACATAGTCACTGAAAATACTGGTGAAAGGAAGGAAAATCACGAATATGAAACTGAACCAGTTAAGATCTTATACCTACTTTTTAGAAAACTGCTTTATAAAGTGTACTCCATTTTGCAAAATATACTAGTTCTTTATTCCTCCTCTACAAATAGTGACAGGCTATTTCCTTTATTATTTCTACAGATAACAGCAATCATCCCCATTTCAACGATGGGGAAAAACAAGACAAATTGAATATTTTTTCTAGACCCTTGCACGAACCAGAAGACAGTAACACAGAGAACTAACCTAATTTCAACTTTTCAATTTCAACTAATTTCAACAACCTAACAGTGCCATGGAACACTTAACCAACTTTTACTTGAAGCCAGAACTATAATATTGCACTGAGATTTAAACCTATTTCTGCATCACTATTTCTGTAACAACTTCACAAACAGCAAATATTCAGATCAACAAAGGCAAGCTGAGTGAGCTGCCTTGCTCACTGAAGTTAAAATTAAGCACTAACCTGAACTTTTCTTCTCCTCAACTCTCCAGAGTTTAGCGTAATCCAGAACAGAAAGTAAATCCTGTAACGATTTCAGAGCTTCAGTACTAGATACAAAACAAAAACCCAGAAACAAACAGCAGAAGCCATTTGCAAGTAGTGAGCAAGAAAGAAAAAAAAGGAAAAAAAAAAAACAAACAACATTTTGTGTACACTGAGGCAATCACTCTCAACTGAGGCAGAATAAGCTATTTGCCTCTAACATCCTTTCTCACCAGAGTGGAATTTCCCTGGGAATAAAACTTTCAGTCTATATTCTCAACTATATTTAGTATGGAATGCCATGCTCTCAAAGTAATGGATACAGACATCTAGTAATTTATACTGTGCAACTATTGACTACAGTAGAAAGAAAGAAATAAAAGTCAACCTTGAGAATATTCTCCTGTTTAAATGTGTTTCAAAACACCACAGTGGTAACAGGTATAAAGTAGCTGGAGACACAGAATTTGCAAAGACAGAATGACTGAGCAAGGGTGAAGTGCTAACACAAACATCAGAGGCAGGCAAAAAAGGCAAAAGCAAACTACAGACTCTTTAAGAGTAGAGGGAATAAAAACAAATCTAAAAAGTGCTTGACTGCAGTGCTAAAGTACTAATAACTGAATGGCTTCCACTTCACCTATGCACCTAAGCTAGAACAGTCTTAAAAAGAGAGCATTTTCATTCTGTAAGTTTAAACACTCTGAACTGCCTTCTGTGAAAAAAGATACTCTCCAGTCATATAGCACCAGCCTGACAACTTGTTACTAAAGCAAACCCACAACTGAAGAGTTCACCCATAGTAAATTCCACAAATCCACTTAGCTGGACTTAACATAAGTCTGTTTCAACCATCTGGTACAGTAAGTTTCCCAGCTTTAGCAAAATTAGTTGTCTTGTTGTTCCAGCTGATAGTGCTAACCAACCCTTCTGGAGTAAGGCTTTACTGCTAACATGATATACCTGCAAGTATAACCAGAGAATGTGCTTCCTCCCCAGATACTGCAGACACTTGATCAAAATTATTTATGGATAACAAAGTCCAGACTGTTTCTTTAAAATCATTTTAGACAGCTTTTGAGAAGCATTAAGAAGGAGCTGCAGAAACGTACGAACACAGACAACTGTAACTCTCTCCTTAGATGTGCAGTATGCATTGAAATGTAGAACCATAGAATGGTTTGGGTTGGAAAGGACCTTAAGATCATCTAGTTCTAATCCTCTGCCATGGGCAGGGATGCTTCACACCAGACCATGTCACGCAAGGTCTGTCAAACCTGGCCTTGAACACTGCCAGAGATGGAGCATTTACCACTTCTTTGGGCAACCTGTGCCAGTGCCTCACTACCCTCACATCTCTACCTCTTCTAATTTTGAAGAAATCTGCACCAGCTTTCCACTCAGTTCACTGGCAAATGTGAAGAGAATATCTAAATCATAATGAATTTGAAGGGAAACCCCTGGGATTATATATGCATGCATACAACAAAGACGAGACACACACACACAAACACACATTTTTTCCCTCTCACACCACTGTTTTCACAGCATAGCAGCTGTACACAGTAACATCCAATCTTAGATGAAGAAAGGGCTGGCCAGTAAGAATTTAAACACGCAAGACCTTGATCTCAGGGAAATGAATCTATAAAACTCAAGCAAAAACTTAAAATAGAAGGAGCAACTGCAAAGCTGAATTATTTCAGCGCCACAAACTTCTAAGACTGCCTATGGCATTAAGTGATCCTTCAAAAAATACATTTATTTAGGGCATTTGCAGCATCCCTGGTGTAAATGTAGTTTTGGTAATGCTGAGATATTTCTTTCCTACTTTTCCCATTGATTTACAATAAAATAAATGTTCTTCCCTAGTCAGCAACTTTGGGTATATATTTAAAATAAGACAGCACCACTCCTAACATCAGAGTTTCCATCCTAAAATCATCTGATTGCAGTATTCACAAATGTGTCAATGCTGCAACAAAATATAAGATTCTACAACTCCAGTGATTTATTTATAAGACTGAATTCAGAAACAGAGCTCCAGAGAAGAGCTATTTCACAGCTTCAGGTGTAAGCAAAATGTGTTTTAAGAAGCTGCCACCCACCACGTGCAGTTTTAGCAACTAATTTTTTAAGATTAAGAGACATGTTTATTTTTGTCCACTTAGTATCTTTGATAAGATTATGAAAATCAGCATCTTGGCTGCAAGTAGCGCCTCGCTTAAATGTGTAATTGCTTTGCCAAAAAGCAAAACAAGAATGTGTTAATGAGGCCTGTGTTTTCAGTAGCTGTGTATGCATAGGAGTATTTTAATACACTAAAAGGCTGAAGCAGAAGTACTGAAATATTTCAGCAGCCCTTGTAAGCACTCACAGCTTGAGATGTCAAGCAAATGAAACTAAAAAGGGAAATCGATGGTCACAGACCTTGTTGAGCATTCTGATAAAGAAAACACATACGCTTTGGAGTTGTCTGGGCACAGACATTTATGGCAAGGGAGGTACCGGAATATCTGTGACGCTTGAGTCTCATTGCAAAAATAACTGAACCTTCATACATTCTTGAGTTGAGCTTTTCCTCTAGATCACAGTATTTTAGGCAAATTTGCCTCCACAGATCACTTGCAAAAAACACATACTACTCTCAAAATCACAAGAGATTGAAGAAAGAAATATCACCAACTAAATAATAAGATAAAAAGTCTTATCACACTTTCAACATCCTTGCGTAAGCACTGTTTTCCATTATCTTTGGTTGTACAACCCCTCTTGCTCTATTTCTCCTGCTCCTTCCACCTTCTTGTACCACACACTGTTCTTATGGTTTCTACTCTGCTTTTGCCAAATATATCACCAAGTAAGCCTCCAAATCTTCATTCACAAGATCAAGGGGGTTTTCCAATCAAGTGTTTTATTACTTGATTTCTGCCAATCCAAAATTCAGGATGAAAAAGTGAAGAAGAATGAAGGCTTCTCTTTTTCTTACTGTTTCTGGGGGTGGGGGCTCCCCATGTTCTTTACCATACCCACTTAATGGTTCCAGAAAAGAACCATTCAGTGGCATCTTGTCCCCCTCAGCATTTTCTCTGTCACTGAACACCATAGAGTCCAGTCCGTGAAGTAGTTAAAAGAACATTAGGAAAAGCATATGACGTACACATTATAGCCAGTGGATGTTCACTGACGAAGTGGAAGTTCGTAGCTTCATATAGGCATACAGGCACACCGATACACTGTACCTTTACAGTAACACCTGGCAATATATTTCAGTGCTCATGTAACCCTATGCTTATGTACACAGGGACTCACATACAATTCAAGTTTCACTTATAAATGTTGAGAGTAAATAGAATGGATCACATCAAAACTTGCAACAGATTAACTTTCCATTACAAGCACAGGCATTTAGAGGCAATTCTTCTCAAGGCAGAGACCTACAAAAGGATAGCAAGCACTCAGAAAAGCACTGTATCTATATGCAAAGCTCATATTGGTCAAGTGCCTACTTAAACATTCCTGGTGTGTCCCTTACAAATACTACAACCACAACTTACAGATTTTTTAAACCTGACTATTGCAACAAAAAGTGTAATCTCAACACAGGAAGGAAGCTGCAGATTTATAAACCTATATTTGGACTACAGGTTCTAACTTGAAGCTCAAAACGGAAAGTGCCTATCAATAAAGTCATGATTTAATGCCAGAAATAAGGCATTCAAGCTAGTTATTACCAAAGTATAACCAATACACAATTCCACTTGGTAGCATAACAACACAGATACTACGGCACATTCTATTTTATTGCTGCAATCATATTTTGAGAACAGCTTTATAAAAATAATGGAACAAAGTAACTTGGCACTCTCTTGACTTCTACATCCATGCAGTCTCTGTAGCAGAACTGACATTTTTCTGAAATGCAATCTCATCCCAGAATTCAAAAATCAAGTTGTATTATCACCAGCAGCAACAAACCTCAATAAATAAAATTGGTTTTTTACTTATACTTTTGCCTGCAAACAACATTCTCTATGCAACTGACTCCTTATAACATAAGGAATCAGGCCAACATTTTTACTGCTGGTGCACGTAAGAAAATCACAGACAAAAAGTTCTGAATGTAACTGAAAAGCAGCAGAGAGTTATTACTCCCCCTGAAACAGCATTCTTGATTAACATGCTTTATTCAAAACTAATATTAATCAAATTACTTTCACCAACTTCAAACATGCTCAGCAACTTATGAACCCCAAATCTCCCTTTGAACAATCTAATTGGTGAATCACTAAGAACAGTTCTTTTAAGCACTGAAAGGTGAAATAAGCTCCAAACAGACACGATCTTAAATGCAACCTCTTTCAAATTCCTATTTAGTGTACTCCATTTGAAGAAATAACTAATCATATCTGTCTAAAACAATGAAATACTTCTCATCCTGCTGGCCACATCAGGACACCAGAGCGCTCCACAGCACTTCCAGGACAAAAGCACTGCATGCCTAGTTGACCCAATAGACCAAGCTTGATCATGAGTGTTTATCAAATATTACCACAAAACTACATCTTGCAGCTGCTCGACACAGCCATTCTTCACGTAAGAGCTTCAACTGTCAGCTGTTAGATTGGCATGTGGCAGGTCTGCCTAACTTCACTGAGCTTCAGGTAAGTCTTCTGGCAGTTAAGAATATATTTTAAATAAATATACATGTTCCCACAAACATGGACAAGCAGATGCGAGGAAAAATAGCAGAGAATGGAGAAAAACTGTGAAAAGACCTACAGAAGAAAGGCTGGCTGACTGAGGGACTGTAGAGTGACAGCTCCTGCCCCCAGCTTCAAGACGGAAGAGCTGTCATTTTGAAGCAGGGCAACAGTTTTAAAGTAGCTCCACTGTTCTGGGTGGCTGGATCAAAAGAGTGAAAGCTTCCCTGCTCTCCTGAGCATCCTCCTTTTATTGTTATCACACATGGCTACATAACACTGGTAAAACCAGACAGATTTTAGAGACTTCTGAACCTATATTGAAGTACGAGAAAGAAACATGATTTCAGGACTCCATCACAAAAACAGTGCCACCCACAGGTATTAACCAAAGGTGCTGAAATCCCTAAAGATCTTTACTTCCACTACTGGACATTTGAAAAAGTGAGTTTAATTACAGGGAAAAGCATTCATATGGATATTCAGAAATGTGTTTTGACACTGGGGGAGAGGCAACTGGGAAGATTTTTAGAAATCAGGCCTAAAATGAAAACATACTATGCTTCAGACCCTACTTGATCAGAAAACATTTTTTCTATTGCAGTGCCTCTTGGATATTAACGATCAGCTCTAAACAATCAAATCCAACCAACAGTTATTTACAGACTAATACAAATGCGTGACAGCATTTCTCCACCAGGATGTTGAATTACTTACGTGTTACATGACTGATTCCTTTCAACAAATGTGCAATAAACAAAATGTGCAATGCTATGGTATTGAAAACATCTACCTTCTGTCGTGGTTTAAGCCCAGCCTGACACTCAGAAACCACACAGCTGTTCGCTCGCTCCCCTCCCCTTCCTTCCCCTGCTGAGGGAGGGATGGAGAGAATTGAAATAATGTAACTTCCACAGGTTGAGATAAGTACACTCCAGTAACTAAGGTATAACACAAACCACTACTGCTACCACCAGTAATAATAATGATAAGGGAAATAACAAGGGAAGAGAATACAACCGCTCACCACCCGCCGATCGACACCCAGCCCGACCCAAGAAGTGAGCTAGCCCTTCTGGGTAACTGCCCCCAGTTTATTTAGTGCTGTGGTATGGGAACACCTCTTTGGTTCGTTTGGATCAGGTGTCCTGTCTCTGCTTCCTCCTGGCTTCCCCTCCCCCCTGGCAGAGCATGAGACTGAGAAAGTCCTTGGTCAGAGTAAACATTACTGAGCAGCAACTAAAAACATCGGTGTTATCAGCGCTGTTCCCAGGCTGAAAGTCAAAAACACAGCACTGCACCAGCTACTAAGAAGGAGAAAAAATGACTGCTAGTGCTGAACCCAAGACATCTTCTCAAGCACATTCACTCCTAGAATACAGCCCTCTCCAAGGATGCTGCAAAGGTATGTCCCTCCTCTGAATTATGCAGCATGTAAACCAGCATTCCCCAAAGCTTTTAATTCATGTCACAGAATCAGAATCACAGAATCTTTGAAAAGATCTTTAAGACAATCAAGTCCAATCATTCCCCAAGCACTGACAAGGCCACCACTAAATCATGTCACTGAGGGCCTCATCTCTGTGATTTGTGAACTCGCCAGGGATGGTGACTCCACCACTGCCCTGGGCAGCCTGTTTCAATGACTCATCACCCTCTCGGTGAAAAAATTGTTTCCAATATCCAATCTAAATCTCCCCTGGCGCAGCTTGAGGCTCTTTCCTCTTGTCCTGTCACTCGTTACTTGGGAGAAGAGACTGACCCCACCTCACTACAACCTCCTGTCAGGTAGCTGAAGAAAGCGATAAGGTCCTCCCTGAGCCTTCTCTTCTCCAGACTAAAACCTCCAGGTCCCTCAGCTGTTTCCCATCAGACTTGTGCTCCAGGCCCTTCCCCAGCTCCATTGCCCTTCTCTGGATACATTCTAACACCTCAATGTCTGTCCTGGAGTGAGGGGCCCAAAACTGAACACAGTACTCAAGGTGTGGTCTCACCAGCGCCCTGCACAGGGGGGATGATCACTGCCCTGGCCCTGCGGCCTCACTGGTGCTGATACGCACCAAGATGTCATTGGCAAGCTTCTAGGCACCACTGCCTTTGCACAGCTGCTCCTTTGTTTCCATTCCCATTTCTCACCCTAAGGAAGAGAAGGTAGTTTGCTGCAATTACAACTGTTTAATTTTTGCTACCAAGAGGAAAGGAAAGGATCCAATCTCCTTAGTTCACCTCCTCTCAACCACCTTTGAATTGACTTCTGACTGACTCCTCATCCAACAGCACCAGGTGTCAGAACATTTCATCTGAGAGAGAGATCAGTGACAGCAACTTTCTGTCTTCCAGATCTCTGGAATACCTCTGCTGGAAGCTGCCTTGCAAAATAGAAGATTCTTTTAAAACAGAAACTTCCTGTGTTGCACTTTTCACTAACCACTATTTTCTCAAAAAGGTAACAGCACCAGCAAATGTATGACCAGGTGTGCCCTGAAGGTCCCAAGTTAAGGCATGAAACATGCTTACTGAGCACGTAAATTGCTGAGCAGATGTTACATGCTGTCATTACACTAAAGTGGTATAATTTCTTTTAGTCATTTTTTAGACTTGACTTCAGCTGAGAAAAAGAGGGGAAAAAACTCTTCTTGGATTGCCTCAGGGAAACTCACTTTGAAACTCAAGTAATTCAGCTACTAAATATTAGAAGTCTATAGCTTCTGCTAAAAAGTCCTATTACAGGAGGCAGTCTGACATGAGTTATCTATTCTGACGATTTTCTTAACTAAATCGTGTATTATTTCAAGAGTGCTATAAAAAACCAACACTATACAGACAGTTTCATGAATGAAACAATTGAAGAGTGTGTGCAGCTGTATATACATGCATGTATATATTGTTTCTCCAGCCATACTGGCAGGGATTGCCCCTTCACATTTTCGATTAGCACTCAACCACAAAGCCATTGCAGAAAAATGACACATTTCCTAGGAAGTATTGCAGTCTGGTACATCTCTGTAGGGATAACCCCAAACCTACAAACCTGATTTTACCAACTCTGGTTCAACACAGGCTTTCACTTTACAGCATGTCACACAATGAAAGGACTTCCCAGATTTCAGAGGGTCGAGACAGAGATTAAACGGCTAAGTGGCTAATCGTCAGCTATAAATTATGAACAGTAACTCTTCTCTTTATACCTAGAAGCGTAAGTATAGAAGATGAAAGTTTTATTTGATGCCATACAACATAATGTTATTACTAGAAAAAAAATCTTAACTGCTACAAATTAATTTTAAACCATTACAGTGAAAAATAATCGTGTACAATTGACATGCAGTAAGTACTTTAATCCAAAATTTACCACCTATGAAATTCTCCTTGCAAAATAATACAATAACTCAAACAGTGATGTCCATTTTAATTTATAAAGTAGTAAGACTAACATTAATCTGGAATAAAACATACTTATTAGTCATTTGCTTATGGTAAAATAAGATAATCCAACAATAATAAAAAACCCCATAAGGCCTAGCCAACTATAATATGCAGTCAGAATGGCACTTGAGGCATGCAGCATTATGTCCTACCACCATTGATCATCTCACATAGTTCAGAAATCACATGCATTTTGCTGTCAAGTGAGACAACCATTTCTTGGATAAGTGAAATATTAGAATTTACCTTTATACCAGAGGCTCTCCCCATCCCTCTTTTTAACAATTTTTATTATACTGACATAATCAGTTCTAATACTTATGATGTATCAGTTAATTTTTAAAATATTTATTTGTTGTTTGGATAAAAATGCAGCAGTTTGCATATGTTTAAAGGAGCGAGGCTGCTACCAAGAACCTCTGATGAAAAGCAAACCAATTCACAACTGTGAACAAATGATACAACTCAACTGCAGGTGAACTGCTGTGGCTTTGAATCTCATCTAACCTCCTTTTTTTGGTTAACTTCTAATAATTTTTTAAATGTATTTTGGCTACTAGCAGAATGAATAATATTCTGCTCTGTTTTCAGTTAAGGAACCCTGGATCCAAAAGGAAGGAAACACTACATAACTTGGTTAAGTGAGTAATTACTTTATTCTTCCCCCCAGAATAATGAATCCGAAAATAAACTGGTCCCAAGCTGAAGTTCTCCCACTGTACAAAATACCAGCCCAGCTGAAACCTTCTATGTAGTTCTGAACTTTCACTTACACAGACAACTTCCCCAAGTAACATGTAACTAACCAACCTTTGCTCACATTCCTATTAGAGGCTCTTGTATACACATACTGCTATAAATACAGTCTTAAGTTATTTTTTACAAATTATTCTTTGTAAACAACTGATGGACTCTCTGAGATCATTTACCCCATCTAAACAGCAGCATTAAAACACTTTCCCCTTCCAAGGCCACAAAATTATTTTTCATCAACTATTTTACAATGTAGTAAGCTTCAGAACTTTTCAGTTATCATTTCAGCTATCATTTTGGAGGTTCATAGTTTTGCTCCACCGAGCCAACCAACATTTCTGGAAGCGAAAGCAGCAAGTGGACACTAAAGAGCTGCCTGCATGCCAAAACATGCCTGAAACTCATTCCTATGCACAACTAGGCACATGTTGCTGGGTACTGCCTGAAGACCATCCAGTTGAATTATAAAACCAGTATTCCTATTGTATGCAGCAATTCAGATACAATGACGGGAATCAACCACATGAATTCTAGACTTAATTTTATTTAAATAAAGGAAAAACTCTAATTGCAAAAACATGTCCAAGGTTTTCCACTTCATCTAGCAACCCTCATGTAAAAATGTTTTCCATTACCCATTAATCCCATTTGCATCGATCGCTATTTGCCTTAATAACAAAATTAATACTTCTAATTCATGAAGCCAAATGATCTGTGGTTTGATTATACAACTGATTTACTCTCTAGTATGTATGTAACTAGGCATTACTACACAATCCATTTTCTTCATCATAGAATCATAGAATAGTTAGGGTTGGAAAGGACCTTAAGATCATCTAGTTCCAACCCCCCTGCCAGGGGCAGGGACACCTCACACTAAACCATGCCATCCAAGGCTATGTCCAACAACCTACCAGAAGACTTCCAAAAGCTATGAAGTTTGGGCACTTGTGGCACTCAGCCAGTGTTTTAACACCTGAAACACAAGCTGACCTTTAGGTCCCAGAGCAAATGCTACAGCTACACAAAAAACAAATTAATGTGGGGTTTACATAATGCAACATCATCAAACGAAACAATTGAGTATTTAAAACTCAATTTAATGTAATTATGTAAGTAGTTTATCTGGACAGCATTTTATTAATGTCCCACTTGACATGTTTATGGCTATTTTAAATATAAAGCAAGTTTAGACAAAACTCATGGTAGTTATTTTTTGCTTTTGATGCTGTTGAGCAACTGGAATTTTATCAGGTTTCTACAGCCAATTAACTGTCCATCATAACTTAGCAGAAAGTGAGATCAATGGGTCAAATCTCAAATAGCTTTAAGCCCTTCACATAAGGCTTTTCTTGCTACTACCAAAGACAGCTCTGGCAACTCACAATGAAAAACAAAACTAACCAACTAAAAAAAAAAAAAAAAGAAAGGGAAAAAACAGAAATCCAGCCACACTTTTACTGAGATTTCCTCTGCATTTGCACGCCAGCTTTTTCAGCGCAGAAGAAACATGGATCATCAGGACAATCTAAGCTCTTTTGATGCAGGAATCCATCAAGAGATCCAAACAGAAATAGCAACAGCCTATCTGAATTCACTCTGTCATGTACAAAAGCTGGAGCAGAGTACACACAAATGAAATCACTTTGCCCAGCACCACCACAGCTGGAACTGCTCTGTGTTGGTGTGCGCCTAAGCGCAAGGAACAAGTGACAGCTTTTATTTTTATATGAGCTTTATTTTCACTTTGTTCAACTCCACAGGGAGAAGAGCCATCACTATATATAACACATTAGCATAGCCCAGGAAAGCAAAGCAGGAGCTAAGGTTTGTTTGTTTTAAAAGGAACACACTGTACCAACTTATCCATAAACACACACCAGATCACAGAGCCATTATCACATTTTCTCACAATTTTCATTAAAGATTACAATGAATTAGAGCCTCATTTATATTAAAAAAAAAAACCCCACATTAAGACTACTTTTCCACTTTTTTTTTCTTTTTTTAAATCAGGTATCCCACTATTAGGAAAAAAAAAAAAAAAAAAAAAAAAAGCTCCACAGAATTAAGTAAACAGAGCTTCTGTGCCTAACAAGAAAATACACCTTGCAGTTACACAGGAAATAAATACAGTCTCACACTGAATACTTGTGCTTTCTCCAGATCCTGCATAGTCCTTTGGGTAAACTAATATCCTGCAACCGCTTCCTATTTCCTAGCTGTATTTCTGAACCACTACAGCACTATGTGACATACAACTACACCTCTATCACACAGCTAAGTTAACTAACATCATGAAACATCCTGAAAGGATATACAGAAGGGCACTGAAGCTACAGATCAGCTACAGCACAGAGAGAGTCATGTAAAGTCACCGCTCCATGGTTAAACTACTGTAAAATTAATTGAAGTGCTCCCCCACCCTTATGTATTTGTTCAGCGTAATAATGTGAAGTTTCAACCATCTTTCATAGAAGATTCTAAATCTTGCACTTCAAAATTACTTCAATAAACATGTGAAATTTAAGCATGCCCTTTTTCATATCACATCTTCCATCTCCCTTACCTTCACTTTTATTTCCTTATCCTTGTTTTTATTTTCTTCACTAGTTAACTACTTGCAAAACTTTGATTTCCAATTTCCCTCAGCAAAAAGAATCCCAGCCGACAGTCTGACAGTTTGTTTAATGGGCTGGATACTGTATCGATAGCACTTCTATTTAAAGATACATTTCTAATTGCTCACTCATATCTCAACTGAACATACACACAGTCAGGGACCATGTGTCAGTATTTCAGCTTATAGATCAAATTAGACAGTTCAAAGGGTTTAATGGGATGCAGAAGGGATTCCAGACTGAACAAACCAGTCCATTCATAATTAACAGTAAGTTTTTTCTTCTTTATCCCTTTTCTAATGGTTCTAAAAATATGAAATAAAATTTGAGTCTTACCAGACCAAAATGCGCATTCTGATGGCAATTAAACACTGCACATCCATGTATTTCAAAGCTTCAATCTACTACTTGATTATTTGTGAACTAAAGCTTCAGCACATCCAAGTGCGCCCAAAAGGATGTCCACAAAATGGCTACGTTTGGCTTTCAATGCACAGAGCTGGTCGAACTTTGGCCTCAGCAGCTCCACACCTTTTCTGATAATTCCCAGGCACAAACACTCTATCACGTACGCCAATTTTTGGAAATTATACTCCACAGGCTTTAAAAACCCTTCTGATAACCAATAAAGTTTACAAGTATCTTCTTCTCTCAATCTGGGAGATGTGGGGTAGAATCTAAACTACAGAAATGAAGGGTGTCTTACTGTCACCTTTTATTGAGTGATGCACAGAAGAGTCTTCACTGCAAAACATTAAAAGGAATTTGAAGTCAAGAGCTGGAGAAGAAAACCAAACATCACACAGCAGAAGAACCTGAAATGACTGGCCATGCTTCTTACTACATAGTAGGTAGACCCAACAGAAAAAAAAAAAAAAAAAAAAAAAGAAAATACAGTGAAGATTCAAATGAAAAGTACCAGGAGAAAAATACTGTCAAAAGCAAGTATTTCAAGTCTGGACTCAATGAAGACAATTCAAGTATCCAAAAGGACTGGGATGGTATCCAAGGATTCAGACCAGGTTGAAACATTGAGGAATTTTGTGCCCAAAAACCATTCCAGGAGCTGTCCAGAAAATGTCTCTTGAAAAGTGAGTTATCCTTTCATTAGAAAAGCTTCTCTAACTCACGTTCACTTGGTGGTAAAATCCTTTGGCTCTTCAGATGACTCTAGATATTAGCACATCAGTAAACAGCCAGTAAAGCAAACACGTTAAGAAGCATTTTCATTAAGGCTAGAGGACTGAAGGCGCTTTGTTGAAAACAGCATTATGATCATACCTAGAAGGAAAACAAAAAAACAAACAAACAAAAGAAAAAAACAACCCACCTCTAAGCAATCATTATTATTTTTAAATTACGAACTATGATTAATATCTGGATAATTTTGCCAAGTTTACCAAGTTTTACCAACTAAAAAAAATTACCAAGTTTTTGGAGAGCTGGAGGAACTTTTAATTTATTTTTTTAATAATCATACCATCTTGCCATTCAACCTGAACAGTTGCTAGTACTGAATGTGTGAGGAATCATAGGAGGATAAACATGCCTAAAATGTAAAGGTGTAAATTTGATTTATTCCAAATAAAAAAGGCCTACAGTAGATAACCTATTAAAAAAACAAGCCTACAAAGCTAAATCAGTCATTCAACTATAGCAAAGATCTTGGAAACTTTTAATTACTGGATTTCAGAATCACACAGTTCAATACTTCTACTGAAACTTTAAAAGTATTTACATTCCTTTCAACATAAGAATTGAAGAATGTGTTACTCCTCTGCTCTTCTTCCTTAAGTTTGTTTTATATTTGGCTGGTGCTTCTTTATGACCTATAAACACACCCGGAAGGCGGGGGTAGGTAATCACTTAGCTTTAAGTAAAGGGCAGACTAGGCAGAAATATTATTCAGTTCTTCTTTAATATCCAGAAGAATACATAGGAACGTCTCCTCTTAGTTTAAAAGAAGTCAAGAATTCATTCTGGCAGGACACAAAAGAAGAATATTCTTCTTCAGAAGTATATTTAGTTCCTTCACCGTACATGAGAACTGCAGTGTTTCCCATTCCCTTTCCTCCATCAGCAGTTTAGCCAGATTTTGGTTAACAATTTGGGCAAAAGGTAACAGAGCTTCTGGGGGAAGTTTCTCAATCGTCTGTTTTGCTCTAGGGAATCAGTTACGGGTTTTTTGTTGCAGTTTTAGTTTTGGTCTGTGTCCCCGTCCCCCCCCCACCTCCAACTAAGGGGAACTCTCCTCTTCCTCTCCCAAATCATAAGAGCTCACTCCGCATGTTTCACTGCCCTTCTGAAATTATCAAAACTTTATCACAGTCTTTAGTCAACTTGCTTGGAAAAAGATTCTTCTTCACCTAATTATCCCAAAATAACCTTTTCCGTGTTATCCACATTAAAATTTATGAGGTTAACAAGACACTCATCCAGAGATCTCCAGCTGCATTTACAAGTATCACATATACAGAACTGTTTTAGCCAAGCTCACTAGTTGTTCCTTGAAATTATACTATTACCCAGGGATATTCTGTCATTGTAAGGGAAATAAGTAAGACCAAGGCTGCTTCTTTAGCAGTGAAATGCCTCACGAAGAGACTGCATACTAGAAAGCCTAAAAGCACACAAAAGGATTTACTGGGTAGGTAGCATCATGGAAGTCTTTTTTACATTACTGCTTTAAAAAAAGTTAAACAGCAATAACATGTTTGCTTTCAGCAAAAAGACAAGATATAGTTCCTAATTTTGCCAGAAAGTGAAGAGCAGCTAGGATAGACTACTCTAAAATAACTTAGCATTAACAGCTTAGCATTTCTTTACGAACAGTTTATGCACAGAAATAACAGTTGAAGAACTTCCTCAGAAGATTTATACATCTATACAGTAACTACTGATAGCTTACAGGCTAAGTATACTTAAGTATGGAAGGAACACTAGCCTGAATATTTCATGTGAAAATGACCTTAAGCTACATGACAGACTTCTCAATGAAAACTAACGTGATAGCTCCTCCTTCTCAGTTAAGTAGTTCTTTAAGAGATTTTTGTTCTAATCTTTTACATGCACTTTTCACTGCCCATTCAAAAAGCAACATTTGATTCGGAGTCATCTTTTCAAAGAGTTTCTTGTGAAGAGATCGCATACATAAACATATACTAGGTAATTACAACAAAGATCCTTTCCAATTACAGCCTGCTTCATAGTCTAAATGTGTTCTTTGAATAACTCTGTACTGCAAAAGCACATTTTCTATCCCATGAAGGTTGATTCCATGGTGTCATGGCAAAGCATTGTAAGGAAAGTTGAACAGCTAATACGTTTTCACAGCCTTCCAACATCACAAATAAAAAAAAAAATGCTCTTAATTCCATCTTCGACCCCTCTATCTGCTCTTTCCTCCTACTGCATTTTCTTCATGTCCACAAGCCACCACTGTCTCATGCAGAACACAGAAATGTAGGAAGAGAAGTGAAAAAACCTAGCAGGGCCATTGCTTACAAGAAACAAATATTCCATATGAATGGAACTCTCTATGAGCATCTTCACCCTATAGGTGAATTTCCTTAGCAGCCAAATGAGCCTGTAAAAGCCTATATAAATATCCATCTCAGCCCTCTAAGAAGGCATATGCTGTTAATGCTGTACCTATAAATGTCTTGAGGGAACAGTTGGGAAGGAAAAGGCCAGTGCAGAGCGACTAAGGAGCTTAGCAGACAGAGTTAATCCCTTTCAGGAACACGCAAAGACATTGAGAAAGGTGAACAAGCATTATGAGATCTGTATTTCATGGAGAACGTGCAGCATCTCTGTAGTAGTAGATCTGAAAACTAGGAACCATGGCAAGCATTCTGTGTCAGGCTTTCATTAAGAGGAGCTCAATTTGGCAGTCTCCTCTGCACGACACCTTCTTCACTAACAGTAATTGCATTGCTTACAAATCTCACTGCAAACAAGAATACATCATCCCAGGCGGAAGCATAGCTCATTTCTCTAACAGGTATTTTGCAGCACTTAAGCTGCATGTTATTCCCTAACTGGCAACAATTTCTGCCAGAAATAATATAATTTCAAGAATGTTGTAGATATTTTATGGTCACGTGATCAACTAGCAATTTTAAATAGTGTACCAAATATGAACAAAATTAGGACTAAAAGCAAAACAGCCTTTCACCTTTTATCATCATGTCTCTTTCCTCCCAGTAAAAAAAAAAAGTTAGTGTTTTTAATGTCGGTTACTCCTAGTTTTTTTCCACTGAGTTTTTAATATTAATCAAAGCATTTCATCCTTTGAGTCTTAAGATGTTGAATATCACTTTAGCCTATTTTTAGTCAACTAATGGCATAAAATTTTTCCAGTTAAAGAATGTTTTACTATGGCACATTAAAATGAAGACCAAGAAGTAACACAGGTTATCACCGTATTACATCGACACCAGTAGTTCACTTCTGAAGGTAAAGACATTTTGACCACATGGGTTTGAAACATCTTAAAACGTAAGCCTACATTCCCCTTCTGCATGTTGTTAAAACTCAGATATGCTAATTCAAAACGTTCTGTACTATGCCCCAGCCCTTTCACATCTTTTATGCATTATATTGTAGTAGTGTTTCTAAGTGAAGCCTATGTTCGTGCCATATCAGCAGCAAGAGAATCACTGAAGAAGCCCCTTAACACAATCACACCTAAAGCTGCAGAAGCTGCAGTAGTCAGGCAGAGTACAAGCAAGGTGCCAAACATGCTTATCTTGCTTGTTATTCTGTTACACCCTACACAAGTGTCTAAAATTTGTCAGCCTGTTTCCAGTGATACCTGCAAAGCATTTCCCCCTCTCTATACCCAAAAAGGAGAGGCAAGAAAGAGACCGAGAATTTTACATGAAGAAGTCATACACAAACCCCCTGTATTCACTGGAGGAGCATCAAGGCAAACGGTACTAAGCACTGGGTGTAAAGGAGAATGAAAAGAGAATGGAAAGGAGTTTTGAACAGACTGTCAGAAAACTCTTTCCATAGCCCATTTACTACAATCAGCAAATATGCTCTACTAATAGGACAAGTTCGAGTGATCTGTATTTGGCTTGACATTGCCTGGATGAGTGGCAGTAATGTCATACTTACATGAAATGTTTGTGACATATTCTGCAATTTTCCTATCAGCTCAATGGGGATAAAGCACTGACAGACTACTTCTAGTGGTCACTTGCTGTGAAATGCCATTCCATGTCCTAAAAATGTACAAGTAAATGTTAAAGTTACCTGCATGTTTATAGAAAGGAATGGAAATTGCAATTTTACTGACTGTCACCTGTCAATATTACAGTACAGTTTTCACCCACGTGCTCTAAACAATCTCAACTTCCCTTGGATTCAGCCAAGGCTGGCAAAGGGATGACTCTCAGAATCCTATGCTTGGTTTCACACTGGATGCAGTGTTACAAACAGAATTACTGACGTCATTTCAATCATTTGCTAATTTTTAAAAGACAAAAGACAATTCTGAAATCAGCCCTCTACACTGTGATTTTTTTATAGTCTTCCCAGGGCAATTCACTGGTTCCTGATTTAGCTCTTGATGTTCAAGGGGAATCATTGCAGAAGTACACAAGAGTGAAAATACAACATGCTATTTCTTAAAATCAGAAATCAAAAGTTAAAGAAAATACTTGGTTGTTTATTCTAATATCTTTGGCAGAGGGCACAAGAGAGCCATCTGCCATTTTAGTAGCATTGCCTCCCCATCTGTCCATGACACTATACAATTGTATAAAAATACAACAACTCCACAAGTTAAAGTTAATCCTGCTGAGACAACAAATCAGAAAAAAAGAGTTCAGAGGAGGAATTATGCATCATCATGATCCCATCAAACACAGCCCACCACAAGATTACAATAGAAGTGCCAATCTAAGTGTTGGTAGCGACGCTAGCAACAAATTCAGCAAAAGGCTGTCCAACAATTCTGCCCTATCCTTTAGCTCTAACAGACGTGGGGGATTACGCCAAAGCTTGTAAGACAAAGATCAGAGAGAGGAGAGTCCATCACATATCCTTCCCAGATCTCCACCTTGCTGTACATCCAATGCTTTCCAGGGTTTTCCACGGACAATTATTAGGACATTAAAAAAACTTCTTGCTGAGTTGCTGCACACTTAACTTTCTAACTACCACCTCTGCAGCAGAGGAAGACATAAAACCTCAGAAAATTGTGCTTTCTAGGTTTGTTGTTTTGTTTTGTTTTGTTTTTTCTGGTTGGTTTGGTTTTGCTTTACTTTTGTTTTTTTTTTAATTTTTTTTTTAGTTTTCAAACTGTTGTTACCAAAATGCTACAATGATTGCTGCTTGTCATTTGTTAAAACACTAAAAGATCATATTTTAGACTCCTTTATTAGTGGAGTCGGTTTTTTTCCTTTTCTTTACAATAACAAAAAAAAAGTGACATTCAGGTAATGATGACAGCCTCACACCAAACAAACAAATAGAAGATTTTCTGAATTCCTTTTTTCAGTTCACCATCCAAACACTCTCAAAGGCCTGAAGATTCATCAATAATTTATTTACCTCATCCCCCAAAAAGATAAGTCCAAACTGACAAAAGTCTGTTTCGATCAAATGCTATAAGCAGGCAATAAAAACGTACCTATTTAGGCCTTTGCACAGATAACTCTAAAGCTAGTTTTTTTCCACCATCTTTAAACATTTACTTTCCCCTTTTATAATCAACCTTTGCAAATTTCCAAGTCAATAAAAGCAAGAACATTACAAGTACTCAAACCAACTCTGAGAACTCTATGACAGGTTTGACAACATTGCTCCCTCCTGCGCAGCCCTTCATTTCTACATCAGGCAAGAAAGCTTAGTCATTAAGGAAAACCTCAAGTGCATCTGCAGTGCTTGTCACTCAACAACCCACCACAGAGCATCCATTTATTTAATGAGAATCAGGCTGAAGTAGTGGGGGGGCTGTTTTATTCAGCTGTTTCATAGAAAGTCTCATGAAAATATGAAGGATCTTTCCACACTAATGAGGTAAAGGTATCCTGTAAGCACACAATGGTAACTGCATTGCAAAGTCTTACTCTGCTTTATATTTGGATATAAAATCATTCAACAAAAGCCTTTAATAGTTGACTACAAAATAGTTCATTAGCTGCAGACATGAATGATAGGATTATGGGATGCCAGCATAGTATTTTGATTTCTTGAAAAGACAAAACTACCAATAAACAGGTTAAATGAACATCACACCTTCCAGATAAGATAACCAGATCTCCCCCCTCCAAATTCTTAATCCTTTAAAAATAACCATGAGGTTTTCTCTCTTGGTTAATATTATCCATGCCAATGCTCCCTTTCCTCTACAACCTCTTCTCCTCTTATATTGCAGGTGGTCCACACTCACAAAATGGAAAAGCCCGTGGTACACCAAGAGATCCCAGCTGGCACTCCATGTATTATTTTTACATTTTTATAGATAGGTTCAAACTGAAATTCAGAAAGCTGAACTAAAGTTAAAGCAGCATGGTTTTCTGGTGGCAATGGGTAAGTATTACTGTGAGAGAAGAGCAGCCTTCAGAACACACTACCGCACGTGAAGGATACGTCTGGGGCATCAGAGCAGACTTGAGTTCAAAGATTAAGCATGTAATATAAAACCATAGCAAATCTAAGCCCAAACGTGTAGTTTCACGGAGAGTTGTGCTTAAGTGTAGAGTTTGCAGTGGTACTAATTGCCCATTTAAGGTGCTTAAATACTGTACATGAAATTATTTCAGTCAAAACATATGCCAGAATTGAGATATACCCAAAGCACATTCAGTTCAAATAGGCATGAATTTCAAAAAAGGATTTTTCTAACATTTTAACTACAAGAACTTTCATTCCACCAACTATTTACACAATACAGAAAAGGAAAACAAGCACATTTCAAGCAAATGGAACAGTATGAGAGACTGTTTAAAATAATCAAATTACCTTGCAATGAGGTTATAAGGGCCCCATCTCAGAGACACAATGTAACAACTTCAACTCAAAAAACACCACAAACCCCACCAAAGCAAACAAACAAAAAGCACACCAAACCTACACATGCCAAACTCAGAGGCTCATTTCAAAAACTGCCTTAAGGATCCGAATTGAGAACAATGGTCCTCAAACCAGGAGCTGTTTAATACCTAACAAACCTGGTGGAGTTAAGTGTGCATGAGAAGGATATATGAACAGCACAGACTCTGAAACTATCCATATCCTTCTGTTATCTCACCAGACGTTACTAAGGATACAGGTACTACACTAAACATAATCAGGTTACAGTGGTTGAAGAAAATTATTGCCCACCAGTGGAATTTCCTGACCATATGCAATTAAATCTGCTACAGTTGTAAAATAAAGTATGTGTGAGCTTAAACATCACCTACTGAGGTTCTCGGATGAAGTCTATATGCACAGTTTCTTCAATGGTTCCTTCATGCACTCTTCTCTTGGCAAAGAAATAAACAGTATGTTAAGAACATTGTTCTCTTCCCATGCAATGCTCAGGTGCTTCCCAAAAGTGCCCAAATCACATTCATCTGCCTTGTAATTTTTCAGAAGTGACTGCCAGGTTCTCCGGTTTGGAGCAATCCTTTTCATTATCCACAGCCAGCTGAATTCCTATCGTGGTTCCTTTTTTCTCTTACGTGCCCTGCTGCATTAGTTAAACAGAAAAGTGAATTTAACCCCCAGGATGAGGTTGCCCAAATCCTTTTGCTGTGACAGGGCAGGAGAGAAAACGTTGTTCCAGGTATTTCCAGCACATTTCTGGTATTTTTTCCGCAAAGGTGGAAGGGCTCATGTGAAGAATCACATTTAGAGCCTTCAGTTGAAAAGTCACTAGAATGACTTATTTGTTCATAACAGCAGACAAATATTTTCCAAATTTTGGAACTTCCCTTGAAGTCTGCAGTGTAACCTCTGCCCGAGGTTAATTGTCTGCTCCTGCCCATAAGGTCATGTGGTTCTCAAAGCTGATGTGTGTGCATGTGAATGAAAAGAATAAGAACCACAGGGATATGTATGGAGATATCTTTGGATAAAAAATGTATTATTTATATTATTTGCTGAGGAAAAAAAGATAAAATAGGGCTAGTGTGACTCTTTTCCCTTAATAATTTGAGCTCGACACTGTCACACATGACATCCTTGCCTCTGAACTGGAGAGACATCAATGGACCACTCGGTGGATAAAGAACTGGCTGGCTGGCCGCATGCAAAGAATTGTGCTCAATGTCCAGCTGGAGACCAGTAATGAGTGGTGTCCCTCAGGGACCGGTGTTGGGATTGGTCTTGTTCAACATCTTTGTGGGTGACATGGACAGTGGGATTGAGTGCGCCCTCAGCAAGTTTCCCAATGACACCAAGCTGTGTGGTTCAGTTGATACACTGGAGGGCAGGGATGTCATCCAGAGGGACCTTGACATGCTTGTGAGGTGGGCTGATGCCAAAGTTATACCACGCCAACGGCAAGGTCCTACACCTGGGGCAGGGCAATCCCAGGCACAGCTACAGGTTGGGCAGAGAAGAGATTCAGAGCAGCCCTACGGAGAAGGACTTGGGGTATTGGTCGATGAGAAACTTAACATGAGCCGGCAGTGTGCGTCCGCACCCCAGAAAACCAACTGCATCCTGGGCTGCATCAAAACGACCATGACCAGCAGGTCGAGGGAGGTGATCCTGCCCCTCTGCTCTGCTCTCGTGAGACCTCACTTGGAGTACTGTGTGCAGTTCTGGTGTCCTCAGCAGAAGGAGGACATGGAACTGCTGGAATAAGTCCAGGGGAAAGCCACAAGGATGATCAGGGGACTGAAGCACCTCCCGTATGAAGACAGGATGAGAAAGTTGGGGCTGTTCAGCCTGCAGAAGAGAAGGCTGCGTGGAGACCTCACAGCAGCCTTCCAGTATCTAAAGGGGGGCTATAAGGCTGCTGGGGACGGACTCTTCATTAGGGACTCTAGTGATAGGACAAGGGGTAACGAGTTAAACAGGGGAAGTCTGGACTGGATATAAGCAGGAAGTTCTTTACTGTGAGGGTGGTGAAGCACTGGAATGGGTTGCCCAAGGAAGTTGTGAATGCTCCACCCCTGGCAGTATTCAAGGCCAGGTTGGATAGAGCCTTGGGTGACATGGTTTAGTGTGAAGTGTCCTTGCCCATGGCAGTGGGGTTGGAACTAGATGATCTTCAGGTCCTTTCCAACCCTAACTATTCTATGATTCTATTATTCTAACATGGAGGGGCAGGGGAGTCCTTCAAAGACATGAAACATCAAAATGCATACGCTTGCATTCTGTTCATCCCAGCATGCAAGCACAGAAGCAGATTTAGTCTGCAAATACCCAAATTCACATGGATAATTTTATACAGCTACATCTTGTGATGTCATAAAAACCATCTGTTTTTTTTTGCAGACTAGTAGAATTCCCAGTTGACAATCTCGGCTTAGTAAGACAACTGTTGGGGCTTTCACCTCTTATTTTGAAGCCACTTGGAGATAGCTGTTGTATATGTCATTCTCACACTGAAAATGCATTCACGTAGTATAATTAAAGAGATTTTTTTTTTCCTAATCAAGGCTGAGATTGTTCAGTAACTGTGCTACAAAATACAGATTCAGGTGGGTAAACTTCAGATACCTGAGCTTTGAAGTGTTGCTAAGGTTTTTGCAAGGAATGTGATTGTAGCATTAGGTACATAGATCATTATAATTGGTATATAGTTCACAGTCCCATAATCCTATTTTCTGTATAGAATTTGCATGGTCTGCTGAATATTTAAGAGATGTAAAGAATATGCACCTGATTCAACTGACTTTTGCTGTAGACGTCTGATAATATTAGTATTAACCTGGTATGATTACAGAATCCTATTATTTACTGAAGAAGCCACCGTTAATTCTGAATTACCACAAGCTTGTTTCATACCTCATGTATTCAGTACTCCTAGCTCACATTTCAGTACTGGAAACAAGCTACTATCTTTTTTCTTTTTTCCCTTTCTGTAGAAGTACATCTTGCAGCTTGTCCATCACTCTCCAAGGGAGCATTACTCTCTTTTAGGGACCTCTTTCCCTTCCTCCTTCTAAGTGATCCAGGACAGGGAGGGGGCAGGGAGAACCTCTACAAATTATCGAAACACTGTACTAAAAATAATAGGAGCTTCATTGTTGTTTTGATTTTTAATCTGTCTAGCATCAGTTTTTGACTGATCATTAAAATTTATTAAGCAACAAACCCAACATCAAGGTACACACATCTACTTTAGAAAGTTAAATCTGACAAGCAACCTGAATATTTACAAAGCCAAGGAAGCTTAATACTCCCTTCATTTGAAATCAGACCTCCCATTTTTATAAACTACTACTCAAATGTTTTAACACAACAAGGTTCTGCCAAACAGCATGTGGCTTTACGTGAAGCTGTCTGGCTCACTGCTAATAAACACTTTTTCTTAAAAACCTGTTTCATACAGTTTTTAATAAAATTTACTATATTCTGTGTAGGACAGTAAACAAGACAGATCCAAACCCAGGTACTGATCTCATGAATGCTTACACCCATTAGCAAAATTCACTATGTTAGTTGTCACTCTTACCTGTATTGCTAAATACAAAGCCCCTGCTGACTGATGAAAAATCACCTCCTTTCCAAGATCAGATTGTGGAGATTTGATATAATTAACTTTTCTGTTCCAAAACACATTCACCAAGTTCAAGATCTTAAACCCACCTACTTAGCCCTTATTTCCAGAAGCTCTGGGTGCACTTTACCAGGGAACTGGAACTAACATCAAGTGCCCAGCTCCCACAGAAAGGTGAGGTGTCCTGGGTTCAGCAGTAGCAGTCATTTTTCTCCTTCCTGGTAGCTGGTGCAGTGCTGTGGTTTTGATTTTGGGCCTGGGAACAGCGCTGATAACACCAGTGTTTTCAGTTACTGCTTGGTAATGTTTTGATCTGATCAAGGACTTTCTGAGTCTCAGGCTCTGTCAGGGAGGAGGGGAAGCCGCGAGGAAGCAGAGACAGGACACCTGACCCAAACTAGCCAAAGAGGTATTCCATACCACAGCACATCATGCCCAGGATGTAAAAACGGAGAGCAGAGACCTGGAAGGGTGGGGTGTGCACTGCTTGGTCGGGCTGGGGATTGGTGGTGAGCAATTGTATTCTTTCCTTGTATTTGCCTTGTCATTATTATGATCGGTGGTAGCAGTAGTGATTTGTGTTATACCTTAGTTACTAAACTGTTCTTATCTCAACCTGTGGGAGTTGCATTCTTTCGATTCTCCTCCCCATTTCCCCAGGACTGGGGGAAGAAAGAGGGGGGAGTGTGTGAACAAACTGCGTGAGGGGGCTTAAACCAGGACATGAGGGCAGTGAGGCGCCTCAGTCACCATGCTTGCTAGGCCCTCTCACAGGGAAAGCTCCAATGGTATACTCTATGGAGCCCCAGCAAGCATACCTGAGCAAAGCAGCATCTGAGACCTCTTACACAACCCCTCAGACCCGCATAATCACTGGCAACTGCCAGAATTTCCTCACAAAATGCTAAAAATACAAACTGATCAACAGAACTGCATGTAGCACAATTCATGTAACCAGAAGCTCATACATTTTCCCTGTTCAGGAAGTTTCTACTGTCCACTCTCGCAGCTTTATGAAACATCAATTTCCTATAAGCTAGGGTTTGAGAAACATGACGGGAAGTGGCCTCTACTGGGGGAATAAACTTAAAATGCCAGGCAATGCATTCAGAGGAAAACTCAAAATCCATATTGAGCTAGTTAGGCCATTTCACACATTTTATTGACTGAACCAGTCAACAACAATTAGCAACATTTTTAAAGTGTTTCAGTTTTTTTAGTGTGTGAATCAATGTAACTTTTCTTCAAACGAACAAGAGCTAAGCTGCTGTAAGTACATTTGCACAGTTGGGTTGGTTTTTTTTAGGCATTTTGTTGAATAGATGAGCATCTGTTGTTACAGAAACAGAAGTCAACACTCGACAAACACTATTCCTAATTTATCTTCATTTCATGCAGCTATTTTCACAGCAGTTTCTACTCGACCTTGCACAGAGGTGAGAGTAATGGCAGGCTGGAGAAAGCTACTATGTCATGAACTGAACAACACCTCTGTGATGGAAAGAACTGTATTTTTGTCTTTGGTCTCAAATATGTGTGATCTTGAGAAACTGTGCCAAAAAAAAAAAGAAAAAAACAACCACAAAACACTTATCTACATCTATGCATATCAGGTTGGGCACAGTACGGCTTCTAAAACGTTCTCTGTCAGATTTTTCTAGGCAGGAATCAATGCCTTCTGCAAGGATCCATTGTTCAAAACGCAGAAGCAAAGAAAATGAGAGATCTGGGGATTAGTAAAAATGGAGATTACCAAACTAGCTTTGAAATAAGTAGGAAACTGGTAAAAGGGGTGACAGGAAATGTAGTGATGAAAGGGAAAGCTGAAGTGAAATTATTAAAGACGTTCCTTCAGTATTTGTCTCAGAATCAGCAGAATCAATCTGTAAATAAACACAGGAATTTACCAGACAAGATCCTCTCATGCAGATACAGGTGCTTACTAAAGCCACTCATGAGGTCTCACCTTATTTTGTTTTTCCTGGCCAATTCCAATCCCCCATTTCAAACACATATAATAGGTAAATTAGCTTAGAGCATACATAAGAAAGAATGGCTGTAATAATGGCAAGCATCATACAGAGGGAGACTAAAAGAAGATGGCTGTTAAAAAAAAATAATAATAGAGACAAGATTGTCCCTGATAAATACACTGATGAAAGATGAAGAATTCTCTGAAGGAATTTCGGTCTGAAGAACAGACAGCAAAAACTGTCCATGAATAAATCCAGGATGTTGATTAAAAAAATCGTCAAAGTAAAAGAGTGCAGTACCAAATTCTCTCTCCAGTAAAGTAAGACCCTCACCTTCCCAGTTAATTTTAAAATAGAGCTTGATTATGGTAAAATTGTTGTCTTTGTTGAAGGACTCAACTTCACCTTGGTTACATTTTATCTCCTATTTTCCACTGAAGGTCAACCCCAGATGATGAGATGCTCAAATGCTCTTATTCTGTACAAGTCAGACAGTGGATAAATGCGATTTGGAAGCAGAATGTATTAGTTTTAGCTAGACTGAATCTGTCACATGAAACAGGAAAACAAAGAACAGACCACTAAACAACAACAATAGAAAAAGCTGAATAAATTTGACTTTCAAGTACTGGTATATGACCAATTGCTACCACTCAGAACTATCTAAGCAAGATAGTTGGGGAGAAAAAAGGCATCAATCCTATATAAAGGGGATGGAGGGAAACTGATCCTACTTACAGGACAATACAGTATTTTCAACCATTTTGTGCTGTAATGAGTACAAGCTTTGTTGACATGTAATACCCCTGTGAAATTTACATGGGTAAAAAATGTCCTGTGACCAAAATTATGTAAAAAAAATAGAACATTAAACCTCACCCTTTTGAGAGTTAAAAATCCCCACCATCTACTACAGATTTGAAATACACCTAACTCATGAGTCCTCTTACTTCAGGTTTCCTAAAACAATCCCTGAGATATGCTAAACTTATCACCATTAAGTATGCAAGGTGAGCTGCACCATTGATCTGGTCCTCACAACTTGTGTAATATTAACGCACATCTCCTAGAAGGGTGGATGGACCACACATCAGCACCTTCTTCTACTCTGGGAAAGCTAATCTCATTGCATGTTTTGATTAACATGTCATGAAAGCAATTTATTACTTAATTTAGATAGATAAATCACGTTAACCACAAACAAACAAAAATTTAAAGACACTAATTCATGCCCTCATTACAAGTAAAATTACTTTAGTTAATAACTCTTTTACCATGAAACATTTTCCTACAGCAAACAAGCTCGCTGGGTACACACAAGCTTTGCTAAGCTCTGATGCATCTTTTTCTGCATGTAACACGCACACCATGCACAGAGTGCTATACCAGTGACCTTTTTTCCTTCCTCCCTTTCCCCCCAAAATGCAAAAGCGATAGCTAAAAAATACCATAAAGTGCTATAGCTACAAAGCAATGTCACTGGGTTTCGGAAGCTCTTCCATCCAGCATCAGTACACATTGTCTTATAAATCTTAGACTTCTCCGGTATTAAAAGACTACTGAGAAGACTGTTAAGAGACTGAAAGACTAAGCAACCAGAAATGTTTGTAATATGCTAAACTTAGTAAGCATAAATGATGAATATTAGCAAACGCACGACAGAAAGATGCAGAAATCTGACAGAAAACCCCTTCTCCCCCCCCCCTTTTGGGGTGATGACACTAAAAAGCTCTGCAAAAAGGGGGCTTTTATGCCATGATCAGCAGGGTATTTAGTCCCATGAGCATATACCAGTGCAACCCTAACCTCAATTTCATAGCTATCTATGTTGTACAAAGAAGGGTAATACTAAGCGATTCACCTTACACCCGAGCTTCATTTTTTGTAATTTTAAAAGCAGTATATACAGTATAAAAAGCACCAAGGTGAGCTTTAGATTTTCATAGCTCTAGTGTTTCATAAGTAACAAAAAAATTCAGGTTTGAAGGTTGCATTCTATACTGAAATGTAAGTGCATATTGCAGGCACTTAATATTTGTGATATCTTTCTACAAAAAAAGGTGGAAAACATGTCCTTAAGGGAGTTTCAGTAATCAAAGTTCAGCAGCACCTGAAGCTGCCCCAAGGGGAACCAAAGGTCATCTGCTCTACAGCACAAAATCCTCTCTCCAAGGCAGCACCACAGCAACAGAACTCTGTCCACATTACATGATGTTTCAACTGAATATACAACACATCTTCACTTACTGAAGGATATGAATAAAATCAGCCAAATGAGGAAGGTTTCAAGGGAAATCTCTGAATTAGGTGACCATTTATTCTAATGAGCAACAGCCTATTAAAACCATTCCTACAAGAAGTCTCCCAAACCAAAATCATACATAAGCACTACTCAAAATCTGCTGCACAGTACAAATAACTTCAAGGCCCCCGTTGACTGATTAAATCACAAACCTATCTCTCCAAGAGGTTAAAATATAAATGAAAGCTTAGGCTTGGCAAAATCCCATCAGACTGTCAAACATAGATATTATGTAGGAACCCCATCTGTTCATGCAGCAACATGAATATGCAACGTGACTGTTGCTGCAACACTTCCATTCACATTGCAGAAAATTTACAAGCAAGCACTTCCTGACTACAGTTAAATCAGGAACAAAGTTCGGAAAACACATGCAGTAGACTGCTTGCCACGAACACGAGCTCTGATGCTGTGCGTTTCTGTTTCCTTCTCAGGGGCCGAGATGATGAAATTTTACAGCAGAGGTGTGTTATCCTCCCTGCTTAGACTGAGGTTTCCTCATCTCCCTTGTTGGGCAAGGTACACTGTTCACAGGTAAGGTTAACTAACTTTATCATCAGGGGTTTGGTGTATTCTATTCTATTATATACCTTACATCTGTCAACATTCATGCACATGCTCACTCAGCAAACACGCACTTGGTATCTTTTCATTTACTTTTTTTTTTTTTACTTACAGATCAGATTCTGAAGTTTTTAATTCTGCAAATAATAACCTCTGACTAAAGATTGGTTTAGGTCAAGTTCTACATGCAGTGGAATGTAACCACAGCCATGCTTTTGCTTTCCACAGCACTGCCAGCTGTGTGTTGGCAGAGCAAAAACTGATGCACAATTAGAAGAGCCAACTCCCTCCCCAGCACGCTCAGGATGGGGGGAGAGGCTGTCCAACCGACAACCCCGCTGACTGACTTTTGCTTCTTCACAAAGCACACTCTACATTCAAGGTGAAAGTGACTGCCAAAACATAAATTTATTCTTGCTTTATGTATGCCAGACAGTTCTCTTGGAAAGCATCACCAGGATGTTAACTTGTAGCAGTGTTTAAATTCTTGGTTACTGAGAAGAATAATAAAAGCCTCCTATTGCAAGACAAAATGTTTCATCCTGACCAGAAAATACCTACAGTATCACATTTCCATCATTTAATAAAATCTACTTTTTTACTTTTGAGAGGTTTTTGGGGTTGCTTTTTAAGTTAAGCCTGCATGTTTTACTCTCCCAAGTTTCCTGTGAAATATCTATTACTTATAGAAGGCCAGGAATTAATGTAATAGAAGTTACCTCAAATCCCCAGATAGGCAAAATTCCTTTCCATCAAACACAACCAACTTAAACCAAAAGCTGCACAGACTTATTTGCAATTGCTTGCTCAGCATAATAATTATCATTCTCTGGACTTAAAAACCTAATTACAAAAAACAAATATATGCTGTAGCACAATTTATGCTTCTCGATTTCAACTAAACATGCCCTGGACTAGAACAGAAGCTAAATCAGGAATAAGATGTATTTGCAAATTTGCATAAACTCTCCCTCCCCAGCTTTTGTGACTCTCAGCTACAGGTAATGCTTCTATGCAATGGCACCTACAGAAGCAACAGATTCACTCAGTTCAAAAGAATACATCCAACAGGAATGAACAGGGCTGCAAAGCTTTAGAGAGAGTTTCCTAATTCAAACAACTGAAACCGCATTTCAGAACAAGGCAACGACAATCTAGAAATTGACACTGGATTACAGCACAACTGTCTGCCCTGGAAGAAAATGCTAAACCATGTCATTCAAATTCTCCACTCTGATACCATACACAAGACATTTCTCATAATACTAGGATTAAACAGAGGAGTTGTTTGCACAAACATGCAGACAAAGATATACACAGAGCTCAATACATACAAGGAACAAACAGATTGGATTTCTGTGTCTCTACAAAGCACAGCAGATGCTTCTTCAAATTCAAGGCATAATTATTTTTAATGAGGAATTAAAGAAAATGAACTAACATCTTTACATTAGGGTTTTGTTCTCTGTTAACCTTATTCAATTAACAGAGGAAGTTATGTTTTTCACATAATCTTTAAAAAAATACTCACAATATCCTTACAAAGTATTTGACAAATGTGCAATAAACATTTACAAAGGTGGAAGCTGGATCCTGACATATTGAAACACCCTAGCATACATTTCTCAGGAGGTCAAATGAAGGACAGATGAATTAAAAGCACTGTTTTGGCAGCATTTACATTTGTAAAGCAAAATATTTAGCTAATTTTTATTTATCTCTCAGATCAGGCACTTTGCAATTAAATAAAAAATAATAAAATAAAAAAAAACCACAACAGCCTTCTCCTGTCTTCTAAGTAACAGTCAAAATGGACACCATAAAAATAACAAAAATATAATTTAAAAAAATTAACAGAAAACAAACCCAGAGATAATGTCACATACTACTAATCATAACCAGACAAACTGAATAAATAATTGTTAGTATTTGGTTTTAAGAGGTTAGAAAACTACACATGGCAGGACTTTCACATAATAACACTATTTTTATTTCACTTAGGTTTTAAAACTGAGAGAGGTTTTGAAATTAGATGCAGAGCAGTCAGAAATTCAGTCTCAGTTCTTCCAGGAACAAATGTATTTCTACCTTGCTGTCAAGCAGAACAGAAGTCACTGAAATACCTCAGCTGACCTGTAGTTTCAGACTGCCATAGACATAAAGCAGTGTTTTCTTTGTACAGCATTATGTGTAAACAGACAATAAAGGTTAAGTATTTGCCATTGCGTTTGTTTCCTTCTTTCCGCATTTGATCGAAAACTTTCATTTGGAAATATGATTTGGACCTAACTACTAAAACACTACCACGGAACACACGTTCCCTCAGATAAGGAGGAAGAGAACACATCTATATTTCAGTATCAGAATGCAGATGTGAACAGTGTGTAAGGTAATCAGCTAGTATTTTCTCCTCTGTTTAGCTCTTTCTTCTCTCCCAACAGAAGCAATTCTCAAAGTGAAGCTGTTTAGATGTGCAGTTAAGCCTTTAGCTTGCAGTAAGCGAACACACAGAAGCACATACTGGTGCCAGAATTCACGTCTGACAGAAAACAGAAGGAAAGCAGTAGCTAAGAAAGTCCCCAAGAACCCCTTTGTTGTTAACACTTAAGTGGAAGAGCTCTGAAAGTGAAGAAGGGGTCCAGGCCAAAGCAGTGGTGAAATACAGTGAGAGAAAATTGGAAGCTCCTAAGAGGGACAGATACATTCAAATAATTTCGAACTTGATGAATGATTAATAACTATGCTGCATCAAAAGGACTGACCAGCGGCTTGAAGGAGGTGATCCTGCCCCTCCACTCCGCTCTTGTGAGACCCCACTTGGAGAACTGTGCGCAGTTCTGCCATCCTCGCCCTAAAAAGGCCATGGAACTGTTGGAGCAAGTCCGGAGGCCACAGGGACGATCAGAGGCTGAAGCACCTCCCATATGAAGACAGGCTGAGAAAGTTGGAGCTCTTCAGCCTGGAGGAGAAGCTGTGTGGAGACCTCAGAACAGCCTTCCAGTATCTGAAAGGGACCTACAAGGATGCTGGAGAGGGACTCTTCATCAGGGACTCTAGTGATAGCACAAGGGGTAATGGGTTCAAACTTAACCAGGGGAAGTTCAGGTTAGATACAAGGAAGAAGTTCTTTACTGTGAGGGTGGTGAGGCACTGGAATAGGTTGCCCAAAGAAGCGGTAAATGCCCCATCCCTGGCACTGTTCAAGCCCAGTTTGGACAGAGCCTTGGACAACATGGTCTAGTATGAGGGGTCCCTGCCCAGAGGACTGGAATAAGATGATCTTAAGGTCCTTTCCAACTCAAACTATTCTATGATTCTATGATTCTCAAAATTATATAATATTTGCAATAGATAATTTAATTATGAACAGCCAGGAAAATTTCTTTAAAATCTCATTTAAACTGAGAAGAAATTACTACCAATCCACATTCATCACAGTAAGTTTCAAAGTCTTCATTCTCACTGGTAAAAAATGTCAAATCAAACCAAAAGCTAAACACCTTCAAAACAAAAACACCTAACCAAATATCTGTTTTGTTTTGTTGTTTTTTTTTAATAACACTTGTATGAGTGCTCTCTATTGCTTTGAGCTTTCTGAATGGACTCAATTTGAAAAGATAGAACTGGTAGACTCAAAAACTATGGCAATTTGCAACTGAAACAAATACTTGTAGATAATTATGGAGATAAATCATCCACATTTAATCACAACATTTATGTCTAACCAGAAAGAATGCCATGACTAAGCTGGAGACAGGAGCACAAGCATTAAAAAAGAGCAACCACACCCTTAGAAGGTAAGCCTCCTTACTACAAGAAAACATTTTTATAAACATTCTTACCACCTAGAGGAAGGTAAACATACTGCTTCTGAGAGGTGATTAACCTGAGAAACAGACCAAACTAGATACTGAAAACAGCTAAAAACCCAAGCTTAATTCTTGTCTTCCCATAGACAAAATCTGCTTCGCTGGCATCTAAATGCCCTTAAGGATAGTACTCACTTGTGGGAATAACTTTACCTGTATGTAAGAACAGAAATTAGCACTAAAAGTGTACTTGGCACAGGTAAATGTGTGCTTCAGAGATTAAGATCTTCAGGTAGATTAGGAAGAACTGTTTTCTCCTCCTGTGGAGTACTAAAAGCCTTATTAGAGCTTGTCTTCTGGTAACACATCTGGCATGGGCTGACACAGGTCACTTGACTAAACATTGGTCTAGTGACACAACAGAAACACTCATCTCTGTGTCATGAGAAACTGCACTGAAAAATACTACCCTATATGCTTCACATGTCATTCATTTCCCTAATGTATTTTAAATCACTTTAGGGATCATGAAATGCTCCACTTGAACAGCTTTAGATACTGAAATACTATTCCCACAGCAAGATTACTCAATAACACCACTAAAACACAGTTCTGAAAGGGTGGAGTTTCCAGCCTCCTCACCCATCAGAGCTTGTTTAAGAGAAGCACAATCACTGTAGTCACCTCTGGCTATGCACTGCATCAGCAGTCACAAGCTCAGAGGAAACCCTCTCTTCTTTGAAGAATAGGAAGATGCTGAAAAATGGTTAGGGAAATTTCCTTCTAGGAAGGAAGATAAATAACCAGTGAAGCCTTCAAGGCTTAAAGCTCAGAAGCTCACTGAAGCTAATGGAACGGCTCATCCCTGAAAGCTCACAAGAGCTTTTTCACAAAGAAGTGGAGACCTCCAGCTGATTCTTACATTACTCTTAACACTACTTATGCCCATGAACAAAGCGGTTCATATTTCTGTTGCAGCAATCTATGGGCCAAGAGAGGTGGGTCTAGGCAGTGTTTACAACAGCCCTTGAAAACAAAATGGACTGGAACATCATCCTCCTCTTATAGATGCCATCAAGCTACTATCAAAGGCACAGTGTTTTTGGCCACTACAGAGAAAATGTCAGTATGAGTTACTGGCAAAAGTTAAACCCAGTGAAAACTTATTAGTATTAGCTTATTGATCTTTTCAAGAATTATCAGAGAAGCTAACACTCACCTATTTTATTTCTTTTTTTTAGTCAGAAAATGAGGACCAAACCTCTTGAGAAAATTAGATCTGTTTGTATGAAACACATCTGGATCAAAGCCAGAAGAATCTCAAAAGAGAAGATAAAAGATGTACAGATAATGATAAAAAGATGATTTGTTAATTTTTGGGGATTTAGAACAGACAAGGGAAAAGTCACCTCACAGAAGTTCACTTTTATCTACACAGCTTTCAACTGCAATAAAAACAAGACAGAGGAGCCCAAAACAGCATACTTGATAAACTGAGTAATAAGAAAATCCCAACAATTTCATCAGATGAAATGATACAGAACCAAGAACCAGTAAGCATACATTCTTCATTTTATGCTTAGTTTTCTGCATGCTTGTTCACTGTTCACTCATCTCTAGAGGGGTATGTTCCTTCCCCACCCCTCCCCCCCCACAAAAAGGTCATATAATGACATGAAAAGATTTAAAGGACAAACATTTATTATTTCTGTTATTATAATCAAAAAAACATGGAGTAGGAACTGCCACCTAAAGTATTCAAAACTTTAATTTAAACATTTATAACAAACAATTTATAACATTCTTGACTACAATTTGTAAATAAGAGCACAGCAGATATAAATAACTGAACATCAACTTAGAAGCACAAATGTTACTTCTGCTAGAGCAGAGGCATATCTTCTTTTCCCCTCAAACTTAAAACCAAAGCCTGTGTGTCTGCACACAGACAATTAGTCTGAAATTTCCCTGTAACTATGCAAGGGAACAGACGAAAACACACCTTCGCTGGCTTATGTCTGTGACCAGATGAGTTCCTCAGTTCAGAAGGCCTACTAAAGTAAGCATCTGGATAAATCTCCAAGAAGTGAGGTGAAGGAGGGATGGAGAGAGAAGGACTGTCATGACCGTGCTGAAACCATCTAAATAACTCTCACTTTCAAAGCTACACAAAGGAAGTTTTATTTGGTCTTTAGAGTCTTGACTCCTCCATGTTATACATTTAACCACCTGTTCTTCAATCTTGCAAGCAATAAGGCCCAAATTCAACACTCTGATTAAAAGACTTTCAGAGAGTGAGGCACTGTACAAGGGATACGCATTTTGAAGCCAAGAACCTCCTAACTGTTCACAGTTGAGGCAAGCCACTCATTTAGACTGACATTATGATTGGTATCTCAAGTAAGTACAAAACACAAAAGTGAACTGGTACCTCATCATATTCAGATGCAAGTACAATGAAACTTATAATTAAGATTCAGAGACCAGTATCATAGTTAAAGGCTGTATACCCTTTACCAGTCAGGAAAAAGCATCACAGTTTGAAGCTTTTTAATGCTTAGTTTTTGCATCACAAGTGCAATTTCTGCTACTAAAGAATTGCCTAATAAAAACCTGATGATTTCTCCACGAAGCTTGCTCTTCAACAGCTGTCCAGTAGATTTCAAAAAGCAAAAAAATGAAACAACCACCACAAAAAGACCCCAAACAAATAAAAATCCTCACAGATTTATGGGATCTCTGAAAACAGACATGGAAACACACTCCCTTCACGGATGTGGCATCATACATGTTACAATTAGAAGGAGTATTTCATGGTCCAGGTTTAAAGTGTAACCCCTTCCTTTACGTGATTAGGTGCTAAATGTGTAGAAAAATCGGTGTGAATTTTTGCCTCATGTCATCCTAAAAGCCAACTTTTCCTAAATATACTTCCACTCACTGATGGACTATACCAAGGACCAACCTGGCCCTGTCTGCACAGCCAAAGTAGTACAAAAATTAAAGCTTGAAACATATACTATACTTATTAAATTATTACTTTAGCCTAACATTCCAAGACTTATCAAATCAGACCCAAAACCCACAGCACAGAAGGGACCTGGTGCTGATCTCCCTACAGCTTCTCACATCACAAGGTACGTAGACCTACGAAATCACACAAAATGTGGTGCTTTACTTTAAACATGAAGATTCAACAGACTACATTTTTGTGCTAACAAAAGAAAAAAAAGAAGATCTGTTTTTAGCAAACCTGTGGAAATATTTTATCTGTGTATTACCATTTTCTTAGCCCCACTGCCTTTAAATCCGTAACTCTGCAAAGAAGTATTTTAAATTTAAGAACCTTTTGTAAAATAAAGGAAAACAAATCTTGCAGTGAGAGTACAAAGATTAAAATTCAACAAAAGGTAAAAATTACGTTTTCACACAACTTTCATCAGCTGAAAATAAGAGTATGACACAGTGATTTAACATAGAATCATAGAATAGTTAGGGCTGGAAAGGAGCTTAAGATCATCTAGTTCCAACCACCCTGCCGTGGGTAGAGACACCTCACACTAAACTATGCCACCCAAGGCTCTGTCCAACCTGGCCTTGAACACCGCCAGGGATGGGGCATTCACAACTTCCCTGGGCAGCTCATTCCAGTGCCTCGCCACCCTTACAGTAAAGAACTTTCTTCATGAGCAGCATATTATCAGAACATGCTATTACATCGCATGTAATATTTTATGTTTAAATGTAACGTATTAATTCAAACTGCCATTTACCTGCAGCAAGTCCTCTGCATCTGAAGCAAAGCAGGTTTACACTCTCACACTATTTGCTTATTCACCTCCTCATTCTTCACCACATCACAAATTCACATCAAAACACAGATAATGTTAATGGAGAATAATCCATAATCCCCAATATCCTCACAGATGCTTCCTAACTTGGCCGTAACAAGCACTTGACAGATCACCATGAAAGCTTGCTGTCACACTATGTGTATGTTCACCTCAAATGTATCATATCCCCCTGAGACTGAATTATCCAGGAAATACACACATCACATACACAATACAAACAAGCTGTACAGCAGGTGTTACTGCTGGCTTGTAACAGCAAAACAATTCATCACTTCATCAGAATGACTTGCTTCACAAGTGGCTGTCTCATAAAATTGTAATTTCTTTCCTTAACATAAATTTTCTTCTCCTAATGAAGTTTAGCATGAGGTAAAAGTACACTTTATCTCACGTACTTAGTTAGATAGGCCTCCTTCATGTTCAAATGCAATGGCAACATACAATTCAGTAACTGCATAATATTTTAAATAAAAGCTATAGTGTAAACATTATTCCCCAACCTTAAAAAAAAAAAAAAAAAAAATCAGCTTGCAAAATGCTTGGAAGCTGATGTTCAATGTTATTTAGAGGGAAAAAAAATGAAGAATGCGAAATTCTTTTAGTACCTGTCCATGTTTTCTTAAAATGCTTTACAGCCGCCTCAGACCTCCACATACTCAATCCACGAAACATTTAACATAGAAAAAAAATACCCCAAGGGAAAATAACCAACAAACAAAACCCAACCAAAACCAAGAAAATAAAAATGTATTAAGAAATTTTTTATATCTTTTAGCCATTTTTATTACTGTTTTTAATGCCTACCATAAGAATGAAAAAAAAAAAACCAAAACGGGGAGAACACATTGTGAACACTAGGTTAAAATATACCCACCCCTAGCTGAAAGCTTTTTGGTGTTTATAATTTTGGCAGCGTACTCTTGTCCGGTGGTGATTTTCATACACCTCCTCACGACGGAGAATGCCCCTCTGGAAATCAAGAAGTGGACAAAGTGTCAGTCCAACTGAAATGGTTCACTGCCATTACCGGCGCGAGGGTTTTAAAGGGTTTCAGCGTGAGGTGTGATGTCGGCAAAATTAAAAAAACAATATAAAAAAAAAATACATGTTTTCAGATTACTCCCGGCAGAAAGGCGGGTGCAAGCCGTAAGACCGAACCCACCCCCGGCTGCTTGCTGGCCACGGAGCAAGGCACCTTTTCGCTACCTCCAGATCGATACACACCAAGGGGACTGAGCAGCGGTAGCCCCGGCACCCTTCCCCCCCACACCTTATCCCCGGTGACACCGCCACCCTCCCGCCCGCTCCCGCCGGGCATCCAACATGGCGATGGCGGCCAAGAAAGCAGCCGGCCCTGACCCCTCTCGCCCCGAAGCCAGGGGGCGCCCCTCACAGCGCGGGTCTCCCATCCCGGGCACATAATACCCGGGCGCTGCGGGGGGGGGGGGAGGGAGGAAGGAAGGAAGAGCGTGTGTGTAAAGGCTGGAGCCAAGGCGCTCCCCAAGGTGTGGCCCAGCACGGGGGCACCCCGACAGGCTTTCAGCACCAATAACGTGTCTCCCAGCAGCGACATCCCCCGAGCAGGGCTCACGCACCGGGCCCGCACAGCCAAAGGCGCCTTCCCCCCCGTCCCACCCCGAGCCGGCTGCCCAACGCCGTCCCGACAGCGGCGGGACTCGTCCGGCGGGTTCCGTCCTTACTTCCCAAGCTCCTCGAAGAGCTGGTATTCGTCGCTGAACCGGGTGCAGGTGGCGGTTGAGGCCATCATGAGGACAGACGGCCGCCGGAGATACCGGCGGCCAGGGACGACGAGGTGGTAGCGGCGAAGAGGCTGCGAGGCGAAGAGAGGCGAGGCTCCGCGCCGGCTTCTTCTCCTCCTCCTCGTCGCCGCCTCCTCCTCCCGTGACGGGGCTGCCTCCGCGCCCTCCTGTCCGCCAGCTGAGGCGTCCTCCCCGCGCCCTCTGGGGACAGACACAGGCGCACCAACAAGCCTCCCCCTCAAGCCCGCCGCGGAAGGTGGCCCCCAAACGGAAAGTAAAACCGGGGCGGGGGGCTCGGAGCCGCAGGACAAGGGATGCCTCCGCCTTCCGCTCCTTCCAGCACCACCCCCGCGGCGACCGCCCGCCAGCGAGGCCGCCGCGCCTCATTGCGGTCTCCTGGTGCCGTGCCTCCCCCTAGCGACGCAGGCCGCGGCCGCCCCGTCGCGGCTTTTTTCCCGAACCCGTCGGGGACGCTGCGGTGGGCGACTCCCACACTGCGGGAGGGGTCTGGAGCGAGACTGGGCGCTGCGCCCCGGTGACAGCGGCGGCGGGAAGCGCCCCCTGGCCAAGGAAACGGATGCACCTGCACCCCGCGCCTCGGCGGCTGCCTGACGTCACACACCGCCCGGGGAAAGGTGGGGAGGAGGGAACAGGCTGAGGGGACCGCAGTCTCCCGTGAGAGCGCTCGCGCGGCCCGCGGAAATCCCGCGGCCGGGAAGGCGAGGTGTGGAGGGCCGCCGAGATGGGCTATTCGCGCCACGCCCCAACCATTCCCCCCCATCCCCGTCCCGTGGCGTCACAGCACCCCTGCCCGCGGGCGGGGGGGGCAGCGCGCGTGCGCGCGGGGTCGGTGTGAGGCGACGGTGGCGGTTCTGTAGCCGGCCGGGGTTCCACCGCCCTTCGCCAGGGCTGGGGGACAGAGCGACTGCTGGCGGGGCCGCGCCGCCGCACCTAGGCGGCAAGAGTTCAGCGAGGGAGCGGCGCTCCCTGAGGGGACGGTGGCCTGAGGCGGCGGCTCCCGCAGGCGCTCCGCAGCGGGAGGCTTCGCCGGGACGGAACAACAGCCGTGCTTGGCACAAAGCGGGCGGGAACCTGCCCGCTCTTTGGCAGCCGTCTGCCGTGGCGTAAATGGCTTCATAGCAGTCAATTACGTCCTTAGGCACAGATTAAGCATAACACAGTGTTAAACGGGTAAATTGGGGTAGAACTAAATGAAGGCGTTATCCGTGCACCCGTGGTTGACTTCCTTAAACTAGCCATCACTGTGCATCACCCTGAATCCACTGAGATCCGTTCTGAGAGATGGGAGAGCAGAAGCAGCGAGAGGAGAATCATCTACAGTGGAGGGGTCGCTGGAGACAGCAGCAGCTTGTAGGGACGTCAAGACACGGGTAGATGTTGGCCAAGGCGTTGAGATGTTGAGACACTAAGGAGATCTTGACATGTGCTGCGAGGGGAGCGCCATGCACACCAAGCCTAGCACCACCAGGAAGTAAGAATAACACTATAGTTGCTGTACAGATAGATGGGGAGGGTTGAGAACACAAAGCAAAAAGCTTTGTGATGAAGATAAAATGTGATAGTCAACAGCTGCCTGGAGTCTTTTACCTTGGTGTAATTCCTGTCCCAAATAAGGGCAAGCTTCTCAGCTCAGATAGCATGCAACCACATCGTCAGAGACCACAAATGGACACAAAATGAGGGGTCACCAGGTCATCTGAGCTGTACTGGAAGTCAGGGGAGAATTCTGTGGTGCACTGCAAATGTGTTTGATTTCCAAGTGTTTGGAATTGTTTTAATTCTGAAAGTACCACTAAAAATGCTTTAAAATAAGTACAGCATTTGTGTACTGGAATTTGGGGGGCAAACGGAAAACACATGCGTTTAGATTTGGTTTATCCCTAATATTTCCTTTTCTAAAATATTTAAAGCTGAAGTAATAGTGGCCAATGAGGAAATGCTAGTTATTTGAACTACAACCAAAACTTACCATTTGCAAACTTCAATATTTTTCCTTTAAAAATCTTTTCAAGTGTATATGCATCACCAAAGCCTTTGTAACTTCACTCCTGCTTCTGGTCTAGGCTTTGCCGGTGACTATTTACTTTAGGCAAGCTGTATCATTTTGCTGTTATTTCTTTCTGCTAAGCTAAGTGGTGGTGAGAGAAGTAATGAGTTAAATTAACATCTGCACAGTACTTTAAGCATTTAAAGCATTGAATATGTCAGTTTATAGTGCAAGTAGAGCTTCACTATAAAAGGCAGTGTGTAGCTGAGGTCTAAAGCATCTAAATCCTATTTTGATATGTGAGAAGACACACATACAAAATACCTCCACAAATGTTTCTTTAAAGCTCCAGAGTTTCTGGAACAAGGATCCAGAGCTGCAGTATTGTAGGAAGAGTTAAAACCTGCCAACTCTTGCCTAAAGGAACATAAATGCCTGTGTGTGTGTGCAATGCGGACATGTAAGTCCATCTACTAGGGTAATTTTCTTCTGGGTGGGGCAGCTGTACTTTGTACAAAGACACTAAATTCATGGCACAGAGGCAGCAGCAAAGGAGATATTTGAGAATGTGAGCAAATACTAAGCATTTACTCCATAAGCTCCTCTCTGGGGAAACGTTAAGTGCAGTGGTACAAAAAAACTAGAGGATGTTTCAGTTTAGACCAGCAAATTTACACTGAAGCAAGAATGAATCTCTTCTCAGATCAGTGAAGGAAAGGTACCTTAAAAAGTATTCAGAAGGGTGGCAGATTTTTAGTTCCCTTTAACAAAAATGTAACTTGCAAGTTGTGCATAATTTTGTATGTATCTGCATAAATAACACTATCAGCAGTACTGAAACCACAGAGAAGACTGATGATTTTGAGTATTTACAGAGGCATCTCTGCCAGGTTCCTTATCTACATATACATAGACATTAAAAAAATTAAACATACTCTTCTTGTCCTGTGTAATTTTTTCCTAATAGTTTATTTTGAAAATAAGCATTTGGCCAAAGTATCTGTTTGTGCTGTGCCATAAAATTATTATTTAGTGAAAAAAATGTTGGGTTTCTGGTATTTTAATGACATAAGGATGATTGAGATTTAAAAAAAAAATCAAATATCAAGCATGAATTTTATTATAGGAGCTAAGGAAAGACAATAATTGTTTACAAGATCAGTGTCATAGGACTTGGAGAATTTCCATAAGGAGAGATACTAGGGAAATGATGAATACTTGGAGACACTGCAGTTCAGAGGGTTTTTTCCATGTTACAACAATTGTTTCTTAAATGTAGTTCACTCTTTAGCTGAAACAAACCCATAATTTGGAGCTGCCATTTAAGTACTAAAGACATTCTCCAAATTCCTCCCAAGTAGCCAGAAGCAGCCAGAATGGCAGCCAATGATCTGGCCCACTAGGTTAACTTCTAAAAGCTGGTTGGAGCTTCAGGTTTCTATTAAGGCCACAGAAACAATCTGTCATTGATCTAGTGAAGGCAGAAAGTCAGATCTTGGTAATGAACAAAAAAAGGATTAAAAAACATCCCAGACTGTGTTTCTTCAGCAGATTTGTTTGGTTTTGGTTTTGGTTTTATTTTTCTGAGAGAGCAGTAAACAGTTCAGGTCTGTAAGAAGAGCTGTTCCTCCAAAGTTCCTGCAGCTTAACCAGTGGAATTAATTATATACTCATCTTCAGAATCTGAAACATTTATTATGGCAAAGGAAATTGTATTTAAGAGTTTGCTCTTCAGCGAGGTCTTTGCTTTGTATGGCTTTATTTTTAGACAGCCAAAGTGAGATTTTCATTTTATTTCTGATCTTGCAAATAGAGCTTTTCAGTTTGCTTACACTTGGAAGGAGTTGGAGAGCTTTCAGAAGATCATTCCTATAGACTTCTCATTACAAGGACTTATGGGAGTATTGTATCTTTAGTTACTGAACAAATGCAAAAGCCATTTACAGCAGAGGTCCAGGCAGAAAATGGCCTGAAAACCTGAGTACCCTTGGGCTTAGCTAGATAGTTGTTTTATGAACAGGAATCCTCGGTGCTTTCCAAGTTTGTGCATATCGCACCGGGGCAACTGATGAAAAACGTGGGAGCAGTTTCAGGTATATTACTGCAGAGGCTCGCATTGATAATGCACAACAGGCATCCCAGAACTGGCCAAGAAGGTGGCTGTGGCCTTGATCTAAAGAGCATCAAGGAGGTGAAGGAAGCCAAGATCTGTGGGATAAAGCACCAAAGGTTAATGTTTCTGCTAACAGGGAGGGCAGAAGGCAGGAATACAATGGAAAAGCCAGAGGAGAAACGTGGAACTAGGAACAAAAAAAAAGAAGAGGGAGTGATACGTGACAGCAAGAGGAAGGGAGAGGTGTCAGCAGATGAAAAGGGAAGTTAGACCATCAGACCTGTGGCTGATGGAGTTACATGCCTTGTGGTGAGAGAGAAGAGGGACAGAAGGTAAATTAGTTTTATAATAGGAACAGAGAATCACAGAAACATAACAAATGAAGAGGACAGGGAAAAAGGGAGATTATTTTTTTAAAAAAGGGAGCAAGTAAAGAGAAATTGGAAGAAAGTAGAATGTTTGTTAGAGTCAGAAACAAAATAATCAATGTGAAAGTGGATAGAAAAATGAATATCCAAAGACAGCAAAAAAAATTGAGAGAGGTAATCAATGAAAAGAACAAACCAATATGTGGAAATAAGGAAAGATGTAAAAACAGGGTAAAAGAAGGGATCGACTGTGAGAAATCACAAAGACAACAATATGTGGGTTTGAATTCACTGTAATAGTTTGAACTGGAGGCAAGAGATTTCAGGTCAGTAGTGAATTATCTGTTGCACCGTATGTTGTACCTCTTTTGTTTTCTCACTGGAGCTGTTGGACTTTCTTAAATAAAGTTGGGGGGAATGGGGAGGGCAGGGGGAGGAGAGAGCCCTGGTAACATCATCTGGGCGGTGTGCCAGAGACTCACTCGTCATAGCCTTCCATTTCCAAGTGGCCCACGGTGTGTCCTAATATCATCTGCTGGAGCAGCTCCCATCAAAAGACTTTCTGATTGATGTTGACTTCAGAAACTGGTACTAGTCTGAGATATCCCAGGTCTCTGGAGGTCATAATGAGCTGCAGTGGAGCTGCTGAGCAACCTGCCTAGGACTTGCTTGTTTTCTGTGGAGAAGCTCTCTTGCTCAGTCCCTTGCTGCCATTGTTCCACCATGTGTGCATAAGCGCCCAGAGAAGCAGATCCTTGAAGGCTCCCAAAAGCAAATTAATTATTTATCCATTATTTACACCCCTGGTAAGCACCTTACTACCTGACTATGGTAATGTGTATGTGCTCACTCTTATTCTCCTGCTGAAGCACTCTTATGTAGGATTAATTTACTCTTGAGTGAACCAGAAAGATGTTGGCAGAATAACTGATTGGATAGTTCAGTGATTATGTAACACTCTTGGTACGCAGGAGACCAAAACTTCTCTCTGGCCTAAAAAAGCATTACTCCTGACAGATTAGGAGGCATTGCTATCCATTTAACTCCTACCTCTAGAAACACTACAGGGAGAACTAGGTGAAAAATTAATGCAGGTTTGATGTTTTAGCTTTTGTGTGTGTGTGTAACAAGGACAAAAATACAGGCTTAGCAAAACTGAGATGTTTTAGTTTGCACCGGAAACAAAATAGAAATGCTGTAAGATACAACTTCAGAATTTTAAATAATGCAATTTTTTTTAATTATTTGAAGGTATTTTTAATTAAGAATGTTCATTTAATGCTTTTGAAGAGAGTGATTTCTTTTTAATACACTTGCCCTAGTTTCACTTTAATTTTGAGCTGAGTAATTTTTTATGAATTCCTAGCAACTGAAATACTACATTATTTACACAACTTTTCTTACATGCAAGTAACAGAGTCAGCAGCACTCTGAGAATTATATCTTTTGCCACTGACTTGCATGGCATGAATTTGAATGATAGATATGATTAAAAAAAATATATATATACTTCAAGCTATGAATGAATTTGTCAATGGAGCAAGTACTGGAATGAGAGAGAATAGCAGAACACAGAAAAGCATGCAGAAGGTTGCTGTCTTACAGCACTTAATGGCTGAAACCATGTCAGTGTGATGCCAAATTCAGGCATTCAGTGACAAAGTCAGCAAACACCACTGCTCTAAGGAAGAACATCTTGAATCCTCAGGTCTAACTGAAGGAAAGACTAGTGATTGAATGAAAGTGTTCAAAATGCTTCAGTAAAGGTATTATAAACTGTAACATCTAGGAGCATTACTTCATACTCACAACATATCTCTAAAAAGGGGAAGGGGATATTTCTCCTTCTCAAAATTGACTTTGATCAGCTGGATTATTACTGGGTTTTGCATCAGTTATATTTATCTGTAGGTAAATCACCCTTCCCATCTGAGTTGAATAACGACTTAGTAGTTTCTGAAGCCAATGGGATATTTTTCTTTGTTTTCAGTAGTTCACTTGGTGTGCACAGGAGAGATAGCAGCTTGGACAAGTGAGTTTTAAATATTCTTAAGCAGACAGGCTAGTACAGTCTGCCAAGATTGCTGCTGACCCTCAAAGGTCATTTTGTAGAGTAAGACAGGAAAGATTTCTCCAGACTACATTGTTCCACTGGGCACTAGAGCCACAAGAGCCCCCCGACTGAATTCTGTAAGACCTCACAAGGCTTATCTGTATTTGCTACATAAAACATCCAGGAGCTGATATCCCAAATGCTGTCAATAACTATATATTGGGGTGCACACATGCATATTTCACAGGTTGTAGCTACAGTGTGGAACATATAAGCACAGAAAATAAATTATGACAGTTTTCTGTAGAGCAAAAATATCTTTGATGTTAATTTCAATGATTAAAATTGAATGATTCCAAGATGCCACTAAAGTGGTGTGGATTTCCCTCCCCAGCAGCTGCCTAACATAGTTTACATTTAATAACTTCAAGACTTTCTTTGTTCAGAGTTGCCAACATTAACAAAAAACTGCTCTGGTCTGAAACATAGATGTGACAAATACAGATATAACTTACAAATTTCTCTGCAATTCATATAGGTCCAGACCTCATTAAATTCCTCCCTGCTTTCTGTTGAGGAAGAATGGGAAAGAGATCTGCCACGTGGAACAATGAGCCTTAGGTTAAATGCTAGGGAGAATCATCACGTTGTCAAAGCTCTTTCCAAGAAAAGGTGAAGGAAGAGGAAGAATAAAACTCACCTGATCAGACCGCAGATACTCAAGTTATTTTTGGAAAACTGCTCATGAAATCTTGTATGTACAAGCATATAGATCTGTTCCTGACAATGCTCATTTCACGTGTCAGAGCCTGAATTTGTATTGATTTCTGTGGTTGCTTTCCAAATGTTTCTGGAAGTTTTAGCACTAGCCTTAAGCCCTGTATGATTAGATGACTCAGAAAGGATAAATATATCTCCTTCCAGAGTTCCCAGGTGTTTGTTACTTTTGGTTCAGTGGTGAAAGACTCAGAAATAGATGCATTTCTCTGGCATGATAAGAAGTCTGATTTTAGTGTAACCTTGTCATATAAATTCAAGAGAAATATGTTCATCTGGCAAAGCTGGCAATGACAATCTCAATATCTTCAAGCTTATGAGTTAACTATGATCTTGGCTGACATATTGCACAGAAGCTCACAGGTCTAGAAAGGAAGTAGAAAACAAGAGACTGCATTTGCTCATCTGCTGTGCTCCCCTCGCATTAAGCAAGCCTTATAAAGGCATCAGAGGATGCAAATAACTGCAAACCCACTGTGACTACATGCTGGCCTTCCAAATCCAGTACCACAGCTCCCATAAGAACTGGAACAGGAAGAGGCAGTGAAAAGGAATGGGAATAATATAATGTGTTTCAGTTATTGCTAAGTCACCTAAAAGCCTGATGGCTATTATTGCCAGTTATCACAATGAGGAGTAAGCACTGGGCTGGTCCAACCAGGGACCAAAAGTTAAGGGGATGTAGTAAAAGTTCAAGACATCTCTATTCATTTAGTAGAAATCTCATGCAATCATTTCAGTCATGCTGAATCTTTATTATGAATGCTTTTTGGGGAAGGTTTTGTAAATACTTTCGGGCATTTCCTGAAACAAATGAGGGAGGTGTCTCATTTCAAATTAATTTCATTTACCATAGCTTTTAGATTCAGAGCATCCTTTTGATGAAGAAATTTAAAGAAGGAAATTAATAACAATGTCCCCTGCTTCCCATACACAGGTGTTCCCAGCCCTGGAGAAGAAAGGGCTTATCAAGTAGTAATGCAGCTGAGACAAGAGGCAGGCTTGAATTATGGGGGAAGTCTATGTTGAGATTTTAGAAGGGAACATCATCGATGTGGTGAGAAAAGGGAAATATTTTGATGGCGATAGTTTGGACAGATTGAACCAAAGATGGGAGGAAATATTTCATCAGGAAAGAGGAAGATCTTGAATGAGCTAGTGCATAGGCTAGTGTTGAGACACCACTGACTGGGAAGAAGGCTAACTTCAGAGACACAGTTGTAAGGCTTGTGGAGGCTATAAATATAAGTAGAGGAGACGTGCAGTAACTGTTTTCATGACCTAGACAGCAGGGAGTGCTAATAGTACGAGAAAAGTGAAAGGAAATGAGGATAAAGATATGTACAACTTTCCAACAGCTAACCTGTAGATTAATTTTACTTCGTCAGAATGCCATTTCTTACATCTTCACATACTGCACTTGGCACACTTCAGAATACTCGGAGCAAAAAATATATTCTTATGTATTAGCCAAAACATTTCAAGTGAAAGTAATTACTTGAATTAAGTGCAAATGTCGAAATCAGTTCACTGGAAAAAAAAATGCTTGAGTAAGGGAAGTTTTGGTTTCCTTTTCAAGTGGATTTACACTGCAAAATGTAAAACGGTAAAACAAGAAACCCCTTTTTCCTGCTTTTTGTTTTTATTTTAATCATTTGCAAAAGTTGCAAACATTTTCCAACATCTCTGGAGCTCCACAGAACATCTATTGTAGTGCAAAAGATCTTGATAAAGGCACAGCTGTGAATGTGACTGCTGTGTTTCAGTTACATATAGCATGGAATCATTGAATTGTTTGGATTGGAAAAGACGAAGATCATTGAGTCCAAGCATTAACCTAGCATTGCCAAGTCCACCACTGACCCATGTCCCTAAGCACCACATCTACATGTCTTTTAAATCCTCAGGGGGTGGTAACTCCACCACTGGCCTGGGCAGCCTGTTCCAATGCTTGACAACCTTTTCGGTGGAGGAATTTTTCCTAATATCCAGTCTAAACCTTGCCTGGTGCAACCTGAGGCAATTTTCCTTATCCTATTGCTTGTTCTCCCTGCTTTTATGGTACAAAAGGCTTCTGTTGTGATCTTTACCATCCTCTGTTTACTGAGCCCTTCACTGAATGGATTAAAACAGACAGTGCCATTCATGAGCCTCCACTGCAAATGGAATTAATGGGCAGCTTTACTAGACACCCTTTTGAAAAGAGAAAACAATGAATAACTGTCTTTGACAGCTACTATGTCAGGGTACCTGCAGAGCACCATCCAAGAAGCTCAGAGGCTGTGGCTCGCCAGGTTCAGGTGGGATGGACACCCCTTGTCTCAGAGATTGAAGCAAATCTGTTGCCAGTAGATATCAGAAATACTGTGTTACAGGAAGGAACTTTAACTCAACCTGGGTCTTAATTAGTTTTACAGCAGTATTTTCCCTTAGACATAGTAGCACTAAATAACTTGTATAAATAATCAGAAGGATTTTTTCACACTTGGAGAGCTAGTTTTTCTCTGCGAACTGTGAGGTATGATGGATGTGCTAGTATCATTTTTATTTCAAGCAAAATTGATGGCCAACACAGGACATAGAAACTTGCTGAATAAAATTAATCTCCTTAATTGTATCTAAGCTTTGGCTTAAGTAAATATTTTTGTTGCAGTTAGTATGAAGTATCGTTTGAGTTATACCCCAAGTAATGATTAGACATATGCAATGTTTTCATATATGCTTTATGTTTATACCTTTAGTAGTAATTTTGTCTGTAAATTCAGATTTAACACAAATTACCAGAATTTATCAACTCTCTTATTTTTTTGTCTTTTTTTTGTTTTGTTTTGTTTTTTCCTGAGTACACTTTACCACAACTCATAGTGCTGGTAATTAGCATAGAACAGTACCAGAAATGCAATGATAGCCACAGTTTGTACTGCAGGAGCTTGGTAGCTCAAGATCAACAGGAATTATTCATGTACAGTCTGGGTTTTACCCACATAACGTTAATATTCACTAGAAGATACATGAATATTCAACATCGTCTCCTCCAGTTGATGCAAGCTGTAGGTAAACTCCTCCCCCACCCTGAATTCTCTCTAGAGAACATTTCTGATTCAGAGTTGCAAGGAGGTCTTTCAATTTATTTAGTTTTGGGTTTGTTTTAAAAGATCTAGTAAAATCCAGGGGACAACAAACGAAAAGATATTTCCTGGATGTTATCCTGACAAGAAATAGGTTCTCGGTTTTTCCATTGGAAAACCATTTTTCCTTCAGCTTGCTTTTCCTCTGTGATTCCATCTTCCATGGCTAAGTACACAAAGGAGAAAAGAGCACCTAAATAGCTTAATCACCTCAGGAGGCTTTTTAGTTCCAGCCTTAGTCAGCTGTAGTCTTGACATATCTACATGCTTCTTCCTTCCAATTACAACACCAGAAGGCCCAGGAACAGTTTGGACTTTTAACACTTTGTAAGCTGAGTTCCCAAAATAGCATCAAAGCAGTGTTGCAAATAAACTACTTTTCCATGCAAACAAGTAGTCTGACTGCAAAATTATTATTGGACATTAATGGTCCATTCATTTCTCCCATGAATTTTGGCCATTGGGATAACATGCCAGAACTCTATTAAAATATGACCAACACATGAAATGAAGTCTATGTAAACCCAGCAGGAAATGGTAGCAGATATCAATCAACAATAATTACATGCACTCACCAGCAGGAATATACAGAGCAGGTTGTAGCTCAATGTACTATCACTGCAGATAGGCATGGAAAAAGGGTGGAAAAAACACTGTTACTGAAGGAAAAAAAGAGACATCAGACATATGATAAAATTTCCCGTATAAAACCAAAACGTAACTTAAAGGCAATTTTCAAATATTTTTAAGGTTTTTAAAATGTAAACAACATTTAAAAATTTAGACAGTATTTTTTAAAATACTGTCTAATACAATACTGAAGTATTGTAAAAATATAAAATTACAGCATTATAAAGTCAGAATAATTGAGAATTAAGAAACTGTAGGACTGTGAGTGTACTTTCTAAGTCTGGTGAACTCGATCCTACAATGAAATGGGTGATGAAGTAAGTTTGTATCCTATTGGAACTCTTCAGTACCGCCAAAACAGAAATGGGAAGTTGTGCTACTACTCAGACGAGCTGCTATATCCCTCTTTCTTCTCACACAAGTGAGAGTGTGGAAGAGCAGTAACAATACAGGCAAACTATACTACTAGAGATCTATTTAAGAGAAAACTCATTTCATCTGATGGGTAGGAGCAGGAAAGTATGCTGATTGTTTTAGGAGAAGATTCTAGTATTACTTGCCACACTGTGATTCTGAAATATTCTGATGAAGTTAATAGTCTGGAGATAGAAATATATATGTTTATGCATACTGTTATACATGTACATACAGATATAATGGGTAACAGATTCTAGTTTTCTTGATAATTAGCTGTATACTTGTGGAAGACATGTGGACCACCCAAATTCCTCCTTGGTTTCTATAATGTCTTTTTCCTTTAAAAAGTTGCTGAACCTTATGTTAGCACAGCTTTTTAGGCATGCTTGCTCTAATTACTGGGACATTGTGCATCAAATCTCTGTAAGCCCTTTGGTGGCTTCCACTGGTGATTTAACAATTTAGAACTGAAATAGAGTTTTCCTTTACTGATATAAACCCTAACATACTGTACTGAGTAAGTCAGGGTGTAAGTCACCTGTAACACCGATCAAATAACAGTTCCTGGCACCATGCATGTTGAGAGCTAATTTCATGGTCAAATATTAAAACAAGAGGCGTTAGAGCTGCGCAAGCTCTTAAAATATTATTCTATACATGTAACTACAAACCTCTAGAAGGGTCTTTCTTACATACTCTGTATGTTGTTGCATTTGATGTACCAAAATGAAAGTTACCTCAGAACTAGAGGAGGACAGTAGCTGGGTTTCATCAGGAGGAGAAGTTTCTGGTGCTGTACACTGCATTAGTGATGCCCAGCCTTCAGAATAACCAAGAATAGAGGCACTGCAACAGGTACCCCAGATAAAAGCTGCTCTCCTAATGGAGGGCAATTTTCTCTTCTTCTATGTGGCAGGGAATAAAATGTCATCCCCAGTTGTTTCTCTCTTCACCCTTTTTTTTTTTAACTTACTTAATAAGTCAGACAGTGTAGGTATATCTGTATTGTCATTTACAAAAGCAGGGATCCATGCCTAGTCCTAGTACATGATTTGTATCAGTGTGTGTCACAGAGTTTCTGGTCGTTCTTTCATCTTAAACTATGTTCTGCTCATACTCATTGAAAAGCCATTTTTTTAAATAGAAAAAACCCAACTTTCCGAGATTACACAAGTTGCAGAAACAGGCCATTTTGAACTTTTTGTCAGCATTTGCAGGGCAGGTGTTAAAGAAAGTTTTTTTAAAGTATCCCTTTGAATGGCAGATCTGTTGAATGATTCACTTCCAGCTCATTTCTGCCAGAATTCAGAGAAATTATTTTTTTTCTTTATCCTTTTTAGTCCTCTGAGTTTTGAAAAATTGGTAATTGTTTTGTCTTTATTTCATGCTACATACTACTAACCATGAATTTGTTTGGGGGTTTTAGTGTTGCTTCTAGAAAACAAAAGGTGTCAAACCCAAACCAGCTTTCATAACAATGTCATTACATAACTATCCAATTAGTAGCTCGTTCACTGCTATTAATAGCAGCTTCCAGCCTGAATCCCTTTGTGTAGGGCTACAATAACTGGCAAGAAGAGGCTTCTCATTAGTTATTCATTCTCAGAAGAGAATAAATAAACTTCATGGAGATTTATGAGATGCTGAGTAATGTGCTGTTTGTTAGCTGCCAGGCTGCTGCCTGCTCAAATGCTTTCTGCCTTTCCAGACTTAGAGAAGTTGTTCAGACCCAGTGGGCTGTCATTGCAAGCCTTCTATGTACGTATTTATCCGATTTGCACTGCATACAGCAGGCTACCAGAGACAGTTCAGACCATGGGTAGTCTGAAGCCAGGAACTTTTTGAAGTATTTTTCTTTGGAATAGTATCTCTAATTTGGTGTTATATTTCACATTTACATTGACTGACATAATGGAATTAATTCTCCAGTGATGGTCATGATTTACAGTGGTTCATCTGGAGTTCTACCCCAATGCTGGCTGTCATTGTCCTCCATTTCAGCTATTCGATAATGTCAGTTATTGCTGGTTGGATGGTCGTAATGCTGCAACCACTCAAGCACAGACATATATACACAGAGGAATCTGAACTCTCTTCTGAAAAAACTCAACTGGAGTTTTGATCATATTAAGCTACTTGAGCTGCTGACCACAGAATCTGATCCAGGACTTTCTGTAACTTTCTGCAACTTTCTGCACAAAACATTTTTTTTTTCCAAGGCAGAAATCAAGCATGATTTCTATTTTTTAAAAAAGCTACTTTAAGAGTTGCAGCATGTGAGCTAGTTTGATTTTACATTCCTCTGTTTCTGAATTCCAGCACAGAAGTAATAGATTTGTGAAGACATTTTTCCATAGCCTGATGACAGGCTTCTTCTACTCTTCATCACAGAAATTTCTTTTTGTATCAGATCTCTCCTCTGATATAAAGATGGTCAAATTCAGGTATATATATGCTTATAAAACAAGTTATTCTCCTGAAGATCATACTCTTTCCTTGGGTATTTTCACTGCTCCTGAATTTCAGACTGTTTGAGGTTTTGCATCTCTCATACTCTCCTTCTCTTCACTGGATCAAGCTCCCCAGCACCTGCTGTCTATGGGAACATAACAGTCTCATCCACTCCTTTGCCCTAGGCACAAGCTGCTTCAGAATTAAGGATCTACTTACATCAGCACAAAACAAGTTACATAATTAATGGGCTTGACTGAACATTGATTCAGGTTGCTGTTTCTGTGTTAACTTCCTTGTTGATGTTCTTCAGACCCTCCTTACTTGGCCTACAGATATATTTTACACAGATGTCTTATATTTCCCCCCCCGGGGAAAAGAAAAAAAAGAGATTTTCAGAGTCACCAACATGAATTAGTTAAAACACAAAAAGAACATGCACATTCTTTCATGGGCATATTGAACCATATAGCGCAAATCACATTTTTTCTTTGGTCTGTCATTTTGTTTCTTCCTCCTATCCATGTTATTGCTTTTCCCTCTCTTACTGTAAACTATTTAAAGTTAAAAATCAATGTAAAATGTAAAAATGAAATATGAACATGTGAAATGTGAACTCTCTATTTGTGTCCCTACATAGTCTCCAGTGTTCTGCACAAGTGTAATCATAGATCATGTTCTTGTCTTCTTGCTATCAGGACAATGTATCAATTTTGTGTTTTCACATATTAATCATCAATTTCAATGAGATTCACCATACATTTTGCGCTTTCTTATACTTTTATAAGCGTGCAGAATACACAAGAGTCCCAAACACCTTACATTCAATGATGGTGAACATGTGGTCTCTTCACCTTTCACATTTATGGCTAACTCTGCATGAAGGAAGTCACAGCTCCTTTGGATTGCTGGTGGGAAAGTGGAGGAAAAACGATTAGGCTTAAGATAAGATTCCAGCACTTCTTGTACTTTTACATTGAAGGTACAACTATTCCAATGTGTGAAAATGAACAAATGTACAAATGGCAAGCTGAAAATTTGATACTGCCGTTCATGGAATGGTATCCTTTGGTATCTAATGAAGATAAAGTTTCCCCATGGCACAAAATTACTTTTCTGCCTGCTTAAGTAATGGAACTATATGTTGCTCCAGTGCCTGACTTCTTGCTCACTTTGTATTTCTGTTTTCCTGACTTCAGGACTAGATAGAAAAAAGCTGTCAAGTTTTCTCTCTGAAAATACTTTGAAAGCTATTGTCTTGATTTTGACAAGTTCCGTGTAAAAAGGGGGAGAAAGCTGAATTAAAAGCAAAGAAAGATTTGAATAACAGATTTTCAAAACTCAGCAAACCATTCAGAACTGGAACAGTGAACAACTCCGAATCCTGTCTGAGTTTCAGAAGAGATGTTGCAGGGATTGCATTAAATAAGGATGCCATTCTCCCATTTTGCTGAAAAAATGAGCACCATTTTTGTGTAGAATACCTGGATATGATAAGCTTTAAAAATGGCTACAATGTATTTGGCGCAGAAAGGCGGGCCTCCCTCTTAAACCCAGTGAAGCAGTTTCACCTTTGGTGTAGATCTGTTCAGTGAAAGACTTACAGGAAAATGACTGTGACCCATTTTGTTTTATAAAAATTGTGAATCTGATGCTCAGATAAAGAATCATATATTGCCTGAGTGCTCAAAGCTACTTATATTAGAGAAGATTGCTTTATAAGTAAGGATTTGTGGGATCAAACTAGCATAAGAGCATACAAAATGCCTTACTGGGTTAAATCATCTAGTCCCATATTTTGTCTCTCACAGCAGCAGAATGAAGTGCTGCCAGGCATCAGAGCAAGAGCCTGGGCCAGTGCCATCCCCAAACTACATGCACAGCTGACTTTTGCCACAGTATATATTACATATTGCATATATAAGTAGCCAAGAGGAGATGGGAAGAAAGCAAGTAGTAAAACACACATATAGACATCACATATATGCATATAAATGACCGGCTTACCTCCTAGACAAACACATTTCTTATTCTACAGTGGTCTTGTGGGCCATTCCTAATGGGCTTGTTACTGGAAACTGCAAGAGGTGGGCTGTTCCTCAGCCTCAGCCATTGCTCTTCAGAGCAGCAGCAGGTCAGCTGGGTATCCTGCAGGTGAAAGAGGCATCATGCAAGCATTTGGGTGTCTTGACACTGGCTTTATCTGCTCTGTATACAGCACTTCAGTATTTCAGACACAATTAAAAGAAGTGTCAAACTATCCAAGCTGCTTTTCATCTGACAAACCTACAAGTGAAGGATTAATATACCCAAGAGACTCTGAGTGACAAAGCTTTGTGTTTAGTTCAACAGCCCTGCCAAATTGTTAGAAAGGCTGCTTCCTGAGCATTGAAGTACTGCCCCCATTTGCACTGATAATACAATACCTCTGGAATTATGACCAACAATAGCTTATGAATGAAACAACCTGACATCTGTAGAAGAGTAAGTTTATCCATGATGTAAGATTGCTTCTTTACTTCAGGATGTGGAGACAGGACTCTGGTTGTATCTTTTCTTTCATCACCTTCCCAATCTCAGTGGAAAAAGAAGACACCAATTTGACCTTGAAACCCCTGATTTGAGGAAAAGATAATTTCTAGATGATTAAAGCAAAGTAGTTCTATGAAGTTCTCTGCCCTCGTCCCTGCAGTCATTTTCAAGGTTTACTCATTTCTTTTCAAAGAAAAAAAAAAACAAAAAAAGAAATACACCAAGTCAGGGGTTGAAACTAGATGATCTTGATCTTAAGGTCTTTTCCAACCTGAAGTATCCTATGATTCTAAGAACCAGTAATGGTACTGGCTTTACCTATTATGCACATTTTGGGAAGCTCACAGAAACACTACGAATTTCTGGTGTGAAACAGATACCAGTAATATGAAGGAGAGGGATTTAGTTGAGACTTGGATACTTAGTTGGAGTGTGCTGTTCCTAATGGGTAGGGTTGAATATCTCTCCCTAACATTTTCCCAGTACAGCACATTTGCATTGCCTTGTAGACTTTTCTGAGTTGGATGAGTCATTTTAATAGCTGAACTACTCAGAAGAGAATTATCTCATGTGTCTCTGTAGAAGGAAAACATATGCTTTTATACAAAAGACAAATGGAGACGTTCTAGGCTCAAGGCCAGACTGGATATGGTTCTGGGCAACCTGATTTAGTTGAAGATGTCCCCGCTCATTGCAGGGGAGTTGGACTAGATGACCTTTGAAGGTCCCTTCCAACCCAAACTATTCTATGATTCTATGATTCTGTGAAGTCGTCTATAAGCAGATGCCACAGTTGAAGTTATGGGCATTATAAATACTGCTTGTCAGCTGACATTCTGGATCAAGTTGAAAATTTAGGTTACAATAAGCAACTGAATGGAATAACACAAACCAGGGACACTAAAGGTAAAAGCATCTCCCAGTTTTCCTAATGATTAAACAGGAGACAAACTGCTCACAAGCCGAATGTTTGCCTTCTGATGCTCCTAAAGCAACGCTGGCTGCTCTTCCCAAAGGTATTTTCATTGTATCCAAGTTGCTAGGCTGTCATGATTTAAGTCCAGTCAGCCACGTAGCTTGCTCGCTCACTCCCCCCACCCCCACCCCCCTTCTTCCCCCCACTCCTGGAGAGATGGGGGGGAGAATTGAAAGAATGTAACTCCCACAGGTTGAGATAAGAACAGTCCAGTAACTAAGGTATAACACAAACCACTGCTGCTACTATCAATAATAATAATGACAAGGGAAACAACAAGGGAAGAGAATACAACTGCTCACCACCTGCCGACCGATACCCAGCCCAACCCAGCAGTGATCTCACCCTTCCGGGTAATCGCCCCCAGTTTATATAGTGCACATGACGTGCTGTGGTATGGAATACCTCTTTGGCTAGTTTGGGTCGGGTGTCCTGTCTCTGCTTCCTCCCAGCTTCCCCTCCTCCCTGCAGAGCATGAGACTCAGAAAGTCCTTGGTCAGACTAAACATTACTGAGCAGTAGCTAAAAACATCGGTGTTATCAGCGCTGTTCCCAGGCTGAAAGTCAAAAACACAGCACTGCACCAGCTACTAAGAAGGAGAAAAATGACTGCTACTGCTGAACCCTGGACATAGGCTTAGTTCAATGGTGCCTGCATGAAACATAATGGTTTGTTTCATGAAGAGAGACAGGCATGGAGAGTTATTCATCTCTTCTGGTTTTAATAGCTGTGAACAGAGAATTTAAATGTTGCCAGCAGGTAATGAGTTTATCACCGAGAAGCTGGCTTTTTAGGAGAGCCTGGCTTCAGTCCTGCCTGTGATTAATTGCTGGCTTTTCAGCCAAGCCTTCTGGAGAGGTTATCTACTGAGAGCTTGAAAACTACCTGGTCATCATCAAAACTGAAGGAGCTCATTTAAAAGATAGCGGTAGGGAATATAGGCTCCCCAGGAAATCGTGGATCAGGAAAAATAATCTAATTGATACACAGTTTGCAGGTATGTAATCTGCAAGGATAATCATGTAGGAAACAACCCCTGCAACATATCTGAAGCCTGGAGATGATTGGGATATTAAGCTTGTGGCCAACATTTTTAGTTAAAAAATAAAATTAAAAATTTTTTAAAAAGGAAAATATAAATGGGCTGTATTTCCCATTGAGCCAGGAAAAGGTTTAGTCTTATCTAATAAAAAATATTGAATAATTGAAGGAACACTGAGGGTACTGCTGTACAGAAAAACATGTTTCTAAGGACATTATATATTTGTATAAAGGACTACTTTCAGCTTCTGAGTTTTATATTCTGAAAAGTTTTCTCAGCATATAATCATCCAATTATTCTTGACAGAAATTTTGAAAATATTTTTAAAAAATTAAAAAAAATTATGTAACAAATTTTACATAGAATAAATTATTTTTACAGGAGTATCATAGTCTATAGCAGCCTAAACAAAAAAGATTGCTTGCCACCTGAAATGTACAAATGCAGAAGATGAGTTATAATGCTGCCAAATTAATGGCCTCTGAGAGGGTAAATGGGAAACAGGCTGATGAGAGCAAAGCATGTAAAACAGAATTGGTTCTGTTTCATGCCGTCAACAACAGTGTGCTTTTGGTCATTGTTCCGTGTTCAATTAGTTTAGAAATACACTTGCTACTTTGCTTCCTTTTGATCAGATTCGTAAAAATGAACAGAATGGATTGAATGGCAATGTGGATGACAACATCTGAGGCAACAGGAAATCTCAGCAAGAAATTGATGAGCTACTTGGGTTTTTTTTCCAAGTTTTCTTACTTGATTCCATTGCAAGTAAGCCTTGTCTTTATTCTAGGCATGTCACACCCAGGAATTAAGCATATAGAACCAGAAGGATGTTTCTGGGCCATTTTAGTTTTTATAATATGGCCAGGCTTCACCTCTCATCTTCCCATGCTAATCAGATTAAAATTCTGCTTCGTGCCAATACAACATTAATGATTAGAAAACTGTTTAATATCCAGCCTACACAGCCATTTTTAGCTTGGAGCTATTTGTTCTGTTCCAGTGTTGTCCTTTAATTTCCATTAGGCTTGTTCCCAAATGCTGTTAATACTACGTGTGTGTTAAGAGTGCAGTTTGCTTCCTCTGTCAGTCTCTGATCAGAGAGTTTTCCTTTTCCCTCTCATCCTCAAATCTGTCCCTGGTAGCTGCTCAGACTTGATTTTCTTAAATACAGTAAAGCCAAATTCTACATACTACTTATATGTTTAAATCTCGTTATAACTTTTTTTTGGGGGAACAGCTCACATTCTGCTTTGAACATAGAAAAACTGTATTATATCAATTCTGGTAAATTCTAGCACCATAAATCCCATATAACCATCACCTGCATAAGCTAAAGCAAAGCTTATCTCCAAATAGTTGTTTCCAAGTGATGAAGGAAACTAGATGCTCAGACATACAACTAGAGACAGCTAAGGTTCAGTGGTGATTTAGACCAAAAGGGGAGACATGGCACAGCCCCCTCCCCGCTATGGAAAAACAGAGAGTTTGGCCTGTGGCATGAATAGAGCAGAGCAGAGCAGATTTTTGATTCATCAATGGTTTAACTCTTACCTGTGTTCTCCTTTCACTTGTCAATAGCAATAGACAGAAAGAAATTGTCTCTCTGAGAAACAGCTGTTTCTGTCCCCCATTTTGTTTAAAAAAATACATCTATACAGTGAGCTTTTTTAATTTAGTGAACTGGTAGACCACGTCACTGTATGTGTATTGGATATATACATATACAGATATTTATCATTCCAATATATTTCCTAACTAATAATTTCTTTAAAAAAGTCTCATGTTTCCTCCATACGTCTTATAATGAAATACCACGACCCCAAATCCGATGGTTTTTTTTACTTTAGCTGCATATTACTGTATTGCCAGGGGACATACATACGAGTTACAAGGTTTGATTGTGGAATAATAGATGTTCAGGGATTTATAGCCCTTGCTATCTCTTTGTTACAAAGGTATCTGCCAAACGTGAGATTTTCTTTCAGAAAAAACAATTATCCATGCATAGTGGAATCATGTGTTATTGTTATTGTGGAACTTGTCTGACCTTTTGGCAGGGCTGCTCTGGAGACCCATATAATCGCTCACTGCAAGCCTCTTGATGGTTGGAGCCCTATAAATATCAAGGTCAAGAGTAATCCTACCTAAAGAAATACAATTCTATCTCCTTTCATTATGTCATTGACCTTGAGAAAGATAATTGTGCAGGTTAAAATGTCTCTTGGTGATCTGGGGAGCAGTAAAATTACATACGATCGTGACAGCCTTCCACTGGGCTGGTATTTGTGCCCGGCCCACTGCCTGATTGCCAGTATTAGTTTTGCAGGTTGGATGATTTAGGAAAGATTAACTTAAATTCTCTGCATTGATCTCAGATTGAGAGGAATAATACCACTTTTTTATTTGGAGATGGATCAGTGGAAATAATTTTTAAATATTACTGATTATTCATAAGCTGAAAACAATCGCTAATTCCTTGCAGCAGTGGAATTTTCTTGTTTAAATTGAACACCATTGTTCAGAAATAACTCCCAAATTACCATCTCACTTGCTTTCCACAAAAGGTATGAAATGTGATCAGTGTGCTCATATGGAGAATCAAATGATAGAAAATCAGTCTGTAACAAGTAGACTGACTAATAGGAGTTTGGAAGGGACTAAAGAGATGCACAGGGCAAGTTTGCTTTCTTGACTTGGTTTCAGGCTGTACAAAAAGTATCTCAGAATACTGAGACACTCCAGGCTGACCTGGAGGATTGGTGTGCAGAGATTTATAATGTGCAACCATAGACTGCTGAGCGTCCCAACCTGAGAGAGCTTTGCGCAGCTGAGATGAACTGAGATTCATTTTAGTTTCTGCAGTAAAAAATAAATCAGCAGGAGCATGAAAGGTCATCCTTGAACAAGGACATGTGGGTGTATAGGAGTGTTTAATTTCTAGAGCTAACAAACAAACCTGTATCGATAATAGTGCACACCAGCACTTGCAGCCTCACAATTACCGAATAAAATTTCAGACAGCACAAAAGAACATGGAACAAAAGAATATTTAAAGAATCCTATTATAACCCCTCCCTGTCCCACAGGAAAAGAGAAAATCCATAAGTGCACCACCAGCTGTGTAAAAAGTTTTAAGGCGCTTTTCATTGTTCTCATGTTATGGTGAATCAAGTGCACACTGGTAAGGAGACCCTTTAGGCAACAAGGAATGGAAACAGGAGAGAGCAAAAATCACCTAGCAGGAGTCAAGATGACAAGAAATATATTAAGAGATCACTTCTTGAAAGTGATCGAAATTATCAAAGACATTCTTTGTATCGACTGCAGCAGACAAAAAAAAAAAAGAAATTGGTATTTTTGTTTTGTTCTTTAAAAATAAACTGCTAAATTACTGGTTGGAGCCAGAATCAGGTGGGTAAATGGGAATTCATACCAGTAACTTATAAAAAATTTAGGTAATCATGTCCTAAGATGACAACAAACTGGACACTTTTTGTCTTGAACAAAGCTCTACAAACTGAAGCACACAGAGGAATTCATCATTAGTTTCTGCTACAAGAACAACCCTGAGCACTAACAGTAGGATTAAGCAGCTGTGTATAATTTGATGGCAGCCTCAGGCCTCTACTACTGAAACAGCCTTAGGATTTCTACAAATTACAGAAGAGTCACAGAATCAGAGAATAGCCAAACAAAAAGCCATTTTCAACACTGAGTAACGTTATGTTAGTTGGTGTTTAAGAGATAGTTTTACAAGCAAAAAACAATTTTATGAAAACAAAAGTGAGAAAAAGAATTAAACTGAAGAACAGTAGCAGGAGCATTACTTACATTGCCCCAAAAGCACAGTGTTTCCAGAAGTTACATGTTGGTCAAGATGTGAAGTTGTGAAATATCAAGGGTAGATTGCCTATTAGAAAGTAAAGACCAGCAACCTTCCTCTTCTGAAAAGTAAAAATGAAAATGTCATTTTGAATAGGAGAAAATACAGGCAATTTCAGTAAATGCAGCTGGCTGGTGAAAAGGTCCTGAACCTGTTTTGAGCTTATTAATGTCACCGGCAGGTTTTTGAATCTGACAGCAAGTAAAGGCACTCCTTCTGATGTAAGGGTCTGTCCCTCAGACAGTGTAAAATTTTACAGTGATGCCATAGGGTGGCTTTCAAAGCTGTTATTTCCAGAAGGGGCTGTAAAGGATTTTCTGGTAGTATTAGTCTTAAGTACAAGGTTAGCAAGAAAGCAATGCACACAGTGTTTGGCCCAAGCTCCTTCCTCTTGCCTGAGTCAATCCTATGTAAATTAAATTGGACTCCTATGTTCTCCTCATCTCTTCTCACAGCCTTTCATCAAACCATTATTTAAAATAAGTATTTCCTTCCTTCATCCCTTGCTAAAGTTCATCAGTATTAGCTGAAGTTCTCAGCCCGAGGGTGAGTCAGCTAAGAGAAAGAAAACCATAGGCAAGATCCCAAGACTGCCCATTCTGAACTTGATGTTTTATTTCAGCAGCTCTGTTTGATCCCATTCTTCCAAACCTTTACATTTCTTGACAGTTCAGAGGCTCCAATTTCAGCATTTTCTTTATGGCCACTAATTGTGGCAAGCCAAATGTACGTATTTTTCAACATAGATAAACCCCCTTCACTTGTATCTGAGAACATGACTTAATATGTGAGTGCTCAATACATCTTACTATTAACATGCATACAAACAAGGCAGCCAAATCAATAAATTACATGAGATAGGCTTCTCCCAGAGGACGAGGAGGAAGTAAATGAATAAAAGTACATATGTTAGGTGAAGCTAACAAGACATCTGTGGAAGGGAGGGAAAGAATAAATCTTTTCCTTGTTCTCAGTGGAACTGCATTCATCTTACCTCAATTAGGCTTTTCTTACCTATTGCTTTTTCCCCATGAGCAAGCAAACAAAAACTGCAGGAAGGATGGAAAAAGGAGAGCCACACAGAAGGTAGAATGTAAAAAAAAAAAAAATAAAATCAGGGCACACAACAGTTAAGATCTGGTGATTAAGCAAAGCACAGCTCGTCTCTGACTTTATACGGCCTACGCACTACATTTTCTCTGCCCAGAGCCAAACAGGAAAAAGTAATCCTTTCCAGAGCTTTTTATCAAACAAGGATGATGAAGTGACTGTTGTAAAGAAAGAGCCCCTCCATGCAGAGCCGTTTTCTCTGTCATTCACTAAGTCCTGGTGCTTTCTTAACACGGTCCTAAGCACAGCAGAGATCAGTTTATTCCACATTCCTA